>OY747124.1:67647157-68847157 GCA_963556465.1 Berberis vulgaris
ACTAACACATCATCTCATACAACAATCCCTAAAACCCCATTATATTCACGCAAAAGCAAAATGCAAACGCACCCCCTTACTCCCTCTCCATTCCCTACAACTAAACTAAAATTGCATCTGAATCCTCTGGCCAACCGGAGAGAAACTCCAGGTCGTAATCCACAAGCCCTGCTACCTCCCTGCTTTTACCTCTTTGTCAGTTTCAAAAGCCAACACCTTACAACATCTGTGTTATAGGCTGCGTTTTCCAAGCGTTCATTTTCAACCTCCATGATCGCTTCTCCAACTGGACTAAACATTATATATATATATATATATTTTTTTTTTTTGTTTGTTTTATTTTTGGAAGTCGAGTGGGGTTATTTAGGATCCCCAAACCTAAAGAAAAAGATAAGCAGTTACATTCTAATATAAACCTTCCCTATACTATCCTCATGTACAATGTCTTTCAGATCCTGCGCAAAAGAGCTAGGGATGATTTCCTTGAACGAAGTACCAGGTTGCATACTAGCCAGTCTGTCTGCCACTCGGTTGCTTTCCCTATAGGCTATAGTCATGACAAATTTTATAATCCTCCAGCAATCCAAGCATCCTCATAATTCTGTTTACTGTATGTAGAATGTCCCAAGCAACATTTCTTTCTCTAGAGAGGTATTCAAACACTGTTGTAGAGTCAGTGCATATGTCCAGTTTCATTATGTTATGCATACTAGCTAGCTTCAATCCAGCCTCCACTCCCTGCAATTCGTGCTTGAGAACTGATTGGCCTGATGTTTCTCCTATGCAAGCTGCCTTCACCTCACCTTTGTCATCTCTAATGACTGCCCCATATCCTCCTACAGCACCCCGCCTTCACCTCACCTTTGTCATTTTATCTTCATTATATAGCTTTTACCCATTCTGCCCTCATGTGGGCTAACTGTCCTCTTCTTCCTATGATCTCTATTTCCAGCCCATGAGGTTGATCTATCACCTTTTTGGCCATTGGTTTTAATGATTCCATAGTTTTAATGGGGTTCTTGATTAGTAGGGTTTAGACTACCATTTAACCCTGCCCATAATCCTTGATTCCCTTTTTTCCATTTCAATATGGTGATCAACTTTTACATATATGCATTTTTAATTGGGATAACATTTTCTTTTTGTAATTGAGGTGTTTAAGGGTTGTTAATTGGTTCCCTGAAACTGACCAAACCAAATCGAACCGAACTGGAAAAAGGGGGGGAGAAGGGATCCTTGATTACATCGTTGGACAATCCATAGAAGCTTGACAGCTTAGAGCTGAAAAAACCCAGAAATCTGAGTAAGAAAAACTCAGATTTTTTTGCTCAAACTTGAATCATTTTTATTGTTTTTGTAACACTTGCTCTATTTCTCTCTGTTCTGTTTTGTTCTATTTCTCTCTGTTCTGTCCTTTACAAAATGTAAATTTGGGAAACAATAATGTTACTGACACTTGAATCATTTTTATTGTTCAGCCGGGTTGAGTAGGGGAGCTAGGCTTGTCCCGATTACACTGGTTCCATTTTTGAATCACCCCATTTGTTTCTTTTGGTTTCATATTTGATTAGAGCTTGCTGACTCCTTTTTAAATCATGCTGATTGCAGTCACTTTTTACATAATGGTGATTACCAAGAAATCACAAATTTCATCAAAGAAGAGAACACACTCTGAGGTAAACATTAATTAATATGAACTGATTTTTTTGGATATGTTTATGTTAAAAAATAATATGAATTGATTTTTTTTACTGATTTATGTAGACGGAAAATGTAAGTGGTTCATCATCACCCCAACTTCAATCCGACTCAACATCAAGCCAACAAACAGAAGGTGGAACTCCAAAGGCGAGTGAAGGCGAAAGTGGTTCACATGATCTTATCACCAAAATGGAACTAAGGCAACGGTCTGAAATTTGGGATCATTATAAAAAGTAATTGTCTATTACTGATCATATAGGGCTAAGTGCAAGTATTGTGATAAAACTTATATGGTTGATTCGCTAAAAATGAGACATCTTTGTTTACTCATAATGATAAATGTGTCAAATACCCATAAGAAAAATGTCTAGAAAACAAAAGGTCGTGTCTTATGATAACCCAATGGAAATTGCGGTTGAGTTTAGTCAAAAAGAAATTATCAAAGCATGTAGGGTTGAACAAAAAATCGACCAAAAGGATTAAACTGACCGAACCGATAAAAACCGAACTGATTGGTTTAAAAAATTCAAAACTGAAGTAGTCGATTCGGTTTTTAGTTTCTATGTGATTTTAACCAACATAACCGAACCGACCGAATATAGATAATAAATAATATATATTGTATATAAAAATAATATAATATGTTTAAAATAGTCTGTCGGTTTGGTTTTAGTTTGATTTTTGTCAGTTTGGTTTGGTTACGGTATGCATAAATTAGAATCGGTTCGGTTTTGTTAAATGGTCGGTTCGGTTTGAAATTTTTGAAACCGACCAAAGTCGGTTCAGTTCACAAATTAAAAGAAAAATCAAACCGTCGATTCGGTTTTTAACCCTACAAGCATGTGTTAAGATGGTAATTATAGATGATGAATTGCCGTTTAGCTATGTAAAGGGGAAAGGGTGTGGCTAGAAATGTTCTTTCCATGTATTATGCAGAAAAGCAATTATAGAATGAGTTGATACGTGGATATAGGATGTGCATAACAATCAATATATGGACATATCTTCAAAACATTAATTACATGGTTGCCACCGCATATTTTATTGATGATTGGATGTTGCATAAAAAGATTTTGAATTTTTGTTTGATTCCAAACCACAAAGGCGATTCTATTGGAGGAATGTTTGAATGATTAGAGTACTAAAAAGCTTCTCACTTTTACGATAGATAATGTTTCTTCTAATGGCTCGGGTTGAGTTATTTGATTAAGATAGTGAGGGATTGGCCAAAATCGAATACACTTTTGTTAGGTGGGAAAATTTTGCATGTGAGGTGTATTGCACATATTCTAGATTTGATTGTCGGTGATGGATTGAATGAGTTGAATATTGTATTCAAAGCATTTGTAATGTCGTTCAATATGCTAGGTCATCTCTTTCTAGATTGGAATTATTTTAAAGTTGTGCGGAAAAGGTTAAAATAACTAGTAAAGGTCTGTCATATTGGATGTGCCAACGAGGTGGAATTCCACATATTTGATATTGCAATCCGTAATTAAATTTCTTCGGGCTTTTGATAGGTTACTAGATCATGATCATTTTAGTTAAGGCGTTGAGGCGAAGGCGAGGCGAATAGGCCTGAAAACGCCTCAAGCGTGAGGCAAGGCAGACGCCTCACTTCACTGAGGCAGTCTTAATATTTTTTAAAAGATTTTTTATAATGAATTGAAACATATTAGCATAGTAGTATACATCATCATTTTGAAAAGTATCATAAGCAAATATGTACAAAAAGTGACAACTACCTACAATCAAAATATTTTTTAAAGATTTTTTTTAAAATAAATTGAAAATATTAGCATAGGTACAAAAAATGACACAACTACCTAGAATCAAAATGAAAATATAATAAATTTGCATAGCATAGCGAAAATATGCACCACATAAGTGTTAAAGTAATTTGCAAACATCCACTAAATCATTAAAAATCAATAATCTTGAAAGAATAGAAACTTGAGAATATTGAACATTTGTTATAAGAAATTGTTGGTAAAAATCCACAAGTATAATAACTATTGGTATTCCAAAAGCATAAAAATCATTGAACTAAGTTATGAAAAATCAAGATTAATGTTGATCACATATTGATCAAAACATGGTATGTTTTCTCCAAAAAATAATATAAAAAGTGTGACAAATTTATCAAAACTTAAAAATGTTTTATTTTGTTTTTATCAAATTGATAAAATATTACACCAAGAAACATAAAACCTTATTATAGAGTGGGTTGCAACCTCTTTTTACTACAATTAGGCTGCAAATGGGCTGAAAATGGCTGCAATTGGGTTGGCTACAACCAGTTTTTGGACTGAGGTGGTGAGGCGGGGCGAGGCGTTCTGAGGCGAACGCCTCATTTCACAGCACCATTGCCTCACTTTGAGGCGGAATTTTGTAAAAACGCCTCAGGCACGCCTAGGCGACCGCCTTGACTACACTGATCATGATATAGCTATCAAACCTACTTTGCTAGTGAGAAGAGAATAGGGCCACCAGATGATGCTGATTGGGATTGGAGGATGTGTTTGCTTATTTCTTGAAACCCTTCTATGACCTCACTTTCAGATCTTGTTGTTCAAATACACCGACGACTCACCATGCTTTTATGGATATGTTTGTGTATAGTCTCTTGCATGAAAAATAAGCGTGATCAATTATCATCCATTGCTCTTAGCATAAAAGCTAAGTATGAAGTATTGGGGTTCAATGGATAGTGTCAATAAGTATTAATTCATAGCTATTGTCCTTGACCTGCGTCATAAGTTGGAAAAAGTAATTGATTACTTTGAGATCATTTTTGGTGATGATAATGACAATGTTGAAGCTCATATAAAAATTGTGAAAGATTTGTTGATTAGTCTTTATAGTATCTATGAGGAGGCATCCATACATTCTCACCCTATGGAAGAGCGTCACAATGATGATAATAGCAGTGGTCAAGTATCAAATGATAGTGGTTCTCCAAGTATAGTTTCAGCCGACTCCGAAAGGAAGTTGGAAGAAAAGAAGAGGTTGAGGAAAGCTAAAAAAAGGGGATTATAACTAGTTAAATGGATAGATCTATCCTATTGAAAAGGTACAAGATTCAAAATATGATAATTTGAATTGGTGGAGTGTATGGATCATCCAAATGCCTCGTTTTGGTACGAATTGTATGAGAGGTCTTACCCATTCCGTTATCAACAATAGCTTTGGAATTTTGCTTTAGCACAAGTGGATTAATTTATTCCGTAGCTCATTGAGTCCCAAAATGGTGGAGGCTTTGATTTGTACTCAAAATTGGCTTTTGAGTAACTATGTTGCTTTACATCACGAGCCTTCTATTGAGGACATGGAGTTTTATGAAACTATTGAAGAAGGTAATTGGTTTTTTATTTTACACTTGGTATTTAAATTGTTACTATTGTTTATCTTACAAAGATTAATATCTTTTCTTTATCTATTATGTAGAAACTGAAAGAGCTCCTATGTTGCCTCCAAAGTCCAAGCTTTGAAAGGGTTTCGATTTAGCTTCTTTATCTCCACACCAGTGAGTATTTCAATCAAATAACACATCTTTATCACTTGGAAAAGTTAGATTATGCAATCGGTCCCTTGTTACATTATACATTCCACATTCATGCTTGATAAAACCCAAGTACCCATGGATTTATGGATGTGGTTTGGTCTATTACCATTAGAAGAGAATGATATATGTAAGTCAGGTTTGTTTTGTGAAATAAATGAAAAGCTAGCAGTTATAGAGATGTATTTAAGGATGTGGTTTGGTTTGTTTGTTTTGTAATTACTTATCAGGAGAGTCAGTATGTAGGAATTTAAAATATTTGTGTTATGCATGATTAGATTTTTAAAGTTATAAAATAAAGGAGATGTAAGAACACTTATCATTTGATCCTTACTTGTAGCTTGGAAATGATGACTTCTTTTTGGGTTTTCTTTTCGGTGGAAGCAATGGTGAAAATTTTCAGGTTAATAAAAATGCATAATTTGTTTGTTGAGATTATCTTGAGCCATACCATAGATAGATAACATGGCCACAGTCTTATAAGTGCTGGCGAGTAAAGCACGTAGAGCATTAGTCTGGTGTGACTTAGTCAAGCACATACAATAGAGTTGTCATTGAACCGCGGCAAACCTGATACCGATCATTTTGGCTTTCTCCTCCAAACATTTTTTTTTTTTGTTGGGTTTGTAGGCACTCAAGCAACTCCAAGGGTCAAGGGTGCTTCTTCAACAGCTAAAGTGAAGTCAAGTGAAGGGTTGATCATTTCTCCAGGAATAATTTTGGCAGCTTTTTGTTTCATTGTTGATTATTATACAGGATTTTGATGGATCTCATTTGTTTGGTGTCTGTCTCTTTAATGGATGAATGTTTTAGTTGTTGATGTTTAATTTTGAGGCTTGATGGATGGATGGATCAACCAATTACTCTTTTGAAGTATTTTCATGGATTCAAAGTTCCATCTATCGTATTAGAGATGATATTTCACTACTTGTTCTATTTCTGCAATTTTACTTGCTAATAGATCATACTCGTATCATTTAGGGTACAATGCTATCTAATGATTTGGTTGATATTGTGCCTTGGTAGTTAACAATAACTTTGGCCCAGTTTATTAATATCAAGCAACAACAGGAATTGGCTTTAAGGTTCCAGGTAAAATATTGCTAAATTTTGATTTATGATACTTTTGTCTAATGGTTCTGGTAGAGCCGTGTATTGATCGTATATGTATGCCTTTTGACTTGGTGATGAAAAAAAAAAGCGGAAACAAAACCGAAAACCAAATTCCTAGTTTGGTTCGGTTCGGTCTAGTCCAATTTTGAACCGAGCGAACCGATTAACACCCCTACTCTCAGTCAATAGGTGGTGTATTTTTCTCTCTTTTTGGTTTCTAATACATATCTCCTGCCTGTTTTATTGATTAAAAATAATGGAGCAAAAAGGAGCCTCTGATTCAATTTTATTTATTTTTCATATCATGACTTCAGAAATGGGGTCCAGACAATCGAGCACAAACTATCCTTTATCAGTGTGCTTTGCACTTTCAGTCAAAACCTTATTATTTGTACTTGGTTCAATAGAACGGGGTCCACACAATCAAGCGCATGCGATTTTGCACGATTTGGTTAACATGCAATTTAAACAAAGATTTGAACCGTTTGATGGACGATTCAAGTCAAATCGCGATATTTCGACGATTTGAACACTGTCATTATCTATACAATCCAGCCGTCCACCATGTGTGGATCTACCCAAATCGATTGAAGTCCTCCCATGACCTTTAAGTTTTGTTGCCTACCTCCATTTTGACTCCTCTATATGGGATTGGGATGGAAGTTAAGACTCTCGTCTGTGTGAATTTCTCCACAATCGACGAACCTCCGCTTTTTATTTCCATTGATTGGGGATAAGTCTCTAGGAGCATAACGGGATTTGCGCAGTTGCGCCAACCAATGGTTCCATGGCTTATTTATAAAATTGTCGATTAATAATGGGACTAGATTTAACAATTAATCTGTTGAGCTTGAAGATAATGGATTAATCGGCATATACTAGCCAAGTCAAAAATAAAATAGTGTTAACTCATCGGTAAATCAACCAATCAAAATAAAATAGTATCCTAATCATGTGTTGAATATTACTACAATGTAGACTAATATTCATTATTTTTTGTGTTAGAAAATATATATATAATTAGACAAAAATGGCCAATTACTTCTGATCATATTCATATCGCTCATAGACTGATTAGGGTTCTAATTATCGATTTTAACTGCATATCCATTACCATGCGGGATGCCAAGGTGGCAAGGTGCTTTGCTTCAACTCCCCTTCTGCCTTAATAACCGGATGAAGGTACACACCATTGTCATTAGATCTCTGCTCCACTAACATGGACTCCACAAAGTCACCCCATCTTCTTGAATGAACCATTTTATTATTCAAGAACTAAATTCAAGCAACGAGCATACATTTGTAGCTCTTGCTAGCTAACTTTAAGAACAATGTCTATCGTTCTCAATCTTGTCTCGATGATTTTGATACACTCCCAAATTTCAACCCCCTCTCCCAAACGGAAATTATTTCCACTCTAACATCTCTAATTCACTCCATTCCTTCACCCTTACCAACCAAAAGATTGGTAAAGAAGAAACAATTCCAACAAGGAATAACAACAATGAACAGAAAAATGTAATTGAAGAAGTCGGTACCAAAGAAAACTCAAGATCTCTTCCTTTTAAAGCCTTTCACAGATTTACTAAATTCTCTCCATCCGACTCCAATATTAACTTTCCTATCCTTGGCCACCAACCCTAAATTTAATTATTTTTTTCTTGTCCAAAACCATCACCACAAAGGATTGTGAGCGCTTTAGTGAATTCCAAGCTGTTTGCAAAAATAGATTCCTCCCTACTCCATCTCATGCACACCCATTACATTAAGACGGTGTTTTTTTTGCTTCTGAATGGAGTCAGAAGTCTTAATAAGAAGTGGATCACCTTGTTTAGAGTGTTTGTTTTTAGTTCTGATCAGAAGTTCTACTTCTGATTTGAGTAAGCAACATGGAGGTGCTGATCAATTAGCACTGAGTGCTGAGTCAAAAATTATTCCAATAATAACCTTGACATAATTTTGTAATGACAATTGTTGCCCCATCTTCTTAAAAATAAGTAGGACTAAATTTTGACTGCACACATTCATTCTCTTCACCAAGCATTGTGGTTCTATCTACCTTTCCAAGGACTCGGTAAGAAACTTATCTCCTTTCTATCATTCATCTTTGTTTTCTTTATTTTTAAGTTTTTCTTCATCTCTCCAACTCTTCCGAGCAAACTGATAGTGAACAACTACAACTGTCTCAAGTATTTGGATCACGTGAACAAACCGATGTGGTTAATTTACGAGATCGTATTGCAAACGAAATATAGTAAGAAATTTGGTTTGATAATTTTTTTTAAATGTACTTCGTCATATTTTGATATTCTCATAATGAAAGGTATTGTAACATTCTCTAGGATTTGAATAATTATTGAGTATGATTTTAAGCACAATATTTGTCATTTTTTTTCAGCTCAGTGGAACAAAATTGTCAAACAGTTCCTTTCGCACCTAAAAACAAACACCTTTTAATTTTACAGCTATCAGCATCCCATTCAAAAGCAAAACAAACAGTTCACTCAGAAGCTCGTTCAGAACTTCTAACTCCAGTAGTTAGAAGTTAGCTTCTAAGCACTTACAAAAAACAAACGCCCTCTAAATCACCAATTACCTGAACATCAAGTCAACGAGGTCCAACTTGCTCCCAGTGATATTAGCACATCAAGAAGAAGATCCTCCCATCTCAGCCTCATCCTTGATTTATGTTATCACCGACTTTGGGAGTGATTCTTGTGGTCTCTTCTTCTTTCCACCTTGTTTGGTTCAATTTTTTTTTTGAAGCATACCTTGATACAGTAATATGGATAGTGTCCTATCCTTTCCTTTTTTAATCACTTCTCCACCCGAGCATTAAATTGGCTTAAAGCACATATTAGCAGTTATAGTTTTCCTAGGCTACAAGTTAGAATAAGGACTTCAATTTTATTGCTTAGCTGATTTCATGAATTGTACTACAAGTCTAGTTTAATAGGTACTATTCTAAATATGACTGCATTACAGGTCTATTAATGGTATTTATTTCAACAATTTTTAGTTGATATATTAATGAATTGGTTTTAGTTTATTTGGAATTTTGCAGAGTACCCTTTGCAAAATGTGATCTCTATCAATTGGTACGGGACTCTTTCTTTACTCTCGTCCAATAAGTTATTAGAACGGATAGATCAAGGATTCCCCGTACTCTGGTTCGCTGCATTCTCATATTCATTATTTGTCATCACTGTCATGGTGGACTTCAATGTTGCCCTTGTGTTCTTCGTGTTGAAGAAGGTTATCATTACTGCCTCTTTCATTTTCGCAGCAAGTATTCAAATCCCCCAACAACCAACTGCCGCATGCATCACCAGCCATTAACTTAATAAGAGCAAATTGCAATATCAGTTCTAGGCAAGGAAGTACGGACTCTTTAAAAAACTTGTCATACTCATGTTTGATACGTATCCAACATTGACAATCGCCTGACATGCCTCTGACATGCGTCAAACACATGGTCAACATGTCAGCAAGTGTCAGTGTAGTCAATGTATCGGGCATGCCTCCGACACACCCAAAACTTGGTTAGACTACAATCAAGGCTAGACAACCAATTTTATTTTATTTTTTACTTTTATATGGGGCGCATATAACTACCTAATTTGAAGGTTGTTAATCCATCTAAAGTGAAAAAACTTTCAATTGCGATGCAAGATAAAGAGGGTGATGAAACATAGAGGTAATTTGTGCTTCTTATCTCCTCTACTTTTTCTCTATTTTACTTTGTTTTCTTCTTGCGACAATGTCATCTTCTTCTCCACTTTTTTTTACATCTTCTCTATGTTTTTTCTTCATGCTCTTTTTTTCTTTTCCAGCATAATTTGTACTACATTTTCATCTTCGTACTTCTTGTTCTTTTTTATTTAAATTCTTTCTTTATTAGATTATTGTTTATGTTCACATGATTTATTAAAAAAAAGTATCACGTGTCGCTATGCCCCCCAGTACTAATTTTTGAAAAATTGCCAAGTTGGCATGTTGTGTCCATGTCCAACATGTGGGCCCGTGCCTATGCATTCTTGGTTCTGGGTGAACAATACTATTTACCTTTTCTTGGTCAAACAAGACAAATAACCTCACCTAAGACAATAGGTACCCCCAACCACATGTGTCTAGACTTTATTTTCAAGCTTTTCTTCACAATTCAAACAATATGAGCACCCGATTTCAAGCCCCGTTTATGTTATGAGCAAAATTGGAAAATGTTTACCATCAATAATTAGAAACCAATCACACCAGGATTGAAAACAAGGTTGATGGCTACGAGGCTCGATTGTGGCAATCGTTTAAACATGATTTACAGTTTTTCCTTATATATTATTTTACTTGATTATATTTTTATTTTAATAATTTCTTACATACAAAAAATGATGGTTTGTAAACATGTGAAAGTTAAAGAAAATAAGCCAAAAAATAATTACTCACAAGGAGAGATACACATGTAACTGAAGAAAGTGGTGTCCAAAGTGTCATTACTTTTGGACCAAGTGTTGGTTTGTTTATGGAGATCTTACTCTCTTTGGATTGACAATGTATCACATGACACATCCCCAGGAACACATCCTCATTATATATCCTTTTCGATAATGTGGTCTAAAGTATAAGTTTGGAGTTCTTAGGATGTATTGAAACTCATTTCTCACACTATCTTTGGAAATTACTAATATACTAAAATATTTATTACTATTTAAAATATGTTATTATCACCCAATAGGACAACCAGCAAGTAATACTGAACGGTGAAGAAAATGAGCGAGGAGAGAAGGCGCACACATGGCAAATTTAAAGAAAAAAATGTTGTAAGTTTTAAGTGTTGAAACTTTAAAAAAAAAAAAAAAAAAAAAAAAGGATTCATCTACATGTTTTCATAAAACTGGTGTTACAGTAAGGCTTTTTATAAAATGTTTCAAATGAGGCCACTCAATACGCAAAAACATAGTTAGGTTAAAACCTCTAATGCACCGACTTGCCAGAAAACCCCCGTATCACGTGTCGGACACGGACACGCACCCGACACGTATTTGACACGTGGTCAACGGTCAAAATTCGTTGACAGACACTGACACGGTTCGGACACGGTCCAGACTCTGTCCGGACACGTGGTAGCATTAAGGGGTGCAAATAAAATCTCCTTTTGTAATCCTCTTCGATCGAACCTAACCCTAGAAAATTTGAGAATCAGAGAAAAGAGGGAAAATCGAGCCACATGGATCGACCGATTGAGAACCTCAGAGAGAGATCGAGCCACAAGGATCAACCGATTGAAAGGAGCTTCTTCGTTGAGCCACAGGGATCGACAGATAGAGAGAGAGATCATGTGAGAGAGAGATCGACATGATGTGAGAGAGAGAGATCGACATGCTATGAGAGAGAGATCGACATGCTGTGAGAGAGAGATCCTGTGAGAGATCCTTCGTCGAGCCACATGGATTCAGTTGTGCCTAAAGCCATGGAATCTACGATTGTGAGAGAGAGATCCTGTGAGAGAGATCGATATGCTTGGTAACGAAGCAGGGGGAAATTCTCTTGGGGTGAAGAATGAGGCAGGAAGGCTTGGCCATGGTGAGAGAGAGATCCTGTGAGAGAGCTTATTGATTCTCTGATAGGATCCGATACCGGAAGCTAATATAATCGATCTTTTGATTGGAGATCGAACCACCTATTGATCTTTTGATTGGAGATCAGCCACCAAAGTTTAGAAAAGTTATTTGATTGATGAAACTTCTGATTACAATTGATAGACTTTATAGAGAATTCTACGTCCTAGATTCCTAACCAGACTCATCTTAATATCGAAGTTCAACTAAATTAGGACTCACCTACTGACTTACCTAGTTCAACTAAATTAGGACTCTCGCCTACTGACTTACCTAAACATGACTTCTTACTAAAATAGGACTTGTTACTAACATGGTAACCTATTGGAGCTGGGTTCCTAACATCCCGGACCCCTTGAAACACGGCTTGTCCTCAAGCCTGAAAACTAGTAACGACCTAGTTTCCTAACCAAACTCATCCAAAATAACGACGTTGTCGTTCGGAGAATCCCCGTCCAGGGCGGCGTCCAGGAAAAGTAATTGCGGTTTCTGACAGTGATGTCCTGGTTTAAAGGTTTCGTCGCAGTTGAAACATAAGCCTTTCTCGCGACGGTCTTTTTGTTCGGCCCAAGTTAGTCGCTTCATGCCAGAAGGCAAGGTGGGAGTTGGGGCAGGAGTATGAAAATTAGGCGGAACAGAGGAATAAGCCGTAGTCGCAATGATAGCGTCCTCTTGGCATAACGCTAAATCAAAAGCTTGGGTCAAGCTCGCAGGTTTAAGCAAGCGCACACCCGACTGAATATCGGCACGTAAACCTGAAAGGAACATACTGACTTGATTAGGTTCGAGCAATCCAGGAACCAAGTTGATGAGATTCTCAAAGGCCGTAATATACTCACGAACCGTCCCTGTTTGAGTCAATTTCGAAAGAGAGCTGCATGGATCAATGTGTTTGCGGGAACCGAACCTGGAACAGATGGCCTTGGAAAATTGTTCCCAAGAAAGATCGCCGATGGATTGTCTAATCCATCGGTACCAAGCAACGGCGTCGCCTTTCAAGTGGATCGCAGCCAAGGTGACTTTCTGATTTACCTCAACCTGGTTAAGCTCAAAAAATTGTTCGGCTTGGAAAAGCCAACCTTCGGGATCACCGCCATCAAACCGAGGGAAGTCAATGCGAAGGGGTCGACCTTGTAAATTGCCGCCTAGCGGATTGTTGCAGTGAGTAGGTTCTGATTGTGAGGACCCAGTGGATTGAAGAGATTGAAGAGTTTGCAATATCTGGGCAATGGTCTGTGATTGAGTTTGGCGACCTTGGAGGAGGGTGTGGATATGTGAAGCCATTGTTCCCAATTGGGCGTTAATGGCAAAAACCTGTTCTTCGAGTTCTTTGACAGTCATGGTGTAGGTTTGGGTGGAAGAAACTGGATGCTCTGAATTGCGAGGTTTTTTTTTTTTTTTTTTTTTTTTGAATGAATGAAGAACTGTGAGAGGGTGTTGATGAGGGTGAAGAACGAAATAACAAGAAAAAAATTTGGTCAGAATAAAGGATGCTCTGATACCAGATGATAGGATCCGATACCGAAAGCTAATATAATCGATCTTTTGATTGGAGATCGAACCACCTATTGATCTTTTGATTGGAGATCAGCCACCAAAGTTTAGAAAAGTTATTTGATTGATGAAACTTCTGATTACAATTGATAGACTTTATAGAGAATTCTACGTCCTAGATTCCTAACCAGACTCATCTTAATATCGAAGTTCAACTAAATTAGGACTCACCTACTGACTTACCTAGTTCAACTAAATTAGGACTCTCGCCTACTGACTTACCTAAACATGACTTCTTACTAAAATAGGACTTGTTACTAACATGGTAACCTATTGGAGCTGGGTTCCTAACATGCTCTTAGTAGTACAAATAGTCAAATACAAACATTGAAATTTTTGCATGTGGAGAGTATCACGTGTCTTACATTTGGATGGACCTTTGGATGGTATACACGTCTTACATTTCCTGTGGACCTTGGCATACAGCTGTTGTAACTTTTCCTTTGTCTCTCTACTTCTGGTCAACTTTTTCTTTTTGGTGATGGGACTTTTGGGGTTATGAAAGAAGTGTTTCTATTCCTAGGGAAGTGTTTCTATTCCTAGGTTAGTAAAATATCTCCGCACTGTGCGAGCAGCTTGTGGTGTTTGGCAGCCTGACTTTTAAGTTCTAGCAACTATTGTTTTTAGTATGACTTGAGCTTGACTTTACGACGCATTTAATTTTTTATTTTTTTATATGTTTGGATTGTTCAATATTATTATTTATGAGTTTATGTTTATATGAGTTAAAAAAATATATATTAAAAAATAAGTTTGACCGTGTCGCCGAGTTCTATTTTTTTGAAAATTGCCGAGTCGTATCCGTGTCCGACATGACACGCGTATCCGAGTCCGTGCATCCTTCGTTAAAACATTTTAGAATAAAGAATAATTGTGGGAACCATGGGATGGCATGCCTAAGCAAACCTAATAGATAAAAAATCAACATGCAAAGCATAACTAGTACCAAAATTTGAAGGCACCCAACTACAATGGGAATAGCCAAAAGCATGTTAATATGTGTTAGAGACACGGGAGTCGGAGGAATTCTAAGAATTGCTAAAGAGGCATGGGGCTATTTTGCTAAAGATTTACCAGCAAGAAATGGATAAAGAGGGTTAGTGCCCCAAAGGCATGTTAAAATGAACCAACAACACAAGGTTGACATGCCAAAGTCCCGCTATCATGAAATAGAGAGATGAGGTCGAAAAGTCGCAAACATGCTTCCATGAGCTATAGAAGGCATGCTAACATGCACAATTTTTTTTATAAGAATGAATTTAACTAAATGTGTTATAGAATTGTCAGCCATATGAAAACCACAATTAGCACGACAAATTGGCTTTAGAATAACTTTATTTAAGATGGGTGACAAGTCCATTGTAGAATCGAAAACAATTATGATGTGGATCTTCAAGTTTTTTTATTTTGTGGGACAGGGTTGGGATGCACCCAAGATGGCATATGGCTGAGGGTGTATTGATTGATGTGACAAGATATCCAAGATCAAACATGGGGTGAACTTGGCTGCATGGAATCCAATTTCATGAATCTATGGGGGACCACCTATCATGGATTCCACATTTTGATCAAAGGTGGGAATTGAACTCTCATGAATACGAACATCCAAACTCGTTACACCCCCAAAGAATAGAATTCCCGTATTTGATGGGAGTTCAACTCCCTAACTTTAAACACAATCTACAATTGATGACAAGGAGTCCACCATATTTTGATTAAATTTTCCTAAACACGAGTGGTCCCCTATGGATTCCATGCAGCCAAACACATCCGTAGATGATTCTATGATTATGGGGAATCCAAGAATGTGCATCAATCTGAGAGCCTTTAATTTTAAATGACTCCCAGCTTAATCAGTGAAGTACCGACTTAAGAGCAGTTTAAGATAAAACAAGCAACCAAACAACACAGCCTGGACTTTTTTCATGACCTAATTCGTTCAAAATTTTCAAAACATTCAAATATAACTTTTCAGTACAAACAGATCAGAAAAACTAAATAAACAACATTGGAAAAGTGTGAAGTTCCTTCATCAGTAAGAGCACCTAAGAATACCATGGATAATAAAAAAAAGTGTACCTGTGTGAATCAATGGAGTGTGATTATGGATTGTTTCCTTTGCATCTAGTGCATCATCAAGAAGATAAGGCAATCCTAAAAGCTGCAAGAAGGACTCTGTTTGAGGATTCCTACAATGCCCTGTAAATAGTATAGACTGAGAGGGATTGTAGGATGGCGCTGCTGGTATGAAATCAAAAGGTTTCATCCCTCGTGCTATTAGCTTATTCCTGACCCAGTGAATGTCTTCCATGTCAAGCCGTAGTCCCCTATTTTGAAGTACAAAAAGGAAAGATATAACTTCTAAGAGTACAGAGAAAAGAAAAAAAAAACAAATTTTAATTTATGCGAATTTCAAGAAGCACACACCCTAGTTGTGCAGGTATTCTAGCCAATGGGAAGATGGAATGGAATTTTCGTGTTATCGCAAGCCACTCTTCATCATAATGAATCTCATAAGGTCCAGGTTCTGATTCAATCTCAATAATCTAGAAAACAAACCATTGACAACAAGTGAGATAAATTTCAAAATATGCCTATAGCAATGACTGCATAGATAACAACCAGAAAGTGAAGATACCTGCAAAAATTTGCGGTTTGGGAGGCATTTGTCAAGTGCAAGAAATTTGGTGATTGGACCACCTTCCCCATGTTGAACAGCCGCTGCAAATTTGCAATGAAGATGAGCTGAGAACCAGTAAGGTGGTTTCAATTTGTATAACAATTCTGCAGCAGTATTACTTCCCAGAGCTTTTTCCTGAACCTGAACCAAATACATTAAGTCTTTAAATGGACAATTCAATAAACCATTCTACAATAGATGCGAACTTGATGTAAGACCAAATGAAAACCATAACCTCTCTCTTTTTTTGCTCTCTTTTTGTAAAAGGTTAAATTTATTGATATCTCCCAAACAATCTTACAAAGATTAGTACCCAAAAACCACAGGCACAGCTAATAAAAAAAAATACACTGTTAAACGCTGATAAATGAGACACCCAGAACCAGAACCAGAACCATGCTGTAATTAGAATATTCACCAAAATTCCCTTTAGATCTCTGACCTTACTGTAGAAAATTCTATCATTCTGCAGCCAACCAATAGCAAAAGAAACAACCCTCCTCAGAGTTTCCCTTTCTCAAAAGCATCTCCACTGACCCAGGTATCACCACTCTAACCCAAAAACCGCTCTGACATTGTCGCCAAATCACAATGGCTTTAGTGGGAAACGTTAAGCCCGAACGAACCCAAACTCAAATCACTGTTCAGCCCCTAAGTCAGGCGCCCAAGCCCAAATCACACTAGTCCATGTGGCACGGGTCTTGGAGCTTGGCCTGAAATAATAAGGCCCGAACACGAATCTCCGAGCTACCACATGTCCGAGATCCCCTCGCGCAAATCAGCTCTTCAACCAATCAAGCATTGACTATGAACAACGTCAAGTGCCAAAGAGACTCAGTCATGCTCAGGTAAGTCCATGTAAGATCCTAGGTGAGATCTCTTCTCTCCATCACGCCCTCGATAGAAGGGACAATTATGGAGGGAACACTCGCTACTTAAGGTGAGAAAAGGGAAGAAGAAAGATACGCATACACATTGCTAATTACATCTAGTCTTCAATCTTCCTTGCCCAATTACCTGACTTAAGAATCGGAGTGCCTTTGGCCACCACTCCGATGTTCGTTTTGCAGGCTTGAGATAAGCAAGGGCGAGTTTGGACGCATCAGATTAGCGTCGTCCGTGGGGAGAACAAACTGGTTTGGACGCATCAGATTGGTGTCGTCCGTGGGAAGAACAAGTTTTCCTTAAAGCGAACATATAAACTCTTTCTAACTAGCAGAGATGGTTACCAGCAACAGATCTCGAGCACTCAACAATAACGCCAAACCAAACAACCCTCCGGCCAGGGAAGCGCCACAGGGCCAAATTGATCCAATTGAGGGAGCAAAACAGTCGCACCACCCATTCACTGAGATAGCCACAGCTGGCCCTCACATAGACCAGATTCTGCTCCACATGGATCATTTAGCACTGGTAGTAGAAAAACTCACCCAAGATCGACAGCAGCCACCCGAGAATGGCGGAGATCCGGGGAGGTCCCACACCCAAGAGGATGCCCGAGAGCACGTCCAGGAAAGCGAGAACCTCCCGGTGGAGGAGCGAATAGCTAGCCCATAGGATAGCTTAAGGGATGACAGGGATCACGGGGACCGTGCCCCAAAAACAGACAGGACCACGATTAGGAAAAAATAACACGATTTGTTTCAATTACTCTCCGCATAATCAGATGACTCGCTACTCACTCTTTGATCGTGTCATGGTTGAGAAGTGTGTAAATTATCTGATTGGGCATTCCAAGAAACCAGGAGAGATTTCTTTGCTTGTAGAATGACTTCATTAAACCAAAGGTTAAAAAAAAAACAATGGAACCTTATTTCTTTAGCTATTGGTGAGCTCTTTAGCTATTGGTGAGCACTTTGGCTGGGACAGATGAGTGAAAGTATTGTAGGGCTTGGGCATGGAATGCATATTGTATTCTGGAAGTAAAAAAACCTTAGTTCTTTAGCTATTGGTGTGCACTTTGGCTCGGACAGATGAGTGAAAGTATTGTAGGGCTTGGGCATGGAATGCATATTGTATTCTAGAAGTAAAAAAAAAATGTTATTCAGGTGGTATTCAGCCTCTATAGAGTTCAGATGTGTCGGAATCCTAGGTTTTGTAGTGAACTGGAAGCAACTTCTTTTGTTTGAATAATTTTTATCACTTGATCACTCTTTTACGTTTTTGCTTCTTCTATTTTTTCCAAGTAACTCCCACCCATGTTTTTGTTTTTGATATATTATATCTGTTACAGAAAGAAATTAAAAAGTTGTAAATCAAATTAGTTAATAGCTAAACAAGGATACTCCCACTAAACTAATTTCATTTCCTTTCATTTCATATATTTTCCAAATTGAGAGTTAAATCAACATATTAGAACTTCCCAAAGTCCAAAAACTAGAACATATTGAATTTGACGAAAGAAACTTATGGTAAACATATTAACAAGCTCAACCATCATTTTTCCAAAAAATAAAAATAGTATTAATAATCAATAAGCAGGTTTCTCATCAATCTGCCACATGTAATTACCTCCTGCTCAAAATGAGGTTTTTTGCGAACAAGTGTTTTCCAGTCTCCATACTCAGTGATCCCAACAGGCCAATCATGTGAAAGGAAGATATCAATTGGTTGCTCGATTTGCATAAGCTTGTTGACATCATACTCACGCACATGATACACTGATCGAATATCGTTCTGGTTATAAGGAGGTCTCTCATAATGCCCTGTTCATAAAAAATTAATGTTTTGATATTCAAGGGACGGCAAAATGCCACATAATAATTAATACTGATTGGAACAAGCTACAAATACAACTTTTGATAGAAACCTATATATCACAGATCAGATCGACATTGGATATCTGCATGCCATACTGAAAAGCATTCTAATTTTTTTTAATTAAATATTGAAAGTGATGTTTTTGAACAAAAGTCACTTTTCACTGCTTGTCTAGGACAAATTCTCAGGTCTAAAATTGGCATCTGGCAATAGCATAAAAACATGAAGTTTTAAAAATATTGCTAGAAAGAAGTGCGCAACGCTTAAGACATGGTGTTGCTCCTTCAAACGTGCTTCAGGATGAAAGGAGACCATCAAACTCTCTCTGAGCGTCTTCAACCACAGCAGTTGGACTCCCACCATTTGCCACTTGATCAATAGCGTATTCACCCATCAGGCCACAACCAACCCACTTGAAGGGTTCATTCGAAATTGGGTTTGTGGGAAAGGACAGCCCCACCACTGACAAGGCCAATATCCGCGAAAGCAAAATGTCCAATGGGCTCCAACAACCCATTGGTGGTCCTGACCCTGAAAATCTACACAATATACCTAATCAACAATTCCAAGATACACATGGGAGCAAAAATATGAAGCAACCACATGTTCCACCAGTGGGGGATGACACCGAAAATGTACTTTAAGCAACAGGGCTAGGTCAACATAGACATAGTCTCCACTGGGTTTTGATGAAAATGTTGATAATTCCATCAGAATGGCAGTCGGTATCCAGATGTGGATCAACAACATGGTGGTGAATTAGAGGCGAAGACTGTGAGGAAAACCATGATACCTTTAACTGTTTAATTTAGTCTTCCAGAACACAGGATGTGTGGATTCGATGGTAAGCAAGAACTGCATGTGTTTTTGGAATGGTTAAAAAGATATAAAAGTTTTTTATATCAAAAAGTAACGATGGGTCATAGACGTGTTAAACTAGCAGCTACTAAGTTCATTGGTTGTGTGTTTGTTTGGTAAGATGAATTGCAGCAAAGATGTTGAGTTAGAAGACTTGCCTCCTATTCAGATTGGCAACAATGAAAAATTGCAATAACAAATGAATTTATTACCAACAACTTGGATGCATCTTAGCATGTCTATAATGTAGCCGGCCCTGCTTAGACACCCCTGCTTACAACACTGTTGACATGCCTTTAGCATGCATGTCTTGGAAGCTCTTTCAATACCGAAGTAACACCAAGATTTTTTTTTTAAATGCCTTTATACATTTTTTTTATAAATTTTTATAAAAACACTTCGACAACTAAAAAATAAATAAATAACATTAGAAATATCCAACTGATGCAGTCGATTTTCGCTCCCTGCTTGACCTTGACTTGCTGACCTGCACAAGGAACGCATGTGAGTCACGGACCACCATTGTGATGGCTGATGGCACTCCGATACTAAAGTCAGACAGGGATCTGAGGAAGGCTTAATGTTGTAAACAGGGAATTTATAGCGCACCTTAGCTTACGAACCTCATGTCTTATTTATAGTGTTGGAGTCCTCATTCGACCAGGCCATCGATGACGTAGTTTAGGGAAGAAGATCTTCGTGGAGATTCTTCTCTAATTAAGAGTCGTGCTATGAAGGGAAGTTTCCTGTTAGACTTCTGCTCCTAGATACACGGAAGATAGTTCCCAATCAGAATGTTGTCCATAGATTGAAGTTTTCATGTATGACATATATACTGTGGTATTTGCTTCCTGGGTGGAAACAAAGTGTTGTTGGCTTGTTTGTCCGAAGCTGATCCCGAGATACTTACCTTAATAGGTTTTACGAATATTGGGATGGTTGTGAGACGTGTGGGCTTAGCAGACTGTAGTAATTTGAATCTGTCTGGCGGACTAAGCGTAGGGACGAACAGAAGCCGTTGTCATCAGTTGAAACTAACTAAGCTTGCCTAGCTAAGTTGGGGCTCCGCCTGCGTGCGAGCCTACTTCCGCAGGCAGATTGCATTGTGCGGATTAGTTTTTTCAAAAAGATAAATACCTTAAATCAACTGGTGATATGTAGATGTGCTCCACGTGTTAAAAGTGACTATGGTTTCTACTGCTTGGGTCAGCGCACGTGGTAGAATGTCGCTCGAATAGTGGGTCGAGCCGATGGGCCCATATAAGAAGAACTAGGTCCCGTCATAGGATCAACTTAGATTGTATGGTGAAACGCGTACGGTGTAGATCGCGAGACGGTTAAGTATCGGTTACTCCCCCCAATTAATGGGGTTGTGTGCAGTATATTTAATTGAATAAATGTGGTCCTGTGCGGTTTCTTTGGGAATCGTCGCCTCCTCGTTTTCTATATCGTATTCAATGCTGATATTTAATGTTGAACGCCTGTTTGGTAAACCACTATTTTTATATAATGATATTCCTTCGTCGTTGTAGACATTATCTTCTACAGAGTGCACTTCTTCAGATGCTCTTATTCAAAGAATATGCTTTGAGTTTTCCAAAGGCTGGAGGGAAGATCTCCAACGCTAGAGTCTTCGAATGATTTGACATTTGCACCGATGAGTCTTGATAAGACTTGCTATTATGCGTGGACACATGCTCTGGGTGAGCACCCAATTGGTTCACTAAGACCTTGTAATTTATTCTCGTATTTCATAAAAGTACGAACTTTCCCGTGAAGGATGAGTCTGTCGTTTACGTGTTGGTGCCCTAATCGTGCTTCAAACCACTTAATTTCTGAGATAACACCAGCAGCCAACCTTGGAGCGGTTGTTTTCCTCCCTTCTCAACTAGCCTCGACGCGATGTGTTGCGTTGAACTCAGAATTGCGGGGCAAAGTGCAGTTGAACATGGCCTGTCGGTGTGGGTCATTAACTCCTAGACACCGCTCTCATCCCTCAGCGGGAGGGTGCACTCGATCTATTTCAACCTGATACTTGTCCCAAGTTCATCTGGTTGGGCGGATCGAGCGCGTGAGTCGGTTGTAGCTTTGGCCGGTGTGTTGCGAGGCCTCTGGTTGAGGATTTTGTACCACCTCAAGTCATCCTTGTGAGGTGGGTCATCTTCTTCGGATAAGTAGCTGAACGAGAATCTTAGAGGGCTCTGGAATTTACCCGGGGTCCCTTTGCTATCACTTCTGAGTCCTTTTCTGGAGTCAGACTATTTAAACGAATATTTACTGTATGTCACATCGGATTCGGATGCTTGTAGTTTGTAATCTTTTGTACCCACCTCTAGGCGATCGATTTTACATCTTTCCAGTAATCAATAGAGTGTGTTTGCGTAGTTCTCTTTTATTTCTTAAATGATTGCAAAATGCAAATCACGTAAGCTCCTAAGAATTAAAACTCTACATTGACTACTGAAAGAAAAATAAACTGAATAGATTGACAGTTGGCGGAGAGAGGTTAATCCGGCCCTGAAGTGAATTCACATGGCCCTTGCTTGGATCGTGAGTACCTTCAGCGAATTGCCAAATTTCGCCAACGCCGTTGAGGTTACTGAAGAGTAAACCTTGCATGGGAGGGTTTTTCCGTGCCCACTGATTGTTGTGGTCGTGCTCCCGCTTGCAATAATCTTTCCCCTAGGCCTGATGTTTTGTCGGGCTGGAGGGCGGATTGCTCTTGCAATGCTGGAATGTTCCCCGTTGCTAAGTTGAGCCACTGTTGTTGGGATTTTGCCTCCATCTGGGTAGAGTGACTTCTTCACAGTTCCTGAGTCTGGCTTCTGTTCAACTTGTCTGGCGGCTCCAGCTGAATCTGGGAACATTCTATCTGCTTTAGTGCAGCATATTGGCAGCCCCGTATCATTGGTTGGTCCCCACAAATTGTTCCCTCCGAGTAGTTGCCAGTATACTTAATGCATTGGTGCAGGGTGGAGATTATTGCTTCCATCTGGTGAAGCCAAGGTCTTCCCAAGATAAGGATATAAGTAGACGGTGCGTCTAACACCATGAAGTCCAGGAACATGACCTTCCTTAGTTATGGCTCTCTTGCCACAACAAGTAGCCTTATCTTCCCGAACAGGAAGCATTTCTCTCCGTTGAATCCAATCAGCAATTAGTTGGAAGACGTTAGATTTTCTTCCTTGAGGTCCATACTAAGGAATGCGTTGTAGAACAGGACGTTGAGAGAGTTTTCCGTGTCTACCAGGGTCATCTTCACTTCCCACCTTGCAACAGAGATCGAAATGACAAGAGCGTCATTGTGCGGTGCGCGGACGCCTTCGAGATCCTTATCTGTGAAAGTTAAGGTCGGGATGGGGCTCTGCACCCGCGAGTAATACACGCATTTGTCCTCGTTTGTGGGCTGTGTCCGCATCTCAAAGAGTGTCTGCTTGCGAGACCTGTTTGATTGTTCTTCATCTTATCCGACTTCGTGAAGGACATATATTATACACGGATTCTCCTTCTCAATTTCTTTGACCGCCTCTCGCCTTTCCCTAGTTCGGTCCTGTCATTTATCTGAACCCAAGAATTCCTTTAGCTTGCCCTTGCGAATCCAGTTTTCGATCTCATACGTTAGACTCTTACAGTCATTGGTGTCGCGGACACTCTCCTTGTGGTATGAGCAATACTTGTTGTCGCGTTTGGAGGGGTCTACGCGCTGCTTTGGAGGCCACTTCAGATCTTCCCAATTTTTCATGGAATTAAGGACGTCCGACAAGCTAGAATTGAGGGGGGTCATGGATCTAGATCCAACATAGTTGGAAGATTTCTCTGGCCTGGCAAGGATAGAGTCTGACCCGTTGTTGCGCTTTCGCTTGTTATTTTCTTCATCTTCTCGTCTTTTTCCCTCCTTTTTGTCCCTAGAAACAGAGGGTTTATTCTCTACTTCAGTTTCCTTTTTTGTTTTCATTTCTTCCAGAGTGATGTACCTTTGGGCGCCCTTCAAGAGTTCCGCCATATCCAGGGGGTTCGAAGGTGACGTAAAACTTTCCCTCTCTTAGGCTCGAAGTAAAAGCCGTCATGGTTGTGTCGCCGCTGCAGCCTTCAATGAGCGTCAGCTCGTCACTGAAGCGCGTGACATATTCCCTTAGAGTTTCGTTTGACCTCTGCCTCAGGAAGAGTATATAGTGTCAGCCTTTTCTGATTCGCTGGCTTCCGACAAAGCGTGTCAGGAATTCTTTGGCTAATGTCTTGAATGAGTCGATCGACTTTGGCGGGAGGCTATGGAACAATGTCAGCGCTGACTTCTTATGCTGATAGGGAACATTCTGCACATCACCAACTCAAAACCTTTTTTGAGCGCCATTACATGCTGACAATGACGCAAGTGATCAAATGGGTCGCCGGTCCCGTCATAGAATTCGAGTTTTGGAGGGCTGAAATTCTTTGGCAGAGCCTCGTTCATGATGTGGTCCACGAACGAGGGAACAGAAAGGCGGTACAACACGTCTAGGTCGTGAGTTCCTCGGCGGAGGGGGTTCTGCGAGACGAGCCTATCTACCTTGAAAGTCGGATCCGCGTTGATCGCGCTACCACCTCTAGTCCAGTGAGAACTAGTAGGGGTTTGACTCTCGTGTGTGTGCTCTCTTTTGTCCTCTGGAGATTGAGGTTTGTGTTGTTCCTGGTCTCCATCGGCGGGTGGAGGGTTTTGTTGTATGAGAATCTCCACTGCTTTGGCGATCTGTTATATTTGTGAAGACAACAAATTCATCCAGGGGTCTGTTGATGCTGCTGGCGCGATAGTGTGAGCCTATTGCCCTTGTGTCACTGGCACCGTTGAAAGCGGTGGTATAGCGCCAGTCTAAGTATTTGACGTGTCCCCCTGTTCTCCATTGTTGCGGGATCTGGTAGTCACCATCTTCCCAAATTCTGAAGAGATGATGCTAGTGATTGGATAGGAACTTTGTCGTCCTCACAGACGGCGCTAAATTGATGCAGTTGATTTTTGTTCCCTGCTTGACCTTGACCTGTTTACCTGCACAAGGAACGCACGTGAGCCATGACAACTATTGTAGTGGCTGATGACACTCCGATGCTAAAGTCAAACAAGGATCTAAGGAAGGCTTGATGTTGTAAATAGGGAATTTGCAGCGTACCTTAGCTTACCAACCTCGTGTCTTATTTATAGTGTTGGAGTCCTAATTCGACTAGGTCATCGATGGCGTAGTTTAGGGACGAAGATCTTCGTGGAGATCATTCTCTAATTAAGAGTCGTGCTGTGAAGGAAAGTTTCCATGTTAGACTTGTGCTTCTAGATACCCGGGAGATAGTTCCCAATCAGAGTGTTGTCCACAGATAGAAATTTTCATGCATAATGTATACCCTAGTATTTGCTTTCTAGTTGGAAACAAAGTGTTGTTGGCTTGTCTGTCCGAAGTTGATCCCCGAGATACTTACCTTAATAGGTCTTACGGGTATTGGGGATGCCTGTGAGACGTGTGGGTTTAGCAGGTTGTAGTAATTTGGATCCATCTGGCGGATTGCGTTGTGGGCTTGAAACCGCTTGGGCCGGATCAGTGTTGGGTTGACGCTTAGGCCTATTATTCCTTGAGATCATGACACGTGTATGGTGTAGAATAGATGACGTTTCGGTGTGGCTACTAAACTCACAACTTTCTCAACACTCCAATTTCTCCAGTCTACTCTAATTATTTTATTTTTTATTCTCCGTTGCCATGTTGCTATATTATGTAGCTTTGTTATTCAAAAATTATTATCTTCTGATTGACTTACAAGTGAAAAATATGACTAATAGTATATAAGTGTCATTACATAGCAAACAACAAATGAAATTGCTCTGTGTATTCGGGAATTGTCATAGGCATACATACATGTGAACAATTCACAGATCAAGCATATATTGTCGGAAATGCCTCAAGTGTTAAATATTAAAAGATCAACCAAGCTTCTTAGTGAAAATAAACACTTTATATAGAAATCAGGGCTATATAGAATGCCAACGAAACTCCAAACACAAGAAATGCAAAATAATGATGTAATTTAGAAACCTACCTAAAAGGTAATGTCGTGCATTATAAATGCCAGACAGACCACCGATACGTATATTACCAAACTTGATCACTCCAGCGAAACCCAAAAAATATATGTTAGGCGCTGCCCATCCACCATAGTACCTATCAAACACACTATCAGCACTGACCAGTAATGTTGTGGATCTAGAGGCAAAAGCTACTAGAGGCTTTAACCATAGGGATTTACTCAAAATGGAATGAAGTGGAAAGCTTTGAATAGTATTTGAAGTAACTCACAATTCCCACAAATAATTTGACGCCTCGTGATTACCACCTATAAAAATAGTTGGAATGGGGGCAATTTCTTGGCCAGAGTAGTACTTCCAGAAGGATTTCATGCTCTGGTACTTGCGCGGGATATTCATGCTCTCCAAATCACTTTGATTCCTAACAGACTAATAATAATTGGGGGGAAAAAAAATGAAATTCAAATTTATCCTTCGCATTGCATTTGTATACTAGCAGTAGAGCAAGGATTATTCGAACCTGAAAGTCGCCGCAACAGAGGAGGAGATCAATCTTGGTGTTCTCCACTCTCTCCAAATGCAAAAGAGTTGCGTACACATTGTCCAGGTCGCCATGCATGCAACCTTCAACTGCAATCTTCAACATACAAAATTAGACAGACAACCAAGAGAGAAACACTGGGAACAATAACACAAAAAAACTAATCAATCGAAGAAAAGTTCCACTGCCAATTGAGAAGGAAGAAGAAGAACAACAAGTGCTGGTTTCAGTGATTACTTTCATGGCTGTGACAAAGTTGTTGCTGAGAAGAAGAAGAAGACTGAGTCGACTCGGATAAACCCTAGAAGACTAGAAGAAGAGTGAGGGAGGTTTTGCAGCAATGAATGAAGTTAAGGCCAGGAACAACGAGCGAAGTCATCGGGTTTGGATCGAAGTTACACTTAACGACTCCGAATTTATGAACCCCATTGGGTCGAAGGTGATGCTCACACTCTCATTCTTGCTACTATGCTTTTGGGTGATTTCTTCTCTATTCACTTTATAGTTTTTCAAACCCCGCTCTTAAAATTTGGATCTTCAGTCTAACAATTTGGAACCAATTATTCTCGAACCTACACTTTATAGTTTATGGAACTTCATTTTCAAATTTTAAATCATGGCAAATGCTTTTGTTTTATAACTCATTTTATTTTATTTTTAAATGATTATTATATTTTGATGTATATTACTAAAAATATTTTGTGCACATAATAGTTTTTCAAGTTTCGATCTATATATATACAATATACTTATTACGATTATTCATAAATCTAACTATTTATCTTATTCATGTTGTTAATCTTAAATAATTATTAAAATAATTAGCAAAGTTTGTTTAAAATAATATACAATCTTAAAATAATTACTTTTTGATTTAATATTAATAAAATAAAATTAGTGAAACTCAAGTTACTATTTATAAAGTTATAAAAGTAGATTGCATATACAGACACTCACACACTTTGAACATTAGCAAAGTTTTAAGTTTGCCTTTTTACACTTCTGCTCTCGCTTCCATACACGCTCGCACTTCACACTTTGATGACTAAGGTTATAATTGACCAAGAGAGTGTTTTTCTCTTTTTTTTTTTTATAGGGGCACTTGGAGTTTAGGAAGAAAAAATGGGTTTTTACTTAGCTAACCTAGGACGACCCCCTCGTGATGCTAAAACAGTGATCACAGTGTGTTCTTAAGTTTCTTCTAGGCATATATGGCACAAAATGGGTAAGATATGTTTCGGATACACATACAATTGTATCTGGATCCCACAACCAGATCCGACTACGAAACAAATTTACTACTCTATTCGATTCAGATTTGTTTTTTCGAGTTGGATAAAATGTGGATAGCTATAATGATTTTGCTATATTTGGAAATATTTATTTGTCGTAGGTGATGTATTCAGATCTGTCCTCGATGATCCCGATAATATTGAACCTGCAAAAATGAATAGCGGTAAAGCCAAGGACCAACGTTGTGGTGGCCGAAGGCATTCCGATGCTTAAGTAAGATATCGATGTAAGGAAGTGTGAAGATTGTATGTAAATTTCACTCTGTGTGCGTACCTTTCTTTCTCCTTTCACTATCTCTTCTAGCGAGTGTTCACTCCCAACTGTCCCTGCGATTGAATGCGTGGTGGAGAGATGAGATCTCACATGTGCATGATTGAGTCTCTTCAACACTTGGCTTTGTTTAGGACCCAATGTTTGATTGGCTAGATACGATTTCATGCGAGCGGATCTCGGGCATGTGACAGCTCTGAGATTCGTTGTTTGGGCCTTATTGTCTGGGCCAAGCCCTAAGACCCGTGCCTCTGGGGTTGGCTTGTATTGGGCCTCGCGCCTGACTTATGGGCTGAACAATAGTTTGTGCATGGGTCTACTTGGGACGATCTTGAAGCCTTTTACGTGCTAGGTTTAGTCCATACCACATGTACGGTTGTGACCATATGATTAATTGATATCTCATCAGCTACTCCCCCCTTGATTAGGTTAGAGTTGAATTCGTGCGAGTCGATCTCGGGCCTGTAACAGCTTTGAGATTCGTTTTTCGAGCCTAATTATCTTGGGCCAAGCACTAAGACTCGTGCCTCTGGGGCTGGCGTGTCTTGGGCCTAGGCGCCTAACTTACGAGCTGAACAGTAGTTTGCGCATGGGTCCATTTGGGACTGCGCTGAAGCCTTTTACATGCTATGGTTAGTCCATGCCACGTGTACGATTTTGATTGTATGACTGAGATGTCTCAATCAGTAGGCATTTGCATAAATAAAAGTGGAATATAACTTTAAAAAATATGGTATATTTGGATACGAATGAGTTTTGAACGACAAAACAACATCGAAACAAGATCACCTACAATCGAACCGTTTTCTCAGTTCGGCTATTCTTTTAGAATCCATATCCGCTTATTTGAATTCAATCAATTGTCATATTTTCCCTATCGACATTTATGACTTTCAAATGGGGATAAAAGAAATATATCAAATTGCTTTATTAGGTTGTTGGTTGCCTTTGTTTCGTGGAAAATTCTTTTCCTGAATTTTATGTTCCAACATTTTAATTTTTTAGAGTTTGTTTCAGGAAAAGCTATAAATCTGTTGAAAATTTTTGTTTTAAAATAGACTCACTAGAGGAAAATCAACTTCCGATTTTTAATGGGGATGTTTATTTTCCAGGATTTTCATTAGCTTTTATTCTCACCATTTTAATTTCCAATATTCACCACCACTAACCACCCTACTTTTACAACCACCATTTCAACTCCACTACCATTCCACCAACAATACCATGTCACAAAGACCAACCATAGCACTGAGCCACACCACCACTTCCACCTGCATAGCAAAACCACCATCGCCACCACAACCGCCATGGCACAACCATCACCCCATTTCCACCCATTACCATGACCGCAACAACCATCATCATCGTTACCACCACCACCACATTAATGTGACCACTAATACCACCACCATCCCACAATTAACGTCGCCACCACCACTATCATTACCATCTTTGTAGCAACCATGCATCACCATCACCACACCGCGCCACCACTACCACCATTAGTATACCATATTTGTGGCCCCAACTATTTTTATTGCCACCACCTTACCACCTCCACAACCACCATACTACAACCACCGCCACCACCACATTCACATCACCTCCACCATTGCCACCGCAATAAATACCTTCCCACGGTACAAATATTTAATTATTGAATACTATTTTCCATAAACAACCAAACAACATGAAATTTTTTTAGGAAAATAAAAATTCTTGATTTTTTTTTCGGAATCTTTATTTTCCATGAAACAAATGGAACCTTTATTTATCTTGAATTTCCAACCATCGAAACCTAAAATTTTACTTCATTTTTATCTACGACATCACAAAATATATTCTGTAACAACTTCATTCTCTAATTGAAAACCTTGTATATAAACACCTGAAAAAGGGAATGAGATAGAAAATAACAAAGAATTAACGTCAGACAGTGGTGAGGTTGGGACTGCCAATTCGAGGAAGAATGAAAATATATTTTTAATTACATCAATTTTGGCTTTTATTGACTTCTTGTATATTAGGGATAAAAACACAGTTGTATGATGTGAATGCATGAATTGGTGAGTGGCAATATTCAATATCGAGCAATTATATCATGGAGCCAAGGTTTGATATAAGTCCCCATATAAATAACAAAGCACAATGATCATTACTATATAAAAATCAAACATACACACCAATTCAGGCAAGCTAGATTAAGAGCATGGTTAGATATCTTTAATTAGTTGTACAAAATATCATTTATAATATTAGTTAACAACCATTTGTTTCCTTCACTGAAGTGATAGTCTAGACTTTATACACACATAGAAACAAATTAACAAACCCTCAAAACATCGAATTTTCAATTCCTTGATGATATTCACAATTTAATAAAATACATAAATCTCAATATAATTGTGATATACATGAAATTATATCGTAGTAATTTTCCATTGAAATTAGTATTGAATTTAATCTGTGGTAATGTAAAAGGTAACATAAAATGTGAGTATATGTGCTAAGGTGAAGCTAGAGTGTAGAAATTGTGTCGAAGGAGTCAACACATACTCACAAAAGGATGTAACCAACGTTGAAGGTAGCTACAATATTCGAGTACAAGGAGGCCATGATGAGGAGATATGTGAGGTGATATTGCTACAAAGTCCTCACGATGATTGCGTTGAAACTGTACGATCGCGCACGTGTTCTCATTACTAATAACAATGACATGAGTGATAAATCTCGCTATGCCAATCCCTTAGGCTATTTCGCAAAACATACTCTACCTGACTGCTCAAAGATTCTTAAGAAAATATGTATTACCCCTAATGCCATGGTTCCTACTAACGATTAAGTTTCTTAGTTAAGCGTTGAAATTTTACACCTTATAAAATGTCAAAAGTAATTTCTAGATTTAAGGCATGTTCCATTTTTTAATGATGAAGATGATAAGTACATTAGATGATTAATACATTTTTATTCATATTAGTTTATTTGGTTAAGTAATTAATCTTATGACTCTCCTGTTTGCTAAACATCGTGAGCCTAAAAGTTGATTTATTGTCTTTTTGAAATGTTTTAGACATAATTCGTTGAAAGAGCTTTTGGTTGAAACAAATGTTTGAAAAATAGGTTCATTAAGTGTATAGTAGGGAAATTGTAATTTTACTTCCAAAATGATATGATCTTGTTTCTTTTTCAAGACACGTAAGTTTTTGATGATTTGAAATACCCGGTTGAAAAAAAAAACTTGATAGAAAGATTCTTGGAGCAAATAAATATCTATAAAACAAGGGATTTATGCGCGTATGTGTCGTGGAACTATTTAATCCATAATTTCTAAGTATGTAGTGTCATTGATGGTTAAAACAACTTTATTTTTTGGTTTTTCTGAGTTTGACCCTCATTAGTTTATACCTAATTGAATTTGACACTTATTGTAAATTTAATTGGGTCTAACCCTCATTTTCTAATAGATCTATTAGATCAATCATGTTGGCTACTTATAGTTTTGTGATAGACCAAGATACCCCTTTTAGAAATGCACATGCCTTGCATGTGAGAGTATCACAAAACCAAACAAAATGCATCTAGTGGCTCCAAGTTTCAGAGCTAATCTAGAAGTAATCCACTGTTGAATATCTAGTTATATAAGAAAAATGTAAGTTTACGATACCTCTAGAACAATTGTAGCTAATTAAAGGTCAGCCCTTATCAGATGTCGTACTATTGATGCCCCTAGACTAGTGGTCAACATCAATTGACTACTATTTTCAAATGAGTACTATTTTGATGCCTAAAATACTCTTACATGATTTAATAGCCACGATTGAACATTTCCCACCAGCTACGAGCATCCAGAAGGCAACATCTGGATGAATAAGTTTTGATCAAACGGCGGATTGAAAGTAACCATTATGGCATGTTGGGAAGGAGGAAAAAACTCACTTGGATTGCTCAACAAAAGGTGATTTTATGAAATTTCACAATGCAGAGATGTTTAGAGTAGCCAAGGGCTGAGAAGTTGTAGATTTAAATCCATATAGAAATAGTTGCATGTCATCTTCAACCTCTAACCATCTGCTTTGAATCTATGCTGAACCAGAGGGAATTCCTAAATTAAAATCTATTATAGGGGATTACTTTGAATATGTGCTAAACCAGGGAGCATTCTTAAATTAAAATCTATTGCAGGGGTTAAATTACTGGCAATAAATTTTTTTTTGGGTAATGCTGAAAATAATTTATTGTATGTAAAAAGACCCCATAAGAACATTGTGATGAGCTCACTCATGTTGGAAACTCTGGAAATGCAAGTAAAATCAAATGCAAATACTAACAACTACATATGCAAATGTAATAGTTATTATATGTAAAATGTGATCACTGACAACTATATGTAAGCTTCCAATCCTGCTTAAATATAACCAAATGCAAATGTACAATGACAAATACAAATGAACATGTGTGACATGCACCTTGTTGCAAAGCTACATAGGAATGCACCATGTTGTAAAGCTATACACTAATGCACCCTGTTACAAAGCTACATTATATTCAATAAATGAATTATGTCCAGAACATACAAATGCAACCAAATTTCAAATGCATTTGTTGCTAAATTACATTATATTTAGCAAAAATTACCATGTCATACAAAATCAGCCATGAACATTTCGGACAGAGATCATTTGGCTTCCACCACAATCTTCATCCAACCTTCCATCCCGACTCTCAGCAACACCACTCACCAACCCTTTTTTTTGGGAAAGCGAGTGGGGGTTATTTATGATCCCCAAACCTAAAGAAAAAGGAGTCTCATTACATTCTCAGTCTTTGTTTCCCTATTCTATCTTCATACACTATTTTCTTCAAATCCTCCGCAAAGGAACTCGGGGTGATCTCTACAAAAGTTGTATTTGGATATAACTCAGCCAAGTGGTCTGCTGCATAATTGGTCTCCCTAAAATCATGTCTGATATTTAATTCTTCAAGTTGAAGAAGCTTTCTTTTTATTCTCCTAATTATCTGTCTCAGGTCCCAAGGGGGTCCTTCATTATTTGTTAACTGAGCAAAGACTGAAGTTGAGTCAGTGCTTATAGATAGTTTTGAAATGCTGTATAGCCTTGCTAGTTGAAGTCCCGCAAGAACACCCTGCAACTCATGCTTATTCACTGACTGCCCATGTGTACTACCCGAACAAGCCGCCACTACTTCACCCATATCGTCCCGGATTATAGCTCCATAACCACCTCTAAGGTTATCATTACGGAGCGAGCCATCTGTATTGAGTTTATGCCACCCAACTGGTGGTTTCAGCCATGTACATTTAGTGGGTGCATGAATATAGAACTCAGGTTCCAGTCACCATCGAGCATAAAATTTTTTGTTCTGGCTATTGTCCTGTAAAATTAAATCAGTCCCACTGAATTTCAATCTAATGTCTTCATAGATGCGTCGGACAAGGTCAATGCCGTTACTGTATTTCTGCTCATGAATTCATCTATTTCTCTCTGCCCATAGATAGTAGACCGTTGTATTCAGGGGCGGACCCAGAATTTTAGTCGAGGGGGGGCGAAATGAAAAATACTTATTAGTTGATAATAGTAGTTATCAATGGTAAAGCCAATTTTTTTTTTTTTACCTAAGCTAGTAACTAATAAAAAAAAAATAACTATAAAAAATACAATTTTAAGCCAAAATAAGGTCACTATTGATAACCTTAGCAAAGAGCAAACAAGCATAATAACTAGAATATATAACTAATATCACAAAAAAGTTTGTCTAGGCAGCCAGACTTTAAAGCCATTTTTTGGCCAGGCTAGAGCATTTTTACACCTTTACCCATTCTCTTTAAAATACAATCACAAACATTATCTATAGAAGGGATAGAAATGTAAAAAACTTAAAACCTGACCAAAAAGTGGCAAAGCCTGGTTGTCTAGAATTGAGAATCACAAAATAATTAGGATAAGTTCTAGGTGAAGCTAAAAAAAAATTGAAATTTGCGAATCTAATATGATCATAATACAATTTCAAAGAAAAAATAGTTTATATGAGGCTCAAATTTTATACGAGTTGGCTAATGGTATATATTTTCATTGAATTCTATCGTTATTATTTTAGATATTAATTTTAAATATTTTTTTGTTAGGGGTTTAATATTACTTGTGAAAAACAATTCATTTATTTAATATTAATAAATTTTTATTAAACTAAACATTTTTTAATGTTTGCAATTACTAATAAAATTGCTAGGGGTGGGCAATGTCGGTTCGGTTCGGTTTTGAGCCCCAAACCGATTTCATTTGGTTTGCCCAAAACCCAAACCGAAACCGAATTTTGTATTTGTAAATCGATGAATTCGGTTGAACCGAATTTCGGACCGGTTCGGTTTGGTTAAGCCAAAATTTCGGGCTCAAGCACTTGAAAGACTTTCATTAAAACATGCCCAATTTTTTTACAGGCCTAATTTTTTACAGACCCAATTTTTAGCCCAAATTGAAAACTTTGATAAAAGGGGGGCGATTCAGTGCAACAAGGTGTATTGCAGTGCATTTGTTGCACTAATCAGGTATTGACACACACCTGTTAATTAGTTATTTATATATATATCTAATTAATCGGTCGGTTCGGTTATAAATCGGTTGGTTCAAAATCGTAAACCGATTTCGAATCGTTTATAATCAGTTCGGTCGGTTAACTAAATTTAAATTGGTTTTTGCCCACCCCTAAAAATTGTATTGAAAATAAAATAAAAAACGCACTCGAAGAGTATCGAACTCAGGTCTTTTACTAAAAATGATAAACCTCCAACCACTACACCAACAAAGACATGTTTGAATATTTTCATAAACAATTAACATATTGTATTCTACATTATATAATCAATTTTTTATGACTAAAATATATATACTAAAAATATTTAAAAAATTGAGCTGCCCCCTCGCCCCTTAGTAGGTCCGCCCATGGTTGTATTGAGAGTTTTTTTTTTAATAGTCACGCTGCTGCTAGTACCTGTGAAATGTTGATAACACCATTGTAACTCAGCTTCCCAGTTATAAATTTGACGTGAATAGCGGAGGTAGAACAACATATATCGCCAAACAAACTGCGAATAACTACATTCAAAGAACAGATGGCTACCAGTTTCTCTTTCGTGGTGGCATAATAGACATGTATCATGTTGAATTTTGCCCCATCTCTTGAGCTTACTAAGTGTTTTGAAAGCGCCATTTGTTACAATCCAAGTAATAAAGCTATGTCATGGTATGTTTCCTTTGAACCAAATCAGTGTTGCCCACTCAACTCTATTATTACATTGTCTCAATGCATCATATGTGATCTTCATTATCCTTGCTAGCACACCGACTAACCTCATCTTCATAGATACAGTCAAGTTCTAAGTCACCCAAGTAACTCATTATCTCACTGATGCTGCTTCCCCTGCCTTGAGGCATGCTCCAGTTCCCATTAGCTATGATTGCACTAACCTTCGATTCCTTGTGCAGAGAGGAGTGATAGAGAAGCTCTTGCGGAAAAGTTTCCCCACTATTCAACGGGAAAGTTGGACACAGTTTCCCCACTATTCACTAGTCCAGCCAAGCTCGTCACATCCTGCGCCATCTGAGTCAGAGACGAAGAAGACCCTAACGAAGTCAACCTCATCGGAAACACAAGGCAACTGCAACACCACCCCATCAAGGCCACCCAACCCGCATCACCACCCTGCAACACCACTTGAATCCAAACACAAAACTCTTTTAAGAAAATTGGTGCCAAGGTCCTAGGCTTAAATTAATGTAGTACAATTGAATAGACTGAAATAGTGGTAATTATTGAAATACCCGAACTGTAACTTTCCTTCTTAAGATAGTATTGGTCTTTCTACAGTTCCTTCAACATCTGAAAAAGGGAGTAGGAATTTCTTTCAGTGAAATTAAAGGCTTTGAATTTTAAACATCGGTGCCAATTTAAAAGCAAATAAAAACCTTTCATCACCAAGATTTCAGTTCAAATTATAAATCCAAATGTGGACCTCATGAAACTCATAATTCTCAAAAATTCTTTTTAACATGTTGGCCACACCGTGATTTGTAATACTATCATGTTATCACTATAGCAATAGTGTCTTTTAGGGGTGGGCACGTGATGGGATGGGACGAGATATACCCATCCCTATCCCATCCCGTTCATACGGGATCGGGATCGGGACGGGACGGGACGGGATCAGCGTGCTGCCTGTGACTGTTGCGAAGATTATCATCATATAAGAGCGTGAAAAATAACTTTCTTATAATTAGATATAGATGTGGCATGCAAATATAAGGATAGCCACTAAATCCCCTAACAATGAAGTCGAGTGGGCTGACTTTTAGAAAATGACATGATAAATGGGATTCACTAAGAGTATTGTGTCACTGTGATGGCCTCCCAACTGATTTTACAATTTCATTACTGTGGGAAACAAAATTCATGGTTCTTTGACAAAATGACATTTCATCTTTTGTTAAGAAAGAAATATAGACCTAATGGTGATGCTCTAACATATTCATAATGATTTACCATCAATACATATATCGTAATTAAAAAAATTTATTTTTACAGCCCGGGGCATCTCAAATTCTTGGTTCTGCCCCTGAATGTTCATTTCTGAATATGTATTACTCAGTTAATTGTTATTTTTCATCTTCACCTGAGTATTATCAATATTTGGAAGTTAAATAATTGAAGCCACTTTTATTGGGAATTCAAGCAACAGTCTGCTATCGTTCTCTTGCTTAATGAATATTTATTTATTGAAGTAACATTTAATCATTTATGTTACCACTGCAAACACCATGAGTTTATGTCAGTCATCTGTAAGTTTATATGAATAAAAATAAATAAATAAATAAAAATATTAATAACAAATATTTAAAAATTAGCTCGGGACGGGATGAGATTGAAAATCTTCATCCCATCCCATCCCATTCTAGATCGGGACGGGATCAGGATGAAATTATTCAATCCCATTAAGACCCAAAAAAATCGGGACGAGACGGGATCGGGATCGGAATCGCGGGATGGGATGCCCACCCCTAGTGTCTTTTGGTCATTATACTATTAAACGCATCTAGAGTAAACCACACCGTAATTGCAAGGGGAATGACAGATGAAATACATACGGAAACACACCTCCATCAACTAGTTTTCTCTATTCCTTTTTTTTTCTCTCTCTCTCTTTCAGTTTCTTTCATTCATTCACTCAATAAATCGATTAATGGACCATGAATTCACCATCTCCGTCACCACGACCACAACAACCTCAAACATCCAACAATTCCTCTCATAGGTCCTCTCGCATCCATCGTCACTCCCATACTTAGAGGACACCCAACGACTCCTTCGCCAACACCTCTTCACCCTCACAAATGAGTACCCAAGTCTCACCATCGTGAACCTCGTCCAAGTCGAGGGCACAATCCACATGGTCTAGGGCAGCGTCACCACCTGAATCAAACCCACCCACACCACCTTCAACACTAGGGATTGGCTGGTGGCGCTAGTGAATTGGAACCGGGGAGGAAAAGGGTGGGGCTTGGCTGGTGATGGCTCCCAAACTAAAATAAGAAAAGGAAGGGTAGAGGGGCTCGAACAATAGTCGTAGGCAAACGAAAGTTAGAAGGAGAACTGGGAGGGGTTCACTGATGAACAAAGGGAGTGGTGATGGTGAACAAAAGGAGAGGTTGTCGATGGGATTGATTCAGAGATTGAGGTGTGGGGTGGGCGGCGGTGATGTTGCAGGTGGGGTGGGGGTTTTGAAGCAGTGTTTTTTAGGATTTTTTAACCTTTAGATTTTATTGAGATGCACATTTATTATAGACTTATACGAGCCACTGATTTTTGTCACGAGATATGTTGAAATCCACATGGTAAGGGCATTTTGTCACCAAAACCTGACGTGTGGGTAGTAACGGTCAATGGATGTTGACCGCTAGTCCAAGAGGCAATCTACAATATGATATCTAATGGGGAGTGACTTTAATTATCTATTTGTTCTGGGGGTATCGTAAATTAATAAAAAAAATAACTTATTTTCCATATCTTCTTTCCTCATGTTCTCCCCATTACATCTTTCTGCAACACGTTACTCCTCCAACTTGGCTTAATTTTCTTGAATTTGCAAACCCATCTTACTCGTCCTCAATACCACCATAAATAAGAGATAGCTTGATGGAGAAAATTGAATTATTTATTTATTTATTATTATTACTGCTTAAGACATTGGATGACAAGAAAAATAAGTAAATCTGAGAAGATTGAAAGAAAACGTTCAGAGTAAAATGGTGTTGACAATTGTACTCAACCTCCACACGACGAAAACAACAATCTTGTGGCTGGAGAACTAGATAAGTGGATTTGGCTCTCAAACTCTACATAGAGCTAAATTCTTATTGTGGACAACAGTTCATAGATGAGCTTTCAAGTTGACAATCGGAATAGAAGGGGACTTGCCTTCTTAAGGGATGTTCTATTTGCAAAGTAGAGAAAGAGTCTGATTGGCCAACTGATGAGACATCAATCAGTCATACGATCATAGCCGTACACGTGGCATGAGCTAACCCTAGCATGTAAAAGGTTCCAGCGCAGTCCCACGCGGACCCATGTGCGAACTGTCAGTCAGCCAGTAAGTCAGGTGTCCATGCTCAAGACACGCCAGCTCCAGAGGCATGGATCTTAGGGTTTGGCCCAAGACAATAAGGCTTTCGTATAATGAATATCAGAGCTATCACAGACCCGATATCTACTCGCATGAAATTAACTCTTAGCCCAATCAAGCATTGGGTCCTAAATATAGCCAACTGACGAAAAGACTCGGTCATGCAAAGGCGAGATCTTATGCAAGATCTCCTCCCTCCATCACGCCCTCGATCGCAGGGACAGTTGAGAGGGCACACTTGCTATAAGAGATGGTGAAAGGAGGAAGAAAGGTACGCATACACATTGCAATTTACATACAATCTTCATTCTTCCTTGCATCAATATCTAACTTAAGCATCGGAGTGCCTTCGGCCACCAGAACGATGGTCCCTAGCTTAACCGCTGCTCAATTTTGCAGGTTAGAGATCATCAGGATCAACAAGGACAGATCTGGACAGATCAGTTTGGCTCAGTCCATGGGAAAAAGGAGATAAGTTTTCCCTGAAACAAACATGCAAAATTCTTTTCTAATCTAAGAAAAGCATAAAGAAATGGTCACTAGCACCAGATCTCGAGTATTTAACAATATCGAACTAGACAACCCTTTGGCTAGAGAAGCCCCCTACAAGGTCGAACCGATCCAACCGATGGGCAGAGCAGTCGCGCGGCCCAGCCACTGAGGCGACGATGGTTGACCCCCGCATAGACAAGATCCTACTTCATATGGTTCATCTAGTGTGGGTAGTGGAAAAACTTGCTCAGGATCGACATTAGCTACCCGAGAGTGGTGGAGATCCTAAAAGATCCTAAGCCAAAGAAGACACTCAAGAGTGCGTCCAGGAAAGTGAGAACCTCCCCACAGAGGATCAAAGAGTTGGCTGGCAGAAGAGAGTGAGGGACGATGGAGATCACGGGGACAACGCCCTGAAAACAGAGTGTACCACAGTCAGGAATCTGCGATTACTAATCTGATAGTTTTGTACAACCTTACCGTCCCTCCATTCTCGGAAGATATCACGAGCGCTCCGCTACCAAAGAAGTTCGTCTAGCCAAAGCTCGAATTCTATGATGGAACATATGATCCATCGGACCATCTGGGCTACTACCACCACGTAATGGCGCTAAAGGAAAGCTCAGAAGCCATCATGTGCAAAAATTTCCCTAACAGCCTGAAAAAGGCAGCACTGACCTGGTTCCACAGTTTTTAATCAAGATCTATCGACTCGTTTTAGGTCTTGGTGAAGGCGTTTATCACCAGATTCGTTGGGATCCAATGAACAGAAAAGGGCCTCACTATCTGCTAAATCTTAAGCAGAAGCAGGGCAAGACTCCCAGAAAATATGTCACTCGTTTCAACGACGAGTTGACCCTGATAGACGGTTGCAGTGAAAAGACGTGGGTCACCGCCTTCACTTCTAACCTCCAATGAGGTCAATCCTATAACTTTCTTACCCTGGAATTCGAGGGATATGGAGGACTTGCTGAAAAGTGCGCATAAGTATATCACTCTGGAAGAGATGTTGGCTTAAAAAAGGCAAATCGAGGCCAAGCATGCCCCTAAGACCCGAGACAGGGGAGAAGAAAAAAGGCGGGAAGATGAGGACAATTCAAAGAGAATGAGCGACAATAAGACCGGGTCTGATAAGGCCACCATGGCTACCAAGGCCACCAACTACGTCGACGCATGGTTCACTGAGTTTCCTCCCCTCAACTCTAGTTTGGCCAAAGTTTTCCTCGCCATGAAAAACTCGGAAGACATGAAGTGGTCTCCCAAGATAAAAAACGATCCTTTAAGACGTGAAAGGAACAAATATTGTGCCTACCACAGGACCACGATCACATCACCTAGGACTGCAAAAGTCTCAATAACGAGATAGAGTACTACATTCAAATTGAAAGACTTGGAGAAGTCGTATATTCTAACGAAAAATGTCCCCACGTCATCTACGTCCTGCACAATGCGCACAACGAACGGGAAAAATCCAACTAGTCGAGGAAGCTGGCAATCTGAGAGCTGCGAAAGGTCCCTACTACGGAGATCAGTCAGTCCAACATGCATGGGTAGAACACTCAACCCCGGACCTGACATTTATTGAATAGCACATGCAAGGGGTCTACTCCCCACACAAAGACATCCTGGTTATCACTATTGCAATATTGAAATGGGGCATCAAAAGGTCACTGGTGGACCACAGGGAGCTCGGCCAATATCTTGTTTCTAGAAGCATTCTGCAGGATGTGGCTGAGAGAGGAGTTGAAATCGGACAACCAAGTGATGTCTGGCTTCAACGGCGCCCGATGTTATTTAGCCGAGAGCATCAGCCTATGTAGGAGCGGGGGAACCAACAAAGCTCCTTATGATGGTGTTCATCGTTGTTGACACCCTCTCCGCACACAAGATAATCTTGGGAAGACCCTAGCTCTAGTAGATGGGGGTAGTGATCTCCACACGACACCAGTGCCTAAAATACCATATCAATGGAGAGACATGAACTATCATGGGAGATCAATCTTCCGCCTGAAAATGCTATTATGTGGCGATGAAGCTAGCCGGTAAGTACCCACAATGGCTTGAGTCCCCCTAAAGAGATATGTACCAAAAAGCCAAAAGCTTACTAGTAAAAAGCAGTGGGGGTAGCAAAGCATGTAACACTTTTGAAGCAGATCAATAAAGGTTATCTTTAAAAATGACTCTACTCCACGTTCAACTCTCTCTACAGAGCAAGACTTGATCCTAATACGAAGGCCAAAATGGCGCACAAGCGGCCGAGCCTAGCCCCACTGAAGGCGATGATGGCTTGCCATGTAAGTGACCTAGTTCACCTAAGGAGCCAATGTATGATAGGCAGGTCGAGCCCAGTCAACGAACATCTCACCGTCCAACGAAGCCAGATCCTAACACGAGGACCAAAGTGGCGCATAAGCAGCCGACCTAGTTCTATTCAAGATGTCGATAGGTTGCCGCATACGTGGCTTGGTGCACCTTAGGAGCCAAGGCAGCTCAATTGCGGATTGAACCCAGTCCACAGATAGTTCACTACAAGCGGACCGGTCCAGTCCATGGACAGTCCACCGCAAATGGGCGAGTCTAGTCTCTGGATGAATCACTGCTCCTAAGATAGCCTAGTCCAATCATAGGACCGTGATGACACATATGCAGACCTAACCCAGTCCTCGGATAGTCCACCGAAAACGGGCGAACCCAATTTTAAGACACTTCCCTGCAAGTGGGCGAGTCCAATCCCGGACGACTCACCACTCCTAAGATAGTCTGGTCCGACTACGGGGACCGAAATGTCGCACAAGCGGCCAAGCCTAGCCCTATTAAAAGTGATGAAAACTCGCCGCACAAGTGACCTATTCTGCTAAGGAGCCAAGGTACGACGTATGGGGTTGTGCCCAATGCATGGACAACTAACTACTTAAATAGTGTTTAGCCTTGAAAGGCATTACATACTCCTTCCTAGCGCAGGTCCTCTCAAGAACTGAGCCAAAAGACTACGAGACCTAGCTCCTTCAGGCAAATACCCCTAACAACTCGAATCCTGTTCAAGATTGAGAGTATATTATGAAGTCTAGCCTAGACAAACATAACATACTCCTTCCCAGCGCAGGTCTTTTCAAGGACCGAGCCAGAGGACTACAAGGACCTAACCCATTCGGGCAACGATGGTTCCTCAACAACTCAACTCCTGTTCAGGATGTCTAGTCTAGACAGGTATAACAAACTTCTTCACAGCTCAGCTTCTCTCAAGGACGGAGCCAGAGGAATACATGAACCTAGTTAGTTCGGGAAAATATGGTTCCTCAGCAGCCCAACTCCAATTCAGGATTAAGGCATATTACGAAATCTAGCCCATATAGGTGAATATGACTTCTTCTCAGCCCAATCATCTCAAGGATTGAACAGGATATGCACAGGGATACAAGCCATTTGGACAATGAAGGTCCCTCAGCTACCCAACTTCTGTTCAAGATTGGGGTTAAATAGAAGGCCAAGCCCAAACGGGTGAAAGCTACTTCGTCACAGCTCAAGACCTCTTAAGGATTGAGCTAGATATATTGCAAATAGTCTAGCCCGTTTGTGTGAAGATGACTCCTCAAACAACCCAACTCCTGCTTAGGAGTGGGGAGTATTATGGGAGCCCTGACTAGAAAAACAGAGGCAATTCTCCTTCGATTCAATGTCATCTTCAGGACATACTAGACTACATGTATATGGTTACCAAACTTCAATCTAACAAGAGATGGTTTACCAACAACCTAGTCTCTATAAAGGCTACATACCAGCAAGGAAGTGTAGTCTTCAATGCAAAGACATCTCCTACACAAGCTCAACTACTAATGGAGACAATAACTACGTCACTACGAGAACACGACCTGCATTAAAATATGTGACTATCTTACAACTTAACTTTCATAGAAGATTAAGTTATTACTGTTGTCAGAATAGGAGCTCAAACAAGAAAATAAAGGGTTTCAATCTAGATTAAAACCCTACTTCTGGTGGGGTAGACACACCCTTCTACTCAGTCTAATCAGGAAGAATTGGAAATGGCAAGTACAACAGCTACAGACACAAACATAAAAAAAGGGAAAATTTTCTCATTAATAATTTTTTTTGTAATAAAAATTGCCCATTTAGCAGGAACAAAGTTAGAAACAGCTTCACATCACAGTCTGAAGTAGGCTATAAGACACCAGGATGGGTAGTCGTTTCTGCGATGCCTAAACTAGCTTCAAGGCCACCTCGTGGACCAGAGAAAGAACCAGCTGCCTCTTTGAATTGAGCATAAGCGTGAGGCCTATAAGCGGAAAGATCCATATCCCTATGATGCTACTAAATACAATCTATCAGATCCAACTTCCCATCAGCAACATCACGAGCCCGAGCTTTATCAGCAGCCTCACGAAACTCCTTCTCTCTAGTGTCCCATTGAGACTTAGAGCTATCCACTTCCCCAATTACCTTGGCCAGGCTCTTTTCAGAGTTCACCAACTTGCGAGCCACCTCGTCATGACGACCACTCTCGGAGTCACACTCTTAGGCGATCTCAGAAAGCTACGCTTTATGGGTTTCCTAAAGCCCTCTTAGGTGAAATGCCTCAACGTGCTCACTAACTAACACACTTTGGGAATCAGTAGCAAACTTCTCGATGTTCGACGAGCGCTTAGCAAACGCAGCATGCTTGTCTATCACCTTTTCATGTTGTTCACGAGCATCCCAGTTCAGACAACAGCTCAACTCGGGCAACCTGGGCTTCATACAAACTCCCTTGGACCCCTTTTGAGTTGGGATTCCAGGGATGACTGAACAGCCAGAACACTCGTCATACCCCTTCGGGCTTCAGACAACTGTGTCTCTAGATCAGCTCGAGCGGCAACTGTTCGATCAACGAGTCTACCTCCTTACAAACATTAGCAAGTTGGCCTCCTGGTCGACGAACATTATCTCCAAGGCAAAAAACCTTTTCCATACATAGTCCACCCTAGTACCCGCCATGCCAACATGGGTTAGGTAGGCCATCATCTGATTAGAATACAACGCACTGGTATAAATAATAAAATACAACAAAAAAGTAAGTGGCAAACACAATCAAGTTGTCAACTTACTAGCATCAGAAATTGTTGTCCGCGAGTGATGCGCGCCTTCGCAACCGCCTTCTCCAATGGCAGCTAGTTAGCCAATCAAGAAAAATTAATTTTCATTGGATCAACAGTAGCAACCTTGTGATCCACCTCAATATCAAGTGGGGGTGGGAACTAACCATCACATCGGTGTGGAGAGTCCCGGGATCAAGCGCCAATCCCTTCTCTTTCCCACACCTCTTGAGGGAGAGGACTCAGCAACCTGTTTCCCCTTAGCAGCAACAATAGAAGGAGGCTCAGACAAAACTCCAACTCCCAGACATATGGAGGATAACGGGCAATGTTCTTAGGAGCGGATTGTTCTTCCACAATAGATGGGTCAGGAGCAACAGTCTATGTCGCTTTGTTTCCCTCAATATGAGCCATGACCTCCGGTGACTCCTTGTCAACAGTCAGATCCAAAACGTACCTCTCCCCACTTTGGGAAGCATCATGAGGAGAAATGGATCCCAACTTAGGCTTTTTAGAGCGATGAAAAGGAGTAACCAATCCCTCCGGGGCTTTCTTCTCCGAAGGGCTAGGCATCTTTGGCACCTTCCTCTTCTAAGACTCAGGTGTCGCCACTTTGGTGCCCAAAGAAGAACTGATAGGCATGCCCCACATCACCGGCCTTACTAGAGAACAATATGCTCCTCCTAATATTATTTGGATAGATAACTTCCAAAATAGGCAACGACGGCAGAGCAAGAAAACCAACTTTCGTCTTATTCTCTTCAGAAGTGAGAACGATGGAATCAAACACCCCTAGTCAGAAACAATGAATGAGTCAAACACTGACAAATATTAAGAGAAAATCAAAAAGAACTTACGTTGGTCCCCAAAATGGTTGTTTCCCTGCCGACCATCAAAGGAGAAATACCCAGATTACGCAGAGGCAAAAAAGTAGTACATCTGTCAATCCTCCCGATCCTCGAACTAGCAAGTCAGACAACATGGCCTCCACACCCAACAAACACCACGGTTGTTCATCCTGATGGAAGCCAGAGAATGAAACAACCTCGTTGATAAGTGGATTCTGGCATCCTTCGCCCTAATCAGGATATCAACCAGTATGCTCCCCCCACTCGGCATTATTTGAGCTGGGGAAATGCCCAAAATTACAAATAGTGCCAGATGACAATAGGAACAGGGAAACGCATGCCAGCCCCAAACATGGCCTTGTACAGGTAGATCCGCCCCTTTGTCGAAATAGAGTGACAATCCCTTTCTGAAAGGAGCGACACTCCCAGGTTGCTTGTGATTTCGTATTCCCTAAAGAGGCTAGTCAGGTCTTCCTTGGACAACATCAACTTTCTGAACTGCCTTGATGCCTCCCTCGGGAAAAATTAAGCTGCATAGACATGATTGAATAAAAAATCAAATTCAATCAGACTAGAAAAGCACAGTACATAACTGTAAAAAGCTCTGAGAAGGTAATGGTGAAAACTCCCACAAAGCAGGCTTATATAGGTTTGGCGCGAAGGGGAGAAGATGAGGAAACGAGACATGGGGAAGAACGATAGTTTTTTTTATAATTAGATATTCAACCATTGGATTACTAAAATCAAAGCCACTGGATGCATTTTGTTTGGTTTTATGTCATACTCTGAGATGCAAGGCATATGCATTTCCGAAAGGGGGATTTTGGTCCATTATAAAACTTTAAGTAGTCAACATGAATAGTTGGGATGGAGAGACCATGCTTGTTGATGTTGTCAATAGTGAGGATCTTGTCATGAAGTAGAATCCAAAGAAGAAAATAGGCAATGGGAGGAACTTGGCTATCAACACTATTTCATGGAGTTTGTTGATTCTAAGATCATTGATGCTGAAATTCAGAGGATCAGTACGATAAGAGTAGCACTCCTTGATCGAGAATTTCTTGTCTTTGCCTCCCCAATCCCAGTTCCAAGAGTCTTGATAATCATCTAGGTGGACCAAGTCCGAAACATTGAGGAGGTTGGCAAGGCTTTGAATTTCCCAATCATTTTAATTCCTTTTCAAGTGAAATTACTATGGTTGCCATCTTGGGAGATGAAGAAGTCCTTGACATTTCCCTACTTATAGTTGTTAACATTATAGATGCAAGGGTGAGTTAACTTAAGGGGCTGGTTGCTTAGTGATATTCACATAATTATTCCATAAAATATCTTCTAATTTATATTTGTTAGTGTTTTAAGTAGTTTATTTTATTCTAATTTGTTAATTTCTGTGTTTTTGTAGGATTAAAAAATTAAGTGATGAAATCGCACTTGGACGGTGAAATTTGGAAGAATAATTAAAACCCAAAGCCATGCGAACCAATTCAATGCCAAAACCCATATGAATAAAACTAAGCCCAAGCTCATTCTCTATCTCATTTTCTAACAACAACAAACTAACATACTCCCTTCTCCATCACATCACTGCTTCTTCATCCATATAAAAACCAACATTATTTATCCTCTTGTTCCCTCAACTTCTTTTTCTCCCTTCACGTCCCCAACTAATAGGGTTGAACAAAAAACCAACCAAACCGATCAAAATCGAACTGATCGGTTAAGTTATAAAAATTTCAAAATTGAAGTGGTCGGTTCGGTTTCTATGTTATTTTAACCGACAAAACCGAACCGATTGAATATATATAATAAATAATATATATTTTATATAAAAATAATATAATATGTTTAAAATAGTCGGTCGGTTCGGTTTTATTTCGGTTTTAGTTCGATTTTAGTTAGTTCGGTTGCGGTTTGCATAAATTAGAATTGGTTCGGTTTCGGTTTGAAAATTTTGAAACCAACCAAAGTCGGGTTGGTTCACGAATTAGGTGAAAAACCGAACCGTCGGTTCGGTTTTCAACCCTACCAACTAACACACAACCTGAAATTGACACCCTAACAGATCCCATTTCTTCATCACCACACCAACGAATTTCCACTCATCTTCTTCTTCCATCTCAAAAGCCCACATCTCAACCATCTCATTGCCTATCTCTTTTCCACAAACTAGCAACCTATCATCAGCCACAAAGATCTCCATAACACTATCTCGCCTAACCACCACCCAGCGCCAACCACCTCGCGATCTTTCTCCTATGTCATCGTTTCACCATATTTTCTTTATACTTTCTCCATCACCAGACGACCAGCCGTCATCCACATCACGACCCTTTATTATCTCCCTGATCTCTCGCAGCCAACCACCATCAATCCAGCCAGTAACGATATGTTCCATCTCGACACCCACGAACTGAGAGTATCACATAGACGCCCCTCTCAATCGCCACTCTTTGCTAATCAGTCATCGCCACAAAGAGCTCTATCACACCCAACAGTTGAGAAGAAGACATCAACAGGGAGGGAAAAAAAAGCTTTTAAATTTCTTCTTCATGATATTCACCAGCAACAGTTCATATTCGCACCACCACGGAGCAACCACATCCTTTGGTGAAAACGCGTTCGTTGAAAAGGAGATGGAATTGATCAACGCTACCACCGCGATCACCTCCGCCATGAGATTCTAAATCTCTTACCGAGGCGAAGAGGAAACCCTGGGTTTCTAGAGTTTGTTTAATTTGATTTACTGTTTTCGCTATGCTTCCTTATTAAATACAATTAATTTATGAATTACTTTCACCGATTATGTTGAACTTGAAATCTAGGCTAGCCGGTAGTTAGAGTCTTTTTGTTAATATTCAAAGCATGTTTTAAATTATTATGTTAGCCCTTTGATTGTGTGCGTCATCACAAGACTCTCAATGCTAGTGGTTTAGACTTTTGTTGAAACTGATTGTGAATTTAGATTTATCCGAAGGTTATTAATGATCACGTCATCGATGCAAGCAAGGGATTGTGCATCCTTGATGCTCCTCACTTAATGAAAACAATATGTTAGGTTTAAATAATTCTTGAAAAACCTATGGTGGATTCAATGCATTGGTTCACTTCCCAATTATCTTTATTAATTCAATTTTTAGTTGCTTAATTTTATCCCATTAGTTTACAAATTTTTAATCGATGTAACCTCCATTCTAAATTAGTCTAAATAGATTTTAGTTTTCGATTGTGTCTTCAATCCTCGTGGGATCCACCCGTATTTGTCATTTCTACTAATTAGACAACAACACACTTGCAGTATAATAATTAGGTTTATTAGCCTATTAATTTAAGTTATTAAAATCTGCATCACGCGACCACTTATGATCCGAAAAGTGGATTCTTTCCCCTAATTTACCTCAAAAGAGCTTGCTTTTTCAACAAAATACTTGAAGACCGTGATCCCTTTCCAAAGATAGCACTCATGTTAATGATGGGAGAATTAGCAAACCAATCAAAAGGGAAACACCATATTTTGTTGGAATGATTTGTTTCCAAATAGAAGATGACTCCATGCTTGATCTCAATAATCATATAATAAGCAAAGCTTTGTTGAATTCCTTGATCTACGAATGCAAGGGCCACCATTAGCTTTGGGTTGACACACCCTTTTTCCAATTGAGGAGATGAATTTTTTGTTGTTGTAAGACTGGAACCCCAGGAAGTTACTCATATTGCTCAATTCTAACAACAAGAGAGGTTGGGATAATACAAAGGGACATCAAGTAAAACATGGATGGTGGCAATGGTGCTTTTTTTTAGGGTTGATCTCCACAACCTTAGGAATATATTTTTTCTTTTTACAAGTACACAACTAGCTTTCAAATATATCAACAATTTCTTCTCATACTCTAGTATTTTTTTTACTTGGCACCCAAAGGGAGACCAAGGTATTTATGAGGAAGTTCACACCTTTTACAACCCATTAGTTGAGCCCATTGATTTAGCTAAGGGACATCACCAATAGAAGAGATCAGAGATTTCACAAAGTTAACCTTTAGGCCAACGATCATTTCTAATCAAATCTTAGATTCATATCGGTGCGATACATATCAATAAATCTTAGATAAGATATGTATCAAAATACATATCATGCATGTCATAAAATATGGATATGGTCTTCAAATTCTAATTTCCACTTCTTCCATTGATGATCATATTTGATGCAGTCGTTTTTCGCTCCCTCCTCTGACCTAGTCCCGCTGACCTGTTTGACATGTACAAGTAGCAAACGTGAGCCACATACCACCGTGGGGTTGCCGATTACACTCCGATGCTAAAGTCAGACAAGGATATGAGGAAGGTGTAATGTTGTAACAAGGAATTTGTAGCGTACCTTAGCTTACCAACCTCATGTCTTATTTATAGTGCAAGGAGTCCTAGTTTAACCAGGCCATTGTAGGCGTAGATTAGGGAAGAAATCTCCATGGAGATCCCTTTCTAATTAAGAGTTGTGCTGTAGGAGGGAAGTTCCCTGTTAGCTCCGTGCTCCTAGACATGCGGGAGATAGTTCCCAATCCGAAAGCGTTCCATGGAAGGGAGTTTCATTGTGTGGAAGATATTCTGGTGTTTGCTTCCTAGTTGGGAGCAAATAACCGTTGTGGTTGCCCGTCCAAAGCAAATCCTCGAGATACTTGCCTAAAAAGCGCTTACGGGTATTGAGGATAGCTGTGAGACGTGTGGGCCTAGCATGTTGTGAGAGTTCAGGCCCTTCTGGCGGGCTGAGAATCGCTCGGGCTGGATCCGTATTGGGTTATTGCTTGAACCCGTAGTTCCACGAGATCATCATGACACATGTACTTATATTCACTTAATTAATACATAATATATCACTTAATTTATATATGTTAGTGTTTCTATTATTATATTTATTCTAATTATTTCGTTTTCATGTCTTTATAGGGATTTGAGCATGAACGATGAAATCGCATTAAGGCGACAATTTGAGGAATGATCAATTGGTTGATTCTAGTTGTGGTACAAAGTAGCGGGTCACATGTCTAAACCTAACCCAAACAAACCTAGATCCACCTAATTTAACCTAAGCCCAAACCCAAAAGTTGACTTAGAAAGCCAACCCAACCTAACAAGGAAAGAGGAAAACCCTCTTTAGGTTTCCTCTCTCCCTTCTCTTCAAAATCTCTTTGGCAATGTTTTTTTCCTTTTTTTTCAGCCACCATGCCACATCCACCCTGTCGGCGATCCTCGCTCGATAGGAGGACCGACAGCGCGATCACCTAACCATCACCACCTCTTCCACTTCCCTGATCTCTCTCTAGTAGCCATCACAAGTAGACCTACTTCACATCCTTGTTTTTCTTCCTCTCTTCTTCAACCAACAACCTTGCCCCTCAACACCGTTTAAACACCATCACCACCATCAGAAACACCAGCATCACCGTCCTCGCGCACAAAATAGAAAACGCAACAGGGAGCACCCCCTTGTTTTCCTCTCTCGCAGCACACCAACAGCCCACGCAAACCACCATCAACATTGTCCACCCACCGGAACAGAGACGAGTTCCTAGTCTTCCTCGCCTCCCTCTATCCATTTTCCTCCATTTCTCTCTTTTTCTCCCTGATTTTATCTCTTGCTTGCAGGTTCACCGGTGAAGAATAATCAATAGTCGAGCAAGAACAAGAGCAGAAACAAGGAGCACCTTCCCGCTTTACCTCCCCCGTTCTCTTCCTCCTTTCGTCTTTTCTCTCTTGTATCTTCCTCACTTGGTCTTCATCTCTCTTGCAGGTTCAGCGAAGAGGAAGCTCACTGGACGAAGACGCAGGGAGTGGCTCATTGGAGACGGAGAACTCTGAGTTCTTGGTGGGAAATTTGAAACAGAAACTTGAACATGCTATTTGCACCCATGTTTTTGCTCTGTACAACCGCACAGTCACTATTGCACAGGATTGCCAGCCCGGATTCTGTCTGAGCCACCACAGTCCACCAGCAGCTTTTTCTCGTGATGTGTGTTCGTGTTGAGATGAATTCCACCTCCACTGATGCTGTGACCACCGCCACCATGATCTTCTAAGGCCCGCGCAGAGGCGAAGATGAAACCACAGGGTTTCCTAGAGTTTGTCGTATTTGAATTTATTGTTTTCTATATGCTTGAACGTTAAACACAATTGATTTCTGAATTTCAATAATTTGTTTTCACCGATTATATCCGGAATAATTATCTAGACTAATCGGTAGTTAGAAGTTTCCTTTGTTGATATTCGAAGCCTGCTTTAATTAATTAATTAATTTGAATCTGTGATTGTGTGTGCCGTAAGAAGACATGCAATGCTAGGGGTTTAGAATTTGTTAAAATAAATTTGTGATTGTGTGTGCTGTAAAAAGATATGCAATGCTAGGGGTTTATGTCTTTGCTGAAATCAATTGCAAATGTAGATAATCTTTAGATTAGTCGTATTGATTCTTGAAAATAATAATTTAGATTACACGAATCTCGAAGAACCTGTGGTGGATTCGATGTCTCGGTCTACTCTCTTATCATCTTACCAGTTTAATTTTAGTTGTCAATTTAGTTATCTTAATTTAGTAATTTTCATCTGCTGCAACCCCCGACTCTAAATTAGTTTAAATAAGTCTTAGAATTCGACTGTCTCGTCAATCCTCGTGGGATCAACTCGTATTTGCCACTGTCTACTAGTTAGATAGCCGTGCACTTGCGGCAGGATTGAATTGAAACTTTTGTGCCCTCTCCCACGGATAGGTTAATCACCCTCAATTTTAGGGTTAGGAACCTAGGTCTTCACTATTTAAAATTTGTAGCAAGATAATTATCTAGGATAGGTGTGACGCTCATAGGGACCCTCTTTAGACATTTGATAGCTTAATGTGGTCGAGTGAAGGAACATATCCCATCTGGGAACAGTTATTGAATTGGCATTTCACTTTGAGCTAGAGAGTGGAAAAAGAGGTAGGAGCAACTCTGTAGTAGCGGATTGATAGGAAATTACCGTGCCTCTTACACAGTTAGGTAAATTGAATTGAATTTCAGCCCTGCATTAATAAATAAAAACTCTAGGGGCGTCTGTCATTCATTTTGTTTGTGCATCATTTAGGGTTCCGTTGTTTTTATTTTTTAGAGTTAGGTCATCTTTATATAGCAGTTAGGCTTGCATTTAAAAAAAAAAAATTGATTAAAAAATATATTAAAATAAATAAATAAATAAAAATTTTGAAGCCTGTTTAGGAGTGTTGACTTTGAACCTTCGATATTCAGTAGTTTATGCATACCTGGGTGCGTGATTCTAAGAGTAGTCTTGTCCGACAAGACTTCGAGGAGTTTTTTGAAGTCCCCATTACCTATTTAGGTTCATCATCCTTGTCCACTGAGATTGCTGAGGAGAAGGCCTTTAAGGATTACTTCGCCCCTCTTCCTAGTAGTGCTCCGTCTTGCATCTGAGACAAGTGCAAATAGTTTTGAACTCAAACCATCTATTATTCATCTATTGCCCTTTTTTTTATGGTTTTGAGAAAGAAGACCCTTATCTTCATGTCAAAGAATTTCTTGACATTTGCGCTACTCTGAAGTACCAAAACTTTTCTGATGATTCGGTTCGTCTTAGGTTATTTCCCTTTTCTCTGAAAGATAAGGCAAAATCATGGTTAAACTCATTAGAGACGGGATCCATCACAACGTGGGATTTGTTGTCAAGAAAGTTCTTGACTAAGTATTTCCCCATTCATAAAACGAATGCCCTCCGACGAGATTTATCTAATTTTCAACAAAAAGAGGGCGAACATTTTTATGAATGTTTGGAAATGTTCAATAAGCTCATTGTCTGGTGTCCCCATCACGGATTCGAGAAGTGGCGGCTAGTTTAATACTTCCAAAACAGTTTAACCCCTCAAAACCGTCGTATGATTGATGCCACTAGTGATAGGTCATTAATGAAGATGAGTGTCAATGAGATATGGGAGTTCTTTGAAACGATTTCTGAAAATTCTCAGTAATGGGATTATTCGATAAAGGAGTCTGATAGGTGTAAGAACGGTATATATGAAGTTAGAAATCCATTTGTTCACCCCCCTTCTACTTCGAAGTTAGAGACAATTGTTATAACCATGGCTCAAAAGATAGATGCACTTTTGAATTTGACTCAACTTGCACTTCCCACAAACGCTTCATCTAAAGTCTTTGCTGCATGTTAGAGTCCTGGTCATTCAATAGCTAATTGTGACTTGCAAAATGATTATCCTGCATACTATGCTGAGCAAGTCAACTCTTTTAATGCGATGCAGCGACCCGACAATAATCTGCAACCTAACTATTACAATTCAGGAATCCCCAAACATCCAAGTCTCTCCTGGGCCCATGGCCCACACCAAGGGGACCTGTTGTTGTCTCCCAGACTCCTCAAGCCCCTAGCCTTGTTAGGCCCCACCTTAACCAAGTTCCTCCATCCAAGACATCAATTTTAGAGGAAACGATTAATCGGTTTTTGCAGGGCTCAGAAAATATAATTGAGCAGAATTCTAAGGACATATCTGAGTTGAAAGCCACGACTCAACACCAATCTCAAGCCCTCAATAGACTTGAGATAACTGTGAGTAAGAGTACTCAGTCTTCTTCAGAGAGAGAGCCAGGGAGATTTCCTAGTCAACCTGTTCCAAACCCGAAGGGTCAATTCGCAGTTGCTAGTACATCTGAGTCATGCCATAAAGACGTCCAATCTATTACTACCCTTGGGAGTGGAAACCAGGTTGACAATTGGGTAAAAGTGCCCAATTCGATTGTTGTTGCATCTCCGTCTAAGTCAAAGCATGTTGCATCTCCGTTTGAAAATGAGGTTGATAAAGCCTCACCTTCTAAAAATGTGCCTCTTGACTCTGGCCCCACTCAGGCATCTTATTTGCCTAGGGCACCGTTTCCATCACAGTTAGCTCCAGCAAAAAAAGAAACAAATGCTAACTATTTAATGGAAATTTTTAAACAAGTTCACATTAATATTCCATTGATCGATGCTATTAAGCAAGTTCCTATCTATGCCAACTTTTTGAAGGATCCTTGCACACAGAAGCGAAAGCTACATGTGCAAAAGAGAGCCTTCCTCGCCGAGCAAGTAAGCTCAATTATTCAACACAGAACCCCACATAAATATAGAGATCCTAGGTGCCCGACTATTTCTTGTGTTATCGGTGATCATATGATTGATAAGATATTGTTGGATTTGGGGGCGAGTGTTAATTTGTTGTCATATTCTGTTTATGAGCAATTAGGTCTCGGTGGGCTAAAACCGACTGAAGTAGCACTGCAATTGGCGGATAGGTCAATCAGAATTCCCCGCGGTGTTATAGAGGATGTGATCATTAAGGTTGAAAAATTCTATTTTCCAGTGGACTTCATAGTTCTTGATACACAACCCCTCCAGTCACATTCCAGTTATTTTGGGTTGTCCATTTTTGGCCACATCTAATGCTATTATTAACTGTAGGAATGAAATCATGAAACTATCATTTGGCAACATGATCGTCAAACTCAATGTTTTTAATGTAAGCCAACAACCTCCTGAGTCCGAGGATGTTTGTAAAGTTAACATGATTGAGAGTTCGGTGGAGAATTCCTTATTGCAATCTGCATTAGATGATCCCTTAGCAGCATGTTTGACTCACTTCGGTTTAGACTTCGATATTGATGATTCCATTAGGGAAGTGAATGTTTTGCTTGATTCAGCCCCTATTATGGATCCGGGTTACACATGGAAGCCTAAAGTGGAACTCCTTCCATTTAGTGAGTCAAAACTAAACCCTTCTGTTGATACTATTGTGCTTTCTGACCCATTCCCTTTTTCGCCTTTTTATCATGACCCATTTGACATATGTCCTCCTAGTGATTCCTACATGAAGTCTGATTCTCCATATTTTTTGGAGAGAATACATCCCATAGATAGTGTTAATTCCAGGTTTGGGGTGTTGCTAAGCAGTCTAGCTCATCATCTTTGTGCAATTAATTTTGTTATGATGAGCCTGTACCACCTGATATATCTATAGACATACCTCTTTCCATCCCTTTAATAGAGACTGACGCTACCTATGTGGATTCTTTGTTTTTAAGGGATGATTTTAGTTTTGACCATCCTATTGTGCAACACATTCAATCGTTTGATTTGACACCAGACATAGGATGTACGTTTTTAGGAGTAGGAAAGAGTCATTTGCTGGATATCCATGTTGGTGACAACTTTCTGCTCCAGATCCCTATGACTTCTTTACGACCACGGGTTCATTTGCATTTTTTCTATGATTTTGCATGGCGTCTTCGTCGTTTTAGGGATGTGCTGCATGTGAGTGCTACTATATGTTGGACGGATCCTCAACCTTTTCGGTTGTTGCTATATGATCTAGTCAACATCGTGGACTAAGTGTTTAGGTTTGGGGGAGTGTTCGCTATGTTCTTCCTCGTCATTTCATGGTACATCATTTATGAGGAATAACATATGTCGGGCTGACGACGTAAAACCAAACGCTCCTAGGAGGTAGCCTAGCTTCAGTTGTGTCATTATGGTCAGTCTGGATTGATTTTCGAGTTTTTTCTAGTTGCATTTCACTCATACTTGTTAGCTCCGTAACAATTTTGACTTACAACTGATACATGTAACTTTTTTTTCATTTGTATATTTTTTTGTGTCCTATATTGTTTTTATCAGTTATCATAATGAGTCCACAGTTCTTATGTTTTTGAGCGTTCATTGGTGGACGATTTCATTGAAATTGGTAAAAACTTTCCCATGGTAATATCACTCTAACTCTCATTTTTTCTTTTTTCCTGCATTTTTCATGATCATCATTTTATACATTGAGGACAATGTTTGGTTTAGGTTTGGGGGTGAGGTTTATGAGTTTTCCTGTATTCTTCAAAAATTTTGAACTAAATGTATTTCATAATTGACTATTGTATTCTACTCAATCTCCGTTGAATACATAGTTAATTATGATTGTGTGAAAATTTTTCGATTTGAAAATGCATTCAAAATCTAAGTTCCTTTCCAATGAAGAGAATGTGCTTTCAAGTATGCCTTTAAATTTGAGGAATGCATGCTTTCACTTGTCACTTTTATATATCAATAGGAAAACATATGGTTTGATATTATCTTTAAGTTAAATATATTTCATGATATTTTTTTACTCGACCACTCTTGCACTATAAGCCAAGTTAGCATAATTTGAAGTTAATCAGTAAAATATTAACCAGAAAACCTTAGAATAATAGTGGAGACTTAACCGTTGTGAGTTTCGAGACATTCTATTTTTCTTGAGGGTTATTAAATAAACTCTGACTTTTCTTGAGTCCGCATTATTTCGTTGATGATTTCATTATTCTTGTTTCTTTTATTGATTGCTTTGAGAATAATGTTAAAATTGAATTATTACACTAGAACTTCTTGGTTTATTTAGTTGAAATGTCATAATACCGACCAATGGCATGACAGCTCAACGGTTAGAGCTTGGCGGATGGTACCACTAGGTCATGGGTTCAAACCCAGCTTGCAACATCTTTATGGGTTCTGGGATCCTATAAAAATTCTGCTTGCCTTTCAAAAAAAATGTCATAATACCGACTAGAGCTTAGGAAGTGATATAGGCATTTTTTTTGAACCGTTTTAGCCTTTTTAGCCTACCTAATAATAAATATCCATTTGCAGCCCTTTCAGCCTTTGAATAAACTTTTTCTTTGCTAACCCCATCTCCATTACCAACTCCAGTCAGGGAGTAATATCCCATACTATTTTTATCCTTACCCAATTTCTCTGAGAATGTGTATGGTTGATATATTTTTGGGAATGGGCAAATAAAAAGAGTTGAAACTATATATTCCATGAATCATCGGGACTAAAATGTTTTATTGTGCAGAAGGGGAAAACATGTCGTTGATTTTATAAAAGAAAAAAAAATGATTGATGCTTCGAAGAAAAATAAAAATAAAAAAATAAATAATATGAAGAAGAATTTCAAAGGAAGAAAAATTAACGGTGCACAACATTGGTTTACTCTTCAGAGTCCCCACGTGTTTTTTTTTTTGAAAAGTGAGCAGGGTTTTGAGGGTCCCTAAAAATTTTATATTAATAAAAATCAATAATGATCCAAATACAATCACTCATACGTTCCCTCATTACATCATCAATGAAAAATGAAGGTTCCGTCAAATCCTCAACTAGCAACCTAATTATATGTAGCTTCATGATCTCCAAGATAGGAAGTAGACTTTCAAGATGGTTTGCTACAATAGTAGTTTCTTGATGCACCTGCCATAATTTCACTATTTCATACGCCCCAATCAACCCTTGAATCATCCTCATGATATGACTTATGCCTTGTGGAGTGCTCAATTTGTAAGAAAAGTCAATGTAAAGAACCGGAGAGCACCGAACCTTGAAAATATATCCATTGAATGCTAGTTTCAACCTAGCATCCATACACACATCCAATCAACATCTGCATTCTACCTGAATAATCTTCATCAATTACCTAGATGATGATTTTGCGACTCCTCTTATTGCAGCACTGCAAAGGAATTCCTATTGTTGAGTATCGAGTTTAGTCCTTCTTGCGACTTGGGGTCTTTAGAAAGCCTTGTTCTGGGCTGCATAGTATTACCTCCTCCAATATGTAGGTTCTTCATAGGTGCTGCTGTCATCCATGGGCCGGTCTGAGTGTCATCGCCCATTGATGAAATCTTATCCTTCTTTGATGTCATTTCTCTTCCTATTATAGGGAGCACAAAACCAGGCATTGTCCTCGCATCACACTTCTCACTAAACTGCCCCATACTGATTTCTTCTTCATTGTCTTCTTCCTGTAGACTCTTGATTAAACCAACCTGAATTGAAGCTGAAATTCGCCCTGGATCGGTCATTTTATTTATCCCTGTTGCTGTAAAACAAGCTAAATTAAGCCATGGCCAAGCTTCTTTATTTATTTCTGCTTGTTGTCTACTTGATTCCTCAGCTGACTTGCTGCCATATGCTGTAATAGATTGATGTGAATTAGGAAACGTGTTTGAAACGGGAAAGTGTTTGGACTCCTGTTTGAAATAGGAAACTGTTTGGACTTCTAGAAATTGTTTTTTGAACAGGAAATAAATTCTAGGAAACAGGAAACTGTTGTGAAACAGGAAACTACTGTGAAACAGGAAACTGCTGCCAAACAGAAAACTGTTGTCCCTATATATACTAGGAACTATAGGTGTTTTTATTATGATGATTGCACGTAGAAAAACTGTGATGCACAGGGAGTAGAGAAAGATAATTCCTTGAATTGTTTCATCTCTTGTTGAGAGATTGTGTGAGAATTGTCATCTTCTTGTACCTTGTTCTTGAATATAGTGGAATCACCTCACTGTGGACGTAGGCAATGGCTGAACCACGTAAACCTTGTGTCTCTTGTGGTATGTTCTTAATTTTCTCTAATTTCTTTCATTGCTAGTTGCTCTATTTAATTGATTGGATCCTTGTGATACTTGTGTGCAATTGTTGGTATCTACCCGCTTCCGCAATAAGCCGCAACAATTGGTATCAGAGCACTAAGGGAAATTGATCTTGAATTGTTCTACTCAAGATTGTGAATATTCAAAAGTGCTAGGATTTGTTTGTGCACAAGTTGTTTGAAAAAAAAAAAAAATCTTAGTGAAGCTTCTTGTCTAGAAAGTCACAGGTTTTGTTTGCAATGGCATCCAAGGTGAGCAAGGCACATGTGGGGAAATATGAAATCGAGAAATTTAATGGTAAGAACGATTTCGGATATTGGAGAATACAAATGAGGAATTTGCTTATTTCTCAGAAATTACACAAGGCATTACTAGGGAAGGATAAAAAGGCTGAAACCATGTCAGATGATGAATGGGAAGAATTGGATTTGGAGGCGCGTGCTGCTATTTGCTTGTGTCTGGATAGAGACATAGTTTTTTTAGTTAATGAAGAGACTACGGCAGCTGATGTTTGGTTGAAGCTTGAGTCACAGTTTATGACTAAGACATTATCAAACAGGTTATACTTGAAAACCCAATTGTACAGACTAGCAATGGATGAGGGCACTCCAATTGGTGATCATATCGCCAAGTTTACACGGATTATCTCAAATTTGAGAGATGTGGATGTGAAGATTGAGGATGAAGACCAAGCAATTATATTGCTTTACTCCTTGCCGCAGTCATATGAAAATCTTGTACAAACAATTTTGTTTGGGAAAGATGAACTTACATTTGATGAAACTACCGGTGCACTCTTGTCCAATGAGATTCGGAAGAAAACTTCATCAAATGGTAGTGGGAAAGATCAAGCTGAAGGGTTGGTTGTTAGAGGAAGGTCTCAAGTGAAATCATCTTCAAATAGTGGAAAATCTAGATCAAAGTCTAGAGGTCCACAATGTCACAAATGTAGAGAGTGGGGGCATATTAGGAAAAATTGTCCAAATCAAGGTAAGAGTAATCATGATAACAGTTGGAAGGGCAAGAAAAAGCAAGATAAGGGTGATACTAGTGAAGCAAGTTATGCATCTAGTATGGAAAAGGATGAAGAATGTTATTCAGTTGCGGGTGAAAACACAAAAATCTCTGGGAGATGGCTCCTTGACTCTGGGTGTTCTTACCATATGTGCCCAAACAGGGAGTGGTTCACTACCTATGAGCACATTGATGGTGGTACTGTTCTAATGGGTAATGATTACGCTTGCAAGACAGTTGGAATTGGAACAATGAGGATTAAGATGTATGATGGTGTTGTGAGAACCTTAACTGATGTGCGGCATGTCCCAGCCTTGAAAAAGAATCTTATCTCGCTTGGTGTTTTAGACTCCAATGGTTGTAAGTTTACAGCGGTAGGTGGAGTTTTAAAGGTTGTCCGTGGGTCTTTGGTTGTCATGAAAGGGATCAAACAAGGTAACTTGTACACCTTGATGGGTAACACGGTAACAGGAAATGTGGCAGTGGGAACTTCTTCATCGGACAGTACTAGGTTATGGCACATGCGACTTGGGCATATGACAGAAAAATGATTGTCTCTACTGAGCAAGCAAGGGTTACTGAAGGGTATGCAGAAACCGACTATGGAGTTTTGCGAGCATTGTGTATATGGAAAACAATGCCGGGTAAAATTCAGTACAAGCAAGCACAGGAGCAGAGGTATTCTAGACTATGTGCATACAGATGTGTGGGGACCAGCGAAGGTCGCCTCTAAGGGAGGTTCCAGGTACTTTGTCTCCTTCATTGATGATTATTCCCGTTATACATGGGTATATTTTTTGAAGTCCAAGAATGAAGTATTTGAGACATTTAAAAGGTGGAGAGCAATGGTTGAGAATAGAACTGGAAGAAAGGTGAAGACTTTGAGGTCTGATAATGGTACCGAGTATACTGAGGGTACTTTCAAACAGTTTTGTGATCAGGAAGGAATTGTTCGACATTGGACTGTTAGAAACACGCCACAACAAAATGGAGTTGCTGAGAGATTGAACCGTACTATGCTTGAAAGAGCTAGGTGTATGCGCTCCAATGCTTGTCTTGGCAGAGAATGGTGGGCTGAATCAATAGCCACTGCGTGTTTCTTGATTAATAGATCGCCACATTCTACATTAGACTGCAAAACACCTTATGAGGTGTGGTCAGGTGAACATGCTGATTACAGTGTACTGAAATTTTTCGGTTGTATTGCCTACTACCATGTGAAAGAAAATAAGCTTGATGCTAGGGCTAAGAAGGCCATTTTCTTGGGGTATGCAAAAGGCGTGAAGGGTTATCGTCTATGGTGTTTAGAGGATAATAAATTTGTGATCAGTCGAGATGTTACATTTGATGAGAATTCCTTGTTAGCTTGTACTAAAGCTAAGGAGTTGGTTGATAGTGGTGGTGAATCTAGTAACACTCAGAAAGTGGAAGTTGAAGCGTCTGTGGATGCAGCAGATGAACAAGTGGTTGAAGCAGGCACACATGATCTGAATTATGAGCCTGAAGACCATGAGGAACAACAACCAGTTGAAGATAATCAATCCCAGCAGCAACCTTTGGCCTTAACTAGGTCAAAACGATCGGTTAAGCAAGTTCAAAAATTTGGCTTTGAAGAACCGTTGAAGCACTATGGTCAGTTGAATACAGTTGATTTGGTTGCATATGCACTCTCTGTGGAAGATGATGAGCCAACTACTTACAAGCAGGCCGCGCGTCATTCAGATAGTCAGAGTTGGTTAGTAGCTATGCAGGGTGAGATGGAGTCTCTCCAGAAGAACCATACTTGGGATCTAGTGTCGTTGCCTAATGGAAGGAAAACAATTGGCTGCAAGTGGGTGTTTAAGAAGAAACAGACTACTCTAGAGTCTGGTACTCAGTTCAAGGCAAGATTAGTAGCTAAGGGTTTTGCTCAGAGGGAAGGCGTTGACTACAATGAGATATTTTCGCCTGTGGTAAAACACACTTCTATTCGTGTGTTGTTGAGCTTGGTAGCTCATGGTGACCTTGAGCTTGAACAACTTGATGTGAAAACAGCTTTCTTGCATGGAGACTTAGAGGAGGAAATTTATATGCATCAGCCGGAAGGTTTTAAGGTTGTTCGAAAAGAAGACCATGTTTGTCGTTTGAGGAGATCACTTTATGGGTTAAAGCAGTCACCTAGGCAGTGGTACAAACGGTTTGACACTTTTATGTTGAAACATGGGTTCACACGAAGTAAGTATGATTGTTGTGTTTACTTGAAAAAACTTCGTAGTGGCGATTTTATTTATCTTTTGCTCTATGTTGACGATATGCTCATTGCCTGTAAGAGTATGGTGGAGATACATAAATTGAAGTCTCAACTTGCTTCTGAGTTTGAGATGAAGGATATGGGTGCTGCAAGGAAAATACTTGGTATGGAGATAAGAAGAGAAAGAGAGAATAAAAAATTATTTCTTTCACAGAAGGGGTACCTTGAGAAGGTCATATTACGGTTTGGCATGGAAAACGCAAAGCCGGTTATTACTCCTTTGGCTTCACATTTTAGACTTTCTCGAAAGTTATCTCCAGTCACAGTGGAAGAAAAGGAATACATGTCGCATGTTCCTTATGCTAGTGCAGTTGGCAGTTTAATGTATGCTATGGTGTGTACACGCCCTGACATTTCACAGGCTGTTAGTGTTGTGAGCAGGTATATGGAAAACCCTGGGAAGAAACATTGGGAGGCAGTGAAATGGATGCTTAGGTACTTAAAAGGTACCTTGGATGTGGGTTTGGACTTCGGTGGAGATTCATGTCAGGTTCGTGGGTTTGTTGATTCTGATTATGCTGGTGATCTAGATAGACGAAGATCTACTACTGGTTACGTATTTCAGATATACGGTGCTCCGGTTAGTTGGAGATCTATGCTTCAGGATACAGTGGCTCTCTCTACTACAGAGGCAGAGTATATGGCATTGACAGAAGGTGTAAAAGAAGCATTGTGGCTTCAAGGTCTTGTAAATGACTTGGGTGTGGAACAAGATAGTGTTGAGGTTCTCTGTGACAGTCAGAGTGCCATCCACTTGGCTAAAAATCAGGTTCATCACGCAAGGACTAAGCATATTGACGTCCGATATCACTTTGTTCGAGATGTAATTGAGGATGGTGATGTGTCTTTGGTGAAAGTACACACAAAAGACAACCCTGCTGATATGTTGACAAAGGTTGTTCCTGGAGTTAAGTTCCAACATTGTTTGGACTTACTCCACATTGACTCATGTTGATTGAGGGCCCTTTGGGGCGTTGCCCTTCGGGGCGGTTTCGTGAGGTGACAAAGCTTTGATGGAGTGTTGATCAGTTTATTCTCATGCCTTGTTTCGGCTCATTTTTTCCTTATAAAAAATTCGCCGAGGTGGAGAATTGTGAATTAGGAAACGTGTTTGAAACGGGAAAGTGTTTGGACTCCTGTTTGAAATAGGAAACTGTTTGGACTTCTAGAAATTGTTTTTTGAACAGGAAATAAATTCTAGGAAACAGGAAACTGTTGTGAAACAGGAAACTACTGTGAAACAGGAAACTGCTGCCAAACAGAAAACTGTTGTCCCTATATATACTAGGAACTATAGGTGTTTTTATTATGATGATTGCACGTAGAAAAACTGTGATGCACAGGGAGTATAGAAAGATAATTCCTTGAATTGTTTCATCTCTTGTTGAGAGATTGTGTGAGAATTGTCATCTTCTTGTACCTTGTTCTTGAATATAGTGGAATCACCTCACTGTGGACGTAGGCAATTGCTGAACCACGTAAACCTTGTGTCTCTTGTGGTATGTTCTTAATTTTCTCTAATTTCTTTCATTGCTAGTTGCTCTATTTAATTGATTGGATCCTTGTGATACTTGTGTGCAATTGTTGGTATCTACCCGCTTCCGCAATAAGCCGCAACAATTGAGAATCAGCTGATTCTAGCTCATCTAATGTATCACTTGATGTATATGCATTGGTCATGTCCCCTGTGCTAGCTAAAAATTTTTGTTCCTTTTCCGTCTCCTTGGATAGCTCTTGATTTTTGGCTCTGTTCAGCTCAGCAGTGTTGTTGCTGCCTGCTGGCTGTCCATTTTTGCGTGGACTATTTGCACGTCTTCCCTGAACCTTTGTCCATCCGTCATTGTTGTTTTGCTCCTCTTCTCGCCTAGTATCCACTATTTTCCAAACCATTTGTGTAGGTTTATTGGTAGCCTTGCTCTTAGGGCAATTCAAGGTGGAATGGCCGAATATAGCACAAGATTTGCACTTAACTGGCTGCCACGCATACTCCACATTAACTATGCGCATCCTGTCCTCATTAACTAGAACCGAGATGGTTGTTAGGATATGGACAGTTAACATCAACTTTGACACAAACTCTCGCGTAAGAGAGTCTAGTTCGCTCCTCCGTGACCTTGTCTAACATGATGGGAACTCCAACAGCACTCACTATCTGCTGTATACCTGCTGGATTCCATAGAAAAAGTGGAACCTTTGTCAACGTGATCCATATAGGAACTGTCTCCAGACCTTCCGCTTCCTCGTCCATTGTAGGGGACCATTTGCGCAGTATGAACAACCTATTCGCAATATGTAACGGCCCCATCTCTAGAACTTTGTCTCTATCCACCTCATCTTTGAATCTGAAAACAAAATTCTTCTCGCCATGGATAATCATCTCAAAGTTCCTCGTACCCCACATGCGTATCAGATATTGTTTCACATAGTTATATGCAAGTCGTTTACCCACAAACCTGCCTATAATCATCTTTTTGCACTCCGCAATGCTCTTACCAAAGTCTGATGTGTTGACACAAATAATAGTTTTACCATTCATGGTTCATGGCTTAACGTAATGCAGCTTAGTCGAGCCTGTGTGCTTGCTTTGCTTGAGCTTTTCGGCCCAGTTCATAGGCGAAGGAATGTAGGTCTCTTCATTACCTACATTTCCTAGGACAGGAGAAGACGCAGGAACGCAGGTTACAATATTACTTACATTGCCTAGGTTGAGAGATGCATTGACTTGGATCGAAACTTCATTAGTTACAGCCTGCTTGAGAACTGATTCAGCAGTTAGCGATGCAGATCTAGGGTTTAGAATGTGTCCTAGTAGCCGTTCTCCTTGTTCCTTGCTTAACGTTTTCAGTTTGGTCAACACCTTCTTAGGAATCGTCTTCAATATCTCATTTTCTTCCAGGTTTGTAGAAGGCTGCGATTCAGATCCCCTTTTGTCCATAAGTGTCTCTCCACCAATGGGGATGGGTGAAACACTGTCACTTTGAGTCGTATTCATCATCTTTGTTCAATGATAACACAAAACTTCATTGAAATCAGCAATAGTGCATGAACAATGCATGAACAGTACTCGAATCTTCCTCACGTGTTTATTAAAGGGTATGTCCAGTCTCAGAGAATTTTTGCATATATTTTTCCATTCTTGTTCGCCAAAATCTTAGCCTCATTTCAATCTAATAAAGACCTAATTGATCTTAAGTAAATGTCTGGTTCATAGTCGTGGAGATTAAATAGACAAGAACTATGGGGTTTGATTCAACATTCTCAAAGTAATTGATATTTCTGTCCATGAGATCATATTCATTTAATTATTTTAAAAGTCCATTTTTCATGATTATTATATGTGAGATGTTTGTGTTTCAATAATTTATTCTCTTTATCACATATAAATTTAGTGATAACTGACCAATCTTTGAGTGATTCATTTCTGAGTGACAAGGGAGATTTTTAGTCGAAGCGTACAATCCAAAGGTTATCTAGTCGTATCTTTACTGAGAAAAAGAAAGTTATGTTGATAAGACCATGCACACACACTTCGAGTTGAGAATAACTGATGAAATTGATTTAACATTTGGGTATTATTAAATCGTTGTTAGACTCTTTGATAGATTATTGTGACACTGTTAGTTGTTTTCTGAAAAGTTTGGCAATTAGATTATTACTCTGAGGATAATAGATAGAGTGATCAAGTTACCATGTTTTGGAAATTTATTGAGTCATAATGTTTGTGGGTAACATTTCTGAAAACCCTCATGAGACTATAACTCGTCCACTAGAGTCAATCTAGGGCTTTAAAGCCTTGTTGCACGTTTAAGGTAAGTGCAACTGAGGATTCCTGCGAAAGTGAGTTAAAATTTTATTTTTATTGTTTTGCTCGAGGACTAGCAAAATATTGGTTTTGGGGTATTTGATATTCACGTAATTAATACATAATATATCCCTTAATTTATATATGTTAGTGTTTCGATTATTATATTTTATTGTAATTATTTCATTTTCTTGTCTTTGTAGGGATTTGAGCGTGAATGATGAAATCGCATTAAGGCGACAATTTTAGGAATGATCAATTGGTCGATTCTAGTAGTGGTACAAAGTAGCCGGTCACATGTCTAAACCTAACCCAAACAAACCTAGGTCAACCTAATTTAACCTAAGCCCAAGCCCAAAAGTTGACCTAGAAACCCAAACCCAACCTAACAAGGAAAGAGGAGAACCCTATTTAGGTTTCCTTTCTCCCTTCTATTCAAAATCTCTTTGGCTACATTTATTTCCTTTTTTTTTTCCAGCCACCACGCCACATCCACCCTACCGGCGATCCTCGTTCGATAGGAGGACCAGCAGCACGATCACCTCGCCATCACCACCTCCTCCACTTCCCTGATCTCTCTCTAGTAGCTATCACAAGCAAACCTACTTCACGTCCCTGTTTTTCTTCCTCTCTACTTCAACCAACAACACTCCCCCTCAACACCGTCTAAACACCATCACCACCATCAGAACCTCCATCATCACCTTCCTCGCGCACAAAACAGAGAACGCAACAGGGATCACCTCCCTGTTTTCCTCTCTCGCAGCACACCAACAGCCCACGCAAACCACCATCAACATCGTCCACCCACCGGAACAGAGACGAGTTCCTAGTCTTCCTCGTCTCCCTCCCTCTATTTTCCTCCATCTTTTTCTGTTTTTCCCTGATTTTATCTCTTGCTTGCAGGTTCACTGGAGAAGAAGAATCAATAGCCGAGCAAGAATAGGAGCAGAAACAGGGAGCACCTCCCTGCTTCACCTCCCCCGTTCTCTTTCTCCTTTCGTTTTCTCTCTCTCTTGTATCTTCCTCACTTGGTCTTCATCTCTCTTGCAGGTTCAGAGAAGAAGAAGCTCACTAGACGAAGACGCAGGGAGCGGCTCGTTGGAGACGGAGAACTCTGAGTTCTTGGCGGGAAATTTAAAACAGAAACTTCAACAAGCTATTTTCACCTGTGTTTTTGCTCTGTACCACTACACAATCACTATTGCACAGGATATTGCCACCCCGGATCTTGTCTGAGCCACCACAATCCACCTGCAGTTTTTTCTCGTGATGTGTGTTCGTACTGAGATGAATTCCACCTCCACTAATGTTGTGACCACCGCCACCAAGATCTTCTAGGCCCCGCGCCGAGGCGAAGATGAAACCATAGGGTTTCCTAGAGTTTGTCGTATTTGAATTTATTGTTTTCTATATGCTTGAACGTTAAACACAGTTGATTTCTAAATTTCAATAATTTGCTTTCACCGATTATATCCAGAATAATTATCTAGACTAATCGGTAGTTAGAAGTTCCCTTTGTTGATATTCAAAGCCTTATTTAATTAATTAATTTGAATTTACTATTGTGTGTGCTGTAAGAAGACATGCAATGCTAGGGGTTTAGAACTAGTTAAAATAAACTTGTAATTGTGTGTGCCGTAGAAAGACATGCAATGCTATGGGTTTATGCCTTTGCTGAAATCAATTGCAAATGTAGATTAATCTTTAGATTAGTCGTGTTGATTCTTGAAAACAATAATTTAGATTACATGAATCTCGAAGAACTTGTGGTGGATTCGATGTCTCGGTCCACTTTCTTATCATCTTACCAGTTTAATTTTAGTTGTTAATTTAGTTCTCTTAATTTAGTAATTTTCATTTGCTGCAACCCCCAACTCTGAATTAGTTTAAATAAGTCTTAGAATTCGACTGTCTCGTCAATCCTCGTGGGATCAACTCGTATTTGCCACTGTCTACTAGTTAGATAGCCGTGCACTTGCAGTATTACAAGTAGGGTTTATTAACTTATTAATTTAGGTTAATAAAATCTCCATCATGTACGGCTCAGAGGTGTGACCGTTTTTATGTATCATCATTAACCTTGTCTATGTGGCTCTGGAAATATGACACAGACAAAAATTGTTTATGTGGAAAGAAGTAATTAAAACAAAATAACTATGATCATATCCTATGGATATAAACTAGGTTCTTAGGTACCTGGTTAGGTCTTATCGTACTAGCACTTGAAAATCTACTTCCAACAAAAAGGATGATTGTAACGCTAACAAAGAATTGATAGTATTTATATTCATGTGATAAATAATACAATCATGACATTCACAGATGCTATTTTGGGATTTCATTTTCATAGTAGCTATGTTAAAAAAATAACATGGGTAACTGTGAGTTGCACTATATGTTATGGTACCCCTGTCGTAGATTGGTAGTATATTGTGTAATGAAACCTGATTTCAAGATATGCATATTGTGCTATATCATCTGTCATAACATATGGTGCAAAAACCATTATATGTGTACAAATCATTCATGTCACTTTGCATATATGTAGTACTTGTTTTCATTTAAGCTATCATCCATCATTCATTTTGCTTTGTGTACACAATTGAAAAGTTTTCTATCCACAAAAGAAAGCCGATCAAGTATGACTTTAGGCACCCAAAATATAGTTCAATGGCCACCGTAAACAAAAGTGGCTAATACGAATGACTTCTTTTAATCACAAGAGGCCGTCTCTTCATCCTTATTATCGACAACATTATCATCTTTGTGTTGAGTTTCAGGATCCTCAACCTACTTTACTTCGTTATCTTGTTTATTATCATCAAATTCTACATCTTCCGAAGCTTCGTCTGTAAGAGCTTGAGATGATGATGCCACCCTTTTTCCTTTTGCAAATTCCATCATTTTTTATTTATCATCTTGTATCTTGTATCCCTTGGACCTAAAAAGAGAGTCAATTGGATTCATTATTTAAGTAGAAATTCCTTCGTTTAAATCTAAATAATTTTAATAGTTATTTTCTTCATCTTCCTAGATGTACGAGCATTCATTGTATCAAAAGCTTCATTACACATTCATCCATTGAGTCTCTTTGGGTAGAACTTGGACCCTCTACAAATAAGCCATTTATCCTCAGATCGACTTCTTCCAAAACTATTGGATCATATGAATCACCTTCTTGGACCCTCTTCAAATGCCTCTTCTCCAATACAAGGTCATACTTCACAAATTCTCAAAGAATTGAGTCTTTTGTCCCACATAATTTCTTTTTGTATCTATGTTATTCAAACGTCAATAAACATTAGTCACTAAATTAAACTAAAACAATAATTACTTAACTACTTAACTTTTGCAACTAAAGTGCTAGAAGTACAAAAAGCTTAAAATGTAGCTTGCAGAGGTAAAACATACAATATCAAATATGCTCAAATTTCTTTTACATTATGATGATACATCAAAATAGACTGTCATCGAAGCCATAACATGGCAGCGAACATCCATCACGAGGATCTGGCATCCCATCTATTGGGCCAGCTCGTAAAACCGAAGAAGGTGAAAGCCAACCATAAAGGCTACAAGGCCCACTATAAAAAGGCATAATCAAAGCCTGAATCCAAGCCCAGACGAATCAAAGCCCAAATCAGGTCCGACACGAATTATCTCATAAAAAAGAGAAACATTGGACAAGAAAGAGTAGTGGAGGGAGTTATGCCTCCAGGGATGCATTTCCATAAAGGAGGAGACTATTACGAGAAACATCTCCTTTCGTTGTGCCTCACATGCATAAGTCACGCAGAGAATTAATTGCAACCATTATAAAAGGTAAAGGGAACATTTGACAAAGGTATGCAACTTTAATTGAGTTTTGTCCAGATTTATTTCCTTCTTGAAACAGAAGTCACTGACTTAAGCATCGGAGTACATTCGACCACCAAAAAGGTGGTCTTTGACAGTCTAACATCTGTTTTGCATGTCGAACTCTTGGGAGGATGAGATTTGGACGCATTAGTTTGGCGCCGTATGTGGGGACGACAAGTTTCCTTTCCAAAAAAAGATCCATAGTAATGAAGCTCACCAAAATTTGATAAACAATCATCGAGCTGTCTGAGCAAATGACTGACCCTACAGACCCTCAACTCGGCGACGATAACAATAACTCTCCCACTGGCAAAAATGTATCACAATCAACTTATGAACAAGACGCGACGCAAATCATTGGGCCAATGGCACCCGACAATCAAGATCCACATCACGCAATAGCTCAGACAACCGGTAGAGCTGCCACAAATCCTCAGCTAGACATGTTTATGGTCCAGATGAACTACATGACAAAGATGCTAGAAAAACTCACCTAGGAGTGCATTCAGCCCGCCAATCCTATCCAACCTTTGCCCAGGGAAACTCCACCAATTGAACTCAAGGGAGTGACGAAGTTCTAGCAGAACCCCAACAGGGAAATCGCGAGAGCAATGAACTCCTCTAGGGCAAGACTCCACAGTGTGATGGAACGCCCCGTTTAGAATCGGAGTCACTGATCCGAAACCCTCATGCTAACTCCCATGCCGAATAAATTCACTCCGCCAAAGTTAGAAGTATGCGATGGCACCACCGACCCAACAGATCACCTGAGACACTTCCACCACATGATGGCATTGAAGGAAACCACATAGTCAATCCTATGCAGAGCATTTTCGACTAACCTTACCTCCACGTCAATGAATTGGTTCAACAACCTACCACTGAGGTCAATAGACTCCTTCCAGGCATTAGCCACCGCCTTTATCACAAGATTCATCGGAAGTCAGTGGATGAGGAAAGGACCATGCTACCTCCTCTATGTCAAGCAGAAACCCGAAGAGACAATACGGGAATATGTCACTCGTTTCACCAACGAACTAACAATGATCGATGGATGCATCAATAATACAGCCGCTGCAACTTTCACCGTCGGGCTGAAGAGAGGCCCCTTTTTTATGCTCTCGACTTGGAACCTCCCAAAAACATGGCGGTCCTACTGAAAACAACCCAAAAATACATTTCTCTTGAAGAGATGAAAGCTGCCAGGAGAAAAAATGAACAAGAAAGGGAAAATCATTCAAGGAAATGGGAAAGGAAGAAAAAGAAAAGACGAGATGATGGACCACAGGTAGATAACAGTCAATCAAAGAAACATCGAAATAGCGAAAGGACTGAATCTAGGGCTGAACAAAAAACCGATCAAACCGACTAAACCGACCGAACCAATCGGTTCGGTTTAAATTCGGTTCGGATCGGTTTCGGTTTTAGAAAATTCAAAACCGAAGTGGTCGGTTCGGTTTTCGGTTTCTATGTGACTTTAACCGACCAAATCGAACCGACCGAATATATATAATAAATAATATATATTTTATATATAAATAATACAATATGTTTAAAATAGTCGGTCGGTTCGGTTTTGGTTTGATTTTAGTCGGTTCGGTTCGGTTACGGTTTGCATAAATTAGAATCGGTTTGGTTTTGTTATTGGTCGGTTCGGTTTCGGTTTGAAAATTTTAAAACCGACCTAAGTCGGTTCGGTTCACGGTATAGGTGAAAAACTGAACCGTTGGTTCGGTTTTCAGCCCTAATTGAATCCAACCAGCGGGAATCCAGGAAATTGCAATCGGCACGACCCAGTCACGAGCGGATAACCAATATAATGTAAAATGCATACAAACCATACACGACCTTGAAGACAAGCCGGACCAACATCCTGAAATACATGGTAAATGGGGAGAACGTCAACTGGCCATATAGGATGAGAGGAGACCCAGAAGGAAGAGACAAAAACAAGTATTGTTCCTTCCACAGGGATCACAGGCATGATACTGAGGACTGCTACAAGCTGAAAGAAGAAATCAAGCATTGGATTAAAAGAGGATGACTTGACGAATTCATTGGAATGCCAGACAAACAGCTCAAAGGAAAAGAAATGGCAGATACCACTACCACAGGATCGAAAGAACAATCTAAGGAACTAATATGGGCCTTACACTACATGGCCAGGGGGAGAAAAATAATCCACCCAAGCAAAACAACACTTCTCGGTCGAGTAGATCTATATCGAAATAGAAGTATTAACACTTTGAAGATGCTTGCACCAATCAACTCACACAATTCAAGGACCCTACCGATGGATGCAAGCTCAATCCGAATTACCGACGAAAGAATTAACAACAATGGACTCGATCAAACCTCAGCAGGCAACGTCGAACAATGTGCTGACGGGAGCATGATCTAATAGTTTGGCACTGATGTGGGCATGATCGGTCAAATCAATACTGCTTAGCTATCGAATCAGAAAGCACCTCGAGTCAATTAACTTCAATGATGAACGACGAATAGGAGCAATAACGGATCAGGCGACAGAGGACATGGATTAAACGAGAAAAAACAACAAAGGCGTGAACCTCTAACACAAGGATAGACATCAACCAAGCAATGATCAAAAGGATAAGGCAAATCACCCCCCAATGTAGCGTAAATGCTCCAGAAAAAACAACCATTAGGAATGGTCTGAACATCCAAAAGGGAATATCAATAAAATTATAAATTCTGAATCATCATCTTATGTGGGATAAAAGCGTCAAAGTGCAGCCATGCAAAACAATTGGCATATAAAGTAAAAAAGAATAAGGACACAAGTCAGATACATATAATAAACTTCTGGTCTGATCAACAAATAAAGTGACAGTTGGATGAACGAGTCAACTAAATAAAAACAACTTCAGGTCGACTGGAACGTCGAACCAACGAAGTGAAAGTTGATGAAGGAGTCAACTAAATAAGAGCAACGCTGGGTTGACTGGAACGTCGAACCAATGAAGTAAAAGTTGGACGAACGAGTCAACTAAATAAAAGTAGCTTTGGGTCGACTAGAATGTCGAACCAACATAGCTAAAATTGGACGAACGAGTCAACTGAATAAAGCAACTTCAGGTCGACTGGAATGTCAGACCAACAAAGTGAAAGTTGGACGAACGAGTCAACTAAATAAGAGTAACTTCGGGTCAACTGGAACATCGAACCAATGAAGTAAAAGTTGGACGAATGAGTCAACTAAATAAAAACAACTTCGGGTCGACTAAAACGTCGAACCAACGATGTAAAAGTTGGACGAACGAGTCAACTAAATAGAAACAACTTCGGGTAGACTGGAATGTCGAACCAATGAAATGAAAGTTGGATGAACGAGTCAACTAAAGAAATTTCGGCTTGACTAAAACTTCAAACCAACAAAGTTCAAGCTGGATGAATGAGTCAAATAAAAGCAACTTCGGGTCGACTGAAATGTCGAACCAACGAAGAGAAAGTTGGATGAACGAACCAACTAAATAAAATAACTTCGGGTTGACTGAAGCATCGAACCAACGAAGTAAAAGTCGGATGAAATAACTTCGGGTCGAATGGATCGTCCGTTTTGATTAGAGCATCAAACCAGCAAAGCGAAAGATTAAAGAATGAGTGAACATAACTCAAGAGAGCTTCAGATCAACTAACGCGCCACATCGACGAAGTAGGTGACAAACGAACAAACCAGCTTCCTCATAGAAAGCTTCAAGACAATCAACACGAGGTCAAGACAGACGTATCAGAGCGTAGGAGAATTCAAATCAACGAAATTCAGACAAGATAAAAAATGTAGCTGTAAAAATCAAAGCTAGAGATATGCAGTGCAACTCATTTCGACAATGACCAATCTATAAAATGTACAGGCAACACGAATGAATCAACAAGAAGAACTATGACCACGAACAAAAGTAAAGGAGAAAATTCATGTTATTTAATAAAACTATTCTATTACATTTAAGGAAGAAAGTAAAGGAGCAGGAGGTCAAATAGAGGGATCCATAACATCGTCAGTAACACCATCTGACAAACGAGTAGCAACCGGATCACTGGTAGGAGCTATCTCTTCAAGATGAGGAAGCAATGGCTCTTCAACCGTTGGATCGTCCGGAAGGTCTTCAACACCATCTTCATCCTCAAAGGTTTGATAGACCAAGTGATGGTACTGAGATAAGTTAACATCAAGACCCTCGATATAGTAGAGAAGCTCAGTCCATCCATCAACAATTCACTGCCAATCCGCCACCCTCATAATGCGAAGTCTGTCTTTAACAGAAGCAAGTTCATTCCTAGCCACAATTTTCGGCCCTCAGTGGTAGTAAGCATCGCGAAGGTCTCTGCCTTAACCTTATCAAGTGTAGCTGTTAATTGCTCCACCATTTTCTCGGCAATGTCGCGGTTGGTAGAGTGCTCTATCACGACACGCGCAACCTCATCATGAATCGCCTTTTCGGTGGACAACTCATTTTCCACATCATGTAAGCATGCATAAACACCATCTAATTCGGTTCTTAAAGATTCGAGCTTGGTCGCAGACTGATCCCATGCACCCTCCGTTTCGACCAATGAGGCTTGAGCAACCCCGACCACTTTGACCTGTTTTGAGCATCGCACTCTTAAGGCGTCGGATTGATAAAGGACGTGGGTAAACACCAACAACAGCTCAACGAACTTCCTCTATTGAGAAACCACATGGTTACGACTAGCTTGAGAACCCAAACCCATCACCCCTGCGTGGGCAAGATGATTCATCCCATCCATTATATGCATAAGATCATCATCGAGATGAAGGCTCGGATCCAACATAGGCATTGAAGGCCTCTCCACTGACTGTCTATGCCATTCGTTGATCAACTTACGCACACCATCCTGCACGTCAAGTTGGGAAAACTAGCAAAACTTCTCGTCTGATGTAACCCGAATCTCTTCAGGGGTAGGTTCCGTCCAACTAATCACGAATGAAGAACGCGGGGATCCAAAAGCATGAGGGAACCACCACCAACAGCCAAAAAGAAAAACAAAATGGTAGGAGAATCATCCTCACCCTCTCGGTGCATAGTGACCATAACAGAAGCAAAACGAGTGGACGTCCCAACGAGGGTAGAAGAGCCTAAGTGGGCAGAAGAAGGCAGGACCTCCGCCCCATCATCAATAGGAGAAGAGAGAAAATGAGGAGACTGCATCTTGAAAACTCGATCATGACCACCAAGTTCCTTAGACTGAACAACCGCCAGTTGGAACATCTTATCAATGATGGCCCTAGGATCCTCATTAGAATACTTGGTAGCGTCAAACCACCATAAGTATAGGGGAACATCTTTTCGCCATCATCCAGCGAGCGAATGGTCTCTTTTTCTCTCATCTACAATGCCAACTTCATCTCTTCAACCTCTTACAGAGATAAACGATCCTCCCTCATAGGCTCCCTATCAACAAAACTCGAATAATAAAAAGCACGACGAGTGAATCAAAGAGCCATTTTCTCTTCGAAACATGATCAGAACTAGGAACAACTGCTTTGAGGAACTAATAGACCTCGAAACTTTTCTCTTCTTGGAAGTTGGACCAGTAGTGCCAATGCTAACAGGAGCATCGAGATCGGTAACATAGGAACTCACTTTCCCATCAACGACAACATTACTACCATCGACAAGGGCAGTGCAGGCAACAATCTCCATAGCTTGCCTCTCAGTTAGCAGAGCCCATTCAGCTTCATTCATACTATACAAACCGCTGCGCTTCACCATGACATCAGAAAAATAGGTGTCCAAAGGGACCATGGAAGCTTCAAAAAATGCTCGCTGACAATCTGTTTCTCCACAGCCAATTGCAAATCCCTCTGCATGTTGGAAACCCGGAAAGACCTCACTATTTGCTGACCCTGCAAATCAAAGTAGCGAGAATTGACATAAGCGTAGAACCAATCCCGTGACCAACCCCTGATGTCATCGTTAAGATTTCCAAAACACGTAGAAGAACGAAGAAAACAAGTACTCTTGGTCACCAACAGACCGACCACTGAGTGCAAGATTCTAGCCGTCCAAGGAATACCAGAAAGGATGGCTCTTGCATATGTGGAAACCATAATTCTCCAACCGTTAGGGCCCATCTGGGCAGGAGGAATACCCAGAAAGTCTATATAAGCTCAGAATAACTCTGGAGCTGAAAATTGAAAATCAGAGTGAAACATACGTGGGTAAAATGCAATATACCCCTTCCTCGGACGACAAGGACTATTGTTCTCACAAGGTAGAATGATCTCAAGGTCAGAAGGCAAAGATTAGTCAGAACAAATGCTATCCAAGGTTCCCTGAGAAGCATTCTTGGGAGAAAAATGAGCTTCGCAGATAGCAAGCTGCTCACCATCCAGTACGTCACCGGCAGACATGGTGAATAGGTAAAGATGAAAGAAGACGAGAAAGAAAAAACATCCCTAATATCAAAGATGGCGTAAAAGAACGAAATAAACCCGTCACATCTCCTTTATACAATCGAGCAATGAAAAGTTTGCTCGTAGGGCGACGTGCTGGATATAATGGCGCGTGAAATTCCAAAAAATGTGCGCGAAAAAAATTTATAAAGAAAAGATCGAGACGATCGATCGACCGAAAGTTGCTAACAACATTAAGTTCAAAGCATAGATAGAATTGGAATACTAACCGTCATAAAGTTATTGGATACATGAACATACCCACTAACAAAGGGGGAGTAGCTGATGGTACATTAAAATAGACTGTCATCGAAGCCATACACGTGGCAACGAACATCCATCACAAGGATCTGACATCCCATCTACTGGGCAAATTCATAAAACCCAAGAAGGCTAAAGCCAACCATAGAGGCCCAAACAAGGCCCGCTATAAGAAGATATAATCAAAGACCAAATCAGACCCAACACGAGTTCTCTCATAAATAAGAGGAACATTACACAAAAAAGAGTCGTGGAGGGAGTTAGGCCTCCACAAATGCATTTCCATAAAGAAGGAGACTGTTACGAGAAACATTTCATTCCGTTGCGCCTCACATGCTTAAGTCACGCAGAGAATTAACCACAACCATTATAAAAGGTAAAGGGAACATTCGACAAAGGTATGCAACTTTAAATGAATTTTGTCCAGATTTATTTCCTTTTTCAAACAGAGTCGCTGATTTAAGCATCGGAGTATCTTCGGCCACCAAAAAGGTGGTCTTTGGCATTCTACCATCAGTTTTACAGGTCAAACTCTTGGGAGGACGAGATTTGTACGCATCACATTCCATTGCTTTACATCTCAGGCTTAGGATGCATACCACCATTACCTTGAGTTCGGGAGTTTCATCACGAAAATCGTCCCACCATAAAGCTACAAAGATGATATGCCAAAAAAATAAGATAATGAAGTAAACATAAAGGGAAATAAACAAATTTAGTAATTTCATAAACATTACTTGGATGCTTCTTATTCTTAAATAGTATGACACTTGGTGTACCAAACAAACCATAAGCAATTTGTCAACTTGTCTAGTTGCTTTCCCGTGTCATGATCGGGAAACATTCTCTTAATGCATCGTCCCAATCCATAGTTGATTTCAAAGTTCAAATAAAAGTTCTTATCATAATGGAACCTAAAAATAACATTTAGTTAGTAAATTAAAATACAGGAAGTTGAAAGTAAAAATATTTAAAGAACTTGAGTCATGAACTTCTGTTTTCTTTAACATTTAACTATTCAGGACGTTTACCTGATCCTGATGTGAAAAATAGCTCACTGGCTCCATGTCCAACTATAACAATTTTGGCCAACTAAGGTGATGTAGCGTATGTGGCTCAATCCTCATCTTCATCAGTTAGTTTTACATGTTTTGTATACTTTCCATCTTCTCTTATTTGTATTATGTGAAAAGCAAAGTATTAGGATATCATCTATATTCACTTATATAAATAATTTGAGTTCTCATCTTGGAAGATGAAAATTGAGGATGTTACAAAATTCGCTAATATTAATGTTGCCTCTTTATTAATATGGTTTTCTGTAATTTTATTTTTAGGGTTACTTTGATTTTGGGGCCTACATGTTTAAATCATAATTGAGTTTAGGGTAAATTTTGAAAACTATTTCAGTCTTAGGTCCAAAATGGCATGGTCAACTCAAATGACTCGTGTTTGAGCAGTCTAGCAAGGCCCGGGAGTATGCTATCTTTCAGGACCTTTCTCATGTTCATCAAGGCGATCGTTTTGTTATGGAGTACATATCTGTTTTGCGTTCGCACTGGTGCCAGATTGACTCCATGGCACCTTTGGATCGCCCCACATGTAAGAGTTGTCAACGCTCTGTGGCACGAGCCAAGGAAAGCAAGAAACTCCATATCTTTTAGTTTATTATGTGTCTTCGTCTTGAGTTCGAGCCTATTCACGGTCAATTTTTTATTCCTATTGGTTTTTTCACTCCATTCCTAGTACCTGTAAGCCTAACTTAGATGCCCACTACTTCTAAAAGTTCACAGGAAAGAAACGTTCTTAGGTTTGACTGCTAGAACACGCTCTGGAATGCATGCCCTTTCACTAACAGAGGATAAATGTTGAAACAATAAAAACAATTTTGACCATGGGGTTCATTTTTTATATATCCAACGGCTCGACAAGATCAAATTTTTATTAGTTTACACAGTTTCCATGGAAATGAACTTATTTCCATGAAACTCACCAGTTTCTACCATGGCAGTGACTTTTTAACACCACAAATTCTACTATCCCACACCTCATTTCTTTCCCACACCACCTTTCTTTCTACCATGGGGTTCTCTCTTCCTCCCTCCCTCTCTGCTCATCTCTTCTACATCAAGCATCACCATCCCGCCAGTAGCACCACCACCACGCCACTCCCATCACCGCCGGCCACCCTGCCTTCTTTTTCTTTTTCTTATTCTTCTTTGGTTCTCTATTTTTTATTCCCCATCATCCATGCCCCATTAATGTCGGCCACCCCGCCACCGCCTCCTTCTCATCTTCCTTTATTATTATTATTATTATTTTTTATTTTTTATTTTATTTTTTGTTCCTCATCGCCCTAACAGAGGACTCTGTGAGGATGAGTTCCTTACTCACAGCACCCTCTACAAGGGCAAAACAATTTGGCCATCGTAGAGGCTCATGCGAGTAGAGAACCCCCACGCACAAATGTCTTCGCAAGGATGGGTTATCCATTTGTAGGAGCATCTGCAAGGGAAAATTATTTTCCCTGGCAGAGGCTACCATGAGCGGGGAACCCATCCGTGAGGAGTCCTCTGCAAGGGCGATGGAGAAAAAAAGAAAGAAGAAAAATGAGGCGGTGATGGGGTGGTGGTGAGGCTGCCAGTGTGGGGCATGGCGTTTTTGTGCTGCCGGCATGGTGGTGGTGCTTGATGTAGAAGAAAGGAAGAAAGAGGTGGGGTTTTTTTTTTAGAGAAGCCAGATCAGAGAGGAGAAAAAGATAGATTGTGTGGTTGTTTTTAATTGGTGTTGCGGTTGGAGGTAACATAGCGTGGCATGGTGGTTAGGGGTGGGCATCCCATCCCGCGATCCCGATCTTGTCCATGTCCCAAATTTTTTGGTCTTTTTGGGATTGATCAAACCCATCCTGATCCCGTCCCTTCCTGATCTAGAATGGGATGGGATCGGGATGGAGATTTATAATCCCGCCCATCCTGTATCGTTCCGTCCCAAACTTATTTATTTAATATGTATTATTATTAATTTTAATCAAACTACTCTTCTAAAGGAAAGTTTAGAAAATAAGAGTACAAAGAGAGGAATAGAGGAAAAAAAAAAGAGTGTTTGAGTTGGAGTGTTTTGTTTTTTATTAATGGTGTGGGATAGTAGAACTTGTGGTGTTAAAAGTCGTCGTCTTCTACCATTTGGTTGCATAATATTTATGTTTAGTTAGAAATGTACTTCCCCAGGAAACTCATTTCATTGAAAAATGTCATAAAATCACATTTCCATTTCTTTCGTCCTCCAAAGAATGTCTTTTCATGGAAGAGATAAATTAAAATGCTACTACACAATGATGACAATAACAACTATAATTATTGATGCAGTCGATTTTCGCTCCCTTCTTTGACCTTGACCTGCTAACCTGTTGACCTGCACAAGGAATGCACGTGAGCCACAGACCACTGTTGTGGTGGCTGATGGCACTCCGATGCTAAAGTCAGACAGGAATCTGAGGAAGGCGTAATGCTGTAAACAAGGAATTTGTCACATGCCTTAGCTTACCAACCTCATGTCTTATTTATAATGCTGGAGTCCTGGTTTGATCCGGCCATCAGTGGCATAGTTTAGGGAAGAAGATCTTCGTGGAGTTCCTTATCTAATTAGGAGTTGTATCGTGAAGGGAAGTTTCCCTGTTAGACTTATGTTCCTTGATACGTGGGAGGTAATTCATAATTAGAGTATTGTTCATATATAGAAGTTTCCATGTGTGACGTATACTCTAGTATTTGCCTTCTAGTTGGAAGCAAAGTGTTGTTGTCTTGCCATTTGAAGTTGATCCTCGAGATACTTCCTTAGCAAGGCTTACGGGTATTGATGATAACAGTGAGACACGTGGGCTCAACAGTCTATATTGATTTGGGTTCGTCTGGCGGACTGCATTGTGCAGGCTTGGTACCGCTTGGGAAGGATCAGTGTTGGACTAACGCTTGGGCTATTATTTCTCGAGATCATCATGCCATGTATACAATGTAGGAGAGAAGACGTTTCGATGTATTGCTCTATTCATGACTTGACCTTCTTGTTGTAGACTTGTAGTATTGCACTATTTGTTGGTGGTAGGTGGAGGGTAGATCCCGTTTTTCTTCGAGGATGTTTAGTCTGACATGCAAGGCTTCATCTTTACCATCTGGTCTGAATTCTTCCATTCGGAAGGTTGGCACTTTGAGTTCTACCGGAACCATGGCTTCTGACCCGTATGCCAAGGAGAAGGGTGTTTCTTCGGTAGGGATTCATTTGGTTGTCTGATACACCCAGAGTATTCCTGGTAGCTCTGAAACCCATTTCCCTTTGGTCGCGCTTCTTTTGATTGCCTCCAGGATTGTTCAATTGGTAATCTTTGCTTGGTCGTTGGCTTGTGGGTGCCCTGGTGGGGAGAAATGGTGATTGATGTTCAAACTCTTGCATCATTTTTTAACCTTGGTACCTTTGAATTGAGTTTCCTTGTCGCTAACCAATACTCTGGGGATGCCAAATCTGTAGACGATGGTTGCCAATGTGAATTTCTTTATTTGGACTTGTTCTATCTTGGATAGGGGCTCCATTTCGACCCACTTAGTGAAGTAGTCGACTGCCACAAGAAAAAACCTTTTGTCGGCTGATGCTTGGAGCGGCCCGACGATGTCCATCCCTCATTGTGAGAATGGCCACAGACTTGTCATCGGTGTTAGTGGTTGGGCAGGCATGTGCGTGTATGGCGCAAACCTTTGACATTTGTTGCATTTATGGACAATATCTTTGGTTTCTGATTGCATCGTCGGCCAATAGTACCCTAGGGTCAAAGCTTTGTGGCGAAGGATCTCCCACCCAGATGATTTTCGCATATCCCTTCGTGGATCCTTTTTAGGACTTGATCTGCCTCAGGAGGTGATAGGCATCTGAGTAGGGGTCTTATCGCTGATCTTATGTATAACTTGTTGTTTAGGAGAGTGTACCACATTGCTATATTTTTTAGTCTCGTAGCTTCGACTTTCTCGGCCGACAGGGCTCTGCTTTTGATATATTTGAGAATCAAAGTCATCCAATTTGGCGATGCGCTTGTAGCACAAACATTTCTAGGTTATTTTTCATCAAGGATTGATTGCTTTTGGTATTCAATGAGACCGTTTGAGACTTCAACAAAGGCTGATGCTTCCCTGGCTAGCGCGTCAGCTATTTTATTGCAATCTCAGGGGCATTGTAAGAGCTCACACCTTTTAAACCTGTTTATTGCACGAAATACCATTTTGCTGTAGGCTATGATGCGGGGGTCCTTCCATTTTAATTCTCCTTTGACCTAGTTGACTACCAGTCTTGAGTCATTGTATGTCGTTAGGTGATCTATCCTGATCCCCAAGACTAGCTACAGACCGAACAGAAGGGCTTCATATTCGGCTTCGTTGTTTGAAGCGGGAAAGTCGAATCTGATGGCTTTTTTTAGAGTGAAGCCGCTTGGAGAGCGGGGTGTGATCTCAGCTCCACTTGCTTTTCCTGTCAACGATCCATCACAATGCAAGGTCCATCCCTAAATGCTTGAATCCTAGGCTTGACGGTCTGTCTTTGGTTCTTCTCCGCCGGTGAACTCGGCGATGAAGTCTACCAGCGTTTGGACTTTGATGGTGGTTCTTGGAGCATAGCTTATGTCAAACTGTCCGAGCTCTACTGACCATTTCACCATCCTGCCGGATAACTCCAGCTTGTGCAGTACTGTGTGGAACGGGTACTTGGTGAGAACTGTTATAAAGTGGGCCTGAAAATAAGGCCTCATTTTCTCGAGGACACAACCAGTGTCTGGGCTAATTCTCCAGGTTCGAGTAGTGTACGCACACTCTCCACTTCCCATTTTTCTTCCTTACCAAAATGGTGTTTACCAGCCAGTCTGGGTGTTGTGCTTTTTTGATCATGTTCGCATTGAGTAACCGCTGTACCTCCTCGTTTATGATCGTTATTGGGAGGGACCTATAATTGAGAACCTATCTGAATGGCTCTATTATTGAGAGGGAACCTATTTGAATGGCTTTATTATTGAGAGGGTTGTCAAGGTAGATTGTTATGGTTTCTTCCCCTGGTTGACCGACGTTGGGCTTGCCCTGGGGCTTACATGAGCTTCATCATCCGGGATTGGTTGTTTTATCTCAACTTCTCTTGGATTAAGAGACACCTTGGCCACGGGACTAGTTGTTTATTGAGAATCATAGGGTCGCAGTGCCGTCATGTACTGACATTCTTTGGCCGCTGCCTAGTTGCCTCATAAGGTACCGACTGTCTGGTTTATCGGGTACTTGATGCATTGGTGCATAGTGGAGACTGTTGCTCCCATTTAGTGTAGCCAGGGTCTCCCCAGGACCACGTTATATGTGGAAGGTGCATCGATCACTATGAATTCTTGAAACAGAGTTCTTTGAGTCAATGGCTCTCCCGTGACTACTGTTAGTTGCATTTTCCCACCGAAAATTGCTTTTCGCCTCTGAAATCAATCATCGGATGATTATCAGGTGTAAGGGCTTCTTTCTTTAGTTACATGTGGTGGAACGTGTGGAGAAATAGAACATTCAACAAGCTTCCAGTGTCCACCAAGGATCTCCTTACTTCCCAGCTTACTAAGGAGATTGTTATCATCAAAGCATTATTATGTAGGAGCTGGACGCCCTGGAGGTATTTGTTTGTAAAGGCTATTGGCATAGGACGATCATGTCTTTGGGCGTACGACATTTGTCACTCTTCGCGTATTGCTTGGACCCTCATCTCTTTGAGAGTTCTTTTTCTGGATCTGTTTGATAGTTTGGACTCTGAATGAGCCCCATGAAGTACGTGTATCGTGCCTGTCGATTCACCTCTTACCCTTTTATCAGAGGATTTCCCCTTGGGCTCGGCTTTTCTCCCGGTAGTCCATTCCTCCTCCAGAGCGATGTAACTTTGTGCTTCCTTCACCAAGTCCGCCATGTTTTCTGGTGGGTCCAGAGTTAAGAAGTTATAGAACTTGCCGTTCCTCAGACATTCAGTGAAGGCCGCGACAGTTGTTGCGACGTTGCACACGTTGACGGAAGTTAGATCGTTAATGAAGCGCGCGACGTACGCTCTCAGTGTCTCATCAAGTTTCTGCTTCATCGACTTGAGTGTCTTCATCGTTAGTAGGATTTCTTGTATATAAGATGATGTTAGATCCGTCTCGGGGTCCGTCATCATTGTTGTTGTTACGAGAGCGTGAGTCCACTGCCCATGCATTGTCGGCACAACTGGAAGCGGTGGAGTAGCACCTGTCTGAGCGTTTGACGCGTCCCCTAGTTCTCCATTGTTGTGTTATCTGGTGGTCACCATCTTCTTGTATTCCAAAGAGAGGTGATGCTCGTGAATGGTTAGGAACTTTGTCGTCCCCACGCACAGTGCCAAACTGATGCAGTCAATTTTCGCTTCCTGCTTTGACCTTGATCTGCTAACCTTCTGACCTGCACAAGGAATGCACGTGAGCCATGGACCACCGTTATGGTAGCCGATGACACTCTGAAGCTAATGTTGGACAGGGATCTGAGGATGGCGTATTGTTGTAAGCAGGGAATTTGTCACGTGCCTTAGCTTACCAACCTCATGTCTTATTTATAGTGCTAGAGTCTTGGTTCGACCAAACCGTTGGTGGTGTAGTTTAGGGAAGAAGATCTTCGTGGGGACCCTTATCTTATTAGGAGTTGTGTCGTGAAGGGAAGTTTTCCTGTTAGACTTATGCTCTTAGATATGCGGTTGGTAATTCCCAATCAGAGTATTGTCCATTGATAGAAGTTTCCATGTCCGACGTATACTCTGGTATTTGCTTCCTAGTTGGAAGCAAAGTGTTTCTATCTTGCCTGTCCGAAGCTGATCATCGAGATACTTGCCTTGGCGGGGCTTACAACTATTGAGGATAGCTGTGAGACGGGTGGGCTCAACAGGCTGTAATGATTTGGGTTTGTCTGGCGGACTGCATTGTGCGGGCTTGGTAACGCTTGGGCCGGATCAGTGTTGGGATGACGCTTGGGCCTATTATTTCTCGAGATCATCATGACACATGTGGGGCGTACGAGAGAGGACGTTTCGATGTATCATCAATTATCTTAATCATCCTGAATTAAATCTTGTCTTTTAAAAGATGGAAATTAATAATAATCTACAATTTAGTAAGTTATTCTCCATTTTGTTTCTAGAAAAATACAGTTAGAACTTATAGTGGTACTACCATAACACCCTTAGGCTAAAAAAATTAAATAAAAAAGGCCATCAGTAATTAGCTAATGTGTATCTATCATACTAATAATAATAAGATAGAATATGGGCTTCAAGGGACTTAAAACTAGTTTGCTCATATCTCGAAAATGGAATTCATGTGTTTCTGCTCGAGATGAACCCAAATATTTTCTTATACCTTCGTCATTCAATAAACTGTTTGTTACAAGGTTCATTGTCATAACACCATCTGGGGCAAAGTTACTTAAAGACACAACTAAAGTCTCCCAACTGTATGACAATGAACTAAGTAACCACAATGTCAACAACTCATCATTTAAAGCCATCTTCATGGAGGAGAGTTGATTTACAACACTCTGAACTTCATTCAAATGCTCTTCAACTGAAGTCTGTTCTTTATATTTTAGATTTACAGGCTTCCTAATTCTTTTTCCCTGTAGATTTCCTCTAAACAACCTTTCTAATTTCTTCCAAAGAAAATAGGTAGAATATTCGACAATGGTTAGATGATAGTGTGTTTCATCATATTTCTGCAGAAATATGATGAAACACACTATCATCTAACCATTGTTGAATATACCCAAAAGTCTTTCGATCAAGTTTCTTCCATTCATCATCACTTATTTCTTCCGGTTTCATTCCATTGTTAAATATGGGCTCAGAGAAGTCTTTGCACTAAAGTAAGTCCGCCATCTTTGCTTTCCAAATAGGCCAATTGTTTCCATTGAAACTCATCATTCGACTATTGTTTTGTTCCATGACTTGCATACGATTAATCTAACCTTGCTATGATACCACTGTTGAATATAACAACCCCAAATTCTTATATGCAAATCACAAAATAATATATGCAAGCAAAGGAAATAAAAATAAATGAAATAGAATTTGTTAACGAGAAAACTCTGCAATATGAAGAAAAACCCTGGGAGTCCAGACAAAAACTCCGCTATGACTTCAATAATGGGATTACAACTTCCCTAACCAATTAGGGGTTTCACAAATCCTCAAGAGAACTAATAATCTCTTGGTTTACTAAGTCCTTAACCTAATAATAGGTAGATTTCAATCAACAATTTAACAAATAAAATTATACCACAATAGAGTTGAAAAACCCTAAAAAAACCATTGGAGGAGAGAGATTTGGATGGCTTAATGTGGCGGTTCAAAGGAAAATGATCAACATTGTTGCTGTCATTTCTGGATGCTAGTAATGAGAAAACGAGTCTTGAAATTTGATAATGTTTGGAATCAAAATTTTGAAATTGCGTTCTGCCAGCAGTTACGACATTCAAGGAAGTAGATGAGACTTGTAATGCTTTTGACTTTGCAGAGGTCAAATATGCCAAAAGAAGACCTCATCAATTGACTAATTAGGTATAATTTTTAGGGTGGCATCTCCAGATTTCTCTTATTTCTTCTTTGTTTGACTGTTATTGTTCTGTCATCTTTTGTCAGTGATGACTATCACTACTAGATTTCTACTCTTTGTTTATTTTACGTATTCATGTTTTCATGAATATGTTTATTATTCTAGATGAACTATTAATATTTTATCAGAATACCTGCTAATGACACATAAACAATCACTCAATCACAGCTGTACATGTGGTATGGGCTAACCCTAGCACGTAAATGGCTTCAGCACACTTCCACGCGGACCCATGCGCAAGACTATTGTTCAACCCATAAGTCAAGCGCCCAGGCCCAAGACACGCCATCCCTAAAGGCACGGGTCTTAGGACTTGTCCCAAGACAATAAGGACCGAACTACGAATCTTAGAGCTATCACTGGCTCGAGATCCACTTGCACAAAATCAGTTCTAGCCCACTCAGGCATTGGGTCCTAAACAAAGCCAAGTGCAGAAGTACTTAGTCATACACATGTAAAATCTTATGCGAGATCTCCTCCCTCCATCATGCCCTCGATCGCAGGGATAGTTGGGGAGGGAAGGCTCACCATAAGAGCGGTGAAATGAGGAAGAATGGTATGCCAATCCTTGATCAAAGTAAAAAAGCAATCAAAAGATAAGTAAAAAAAAAAACAGGTTTCTGACTTACCAACATCAAGTACGTCTGACCTTGATCAAAGTGATCCTCCACATTCCTTTCCGTCTGTGAAACACGGTTGGCCATTAAATGGTGCCAATCCTTGATATGCTCGCCATCAAGGTGATCCCTGACAACCCTCTCTATACTCCATTTCATTATGCAAAACATGTTTGCCATCAGTACTAATGTGGAAAGCTTCGGAGCAAGAAGACTAACTTGAGCATCCGAGTAGAGAACCTTGGGATTAGGAATCACATCTACCCCTCATATTACAATGTTAGAAATGGGGAACTTAGCAACAACCTTTCCCTTGTCCCCAACAGCAAGTGGAGGATACATAACAGGCAGGTCTTGGGGGTCAGAATAGAAAGGTGGGATTCAGGCTCTCGATTAGTCCGCGGATCAAACACCCTTGAGCTTGGTGCTCCAGAACTCTGCCCTTGTTCACCAGCCTCGATATCCACTGACAGATCATAGGAGATGTCCCCAAAAGCAGGTCGCTCTACCTCAGGGTTGACAGAGCACTTCAAGGCACGTTGAAAAAAGCCTATTCGACGCAATCTCAACCTTCTCCTTGCTCATTTTATTGGGGTAATCAATCCCAGCGAATTGCAAAATCTCCATTTCCAGGGAGGTTAGCGAAGCACGAGGAGGAGGAACAAGGTTAGCAAAAGAGTTCAACACCATCTGAAGAGGCGTATCAAACTCGATTGCAACCTCTCTTTTAGAATGGGATCAGATCCCAACAAACTGCACAAGCGCCCTTTCATAAGAGGTCAGTGAAGCAGGGAGAGCAGCCAGAGTAACACCAGACTTGGCCTTCTTAGCCAAATGGACTGGAGATGCCAGCCCCTCTAAGGCTTTCCTCTTCAAAGGGTTGGGAATCTTGATCGATTAAAGCTTTTTCTTTACCAATTCTGGAGCTCGGCCCTTGGCCCTTGAAGACGAGACTCCAGGAGCAATTAGAGTCTGCAATGAACCATCGACCTTGGTAGAGAACATGCCACTCCACGTGATGTTATCGAGCCTGAGGGCATCCAGGATGGCCCTGCCCGGCAACTTGAGAAACTCAGCCTTCACATAATTTTCTTTAGTGCTGAAAGTGATAAGGGCAAGTCTATTGATTACAAACAAATGATAAATCAGTCAGTCAGCAGCTAAAAGCTATATTAGGAACAGAAAAGGAATAAAATGAATTAAAAACTTACTCAGATTCCTGAAGGTGCGGAGGACGGTCTGACCCTCAAAGGAAAAGTACCCAGGATCCACAGAAGCAAGGAAATAATACTTTTGCCAGCTCTTGAACTCATCTGGGAGTTTGTCCGGGCAGGCTTCATTAAAGAAGAAATCCCATTGAGATTCATCCTAATAGAGACCAACCAGTGCAACACCTTCGTTGATAATGGAGCTCGACTTCCTTCACGCTAATTAGAATTGCAATTAGGGTACTCCACCCATTTGACCTCAGTTGGGCTGGAGGGATGCCGTGGTATGAAAAAAATGCTATATGTCGTCGGGAATAGGAAAACGATGGCCAACCTTGAAATTTCCTTGTAGAGGCAGACAAACCCCTTCCTCGGCTGGGCAGGGAAGCTGCCCGACCCCAGAAGGACGAATTTAAGATCAGCAGGGAACTGGTACAATCTACGAAGTTTAACCAGCCTGCCTCCATCATAAAAAACTCCTTGAAGAAATCAAGGCATGCAAACATTTGATCGTGGGAAGTAAATATTTTCCAGACATGATTTGGAAGAGATAAAAGTAGTTCTGAATTCGAAATGAAAGCTTGAAGATAGAATTCAGTGAAAAGCTTTGGAAGTTTTGGGGATATAGAGAATTCCCAAAACTTCACTTATACAGGCTTGGCGTATGGGCGTAGCAACAACCAACAGTCGCATCAGCATTAAATGCCAAAAAAAGCCATCATGACATAGTGCAGACCCCACCTATGATGAGTTAATGGCCCAGCACGCAAACTCACTAACTAGGAGTAACTGATGAGATACCAATCAGTCATCTAATTGCAGCCATACACGTGGCAGAAACAACCCTATTAGAGAATTGTATCGACATACCTGTCCCAAGTCAGCCCAGGCCAGGTCCTAGTCAAGCCTAATTCAGCCTATAAGTCAGAAGATCAAGCTCAGATTACATAAGCCCAATATGCCAGAAACCTAAAAGCTTGGCCCAAAACAAAAAAGGCAAGAATGCAGACCATTGGGCTTAGCCCAAGACTCATTTAAACAACTCCTAGCCCAACTAAGGAAAAAGACATTAAGTCTTAAAAGGAAACAAAGACCAAAGAAGATTAACTCATGGAAGGGAAAGAGTCCTACAAGGACGTAACTTGATAGATGGAGGATCTGATTAAGACTTTTTTCCTCTATTGTGCAATCAGTGGTAAAGTCAAGGAAAGAGATAAATTCTCTCATTATATAAGGTGAACAAGAGATGCAAATAAGGTATGCAACTCTGATTTTATTAGCCAAATTCTACCTTTTTGTACAAAGCCTGACTTTACCATCGTAGTGTCTTTGGCCATCAACACGGTGGTCCTTGGTTCACTTTTTCTCATTTTGTAGGTCAAAGTCAAGGATAACGAATTTACGTGCATCATTATTAATATTGATGTCCACCATGGGAATGGAACAAGTGGTGCTTTCTATGACAACCCATACATTTTCTTTCTTTCAACTCGCCAAGTAAGTAACCACATAATATGATAGATTGCTTGGTTGACCTTTTCATCCACAAAAAAAGGAAAACAAAAGAATAAGATGGAACCAAAGGAAAAGAAAAATACCTTGGATAACCTTATTAGGAATGCAGGTGACTATCACTTTTATGCGGGATGATTTTTAATAATAAATTGATTTTTGTTTGTTAAAAAAAACACTCTTTTTTGCACAACTTCAACTTGCTTATAATCTGCTTTTCATCATACATAACCTTCTAATTTTTATAAAGAGAATATTTAATATGAGGTAAGTCCCTTAATCATTGATTTGTGCTCAATATTGTTTTTTTTTAAATGGCAATTTCCATGATTTTTTGAGGAAAAGGTTATAGTCTTCATAATGATAACAAGAAAAATAAACTCCAAAAATCAATGTTCACCCACATTTAAAGCCTCTACATGAACTTCTCACTCGACAAATGTCATATTCATCCTCTATAGAAAGCATACGCAGGAGACTAGGCTACAAACATGGAGCTTCAGTGCCACCTAGCTGTCTTTCAGGTGGTCTTGCTTTGTTTTGGAAGGAAGGTATGCATTTAAAAATTATTTCTTCGTGTAAATATTTTTTTATTGTAATGTGGATGATTTTTATTCGCTCAAAACTTGGGCTATTATTTTTGGTTACGGAGAACAAAATACCTCTCTTCGTGCGCCCTTCTGGGATGCTCTTTCCCAGATTTTCTCTTTGTTGCATTTTCCTACTATGGTCATAGGAGATCTCAATGCTATAGCTTCTCAGGATGATAAAATGGGTGGTAGGAAAATTACAAAACACAATTACAACATCTCAGCCAATTCATGGATTCACATAACCTAATTGAGTTCCCTCTCAATGGATCCAAATTTACATGGCACAACAAAAAGGCAAGATGGATATTCATGACATCAAACTAAACTTGATAGAATTCTAGTCTCTACTGAATGGATGACATCCTTCCCCTCGGCTATTGCTAGATCCATTCATACATCTTCCTCAGACCACAGAGCCATTTCCTACATTTAGTGTCTACCATGAACTCTGGGCCCACGCCTTTTAGATTATTTCATATGTGGACCAGAGATCTTCGTTGTCGTCACTTAGTTCAAGCCTTCTATTGTTTGTTCCTTTGCATGTGTTGGACTGGATCTGGCAGGGCATAAGCTTGGGCTAATTAGTGGAGAGGCCCAATTAGAAAAAGTCTTTATGGATCGACGTGCCAGGGATACGACGCTTATTGCATGACGGTTCAGTATTGATTACTCGCTCAATTAATGGGCTTGTTTTGCAAGGTCATTAATTTGAAATATGTGGACTTGTGCAGTTGCAATTGGAACCGTCATTTTCCCGATTTCCCATACGACATTTAATGTTGAAGTAACTATTGGCTGACGCTGCTTCGTAAACCATTAAGCCTATATATAGGCTGACTATTCTGTGTTCGAGCACTGTAATGAGAATAATAGATCATGTTAATCAAATGCATCTTACCAATGAATTTGCTTTGGGTTTTCCAAAGGCTGAAGGAAGATCTCCCTCACTATTATGTGGGACTAGATCTTCGAATGTTCTGACATTTGCGCCGATGAGTCTTAATAAGACTTGCTATTATGCGGTGCCGCTTGATCTGGGTGGGCATCTAATTGATCCCATGAGATCTTGTAATGTCTTCTTACATTTCGAAGAAGAAGTACAGACTGTTCCTTAGGGGATAGGTATGTCCTCCATATTTTGTGGCGTCCGAGTTTCCATTCGCCACTCTCGTTGGGTGATAATACCTGCAACTAGTTTGTGGCGGTTGTTGCCTCTGTATTTGTTGGGCTTCACGTATGACGCCACAGTCGGAAGGGAGGTTGGTGGAGCGTTGATATAGTCGATTCATGTTCTCGTTCCTCGCCGTTACCTATACCTACACAAGTAGCATAGGAGAGGCTTAAAGCGTAATTATTCAGCTAGGCCTTTGGTGGCGTAGTTTGGGGAAATAGATCTTGCTGGAGACCCTTTCCTAGTTGGAAGTTTTCCATGTGGGTTAGTTTCCCTACACGCCTTGTGCTCCTAGATCTGCGGGAGAGGTTTCCACTTCTAAGTGTTGTCCATGCAAGGAAATTTCATTGCCCGACTTATACTCCAATATTTGTTTCCGATGTACTGTTGGCCTACCGTCTTGGGTCGATCTCCCAAATACTTGCCTTATCAGGGCTTACTCTTGCCTTATCAAGGCTTTCGAGTATTGGGCATGATCGTGTCACGTGTGGACTTAATGGCACATTGCAATTCAGGTCCAACATTCTGGAATCTGCCAATAGTGGGTTTAATGTTGTTTGGGCCTCGCTAGATTCAGCGTGCAATCGAGCCTATTTTGTTTTGTTGACAAGATTATCATGACACATGTATGGTGCCGATCAAAGGACGATTTGATGTGTCATCAATTTGTATTATTATTCTTAACAAATAAATTGTGTTTATTCTGTGCACAAACAAAAACATGGGAGATAAAAACGAAATTAGTTTAATTGCTGGGGTGACATCTCTAGTCACTAAAGTTCTTGCTCATGATAGGCTAGAGAGATTGAAAGGACTTAATTTTAAAACATGGCAGAACAAGATGTTGCTTTACCTGATAACATTGGGTTTGGCAAAGTTTATTACCGAAGATGAACCAAAGCCAAAGGATGGAGAAACCCAAGAGAGTCACAAGGAAGTGTTCCTCGAAATTGAAGCTTGGAGGCATTCTAACTTCCTATGATGAAACTACGTTCTGAATTCACTAGATGAAGTTTTGTACAAAGTCTATAGTACTATAAACAATGCTAAGGACCTGTGGGGGGCATTGGAAAAAAAGTACGAAATTGAGGATGCTAGACTAAATAAATTTGTCGTTGACAAGTTTATGGATTACAAGATGACTGATGCTAAAACTATCATTCTCCAAATCCAAAAAACCCAAATTCTCATTCATGAAATGCAGGTTGAAGGCCACGTCATCAACGAATCTTTCTAGGTTGTTGTTATCATTGGGAAACTCCTTCCCAACTGGAAAGATTTCAAGCACTATCTGAAACACAAACGTAAGGAGATGAGTCTTGAAGACTTAATCATCCACCTAAAAATTGAGGAAGACAACCGAGAAACAGACAAGCGCACACCAGTTGAAAAAAAGGTGCATGTCATCGAGAATTAAAAAAATAGCAAAATAGCTCTCACAAAAGAAAACATTCCTCGAAGAATGGGGTAAGTGGAGTAAACCCCAAAAGCTATGAGAACTTTAAAAGGTTAAAGGGTTTTTTATATTTGTGGCAAGAATTGCCATCTTGCAAAGGATTGTCGAAAACGCAAGGTTGAAGACAACGAAAGGCAGTCTTCTCGAGCAAACTTGTCAGAAACTCTTGTCTAGCTTATTGAAAGGTTACACATAAACGGAGGTTAACCTCGTCAATCATCCTCGCACATGATAGCTTGACAGCGATACCACCTGCCACATCTGCAGCGATAAGACCATGTTTTCAACTTATGAGAAGTTGAATAACGATGACAAGGTCTTCATGGGAAATGAATCAGTCTCAGCAATAGAGGGAAATGGATTTGTGGTATTAAAGTATACCTCAGGCAAGAATGTCACAATGAAAGACGTCTTGCATGGTCCATAGATAAGAAATTTTTTTTATCTCTAGTTCTCTTCTGGTGAGAATAACTTTTAAATAGTTTTTGAGTCAGGGAAATTTGTTGTGTCCAAAATCGGAGTATATGCGGGATGTGGTTACCTTACAGATGGTTTTTTCAAGGCCAATGTAATGGTCATTAGTAATGCAAAATTTGTTTCTTCTTTGTTTGAGTCCCCTTTATTGTGGCATGTTGGCTAGTCTAGGATTAATCCCAAAATTTGGTAATAAATCACAACACAAATGCAAGGTTTGTGTAGAAGCCAAATTTACTAAACATCATTTTCATTTAGTATAATAAACACTGGAATTTTGGGTTTAGTACAGACTGATTTATGTGATTTTAAATCAATTCCTACTCGAGGTGGGAAAAAATATTTTATCACATTTATCGATGATTGCTCATGGTATTGTTATGTGTATTTATTAAATAGCAAAGACGAAGCAATGAATGCATTTGTAAAATACAAAACTATCAGTAAAATAAAAATATCAAAATATTGAGATCTGAGAAGCGGTGAGTATGAATCTCCATTCGCAGAGAATTGTGAACAAAATAGTATTATACAACAAACTAATATTCCCTACTCACCACAATCAAATAGAGTTGCTGAAAGGAAAAATAGAACCTTGAAAGATGTGATTAATATCATGCTTATAAACTCTGGTCTACTTGAGAACTTGTGGGGGAAGCACTCCATATGGAAAATCATATTTTAAATCGAGTGCCCCACAAGAAATTTGATTAATTACCATATAAGATATGAAAAGGTAGACGACCATCTTATAAACACATTAAAGTGTGGGGGTGCTTAGCGAAGGTTTCTGTTACAACACCCAAAAGGAACAAACTAGGAACAAAAATTGTTGATTGTTATTTTTTGGGAAATATCAAAAATAGTAGTTCATACAGGTTTTTGGTGTTTAAATCTGATATCAATGATATTCATGTTAATACTATCCTTGAGTCTAGAAATGCAGTGTTTTTGAAACTGTATTTCCTCATGAAGGATCACATAGAATCAACTCAAGGTATGACTTTCGAGTCATCTAGTGCTCCAAAAAGAACACATGAGGTGTCAAATGAATGGAGTTAGCAAAAAATCAATTCTAATCAAAATAGAAATGATGACTTCCTTAGACATAGCAAGAGAGCTCGAAGCAATGTTTACTCCTGAAGCTTATTTCTGGAATGAAGCTATAAACAATGAGATATAATCCATTATGCACAATCATACTTGGGAATTAGTTGATCTTCCTCCGGACATTAACCAATTGGGTGCAAATGAATCTTCAAGGGTAAAATGAAACCTGATGGTTCCATTGATAAATACAAGCTCAATTGGTAGCTAAAGGATATAGTAAAAAAATGTTTAGACTATTTTGACACTTACTCTTTCATGACATGGATAACACCAATTAGGATGTTAATTGCCATTACAATACTTTACAATTTGGAAATTCACCAAATGGTTGTAAAAACTACATTCTTGATTGAAGAATTAAATGAGGATATATATATGGATCAACCAGATGGGTTTCGCGACAAAAGTCAAGATCACAAAGTATGTAAACTTGTTTGATCCTTATATGGTCTACAATAAGCTCCCAAACAGTGACATGAGAAGTTTGATGGAGTGATGTTGAAAAATGGATTCAACATAAATGAGTTTGACAAGTGTGTCTACATAAAGAAAATCAATAATGCATATGTGATAGTTTGTCTTTATGTTGATGATATGCTTATCTTTGGGACTAATAGTCAAGTTATTAAGTCCACCAAACTTATGCTCACTAAACATTTCGATATGAAAGATCTAGATGAAGCAGACATAATTTTGGGAATCAAAGTATTGCGAACACCCAGGTGGGTTAGCTTTGTCTCAATCGCATTACATTGAGAATTTAATAGACGAGTTCAAACAATATGGAATCAAGAAATCTAATAATCCATTCTGTCCATCCCAGGTGCTACATAAGCATACAGGTCCAATTGTTTCACAACTTGAGTATTATGGCATTATTGGAAGTTTAAACTGTACGAGACCTGATATAGCTTATGCTATGAGCAGACTAAGCAGATGTACTTGTAAACCATGTCAAACTCACTGACATTTTTTGCTTAAGGTTTTAGGGTATTTGAAAAATACTTCAAACTGTGAATTGCACTATGGTAAATATCCTAGTGTCCTTGAGGGATACAATGACGCAAATTGGATTTCTGATTTTGAATCAGTAAAATCCATCGGTGGTTATGTGTTTACTATGGCAGGTGGTGTCGTATTATGGAAATCTTCTAAACACACATATATAGCTAGATCTACAATGAAATTTAAGTTTATAGCTTTAGACAAGACTGGGGAAGAAGCAGAGTGGCTTCGCCAATTTTTAGAAGACATTCCATTATGGCCACAACTAGTATCGGCCATATGCATACATTGTGACAATCAAGCCTCTATATGTAGAACTCACAATTTTATGTGCAACAATCGATCACGACACATACGTCGAAGGCATCGTACCGCAAGGCAGTTTCTCTCTAATGGCATAATGTCCATTGATTTTGTGAAATCAAAAGATAATCTAGCGAATCCATTTACTAAAGGTTTATCTAGAGATCGTATAAACTGTGCTTCGAGGGGAATGGGTTTAAGCGCCTAATATACACGAATTGTCATATACGAAAATCTTACTAAGTGATTGGAGATCCCATGAACTTAGTTCAAAAGGAAAACTAGTGATGGATAATTCATTGTTAAGCACTTACGAGTATAATACTCTTTCCATTCTTATGAAACACCAAGTGCAAACCTACTGTGATCAAAAGGATAAACAATGATACACTATTTTTAATGACGTCTATATCTTGCAAAAGACAAGTGAGGTATTGTAGGATACTTCCTATAGAAGCGACCACTTATGTAAGTGTGATCTGGTACGCACTACGAAATTTTTATCAGGCCGAAATCTCTAGTAGCACTTACAGAACTGAGAATTGTTCAGGACCAAAACGAACACAACCGAGAATAAAATTTGAATGGAATAATGCCATGTAAAGTTTATTGATAGGTTTTACATCAACAACTGATAGTTCAAGATGAAATAGTTCACTAATTAGTTAAGTAATTTTGATAATCTTTTATTAAGGAAGGTTCAAAGTAAAAACTACCTATCTTGATGAGGCATTAATCCACGTACTCTTGAGATGTCACGATTTTCTCATTCAAGTAGGGGATTGTTGGAAATTTTTGCATTTTCATATTTATTGAATGAGTAAAACGTACATTATGTAAACTAGTTACATAAGGTCTTTTATGCAAGTCTCTAGAACAACAGTTGTGTTGGTTCAATTGTGTATTCTAAGAACGGGTACGTAGTGTTTCTTGTTATAAGTAGAATCTCAAATTGTCCATTTGAGATATCTAAAAATATTAGTAATTCATCATTACAACAATAATCTAACACACAGAAGAAGAGTTTATATTGAAATCAAACATGTTCTTTCCTGGTCATCTTAAAGTCACTTGATATTTTTATTCGCCTGAGTTTCTATCCTGGGCATTAGGAACAAATATGAATCTGTTGTATCTTGAGAAACTAATGACCATCAATGTTGCACCGAGACAGGTCGACTATTGTAGTAAGGACATCCTCGGATTATCCCATCGTTACAGATTGTATCCAACAATATCGACAATTCATTATTCTACAAATCTTAAATCAATAACTGAACCATTTATGCGTACATGCATCTTGCTTGCTTATATGGTTCCTTGTAGGCTTGGTGTTAATAATAGTGTCTAATAAACTTTTCTATACAATTTTAATGTTGGATGGAAGCTACCCCAAGACTGGCAAAATATATGAAGTAAATGATGGGAGTGGAGAGGGGGAAACTCTAAGTCTGCCTTTGCTAGGAGGCTCGAGTGATACGACTATGAGATCTGTGTATGGAGAAGTTATTGTGCCATGTTGTGAGACCCTTGTGTGGGCGGACCTGAGGGGGAGGGTGAGGGTGAGGGTTGGAGCCCAATAGGCCCAACAGGCTCGTGGATCCCAAGAGGGGTTGGGCTAGCTACCAAGGGGATCATAGTCCCACATCGCCTGGGTGCGGGATGGTTATGTGCTATATATGTGCGAGGTTGGATCCCCATAGTAAGAGGCCTTTTAAAGCCGTGCAGGCCGGTTGGGCCCAAAGCAGACAATATCTTACTGTGCGGATCGGGTCGTTACAGAATGGTATCAGAGCCTGACCCAGCCGGAAGTGTGCCACGTGGAGGTGGGCCCTCGGGCAACGTGGACGTTGTGCCTGTGTGGCCAACGAGGACGTTGGGCCTTAAGGGGGGTGGACTGTGAGACCCTTGTGTGGGCGGACCTGAGGGGGAGGGTGAGGGTGAGGGTTGGAGCCCAATAGGCCCAACAGGCCCGTGGATCCCAAGAGGGGTTGGGCTAGCTACCAAGGGGGATCATAGTCCCACATCGCCTGGGTGCGGGATGGTTATGTGCTATATATGTGCGAGGTTGGATCCCCATAGTAAGAGGCCTTTTAAAGCCGTGCGGGCCGGTTGGGCCCAAAGCGGACAATATCTTACTGTGCGGATCGGGTCGTTACACATGTGCAGAAAGGTTTAAGCTAGATATTATTTTGTTTCAACTGGGTGTGTTACTTTTCTCAACTTTGATTTATTGTTAAGAAATGTATATCGTTTATTATGTCATGGACTACAGTGATGAGACAACTGAGACAAATATTCAGTTCTAATTAAAATATGTGGTAAACAACACTTGAGAATTCAAAAATATATTCATTAGGTTAACTGAATATGAATCTTGTCTAGCCCGAACCTGCCACTTACATGTTTATTTTTCCTTAGCTACGACGGTCATGACGTTACACCAAATGGGTAGTCTTGTAACAACCCTCAAACAATATCACTTTTGTGATGTAATAATCCACCAAACAATTTCAAGTCAAAACTAAATTTAGGAAATTTTTTGAAAAATAGTTTCACAAATAAATTGGATCACCATGAATAATATCATTTGCAGCACCATACTATTATTGTATCACTTCATTTGTGAAACTGTGTGAAATTGTTTGAGTTACAAATATGTCAATTTGGTGTATTGTGAGTTGAACGCACTAGCTTATCTGCAATTTAAACGAATACATACTACATGCTTGCATTGGGCATTAAGCAACTAGCTAGACAGTTATGTGGAGGCCGATGTGTATTTTTTATGGAAAGTGGGTACAATCTCCAATCTCTCTCCTATTCTGTGGCAGATTTGTTTAGGGGTTTTAGGTGAGCAGAGTTCAGCATCCCAGTTCGATGACCCCACCATCTTGTATGAAGAACCAATAGCGAAGGTAAAATAAGTTATTAAAAAATTAAAGAATATACATTCCCTCTAATGATATTTAAATCGTCTACTTGAATCTTAGTTATTGTATAGGTCACGCTACCAGTTGAGTGGGGTCCCACTAGGATGTCATTAGGCTATGTTAACAAAATAATGTTCTTTGTTGTTCAGAATTCCTAAGTCCATTCTCCGCCTGTGCAGAATACATGAAAGGTCGAATTAGTTGTGGTCTTGTTAAACTAGAATGCAGAACATAGCAGCAAATCAAAGAAAGGATAAAAATGATATCTTTACAGTCTCATCTTAAACTCTTCATTAAAATACAGTTTCTGCTATCAATCTCATGTATTGCTGCATTTGTAATTTAGAAAATTGACACTAACCCCTTGCATTAGATAATGTTATTGGAAAAGGTGGATAGTGTCTAAAAGCTGTAGATTCAACTTGAAGCTCTAATCAAAGTTCATATCATTGTTGAAAATGAAGCTTCCTTGCAACTTTCTGATTTTAGGGCTTCAACAAAAAATATAACAAACATGTTAATGAATTGTTGCATTTCTTCAGGTAAGCTTTAATACTCATTTTGATTTCAAACCTCTCATCTCCTCTCCATTCATTATTGTTTTGTTTGGTTCAACTGTTTAGTTGGATTTGGTTGTTCATTTCAATTACTTTTGAGTGTCTGTGATTTTAGTCTTGATTTTTTCACTATACTAAATTGGCATTTTTTTAACGAACCCCAAAATAGTATCACTTTTGAGTTGTAACAGTCCACAAAACAATTTTACACATTCTCACAAAGTGATAATAATTGTATCACCACGACAAAGTGACACATTTTCATAAAATTCTATTTATGGTGATCCAATTTATTGTATCACTCTTTTGTGAAACTGTTTATATTTTTTTGACTGAATTTAGTTTTGACTTGAAATTGTTTGGTGGATTGCTACAACTCAAAAGTGATGTTGTTTCGGAGATTGTTACAAAAATACTAATTTGGTATAGTGTTTGGTTGTTTTCTTCGTGTTTTTATTTGGATTTTGAGGGTTTTGGTTTAGATGCTTTAGACCATTATCATATAAGGGACTATTTATTCTGGACTCTGAGGAATTTCCAAATTTGGCTACATGTTGTGCAAGTGTGTTTATTCCACTGTAAACAATGTGTTTGGATCTTCTGAGGGCTTTTAGACTAATGGTGCAACTAGTCTAATTAGTGTAGTTGTGGAGTCATCTTGATGGTAGACATTTGCATCCAATCATCAACTTCTAGTTTATCTAATTAACAGTTAATTGGATGGGCATCTTGATGTGCGAGCACTTACGAAGCAAATTGGTGTTTGCTGCATTGCGCTTACAATGTGTTTGTTTAATCGTATCATATCACGCAGTCAACATGTTTGATGTTATTATATATGGGTTTGTTAAGATATGTGTTTGTGCATAAAATTATGCTTACATGGTCGAAGTCGGAGCACATGGCTGGAACGGGATAAGGAACAATATTATAGCACATGAGGCTAGACTAGAAATAGTTGGTGGTCTCAGGCACAATTGTCCTTTGACATCGGGAAACATAGCCCACACCATTGGAATGGCATGAAAAAGGCTGACATATCAAGAAAGTTGGCCAATCCAAGAAGGGCGTGTAGGACGGTCAGAGCCGACCGTGTCAAAACCACCGGATAGAGAGTTGGCCGAATTGTGGGTTTGTTAGTGTCAAACACTGTGACAAAGATCACTTTTTTTTAGAGATCTAACCAATGAATAAATGAAATGTTGGGGATTCCTAGACTACTCAAGGGATTATAAATAGAGGTTCTTAGGCACTAAACAAGGGATTTGATCATTGAAAACTTGAATGCTTAGAGAGATTTTCATTTTTTTGTCTTTTCATGTGAGAAAATCCCGTATTGCTGGTGTTTTTGCCAGGTGATGCTTAGTAGAGCACCATGGAAAATTGCTTTTTAAAATGGCACTGCAACGAAAGAGTGTGTTACACAATGAGAAGGTTGCAAGACTAGGGAAATGGAGATACTATGAAAGGTCCAACAATAGTTGGGGCGGCTTAGAAGAGAAACAAATTGCTAATGACAAGATAAGCCAAGATAGGGAGAACAAAAGCTTAAATCAACACGGGACATGAGAAAAACAACTTGGTGTTATGGGAACGACAATTTATAGGCCTTGCCCATGATGGTTGAGCAAATCTTAGAGTTGATAATAGAGGAGCTCATAGTGAAAAGGATAAACTGGCAACAAGACATGCTTAAAAAACTTTGTTGAACCCCACTATGAGAACGAGCGTCTTCAAGTTCGAGGTCTAAGAAGTTCAAGGTACCAAACTATTGCATTTTTAACAAATTATCTGACTGTCAATACTTGAGAACTACAAATTATCTATAGTGTTGCTTGTGTCAAACAGGTATGATGGTTTTTTTTTGTTGACCTTGGTAAGGATGACCATGACCTAATTCAACGGTCTAAAGAAAGGGGCTATAGGTTTCGACCCTCCTTGGGGTAGTGCATCTGGAGAAGAAAACTTTAAGAGATTACCTAACACTAAAAGAAAACTGTATTTTAGCGATGGTGGCCAAAAGTATTTAGCGACGGTTATAACCGTCGCTGTATAATACTGCGACGGTTTTCAGCAACCGCTGGCATAACCGTCGCTATATACACATAGCGACGGTTGTCAATAACCGTTGGCAAAACCGTCATTGAATACCATATAGCGACGGTTGCAACCGTCGGCAAAACTTGATGAACTGTACACTTTTTGCGACAGTTATTAACCGCCGCTAAAATTCATGAACACACGAACGGTTATAATCGCTGCTAATTCTCTTTGATTCTTTTTTTTACCAAAAAAAACCACATTTTTCAACCTGTAGTGCTTTCTTTTCATAGGGTGAAGATAATATATCCAACATGTGCACAACTTCTAAATTCAAATAAAAAATCAAATATAAATGACACTAAACTTTGATACCATCATCACACATTAAAAGGGACCTTAATTTCATTTCAAAATCAATATTACATGGTCCAGAGAAAACTACAAATTAAATTGTTACATATTCTCAATGTTCACATCTAACAACCAAAATCGAAGTTGTACAATGGCTGGCTAGTTAGCTTAAAAGAAATTGAATTACGAAATGCTCCACAAGCTTTGATGCTCATCATTGATCATGTTCTCCCTGCAATGGGGAATCACAAAAAAATATGAGAATATTTCAACACAAAACCAAAACAAATGAATTCAAGAACAATGAATTGAAAATAAAATCATATTTCAATCCTCTATGCTCCATATGGCTATATTATCATTTGGTTATATCCACAATTGAACTGGAGGAATCAAACCTGCTAGATAAGTAACAGGGAACCATGGCATCAAAGACAAACAAAATAAGAAATCCTCTATGCTTACGCCTCGGAGGTGAGGAATTAGCATGCCACAATTTTCCGTGCATTTTCTCCTTTGCCAGTTGAGCTTCCTGCATTCTCACTTCAATGGTGGGAATCAGGGATTGCTCGAGAATAAAAGAATAACAACATAGTAAATTAGATTTGAGTAACTTACCTCTTTAGTACTAAACTGGATGAAAGCGAAACCGCGTGGCTCTATAATATTAACAAAATCAGACTTGTGGATTAAGTTGGGGTTTTCGAGTTCTATAATAAAAAGTGAACACTGAAATCAGCAAGGAAACACAAGAGGAATTACCAAGAATCAAATAGTATAAGTTGTAGGAAAGTGAACCTTTCATACAAAAGAAATTAAACAGTGGTAATCTTTTGAATTAAAGTAGCTAACATAGATAAACTTGGAACTTTTAATCCCTGTTTTATTTTTACATATCTGCTGATTCAAATCTTTCATTTTTTTTTTGGTTCTCTCTGTTGTTAAAGCCCAGACCTAATTTAGTTTAGAGCCTTGCTAGGGAGCGAGGCCCACGCAAGGCCCGCCCACCACCATCCATCATCCTAGAGATGGTGATGATGGATGGTGGTGGGCGGGCCTCACTCTCTAGAATCAGGGTTTAGTTTATGATGTAAAAGTCAAACTTAGAAACCTCATGGCAGGTTCAAAAGCATAGTTGCCTAGTCTGCAAGGCATGGTACCTTCAGTCAACAAATTTGTGCAGTAGATGAAAGCACATGCAAGCTCTATAGGAATCCAAGAATACTAAGAAATTAGTGATGGGCAATAAAGTTTTTAAAACATGAATGCAAACAGAGTAGGGAACCAATTAATCAAATCCCTTGGTTGACACTAATCCAAGTAGAAACCTAATATGTTGGTAAGAAAGTCATTCTGACACTAACTTAAACTGAGAGAGCCTCAGTTGATAGAGTATTATTTTTGCTTGACCAGTAGTTCCACTATAGTTAGAAGTAACTTACCCCTTTAGTACTAAACTAGATGAAAGCGAAACCGCGTGGCTCTCCACGCTTTGGGCCTCGGGTGTGCCATAAGAAATCCTCTGGCACGATCTTTCCAATAGGAGAAAACATCTTGATTAAAACAGCCCTGTTACATAGAAGGTTTTGTTAGGATGCACAGGACTGAAGGTAGAAATTCATGTTTGGACCTCTATATGTTGAATTAAATGCCATAAACACTTCAAACTCACTATGTTATTCTCTGATCAAGGTTACCAATGTAGAGCCTTCTATCACAGTTGTCATCACTGTTAGAATCCTGCATTTTATAGCACGTAAGATGAGTCAGTATATCATATATATATATAAGGTCTTCCACGCATGGAATGCAATGGAGTCGCTAGAGAAACACACCTCAGAGTTTATGCTGAATGACAATAGAATGACAGTATATCATATATATATATATATAAGGTTACCTCAGAGTTTTCACTTCGCAATTAAGCTCTGCTAGCCTTCTTAAACAATCAAAGGGCCACCACCAGAAGTGGTGCTATATGGAACTGATCCTGGGTATTCAATAATAAGGTTTCCCTTGGCTCTTGAAGTCGTCGCCCAAGAAATCATGCCAGATTAAGCATAATGTTGCTATAGGTTTTGTTTGAAAAACATATCACCCAGATGTTAATAAACATGATAGACAATTAAATTACCTGAGACATGCCACCAATAGAAAAACATTTGACAGAAGTGAATTATCAAAAGTGCCACTAAAATATATAATCCTCGACAAAATCGCAATAACTGGAACACCAACACAGAACAATTCAATAGAAAATCAAACCATTCAAACCAAATCCTATCAGTCAAACTCATAATTCACAATAAAAAAAACAAAATTTAGATGATAGAGTTGGATCTTACACGTTAAGAAGTGCTGGAAACAATATCATTAGCCAAAAGAATCTGTTTCACCCTTCACCAAATACTTCCATCACTCCATTTGATTATGCTTAGTCAAAAGAATAAAAATAAACTTCCCGTCCTCTATAAAGGTGAAACAATGAAGACAGAAACAAATGATAAGTGTACTGCACAACTGAATAGGAACATAATTTTGTTGTTTTAATTTGTAACTTCAAATAACTTATATGTCTAGTGTAACTTCACACATGCCCACTAAATTTTTGGTCATTAGTTCCATATGAATTTATAAAACACAAAGAAAGTCAGAACAAGCATAGCTATGCTCCAGAAACAGTCATCCATTTTCACAGATTGAGAAACACCCCTTGAATTTACAATGGATAAAATGGAATAAGATAGTGGAACAAAAACCAAATAAGTATGATGAGAGTGATCCACATTGTGCATAAGACACAGGAAAACAATTGAGCACTTACATCTATAATAGGAGGCTGCCCCTTCAGTCCAACCTTCTTTTTGATTTCACAAACAACAAACTTTGATTTAGTTCCATTAGGAACTGGGATAGATGAGACTACTCCCAATACACATATTGTAAAAGAAGCATTATGAACCACTATACATGAAGTTTGTCCTACTCGACAAGAGAGATGAGACTACCCCTATTACAAAAAAGCAATCTCACATTCATTTTCACTGCAAAGAACTTCAAAACATGACTACAGGTCATGCAATGAAGGTTTCACAAAAGAACGTTTTATCCCTTTGCTTTGATGCATGTTCCAAACCTGTGGAAATTTCCTCATGCATTCCTCACCTTAACAACACTATCCAACAACACATACATTAACTAGGAGTATTCATTCCACCGAATCTACACACTGTTTTATTCCCCTATGTTGCAATTACTATACCTTCTGGTTGAAGTAGCCAACTTATTCCAGCTTATCCACTTCGACTATCTCAATTAGATTAAAAAATCGAAGCAAACACAAAAGGTCACAAAACTAAGGCAAAAGAAGAGAAATTTACCTGACACATTGCTATTCCCTTATTCCTTCTCCTTCTCCTCCTCCACAACCTTATTTGACGTCCTTCGCCTCCACCGGCTTAACGACCTCCACAACCTCCTTCATCTTCTTCTCAAGAGTCTTATTCACATCCGTCAAGCTTCTCTCCTCAGCCTTCTGCTTCCTCTCATCCGCTTCCACCTCCTTCCTAGCCTTCGCCACCACCGGTGATCTTCCTTTCCGCACTTTTGTTTTTGAGCACATCAGTCTTTCTCTCCAAGAAATCAACAAATATCTCCATCGCCTCTTACGGCGTCTTCTGATCAAAGATCGGTTTCAACACCGAGTCGAACAGGCCGCTCTCAACTTCTCGCTTGAAGAAGAACAAGCACGACTTGTTGGTGGTCTAGGTTTCTTCTTGCAGTCTTGAGAAGGATCGAATTGAGAGTAACTTGGACCTTGGACCTTCTGATCGTGAATTTGGGAATGGTAAAATGGTCATTGATGATTCTGGATGGAAGAGAGAGCATTTTCGGGGTTGATTTTGGATTTGCAGACAATCTGAAGTGAGTAGTTAGTTCATCAACAGATGTTTTGCTGGAAAAATCTGCTCAACCCAGTCCTTCGCCGAGATGGCCGATGAAGTTGAACATAAACCCTAGAATCACACAGAGCTTCTCCTCTCAAAACCCACAAAAGGGGTTAATTGGTATGTGGTGTCATGGCGAGACGGTGGCAAGGAAGAAGCAAAGAGGTTGTCTGATAGTGAGATGGGAGGTTGAAATTGTGATAATATGGAAGAAGAGGGAGGCGAGATGGATGGTACTCATCGTGAGTGAAGGAGAGAGATTGTGAAGAATAACACATAAGGAGTGGGGGTGAATGCCATCTCGCCATTGATTGGCTAAAATATTGGATTTTTATTTATAACGACGGTTAAAGCCGTCCCAATTAATTATAACAGTCGTTACACAATATTATTCTACGACGGTTGCATAACCGTCGTTGAATACAGTATTTAACGACGTTTTTTTCAAACCACTGCTAAACAACTGCCACTAAATTATCAATTTTTTGTAGTGTAACTTGCTTCAAGAGGCAAGAGATGATGGTGGATGACATAGACGACAATATGGTTGTCTTAGCTCTGATCATGAGAAGAATGGCTTTTAACGACATCCATTCAATAACAAATTTAAGTGGATGTTGTAAAATGCCATTATTTCCTTGACAATAACATTTAATAAACCTAATTAAATAGGAAACCATGATGACGATTTGACGTTAGGATGTATTCACGTAAGTGACCGTTTTTAGAGGTACACACATCGAATCTCAGCATCGTTTAATATATTGTTTGTTTTCACTTGTTAAAATATAACAAAGGCCAGGGTTGGAGAAAGCTGGTCACCTTTCATTAGGGCTGAACAAAAAACCGATCAAACCGATTAAACCGACCGAACCGATCTAAACCGAACTAATCGGTTCGGTTTAAATTCGGTTCGGATCGGTTTCGGTTTTACAAAATTCAAAACCGAAGTGGTCGGTTCGGTTTTCGGTTTCTATGTGATTTTAACCGACCAAACCGAACCGACCGAATATATATAATAAATAATATATATTTTATATATAAATAATAAAATATATTTAAAATAGTCGGTCGGTTCGGTTTTATTTCGGTTTTGGTGTGATTTTAGTTGGTTCGGTTCGGTTACGGTTTGCATAAATTAGAATCGGTTCGGTTTCGGATCGGTTTTGTTAATAGTCGGTTCGGTTTCGGTTTGAAAATTTTAAAACCGACCTAAGTCGGTTCGGTTCACGGTTTAGGTGAAAAACCGAACCGTCGGTTCGGTTTTCAGCCCTACCTTTCATTCTCTTCTCGATCTCCACATCACCTCCATCTCTCCTTCATTCTGGTTTCTCTATGTCTCTCACTCTCACTCTCTCTGCTCGCTCAAAACCCTAACCCTAAAAGTATCAATTTCTTTACCGAGGTGGATTGAAGGCAGGTAGAAGACAAGGTGAGTTTTGCTAGTTTTCCTTCATTTTTGCAAATTTTTGCTTGACTCGTTTTGAGATTGAGTTTCTGGTGGTTTTTGTCCTTTCACCTGCAATTAAAACTAAGCTTGGGTAGTAGGTTGTTAAGAGAGAACTTATCTAAGAACTCTACGTCTGCGATGAAACTAAAAAACTAACCAAACTTGTTTTTGCGCTTTAATTGTTTGAAAAAAAATGTCAACTCGGGATTCCAGGCAGAAATTATAATACACTGTTTTGGTTTGGTTTGGTTTATATAATGGCAGTTGTTAATAGCTTCAGAAATTATCTAAGAACTTATCCGAACGGATTGACGAATATCCGCCCCGCCTGAATATCCATTTAAAAAAAAACGTCTTCTTCTCAACATCACCAGTAAGAAACCCATACAAAAATTACAACAAAAACTCAACATCAATACCAGATTAGTAATACAAGAAAACCATACAAAAAAATACAACAAAAAATCGAAACCCATTAGTAATGGGACTGGTTACATGATGTAAAGATCATATAACAGAGATCAAGGATCTCTGATCTAAACATCTTAGATCTATATGCTCATTATCTTCAGATCTAAAAATCTCATTATCTACACATCTTTGTCCCTTCACCACAGACTTTGAAGCAACAGGTGGTTGGTGCTGCCGCAGGGGTAGAGGTGTTAGATGCCTTTTTGGTCTTTGTTATAGTAGTCGGTACCTCGTTCATTAGTTTTGACGAAATCGTTTCACCACCTTTTCCTCGTCATCTGATGATTCTTCCTCTTCCAAATCAACTTCTCCATCCGATGAACCATCCTAGCGATTGGAGGTGCATCTGTTGTCTCCAATTCCTCCTCTTCGGCGGGGCGCCTGGAAGCCATGAGATAGAGATAAAAGAAGGAAGAAGAATACAGTGGTTTTGGAACTGCTAGGGCTTCGTTGTGAAAGGATATCCGATGGTTTTAGTAAAAATGATTTTTTTCATCAATGTTAGGGTTAGTTTTTTTTGCTTTTTAATGGGCCATGGTTATTTCAGTAATTTTACATACTTAAACGGATATCTGTGGGGCGGATATGGCCAAATCTTTATCCGCCCCGAATAATTGATGGATGTTGTTTAGATATCTGTATCCGCCTCGAAATTCGTTTAGACATATCCAAAACCGTCCCAAACAGGGCGGACGGGGCAGATATCCGTGAAAATCCGCCCCACTGCCATCCCTAGTTGATTGCTACAAATGAAATACTGACCATGTAAATCTGTGAATCTAGTAATGATGAATGCGAGAAGAGAACCATCCTCCTCTACTGTTTTCTTTGTCTTTTCTCTTCACTTCTCTGTAGATCAACAAACAATGGAGCAGCACCACCCGCTTACCGCCACCGCCGGCCTCTCCTCTTCTCCTCTATCGCAAAATAACCTAGCTATCACTCATTTAAAATATAAAAAACAAGGTAACTTTTGGCCAATTGATACTCTCAATTGAGATCGATTCTCAAGCTTATCAAAGCATAACAATTGTGGTACTCTAAGTTACCGAATAAACACAATTTGAATCATTTTAAAATATTTTGAAATGAGCAAGTTATGGTCTCTTTACTAAAGTCACGCAAATCTATCTTGAAAAGAAAATGGGGTAGTGTCTCTAATTTTTGGCCAACGTATACGCTTGATTGAGACATATTCTCAAGCTCATCAAAGTGCAAAACATGTAGTACTCTGAGTTATCTAATAAGCACAACTTGAATCATTTGAAAATGTTTTTAAAAAAGCTAGTTATGATCATTTTACTAAAGTCGCGCAAATCTGTATTGCAATGAAAACAGGGTAGTGTCCCTAACGTTTGGCTAACTGATACTCTCTATTGAGGCCGATTCTCAAGCTCATCAAATCACAAAAATTGTAGTGCTTTGAGTTATATAATGAACAATTTGAATCACCTGAAAATGTTTTGAAATGAGAAAGTTATGGTCATTTTACAACACACTCAAACTGTTGAGAAAAAAATGTTGTTTTCACCCATTCGCATTGGAAAATGTGAGTGGGAGTCTCACATTCGCATAGGTCTATGCGAGTGAAAGTCTTACATTTGCATAGATCTGGGCGAATTGGAGATTTTAATTCGCATAGGTCTGGGCGAATTTGAGACTCCTCTTCGCATTGCCCAATGCGAATGGGTGAAAACAGACTTTTTTTTTTATAGTTTGAGGGCTTGTCGTAAAATGGTCATAACTTTCTCATTTCAAAACATTTTCAAGTGATTCAATTTTATTTTATTAGATAACTCAGAGTACTACAAGTTTTGTGTTTTAATGATCTCTAGAACCAGCCTCAATAGAGAGTATAAGTTGGCTGAAAGTTAGAGACACTATCCCATTTTCATTCCGAGATGGATTTGCGCAACTTTAGTAAAATGACCATAACTTGCTCATTTCAAATCATTTTCAAGTAATTCAAATTGTTTTTACTAGATAACCCAGAGTACTACATTTTCTTGTTTTTTGATGAGCTTTAGAATTGTTCTCAATCGAGAGTATAAGTTGGACGAAAGTCAGGGACACTACCCCATTTTGTTTGCGAGACAGATTTGCGTGACTTTAATCAAATGACCATAACTTGCTCATTTCATAACATTTTCAACTAATTAAAATTGTGTTTATTAGGTAACTCATAGTACTATAATTGTTATGTTTTGATGAGCTTGAGAATCGGTCTTAATTGAGCGTATCAATTGGCCGAAATCAGGGACAATACCATTTTTTTAACAGTTTTGAGTGAGTTTATTAAAATGATCATGAGTTGCTCAATTCTCAACGCTTTTAATTCATTAAAATTGTGTTGATTAGATGACTAAGAGTGGTAAGTACAGTTTCATGTTTTGATGAGCTTGGGAATCAGTTTTAATTGAGCGTTTAACTTGAACCAAAGTTAGGGATGATACCCTATTTTCAAGGACAGAGGGAGAGAGAGGGGGGCATGGATGGTGGTGGTGCGTGATGGAAAAATGAGGGAGAAAGGTGGCGGTGGCAGGAGGGAGAGATGTGGTGGCGGTGAGGTGGTGGTCATGGTGACGGGGTGGTGGTGATGGTGGCGGGGAGGTGGTGGTGTTTGATGGAGAAGAGAGGGAGTGTAGAGAAGAAGAGGAAGAGGAAGAGGAAGAGATGGGAGAATTTTAAAATTTGGGTTTTTATTGGTAGTGTGGAAGAGAAAAGGTGGTGTGGGAAAAAAAGAGGGTGGTGTGGGAGAGAAAAAGTTGGAATGGTGGTGTGGGACAATAATTTTTGTGGTGTTAAACAGAGCTTGCCTTATATGTATAGAATATTGTAGTCTCATTTATGAATGGCAAGCATTGTTTAACACCACCTAAAGTATTGTCCTACACCACCATCCAGATTTTTTTCCTACTAACCCACACCACCCAAAAAATTGTTTTTTATTAAACCAATAACGATGAAATCACGAGAAGTCGAGAAGAGAACCATCCTCCATTGTTTTTTTTGCCTTTTCTCTTCACTTTTCTGTATATCAACAAATAGCCGAGCAACACCACCCCGCCCTTGCCACCACCGGCCTCACTTCTTTTCCCCTCTTCACAAAATAACTATAGCTATCACTCATTCAAAACATAAAAATAGGGTAACTTTTGGCCAATTTAAACCCTCAATCGATTCTCAAACTCATCAAAACATAAAATTGTAGTACTCTGAGTTACCTAATAAACACAATTTAAATTAGTTGAAAATGTTTTGAAATGAGCAAGTTATGGTCAATTTACTTAAGTCATGCAAATTTGTCCCGAAAAGAAAACGAGTTAGTGTTCCTTACTTTCGGTCAACTTATACCCTTGATTGAGACCGATTCTCAAGCTCAACAAAACATGAAAAATGTAATAATCTGAGTTATCTAATAAACACAATTTGAATCAATTGAAAATGTTTTGAAATAGGCAAGTTATGATCATTTTACTAAAATCACGCAAATCTATCCTGCAATGAAAATGGGGTAGTGTCCTTAACTTTCGGCCAACTTATACCCTCTATTGAGGTTGATTCTCAAGCTCATCAAAAAGTGAAGAGGCGAGATCTTCAATCAATATCAAATGGGATCATCAGATCAGAAGGGACTCCAATCGAAACATTGATTTTTTTCCGACCTCAATATGTGGAGTCGTCTTGCGCCATATGTACTGAAAATATTTGGGAGACATGGTCCAAGCCCGATGAAGAAATGAGAAGATCAATCAGAAATCAGGTGTATTTTTCATTATTTTCTTATAAGGTTGTGTACAACAACCTTAACCACACAAGCTAGACTGCAAATAATCTTAGATCCAGAGGAAGGGATTGGCTTTGGCATAATAGGTTAGGCCACATGTAGCAAGACAACGATCGATAGTAGACGGGGACCGGTAGGCTCGGGAGAGTGATAAGAACTGACAAGACGTATCGTAGAGGAGTGAGGCTACTTCTGTCTTCGCGGATGGGTTTTTAGAACACAATTGAAATCTCTCATGCCCCATTCAAAAAAATCCAGGTGGCAAGTGCATGAAGAGGCTTCTGCGTATACACTCGAAAATTAAAAAAAGGGAGTCCAATCTATTAGAGTAGACTCATCCTCTCAATGGGGCCTGTTGAAGTTTGAATTCATTTGAACCTCAATATGAATTTTCATATGATAGATCATGCTCGTCTTATTTTTCAATTTGATTTGTGAAGATAGGAGATCGCCAAATCCTTCCCTCTTTTCATTTAAAGGAGCTGGAATGGAATCGCCGGTTGATTTTACAATGATCGTAACAACTTCTACTAGAACTAACCGGATCGTGAGCGTGATTGGGATGTATTAGTTTATCAGATGAAAATTGTAGTACCCTGAGTTATCTAATGAACACAATTTGAATCACTTGAAAATATATTGAAATGAGAAAGTTATGACTATTTTACGACAAGCACTCAAACTGTACAGAAAAAAGTTTGTTTTCACTTATTCTCATTGGACAATGCGAATGGGAGTCTCAAATTTGCAAAGGTCTGTGCGAGTGGAAGTCTCACATTTGTATAGATCTGAGCGAAGTAGAGACTTTAATTCACATAGGTTTGGGTGAATTTGAGACTCTTCCTCGCATTGCCCAACGCGAATGGGTGAAAACATACTTTTTTTCCTGAACAGTTTGAGTGTTGGTCATAACATGGCCATAAATTTCTCATTTCAATTTTTTTTTAGTAGTTCAAATTGTGTTCATTAGATAACTCATAGTACTACAATTTTTGTGTTTTGATGATCTTGAGATCGGCCTCGATAGAGAGTATAAGTTGGTTGAAAGTTAGAGACACTACCCCGTTTTAATTGCAAGACAGATTTGCGTGACTTTAGTAAATGACCATAACTTGCTCATTTTAAAACATTTTCAAGTGATTTAAATTGTGTTTATTAGATAACTCAGAGTAATACATTTTTTGGGTTTTGATGAGCTTGAGAATCGGTCTCAATGAGCATATAAGTTGGCTGAAAGTCAGAGACACTACCCCGTTTTCTTTGCGTGACAGATTTGCATGACTTTAGTAAGATGACCATAACTTGCTCATTTCATAACATTTTCAATAGATTCAAATTGTGTTTATTAGATAACTCAGAGTACTACAATTGTTATATTTGATGAGCTTGAGAATCGACCTCAATTGAGTGTATCAATTGGGCGAAATCAAGGACAATACTTTTTTTTGACAGTTTTGAGTGAGTTTATTAAAATGGCCATAAGTTACTCAATTGATAACGTTTGTAATTAATTCAAATTTTTTTGATTAGATGACTAAGAGTAGTACAATTTTCATGTTTTGATGAGCTTGAGAATCGGTCTCAATTGTGCCTTTAAATTGAACCAAAGTAAGGGATAATACCCTGTAATCAGGGACAAAGAGGGAGAGAGATGTGGCGGGGGTGGTGGTGGTGTTTGATGGAGAAAAAAGGGAGAAAGGTGGCGATTGCGGGAGGGAGAGAGGTGATGGTAGCCGGGTGGTGGTGGTGGTGGTGTCTGATAGAGAAGAGAGGGAGAGCGGAGAAGAAGAGGAAGAAAGAAGAGGAAAAAAGGGAGGAGAGAGAAAATGATAAACTATGGGTTTTTATTGGTGGTGTTGTGGGAAATAAAGGGGGCGGTGTGGGAGAAAAAGTTGGAATGGTGGTATGGGACAATACTTTTTGTGGTGTTAAATAGTGCTTGCCTTTATGAATTACATTTTTATATTAACAGTTCCATGATAAGCTCGTTTATGCATGAATCTTTCTGATTCTCTAGGTTTGCATGTTCCTTGAGGCGAAGGGACTATTTTATTGCAGAGGAGTCACTTATTACCATGTTAAATATACCTCCTTCGACCTGTTAATTCTCTGTTTCGATGTGTTTGCAGCTGGATGAATTAGCATGTTTTGATCCAGGAATGTTGGCTTGAGGAACATATGCATCTAAAGATCGTGGGAAATATACGTTACTGGCAAAAGATGTATTCTACTGGACTTGGACCTCAAATGTTTGAGGTTTAATTGATACATTATGTCATGTATATCATGCTTCGCGGGCATCCAAATACATGAGGTTTTTTTTGGAGAATCCTTCATGCTCCCCAATTCTTCGCTATAAACAACAAAGTCTCTTTCTGTTTCTCCATATAATTCCATATTACCTAGATGGATTTTATCACCAGTAATAGGTCCGTACAAGTTAGCATAAGCCTCGCGAGAGAACCAGAATGAGCGTGGTGAGTAATCTCTCCGTACAAGTTAGCTAGATGGATTTTGTTCCCATTCAAAACAAGCAATCACTTTCTTGATCTTCTAGTACATTATGTTATGTATATCATGCTCGTTGATCACTTAATATGATTTCAAGATGTCTCCATTTCTTTGATTTTTCCAGATATTTTTAGGTTTTGATTTGATTATAGTTTGATAGAACTGAATCTTTGTATGTTTCAAATGCATAAAATGACTGAAAGAAAATCAATGAAGTTTACAATCTTGAAAATTTACCATTTTGTTTTTTATTGATTTAGGTAGGTTGATTTGAGAAGGTGTTGATAAATCTTTGCCAATAAAAAAAGGCTTAACAAAAAGAAATACAATGAAATTGACTCCAAGGGGGGTAAGAAACTAGCTCTTCATAATGTCGGATACCTCGCACAAAAAGTCTTGCTTGAGGCTTGAGGCTTGAGACTTGAGACTCAATGACACTGAAGTTCTAGCACTAATTGCTATCAGGTAGTTCAATTGATTACCTTTGATCTTTTTGTTGGTGAGTTTGTAAAAATACTTGCTAATAATTCCATAATAATGCACTATATTTATCCTAAGTCTTGCTAATAGTCTCTTGTAGGCACTCCTTTGGGTATTGTGTCCTCAAATGCATTTTTTGTCCCCCATTACTTTTGTATCATCACTATTTTGGTAGCATTTATGTGCATGTGATAGATAATAACAAGGATTGTGATTTCGTGAGATTTCAAAATCTCGTGAAATTAATCCATTATTTCAACAAACTGAAACAAAAAAGCTACGAAATGTGTATTTGTAGTTTTTTCGTTAATGATTGCGAAAATTCGTGAAAAATTCTCGAACTTTTTGATAAATTCACCGAAATTTCACTGATATTCTTCACAGTCACAGAGTCTTCGATATTCCTCACAGTCTTCGACTGATCTTCCTCACAGAGAGTCTTTCTTATTCATTTGATCTTCTTCCTCACAGAGACTTCGACGAAATCCATCAATCTTCCACATAGAGTCTTCGATAGATCTTCCTTACAGATTCTTTGATCGATCTTCTTGCGATCAATCTAGCTAGTCAGCCTGCTCAAAGTTCTTGCTCTACTCAATCTTCTCCATCTCCAACTCTATCGATCTGATCATCTTTCATTGAATTCTACTCCATCTGAACCTCTCACCCCTTTATTGGTAGCAGTCTGTGCTATTGGGTCTTGGGCGGTTCACTATATACCCATATCAAGTTGTGTTCCAGCTCCGAAAAGTAAATTACCTCGGTGAGTTCCCTCGGTAGCGGTCAAAGTAGCATTTCCATTAAGTGTCCTCTCAGATAGCTTAAACCAATAAATTAGCCAACTTGTTTTCCATTTGGTGACTCATTATCTTATTTTTCATTTTCATCTGAGTTTTCTTTCAATTATGAATTTTATTCAATTTTGTTTCAAAGGATCCCTCAACCCTTTGGGTTTTCTTTCAATTTTATTTTCTTGAAATTAATGAATTATGTTTGTGCAATAGTACAAGAGAACCTTCCCTCTAGACCTTCTAAATCTTTGTCGTTGTGTTCTCGTCTTCTTCCTCATTGGTATATTTTAGGGCTGAAAACCGAACCGACTTAGGTCGGTTTTAAAATTTTCAAACCGAAACCGAACCGAACCAATTCTAATTTATGCAAACCGTAATCGAATCGAACCGACTAAAATCGAACCAAAACCGAAATAAAACCGAACCGACCGACTATTTTAAACATATTGTATTATTTATATATAAAATATATATTATTTATTATATATATTTGGTCGGTTAAAATCACATAGAAACCGAAAATCGAACCGACCACTTCGATTTTGAGTTTTTTAAAACAGAAACCGATCCGAACCAAATTTAAACCGAACCAATCGGTTCGGTTTAGATCGGTTCGGTCGGTTTGATCGGTATTTTGTTCAGCCCTAGTATATTTTCTCCCTTTAGATTTTTTGAATTTTATTATATAAAGGATGAGACATTTTAAAGGGGTGGTGATTGGATGATTGTTATATATCCAAACATTCCATTGCAATCTCAGATTTAAGATCATGAGAAACCTTGTATTGGTTACAAAATCGATAAAACCTATATAACATCATATTAGGAACATTTTTAATTGAAAATTCTTCATTTCTATAGTTGACGTCTTAATTAGATATGCAAGATCTTCACCCCATGGCCAGCATAAGAGATTTTTTATTTGGCTATTAGGGTTACTGAAGTATAACCAACATGAGGCAATTAATTAAGGTTTCGAATTGTGGTTGAATAATATTTGTTCTTATTTTCTTGTTGCTAAATTTTTTTATGGACATAAACATAATTTATTTTGTACAAATATGAAATCTTATATTTATGAAAACTTGTATGTGAACCGTCATCATGCCACCGAAACTTAAAGATATAGATTGGGACCATGGAGAAACACTTGATGGGTAGAAAAAAAAACTATTTGCAAGTACTGTAATAAGCAGATGAATGGTAGTGGAGCATCAAGGTTAAAACATTACTTGGTTGGCACATACAGTGATGTTGAAAATGTCTACACTGTCCACGAAAAGTACGTAGATTGATACAATAAATTTTGGAAGGGATTATGATAAATAATTTAAAAGAATGCACTTGTAAAGTTTAGAGAATCAGTTATGGCGGGGCCTGAAAGTCACAGTTCGTCTAGTTATGAAAAAGAAGATGTCCACCGTTCTCGACATCAACATCGAGCGGCATAATGAGAAAGTGAACAACTCAAGAGGATGGGTAGAACCGGGTCAAGTCTATGTGGGCAATTTTCAAGGAATAAGGTTGGCAGTTCTTCTGGTGGTTCACATAGTTTGTTTAGTCGCTCTAAGAGTATAAAGGTGATATTGTTGATTCTTATGTGTACCAGCCTGAATCTAGTAAACGAATAAAATGTCAGGGGTTTATGGGGAAATGCGAAAAGTAATATGTCGAAGACAATTAGCATGGTTTTTTCACTTCAATGAAATTCCACCGCATGCAGCAGAATATGTATTATCATATACAATTGTAGAGGAAATTAAATTTGTTGATAGACATGTACAACCACCTTCTGCATGGGAATTGAGACACAAATTACTTGATAAGGAGATAGCAAAGTTAGAGGAATAGATTGGGCAACTGAAGCCTAAGTGGTAAAAGTTTGCAGTCACAATTACATATGATGGTTAACAGGTCCTACGAGGTTGAGCATTATCAACTTCATGATATATTTTGACGGGGGGACCATATTTAGAAAGTCAGTAGATGCTTCAAATTAGAAGAAATATCACAGTTATCTTAATAAATTGATGAAGTGGTTGACTACGTGGGTAAATAAAATGTTGTGCAGATAGTAACTGATAATGAAACATTTTTTTGAAAGCAGGAGTGAGATTGATGAATAAGCCAAGATACAATTTGTATTGGATTCCATGTGCATGCCATGGTATTGACTTAATTTTGAAGGAGATTGATGACCTTACACCAGTTAAGAGTGTTGTGGTAAATGCAAAGAATATTTCTAATTACATTTACAAACATCAGGGAATCCTAGCAATGATGAGGACTTCTCGAGGGAGTGACATCATTACACCATGTCTTACTCGATTTGTTACCTATTATATTGTATTAGAGAGCTTGTTCGAAATGAGGGATGAACTTAGAAAAATGTTTGCAACTGATGAATGGAATGCGTTTGATCAACATAATAGTTCTAATGCAAAAGTTGTTGAGGGATTAGTAAGAACTCTAAGCTTTTGGAACTCCGTATGTGAAACTGTGGTGATTCTTAGTCCCATTGTTAAACTCTTGAGAATGATGGATGGTAACAAGAAACCTACTATAGTGTTTAATGCAATGGAGAAGATGAAAAAACTAGTAAAAATAGTGGCCAACAACGTGGTTCATTCCTTCAAATCATTCACAGAAGGGAAGAAAAAATGTTGCACCTGCTCCATCTAGGTAGTACGTAAAGAATAATTTTGTTTATCTTAATTATTAGAAACATTGATCTTAATTATTATAATTATTTATCTTTGTCCTTATGCCATATATTATTTATTTCATGAACAACTTATGATCTTCACCCAAATTTTCAATACGATGATAATCTTGGAAATGTTGAGATACTTGAAGAGGCAGTGAAAAGTGTAGTGATAAAATTATGTCCACATATCGTTGATCCAGCAATGATTCTGCAAGAGCTAAGCTAATGAATATCAATTTGTATATTCAAAGATGTGTTATATTAAACTATGAATTTTATACGAATATGACATATACTTACCTGCAGCTAAAGCTTTTTAGATAAGTATGTGATTATTTTTTAAACCAGCAACTATAACATTGAGGCATAGTACACAATCAAGTTAGCTTTCTCTTGTTGAAGTTTGTGTACTTTTATAATATGTTAACTTATTTCGCAATTATAAACTTGTATTAATATTCACAGCTGAATGGTGGCATTTGTATAGGAGATCATCCCCTAACTTGAGAACTATTTCCATAAGGATCATTTCTCAGACTTCACCGTCTTCATGTTGTGAAAAAAATTGGAGCATTTTTTGCCTTATTCATAATAAGAGACAACTTAGGGCATGAAAATCTGATGAAGTTTGTATTTATTCACTACAATATGAAGTTGCATTTGAAATACATGGGTGAAGAGGATTCTACCTTTGAAACTAGAAAACCAATTGAAATTAATTTAACTGAGGTATTTCAAGATATTAACAATGACAAAGAATTAATCTACTCATGGGGAAGGGAAATTGGTACTATTAGATACACCACATGGTGAGTCCGATCCTTGTATTATTCGTATGATACGGGAATTTCAGGGAATGCAAGGTGCAAACATTAGCTGCGAACCTGTATTGCCTACAAGAGATTATGAAGGGATGGATTTCATATATAAGAATGACCGCCAAGTCAGTGATGGTGGTGGGAATAATGATAATGAGAATGGTGGTGGTAGTGATGATGAAGGGGGTGATGGTGATGTCAGTCATTGGAGGGATTGGTGTTGGTGAACCAATCACAGACACGGGTAATGTAATGGAGCGTTGGCATTTACATGCAAGGAATCACAATTTTAAGACCCAAGAAGTAGACCATGGTTCACGTTCTAAGAGGGCGAAAAACCATGCATATGTGTCGGTGGTCAATGAGAATGGAATTTACCAAACTCATTCACATGGTTTTCTTAACATTGGAATTGTTTCTCTTTCATCCATCTTCGACGGTATGAGTCTTTCTAGATCGGCTTGATATGGTTCACTGAGAATAGTCAGAGTCAATCGGGTGTTATGGCTTATCATAGGCAAAGTACACAAGCTTTTGAGCTTGAGTTTGCTACTTATCCACAATATCCCATTAGTGGCCATTTGGTAGGAGTTGATCATAAGGGATATTCACCCATGTGAACGCATTTATAAACTGTCATAGTTTTAATATGTCATGGGATCAATATTGTCATCAAGCGGCTCTCAATCATGTTACGTTTGAACAAGCTAGAAACTCATTTTGGTATTGAAAGTTTATTATGTAATAGTGTGATGAAATTTTATCTTGTATAATATGTATTTTGTATGAAAAAATGACTATTGTGAGATTTTTGATGTAGTATATATAAGAATTTCAGGGATTATTAACTTTTTTTGATAAAAAAAAAAGATAATAATACCTTAAATTCTTATATATTAACTTGAAATATATAGTTGTAAGTAAAATTTATATTTTTTTTGTACTATATTGTTAATTATGTCATGAATTTAAAAGATACTTGGTATTTGGCTTTATTTAATGTGTTTAATAGGTTTATTTACTTGCATCTTATTTTTCACATATTTCATATACCCTCGAAATTTATTATATATGTTTCATGTATCCTTGAAATTTTTACTTTTTTTTTTCTTTACACACCGAAATATTTCCCGAAAATTTTCTTAAAATCAAGATACCGAAATTAACTCGAAAAACAAAATCACAATCCTTGGATAATACAACCATGACATTCACATATGCTATGTTGGGATAACATTTTTTTTATAGTAGCTATGTCAAAAAGATAACATGGGCTACCATGACTTCCACTAAATGTTACCCCTGTCATAGCATTCTTGCAATGTCTTGAAAGACCATTTCATTGTAGTATATATCCACCAAATGAGAGCCCATGTGGGTGCTTCGACCCTCCTTAGGGTAGTGCAAAAGAAGGAAACTCTATTCCCTTTTCTAATGTGATTTCTCTTATATCCTAAGCAACTTACCAGAGTTTATATTTATACCCTAAGGATGATTACATAGGAGTATTTCTTACGAATAAGCCAATTTAAAGCATGTGTACCAAGAAACACTATGGTAGGGAAAAACTTGGCGAGATTATTTCTGATGATACACCAAAACGTCCACTTTTCTACACCGTACGTGTGTCATGATGATCTCAAGGAATAACTGGCCCAAGCAGCAGTTTAGCACTGATCCGGCCCAAGCAGCATCAAGGCCGCGTAGTGCAGTTCGTTAGACGGACCTAAATTATTATGTCTTGCTAAGCCCACGCGTCTCACAACCATCCCCAATACCCGTAAAACCTATTAAGGCAAGTATCTCGGGGATCGGCTTCGAACGGGCAAGCCAACAATACTTTGTCTTAAACTAGGAAGTAAGTACTAGAGTATACGTCGTACGTGGAAACTTCCACCTATGGACAACACTCTGGTTGGGAACAATCTCTCGCGTATCTAGCAGTACAGATCTACCAGGAAAAACTTCCCTCAACAGGACGACTCCTAATTAAATAAGGATCTCTAGGAAGATCTCTTTTCCTAAACTAAGCCACCGATGTCCTGGCCGAACCAAGACTCCAACACTATAATTAAGACAGGAGGTTGGTGAATAAAGGTACGCTACAAATTTCCCGTTTACAACTTTATGCCTTCCTCAGATCCCAGTCTGACTTTAGCATCGGAGTGCCATCGGCCACCACAACGATGGTTCGTGGCTCACGTGCGTTCCTTATGCAGGTCAGTAGGTTAATGTCAAGCAGGTAACGACAAAGTTCCTAGGAAAACATTAACATCATCTATTTTCAGAGTTCAGCAAGATGGTGACCACAAGATCCTGTAACAATGGAGACCGGGGACACATCAAGCGCTCAGACTGGCGCTATACCACTGCTTCCAGCGATACCATTGACACAGGGGGAGAGGGCTCACACCCCTATGCCAGCAGCAGTGGCGACGGACCCCAAGATGGATCTATTATCATCTCAGATACAACAGATCACTAAGTAGTTGAGATCCTCACTCAACAGAACCCTCCACCCGCTGATAGAGATCAAGAGAAACACAAACCTCAATCTCCAGAAGACAACATAGAGAAGCCGCAGGAGAGTCAAGCCCTCACCAGTTCTCATTGGACTAGAGGTGGCGGCACAGCCAACGTTGATCCAACTTTCACGGCAGACATACATGCCATGCTTCCCCTCCACTGAGGGGTTCACTACCCAGATGTGTTGTACAACCTTTTTGTTCCCCCGTTTGTGGAGCACATCATGAACGAAGCTCTGCCAAAGAAGTTCAACCTTCCGTATCTTGAGTTCTATGACGGGATCAATGACATGTTTGATCACTTACGTCATTATCGACACGTGACGTCGCTCAGAGAAGGTTCTGAATCGGTGTTGTGCAGAACGTTCCCTACCAACATGAAGAAGTTAGCGCTGACATGGTTCCATAGCCTCACGCCAAAGTCAATCGACTCATTCAAGACACTGGCAAAAATATTCCTTACACACTTTGTTGGCAGTCAACGGATCAGGAAGGGCCCGCACTATATACTCTCCCTGAGGCAGAAGTCAAATGAAATGGTAAGGGAATACGTCACATGCTTCAGTGATGAGCTAACGCTCATTAACGACTGCAGCGACGATACCTCCGTTACAACTTTTACTGCGGGGTTAAGAAAGGGAAAGTTTTACGACTTCCTCACCTTGGAACCCCCATTGGATATGACAGAACTCTTGGAAAACGCCTAGAGGTACATTACCTTGGAAGAAATGAAAATGACCAAGAAGGAAACTGAAACATAAAAGAAACCCTCCGGTTCTAGAGACAGAAGGGAGGGAAAGAGACAAAAAGACGAAGATAGAAACAAACGGAAGCGTTGCGACAGTAGGTCGAACTCTGGCCATGCCAGGCTAGAAAAATCTTCCAATTATGTTGGATCTAGGACCATAACCCCTCTCAACTCTAGCTTGACAGGAGTCTTTAATTCCATGAAGAACTAAGAGGATCTAAAATGGCCCCCGCAGCAACGCAGAGACCCTTGCAAATGCGACAACAACAAGTATTGCTCGTACCACAAGGAGGGTGGCCATGACACCAACAAATGTAGGAGTCTAAGGTATGAGATCGAGTATTGACTTTGAAAGGGCAAGCTGAAAGAGTTCCTAGGCTCGAAAAAATGGCAAAATCGGACCGAGAAAAGAGGAGAGGCGGTCAAACAAATCGAAAAGAAGGCTTCGGGCATTATATATGTCCTTCACGAAGTCAGATTAGAAGAAGAACAGTAAAAAAGTCTCGAAAGCGCCACTCCGTGATATGCGGACACAACCCACCAGCGAAGACCGATGTGTGTATTACTCACGAGTACAGAACCCAATCCCGACCTTGACTTTCACAGATAAGGACTTCGAAGGTGTCTGTGCACCCCACAATGATGTTCTTATCATTTCGGTCTTTATTGCGAGGTGAGAAGTAAAGAGGGCCCTAGCAGACACGGAAAGCTTCCTCAATGTCTTATTTTACGACGCATTTTGCATCATGGACCTCAAGGAAGAGAACTTAACACCTACCGTCTACCCGCTGATTGGGTTTAGCAAAGAAAAATGCTTCCCGATCGGGAAGATACAATTAGCAGTGGTGACAGGAGAGCCACAACTGAGGAAGTTCTTGTTCCTGGACTTCATGGTGGTAGACGCACCGTCTACCTATAACCACATCTTGGGGAGGCCCTGACTTCACCAGATGGAAGCAGTGGTCTCCACCCTTCATCGGTGCGTTAAGTATATGACCAACCACTCACAGGGAACAATTCACATGGACCAGCCAACGGCACGGGGCTACCACTATGTCGTGCTAAAACAGATAGAATGTTTTCAAATACACCTGGAACCCGCCAAACTAGTTGAGCAAAATCCAGATGCAAAAACTGGGGAAGAGTCGCTCCTCCCAGATGAGGACAAAGTCCCAGTAGTAGTGGCTCAACTTAGCGACGGATGTCAGTTTAGTATTACAGGAGCGATTCGCCCTTTAGCCTGACGAGACGTCTAGCGTAGCGGAGAAGTCATCACAAAAGGGAGCACAATCCCACAATTGTCAGCGGGTGCGAAATGACCCTCCCATGCAAGGTTTTATTCTTCAGTAACCTCAACGGCGTCGGCAAAACTTTACAATTTGGCGAAGGTACTTACAATCCAAGCAAGGACCATGCGAATTTACTTTAGGGTCGGATCAACCTCTCTCCGCCAACAGTTAATCTATCCAGTTGAGAAATAAAAGAAATGTTACAACGTGATTTGCACTCATTTGAGAAACAAAAGAGAATTACACAGACACACTATTGATTACTGGAAAGATGTTATGTGTACCCAAATGGCAGGTACAAAAGATTATAAACTACTAACATCCAAATTCGATGCGATATACATTAAAGATTCGCTTAAACAATCCGACTTCAGAAAAGGGCTCAGAAGTGACAGCAAAGGTACCCAGGGTAAACTACGGTGCCCAATAAGAGTTTCGCTCTGCGATTTTTCTGGAGAAGATGATTCACGAGCAAAAGCAAATGTACAAAAAGAAGTATGAAAGAACGCACTCAATTCAATACTCCGTCGGACCTGCCTAGCAAGGATGCCCTGAAGTGGCGCGAAATCAGAAACCTGAGGCCTTGCGACATGCCGGCCGAAGCTACAGCCAACTCGCACGCTCGATCCGCCCAATCGGCCGAACTTGGGACAAGAATCATGTTAAAATGGATCAACTGCACCCTTTCGTTGAGGGATGAGAGGGGCATCTAGGAGTCAATGGCCCACTCTGACAAGCCATGTCCAACTTCATTCCGCCGTGCAACTTTGAGTTCCAGCGCAGCGCAACGTGTTAAGGCTAGCTGAGAAGGGGGAAAAACAACTGCTTCAAAGTTGGCTGTGGGTGTTATCTCGAAAATTATGCGATTCGAAGTGCCGACGGAGCACCAGCACATAAATGACAGACTCGTCCCTTGAGGGAAAGTTCGTACTTCTTCTTTGCAATACGAAAATAAATTACAAGGTCTCAATGAACCAATCAGGTGCTCACCCACTCCACACATAATAACAAGTCTTCTCAAAACTCACCGCTGCAAATGTCAAAACATTTAGAGAGTCAAATAACAAAAACAATCCTAAGCCTTTAAAAAATCCAAAGCATATTCTTTGAATAAAAATATTTGAAGAGTGCACTCTATAAAAGATAATGCCTACAACGTTGAAGAAACGCCATTATATAGTGGCTCACCAAACAGGCGCGTCAGCATTAAATACCAACATTGAATATCGTATGGAAAACGAGGAGGCGACGATTCCCATGAAAACCGCATAGGTCCACGCTGAATCAATTAATGACGCTACACACAACCCAATTAATTGGGGGAGTAACCGATACTCTACCATCTTGCAATCTATGTCGTACACGTGACACCATGATTCTGTGATAGGACCTAGTTTTTTCTTAAATGGGCCCACCAGCTCAACCCACTATCCGAGCGACACTCTACCACGTGCACTGCCGCAAGCATTGGAGGCCCTAGTCACTATTGACACACGGAGCACACCTACATTTCACCAACTATTTAAGGTACCTCTTTTTAAATAACTTTCATTAAAATTAGTGGAAAATAATCCACACAATGCAATCCGATTTCGGAAGTAGACTCGCGCACCAGTAATAGGCGAAGCCCTAACCTAGCCAGGTAAGCTTAGTCAGTTTCGACTGATGACAACGGCTTCTAATTCACCTTGATGCCTAGTTCGCTCTAGTTCGCTGCGTGCGAATGTCGATGACTTAGGAAGTGGCAGTCTAGTCAACACTCTCACGCCTGATTATGATGACTCGCCAGGGATCATCGCCCCCTCCGCGGACAATGATCACCAGACCCGATCAGGTAAGCCTAGTCAGTGACGACTCACAACAACAACTTCTGGTCAGCTCCCAATTCTGTAGCTCACTCCACGCGGGTGTAGATGGTTTGGAAGGTGGGAGCCTAGTCAGTTTTGACTGATGTTGACGGTTTGCCACGTAACCACTATTTTCCTATAGACTATAGTCACAGATTTTTCAACTCCCAGATCTGTAGCTCGATGCGCACGGGTGTAGATGGCTTGGAAGGTGGGAGCCTAGTCAGTTCTAACTGATGACAACGGTTTGCCACGGAACAACTGCTCTTTTATAGACCATGGTCGCCGAATTCGCTCTATCCAAATTTGTAGCCCATTCCACGCGGGTGTAGATGGTTTGGAAGGTGGGAGCCTAGTCTGTTCTGACTGATGTCGACAACTTGCCACGAGACCACTGTTATTTTATAGAGCGTGGTCGCCGAATTTGCTCTGCCCAAATCTGTAGCCCGTTCCTCGTGGGTGTAGACGATTTGGAAGGTGGGAGCCTAATCAACTTTGACTGAGGTCGACAACTTGCCACGTGACCACTGCTCTTCCACAGACCATGGTTGCCGAATTTGATGACAACTCAGCTAGCATTTTCACGCATGCATGGGCTGACATCCCATTATCATCCACGACTGCTTGAGCTGACCCGAAAACTAATCTGCTGAGCGCGGACGAATGCTACATGGGAGACCAGCTTGAGCTTATGAAACTTAACTCGGGCCAAACACTCTTGCTTAACTACAGACGACAATGCATGTGCTCGACTATAACAGCTCACTCATGCCAACGACCGCAACTGACAGTCCAATATATAACTCGAGCCTCTAATGGCTTACCTCAAATATGAGTTGCAGCCTAGGTAAAATAACCCACAGCCAAACCATTTGCATCGTACATAATGTTTATTATTGGGCATAACTACGCAATAACGACTCTGAGACCTCATGGAAGTACATGTCAGAATTACTCGCAACACAAACGGTTGAGCTCTCAACAGCGAATAGACCACGTGGCTCCCCGCTACCCAACAAAATCCATGTCAAAATAAAACGACAAGGCGAAATGGAAAACATGCAACAAAATGACCGAGTAGAACAAGGGTACAAAGTTTACATGAAAGAGATACATTTTCATTAACAGTCTAAACAAAAAGTACAGATGTACAAAAGTTTACTCCTCATCAGGAGAAGGTACAAGTATAGGGGAGCGAAGCTTAATAGGAGAAGAAGCAGAAGTTGCGTCCGTGCGTGCCTCAGCTTGAGCGCCATGATCCGGATCGCCCACTTCCTCTGACAACTCAGAGATCTCTCCAAAATCCGCAAAGGACACCTTACTGTAATAAGAAAAGTCCTAGTCCGGATGCTCTTTTTTCATCAGCGCCAACAGTTCCGACCTCCCATACACGATCCTGCAAAATTAAAACGTGCCTTGCGCCTTGAGAAGTTCTTCCTCGTGCGCCTTTACTTCAGCAAACTCACGCTCCAACGGCTCTAGCTTGCCTGTCAGAGCATCAGTCTGAGACTGCTCAGTAATCAGGCTATCTTTAACTGCGCTCAGTTCAAGCTGCACCAGGAGAATCTGATCCCCAGCTTTTCTCGCTTCTCGAGTGGTTGAATTCAATGTCGGCCCTCTAACTGTTGTCTCTGGACAACCCGCCCATATTTTTTTCCTGGTATTCTCCTCAGTAAGATACCACAACTCAGAGCGCACTTTAGCTATAGCTTCCTGTGCAACTTCTAAATCATGGCGGACCAGGTTCAACTCTTTTCTGGATCTATCCCTTACGAACACCGCCTCTGCTAAATCGGACTAAAGGGCTTCCAAACGAATCCTCTGGGCCTCAGCATCAACAGTTGATTGTTCCAGCCTTCTCTCTTCAGGCTGCTTTCTCAGCATTTCAATCTCAAAGAATGCATCAAAATACGACTTCTGCATATTTGAGAAGACACGCTCCATGGTATACACCCTCTCATGAGCCGCCTCAACTTCCATCCCAGCAACTGTCACTTGGCTCATATGTGACATCCTCGACATAAGATGTTTCAGCCCCTTATCCATACGCTCTCCCAGTGCATCATCTTCTGGCTTTGAAGCGCGGTTCACCAACCAACTATAACGTCTGTTGATATGCTTCCACGAAGCATAATCAATATCAACCTTCTGGTGTCAAGCTTGGTTGCTCATGTTAACTACATCCTTAGCAAACAAACTCATCCGTGCATCTAGATGAAGTTCTCCCGGATGCAAAATTACACTAGCTTCGGATGAAGTTCTTCCATCGCCTTTCCTTTGCCACCAGCAGCTGATCCTATGTTGTGAGCACGCACGGTAGAATCTGAAGGGATCATTGGTCTAGCGAACCCTTCGTTATCACGATATACGGCTTAGAGCGAGATGGAGGGCAATGCGGACTGCAAGGAGGGTCCACGCTGCAATGGCCACTGTCAGACGATCCACCAGCAGGACAGGGACCTTGGGGGCCACATACAAATCCTTATCAAGGCCTTCCAATAAAGCAGACCTGGATTGCCGCCACAATAGCCAACATCAACTTCTTATTCAAAGCTTATGCCTACATGGTACTCAGTTTTGACGCGTCATCAACCCCTACTAGCCGCATGTGGTCCTTCTCCAAATCAAATGCTAGAACCTCCTCCTCGTTAGACAGGTCAGAATCACACTCCTCCCTCAGCAGAGAAGATCGTACGGAAGTAGGCTTAGCCCCAGTATGAGACTTCTTTGAACCTATGAAAGAAACAAGCATCTCAAAAAGCCCATATGTGTCCAACGGACTATAAACCTTACCTTTCGAGGCCTTCCTCCTACGACTAAAATTGGAAGTGCAGATAACATCCTCCACTATCGTTCGAGGCATGCCACAGAATGCCTTCACAACTATTTTTTCCTCTGATGAAAGAAGAGTAGTGAGGAACCTCCCTATAGAGAACAAACATAAAGATCTGCATATATTAAGCACAACGAAAGAAAATGACAAAATTATACTTACGAAGTGACCCGAACTCCTGCTCAAGCGGGTGACCATTGAACTCAAAATACTTATGGTCCAAAGGAGCCAGGAAACAGTGTTTCTGTAAGAACTTGAAGTCATCCGACAATTTCTCGAAGCAAGCCGACGACTTCACCTCACACACTGCGTGATTATTTAGTCGAGGAGAATTTAATAACTGAATCGCCCTCGCAGTCACTCGGACACCAACTTCCTTTACCCTGATCAATATGAGGAGAACAATCTTGTACGCATTCGGTACCAATTGGGCAGGAGGTATACCAAGGAATTCTAGAAAACTCCAGATCTCATCAATAACTAGAAAACAGACGTTGAGCATGCCACAGTGCAAACAGACGAATCCATCCGAAGGAAACATTGGCGTCTGATCAACACATAATGTGAATAGTTGCAGATCCCCAGGGACCCCATATGTCTTCAAAATCTCAGCCAAGCTCGATTCGGAAGCCGACCAATCTTCAAATAACTGGAAGCCCCTGGCAAGAAGCTCATCGTCGAGTTGATTTTGGCGAGCCATGGAAAAGGTGAACAAACTTTCAATTAAAAGTTGAACTGAGCGGCGTCTCTAAAATGAAGAAATGAAATAGTCAACCTCAGCAGAAAGGGAGATCTAAATAAAGATTGATTTCTCGCATTTTTTTTCGCTGAACCGACACACGCTTAATTAATGAAGTGCGTTGCTCAAGTAACGGTTCAGACTCAATCATCATGAGCAACGTATCTTTTCGAGAAGTGACTTAGTGGACTGATACTATAGCCCACTAATTCGAGGGAGCAATTGATGATACACCGAAACGTTATCTCTTCTACACCGTACTTGTGTCATGATGATCTCAAGGAATAACATACCCAAGCATCAGTCTAGCACTGATCCAGCCCAAGCGACATCAAGCCCGTATAGTGCATTCTGCCAGACAGACCCAAATTAATGTGTCTTGCTAAGCCCACACGTCTCATAGCCATCCCTAATACCCGTAAGACTTATGAAGGCGAGTATCTCGGGGATCAGTTTCGGACGGGTAAGCCAACAATACTTTGTCTTCAACTAGAAAGTAAATACAAGAGTATACGTCGGATGGTACCACTAGGTCATGGGTTCAAACCCAGCTTGCGGCATCTTTATAGGTTCTGGGATCCTATAAAACTCTGCTTGCCTTTCAAAAAAAAAAATAATAATAATAAAAATAAAAAAAATACCAGAGTATACGTCGTACGTGGAAATTTCCACCTATGGACAATACTCCGGTTGAGAACTATCTCTTGCGTATCTAGGAGCACAGGTGTAACAAGGAAACTTCCCTCAACAAAACTACTCCTAATTTGAGAAGGATCTCCAAGAAGATCTATTTCCCTAAATTATGCCATCGATGTGCTAGCCAAACATGGACTCCAACACTATAAATAAGACATGAAGTGTGTGAATAAAGGTACGCTACAAATTCCTTGTTTACAACTTTAAGCTTTCCTTAGATCCCAATCTGACTTTAGCATCGGAGTGCCATTGGTCTGTGGTTCACGTGCGTTCCTTGTGCAGGTCAGCAGGTCAAGGTCAAGCAGGGTGCAAAAATTGGCTGCATCAATTTCCTAACTTGGAATTTTTTGAGATAGCTATTAAATTCTTTGTCAAGGAATTAAATATGTATTTTGTATGATGTACCTGGTAATGATGCAACGAAACAACGACTATATGATTATTCAACATCTCATTTATCAATATAAAGGTTTCAGGATCCTGAACTAGTTTGGTGATCCTCACACACATAAAGAAAAGAAAAAACCCACAACAATTATTGTTATTATTATTATTATTGATGATACATAAAATCGTCCTCTGATCAGCGTCATACGCATGTCATGATAATCTCGTCAACAAAACAAAGCAGGCCTAATTGCACACTTTATCCACACTAAGCTCACTATTGGCAGGATCTAGAAGGTCGGACCCAAATTGCAACGCGCCACTAAGCTCACATGTCACGCGGTTAAGTGCAATACTCGTAAGCTCTGATAATGCAAAAGTAAGCCCTGATAAGGCAAGTATCTGGGGATCAACCCAAGACAGGTAGGCCGGTAATACATTGGTTCCGACTAGGAAACAAATACTAGAATATAAGTTTGGCACGAAAACTTCCTTGCATGGACAACACTCCGAAAGGGAAACCTCTCCTGCAGATCTAGGAACACAAGTCATGTAAGGGAAGTGCTCGACATGAACAACTCCCAACAAAGAAAATATCCAACAAGATCTCTTTCCCTAAACTTTGTCACCAAAGGCCTAGCTGAACAAGGACTCTCACAATATAAAAGAGAAATAAGGTCAATAAACAATGGTACGTTACATAAACCTAATTTATAGCTTCAAGTTTCTCCTAAGTCTTATCTAACTTAAGCATTGGAGTGCCATCAACCGCCACATGGTGGTCTTTGGCTCACACGTGTTTCCTGTGAAGGTTTAGGTCAAGGTGAGAAAGGAGAGCAAAAATTGACTATATCATTTTGGCGTCATCCATGGGGAACGACAAAGTTCCTCAAAATAAACCGTAGCACCACCTTTCCTCAAGAACTAGAAAAATTGTGACAACAAGATCTCGCAACAATGGAGACGTTGTTGAACCCTCGAAGGCTCGAACTAGCAGAGCGTCGCTAGCTCCGGTGTCGTCGCTGCCGCAGGAGGAACCCTTTCAAACCCCCGCACCGGTGGTAGCCACAACGGACCCAAGGGTGGATCTACTATCAACCCAGATGCAACAAGTCACACGAGCGGTGAAGATATTCAATCAACAGAATCATCCACTCGCAGGAGGATACCGTGAGCAGCGAATAGCCCAATCCCTAGAAGGTTCTAGAGAACACGTTCAAGAGAGTCGCGTTTCCCCTGCAGCTTTCCAGTGGACAAGAGGTGAATGAACGACTAACAAATAACTAGCATCTAGAGACAAACATGTCTCGCAAAACCCCATCCGACAAGGGGCCATAAACCCAAATGTACTGTTCAACCTCATTGTCCTTCTGTTCATGGATCATATCATGGACGAACCGCTGTCGAAGAAGTATACTCCGCCAAAACTGAAATTTTACGACGGGACCAGAAACCCATTCGATCACCTGCGCCACTTCCAACACGTAGTGGCACTCAAGGAAGGGTCTGATGCGATAATGTGCTGGTCGTTTCCTACCAGCCTGAAGAAGTCAATGCTGACTTGGTTTCATAGCCCCCCTCCGAGGTCCATCAACTCATTCCGGACATTGGTGACTGCGTTCCTCATGCGCTTTGTGGGTAGCCAACGAATCAGAAAGGGCTCGCACTATCTACTGACCCTAAAACAGAAGCAGAACGAGACGTTAAGGGAATACATCATGCGCTTCAACGATGAGTTGACTCTCATCGATGGGCGTAGTGATGATACCGCGTCACAGCCTTCACCTCTGGTTAGAGGAGAGGAAAGTTCTATGATTTCCTTACTCTGGAGCCCCCAACCAATATGGCAGACCTACTGAAGAATGGCCAGAGTTATATCGCTCTAGACGAGATGCCAACCGCTAAGAAGGAGGCAAAATTTGATAAGAAACCCTTTGTCCCCATGGACAAGAAAAAGAAGGATGACGACAAGAGCAAGAGGAAACACAACGACAGTAAGATAAGGCCGCGCAAGGCAGGGCAATGCCTCTAATTATGTCGAGTCCAAATCTGTCACCCCTCACAAATCCAGTCTGTCTGAACCCTTGATTCGATCAAGAATTGGGAAGAACTGAAGTGACCTCCAAGCAGCAAAGAGACCTCGCTCGGCGCGACAACAACAAATATTGTGCCTTCCATAAGGAAGGCGGACACGATACCGAGGATTGCAGAAAGCTCGGAGGAGAAGTCGAGTACTGGATCATGAAAGGCAAGTGATATTCACATAATTATTACATAATATACCTCCTAACTTATGTTTGTTAGTGTTTTGAATAGTGTATTTTAGTTTAATTATTCTATTTTTGTAGGATTTGGAGTTTAAATGTCAAAAGTGCATTAGCATGGCGAATTTTGAAATTCATAGACAAATTAACGAAGTGGAGCGGGAGACACTCAAGCCAAAGATTAAGAGAACCAAAGGAAAAAAAATGAAGGAAATTAGTTTTGAATTTTGGTGGTACAAAGAAGTGATATGGATGAACATAGCCAAACCCATTTTTCCTTTTATTAAAACATAATCCAAACAAAAGAAGTGAGACCCTTTTGTTTCCAATTGGATTTGGCTTGGGGATCCACCAACATAGAATGGGTATTTTGGTTGCTAATTTGGGCCCAATAGGGCAAGGGGGCTTTTTAACCAAAAAGAGGACAGCAACCAATGGGAATTTTTTATTATTATTTGTTTTCTTTGCAACAAGAGGACGGCTGGAACAAAAACGCAGGAAGGGAGGAGAAGGTGTTGTCTAGAACAGAAAAGAAGAACGCAACAGCGGTGGACACACAGCAGCAACGACACGCAGCGGCAACGACGACGCAGGAGGGCTGTCCAGAACGCAGCAGCAGCAGGGTGCGCATCACTGATTTGCCACGCGCTGCCATGCCGATGAAACTCCACACCATTGTTGTTGTTATCACCTCCACTATGCGTCACTAAACTCCACGCAAGGTGAAGAGACGAACTCCTAGATATAACGTACTTAATTAGTATTTGATTTGTTTTACGCTTTCACGATGAATAATGGTGTTTATGATTCTCACTTTTATTTAATGTAAGAATTTATGTTATTTTAGTGACAGAGATTTCATAAATTTCTTCGTAGATTATTATTCCGGTGATTGTCTTTTTGTTCTCCATATAAGTTTAGTCACGCTTTTCTTACGTGTGGAATTTTTAAGGATAAATTGATTCCGGTAGGTTAGTTATATGTGATCGTCTTTTATTACGTTATTGTCTTCGGATATATCGTAAGTTTAGGATATCACATGTGACCAACCTTTGTGTTTTCTAGAAAAAGTGAAATCTAAAATCCATTTACATTAGGATATATTAATGCATTAAAGACTATTTTTCCGATTATATTGTTTGGGATGTGTAACACGTAATCGAGTCATCATAGCGAATTAATACTAGTTGGTGCGTGAAATCTAGGAGGGATTCTTGGAACCTTGTGACTTCTCAAAACTTGATTTTTATTAAACTAAATTTAATTCCATATTTTAGAATTGCTAAAATTTCTTACATTTAGTTTTGCGTAGTTTTTCTTCCTTGACCTTGTTTTGTAGATCATTTTTTCTCGTGGGATCGACACCCCAATCTTTACTGCAATTGACCGCGTGTATTGTTTGGGCGTAATCAGCAAGCTTAGGAAGTTCCTGAGCTCGAACAAGAGGCAAGACCGGAAAAAGAAAAGGGAAGACGTTGTCATGGAGATTGATAAAGAAGCTTCTGGCATCATTTGTCTATCATGGGGTCAGTCCCGAGAGAAAACAATCCAACAAGTCCCGCAAGAGGACACTGACCGAGATGCGGACACCACCCCAGTGAAGGCCGACAAGTGCAACATGCACGAGTTCAGAGCCTGATCCCACCATTGACGTTTACGATAGGGATATCCAGAGTGTACATTCCCCTCACAATGATGCCCTGATCATCTCTGTCCCAACTGCGAAGTGGGAGATGAAAAGTGCCTTGGTGGATACAGGAAGCTCACTTAATGTCATGTTTCTCGGTGCATTTCGAAACATGCAACTCCAGGAGAAAGACTTAACCCCCGCCACTCACCCCTTGGTCGGATTCAGTGGAGAGATATGCTACCCTATCGGAAAGATCAATCTAATGGTGTGGCGGGAGAGCCACAATTGTGAAAGTACCTTGTCCAAGAATTTATGGTGGTTGACGCTTCTTCAAACTACAACATTATTCTGAGAAGGCCTTGACTTCACCATATGGAGGCAGTAGTTTCCACTCTGCACCAATGCATCAAATACACAACCAACCAAGCTCAAGGAACAATACGAGGAGATCAACCTGCAGTAAGAGACTACCATTATGCAGCCCTGAAACAACTGAATTACTATCAATTACAGTTCAGACCTGCGAAACAGACTTATCAAGCACCAGGACTAATCAAAAGGGGATAATCAATTTGTGTGGACAAAGAAAAGGGCCCGACAATCGAAGTGCAATCATGCGGAGAGCCAAAATTCAGAGTTGGAGATTCCATCCAGACCAATATAAAGCTAAGTAACCACACTTCAGCAAACGGGCACCTACTCAAATAGCTGATAATCAGCAAGGAATTGCCCGCTCGCATGAAGTCCACTCTTCAGTAACTTTGCTAGCTTTGGCAAAGCAAAACACTTCGCTAGAAGGACTAGGTAATTTGAGTCAGGACCATATGAGCCTCCTTCAAGGCCGGGTTAGCTTAGTTCCCGCTCGGAGTCAAATTATTTTGTTGCTTTGATTTTGTTTTTGTTTATGTTTTTCTTTATCAGTTTAGAAGAATTGTTCGCAACAGACATATTCAAGAAATAAAAAAGATTTTATTGATTCTAATGAAAGTTAGTACAAAGCTTGCTCGACTGACAGTACCGAAGTTTACACACTACAAGCACTACAAGAAAAAAGGCCATTAATAGCGTTTCAAAAACGCTATGTCTGCCGGAGCTATAATAGACCCAGGGTCTATTATAGCGTTTTTAAAACGCTATAGTAAGTTGGCCTTTCATAGCGTTTCAAAAACGCTATGGTAGAGTCTACTATAGCGTTTCTGAAACGCTATGGTAAGTATACATAGAATTTTTTTTTTTTTTTTTTTTTTTGCTATCAAATGACTTTTTATTACATCTTATAAGTTTTATTTCTAGAAAATAAAAATTTTAATGTGCCAAACTTAAACATTTCCATGAATGGAGGCAAAGTAATATTGTAATTAATAAGATAATGTATTACATCGAGTCACAAAATCTATCAAATAATAAAGATCAGACTACATTTGTTTTTTTTGAAAGGAAAGATCAAACTACATTTATTTTAGCTGAATGATAAAGATAATGTATTACATCGAGTTACAATCCTTTCCAATTTCCAACTTCAGTGCTTTGGTTCTCCCCTTCCTTCAATATTTGTTGATGTTGGTTCAAGGATGTACCTCTTGATGTTGTTTCTTCAAAAGAAAAGGCTTTGGCGCGCAACAGCATCCATGGTACAGCGACAAGGGCCAGCAATAGTAGTCATACCCAATGTGCGGGCTCTCTTTCACAAGCAAGTTTAACTTTGGATGGAAGCCTCATTCATGAAGAAGAGGGTTGTAATATCTTAACTCCATCTGAAAAAGAAAATCCCAACTTTAATCAATGGAATAGATACTATATATGAATCATGAAAACAACAAAGTAAATGTTGACATGGAAATCTATCTACTGTATTATAGACAGCTGAACACCAGAGTGTTGAAAGAAGTAATAATCTTCCAAGCTAATCTAGTTCAGGTATTGTTACCAAACGGGCCACCAGTGTCATGTCAGCAGATACAAAACTGTGAGAATCCATATCATACAGATCCACACAAGATTTTACAAGGTTGTTGGAAACAGTGCACACAAAGAAGACCAGCAGTAACGAGCACTTAGGCAATAGAAGGCTATAGAGGGAGAAAAACGAAACTAACATGGATGGAACTCGAGAAGTAGTAAGAAAATAAATGAAGATTCGTGCTACTGCTAGACTTAAATGTGACTCAAATTAGGGTGCAATTCTAATTTTTTCTGAAGTAGATGTAGAAGAACTCGAAGTATGTTTCAGCTACCATATTAATACATCAGGTTAGATTCGGTGCCTGCCTGCTATATTGTCCACAACTCATATTTTAGGCTCATATAGTACCATAAGATGTAAGCGTCTTTATTATGATATTCAGTGATAATGGGAGAGATCCATGCAACTCAACACTGGCTATTTTTGTCTTTCATTGTGTCAAATCCAACAAGTCACTGTAGCATGTTAAAATATGATTAAGGATCTCATATTTCTTTAACTTCTTCAGAGCACTCATATGCATTTCGAATGTGCCTCACAGATATCAAATTGAAAACAAATATAATAAACAAAGAGAAACCATGTAACATATGGAAATGATGGACATGTTGAATGTGCATCAAGGAAAGTAAAAACTCCTTGAGCGTTATTGATGCATTCTAAAGAAAGAAATAATTGCATTGACTTATGAAGCCTCCCTCATATTAATTATTCATGGGGGGGGCTGACATAAGAAACAAGAAGGTAACATAAAAAATGAAGAATTAAAAAAACAAGGCTTCCCTTATGGGGTCAACACTGAAAAGGATATATATGTATTGTAGGCTTGCAACATTTCATTGGACAAGGAGTACAAATGGGATCTACTAAAAGGGTCGACATGTAGACAGAAAAAATGTCCCAAGAACCAACCAGAACTGTGCAGAATCTCAAAGCTCAATGACGGACTAAAGCTGATGGATATAGTTAAAGGACCTAAACAAACCGGGAATAAAAAGACTCACCAAGAATAGGACGTAAAATATTTGCCACCGCAAAACGCAACAAGGAAACAAGCAAAGCAACTACTTCAGGGTATTATTCAAGACTAGAACATACCTCTGATGTTAGGGTCTGCACCATAATCCAGTAGCAGCATGACACAATTTTCACTTCCTCTAGAAGCTGTTATATGTTGTTTACAAAGAAGCAATATTGAAGTTAAACATAAATAAACTGAGCCTAATTCAAAGGTGGAGTATGGGGTAGTAGCTACTCAAAATACAAAGGCAGTCATATACCAAAGGTGTTCGCTTGTTGTTGTCTGCTTCATTCGGATCCAAACCGCATCTAAGTAACTGGTGCAACAGAAGATCATCCCCTCTAATGGCTGCAAAGCTCAGAGTAAGTGGGAGGTCCATCCTACCATGAGCTAGCATGTCCTTTGTTTCCAATAAAACTCCATCCATCATCGAGTCATTGAGCTCTTTCATATGCTGCACCATACACCAGTTCGAGTACATTTAGAGAACACGTCCATGTGCTACATTGCACCTCAATAGGGTATGCCATGTAGTTTACAATTCTTTAATAGTGTATGGATGTTTAATACATCTAGAAATTTTACTTGCTGATAGTTCATGTAAATGTTACCTGTAGGAGATTGTTCATAATTATGGTCCCATCGCATACATTTGCCTGAAATATGTTCAAGAATGATGTACGGTTCAAACGGAGTAATTGACTCAGTCTTTTGGTGCGGACAGTAAACAGTTGTGGCCTGTAACACAATACTCCAATCTCTCCACAAAGATCCCCAGTTTTTACCACTCCTACAACCTGCAAACATCAACTAGTCCATCTAAGAATGAACTCAACTCATCAAGGCAAACAAGAAATAGCCAATTTCAGCTTCTAAGCAGCTGTATCTAGTTGTCTGTCATAATGGGTTATTTAAAGGATCTTAAAGACCAGACTTGCCTGTTCTACTCCATTTCTTAGCACGATAAGATCCTACATAAAAGAGGACAATTCGGTATCATTAAGAAACACGTTATAGGGATTTCTAGATCAGAAACTCTACGACAAGAAACTGACAAAAGAATATTGGTTATTACCACAGCACCAGTCACTAGTATGTAGAAGTCTGTAGGAGCTTCATTCTGCAAAATGACATCTTCTTTGGGAGGGAAGTATTCGGCTTTCATCTCCGAAACCTTCAAGTGAATGTAGTGTCATAAGTTTGAGAATTATCAAACAATATACTTTCGAACTCAGAGGTATTATGACGACTTACCAACTGGAAAAGCAAGTCATTTGATACCCCTCGGAACAAGTATGACTTGTCAACGAGAGAGTAGAACAGAAAATGTGAAATACTGGATCGGATGGCTTTAGGGAGGGCATCAAGTGTCCCTTGTTGTTGCAGTCCCTCTGCAGTCGATCTTTCTGAACCAACTGCAAGCTCTTACTTAAAGTACAGAACTCATGCAAAAAAAGGACCTGTTTCATGAAAAAGATTTAGATCCTTGCAATAAATCATGCAAACATACACACAAAGAATAGAATGTATACCTAAGACATTGCCACTTACAACAACCACATTTTGCATACCATCATCACGGTCCAAGTATAGATGACATCGACTTTTTTTAAATTAAAAGTTGTAAACTTGATTACTTGTTATATGCATGTGGATGCATGAATGGATATATGAATACAAAAGAGTTATTAGAGGGATCACGTATTGAGAACCTCATGATCTAAAGAACGGGGAAATTTTGATCTCACTCAGATTTTGGTTCGTTTATTTCAGACTGTCCAAACTGTAAATTCTGGAAAAAATTCATTATTTTAACAAATGTATCACAAAGCTAGAGTTTGAGGCTACAAAATAGTTACAAATAATAAACCTAAATAAGCATGATAAGATAAATGTGTACACAGGCAATTGAGAAAGACATAGACTGACATTTGCAAAGAAGAGATTCCATATGAATAAATTAAAACTTACTGCAACCAGACAATTTTAGTAAAATCTAAATATCTTCAATATACCAAGCAGAAGAGGAGAAAAACCTACCAAGAAAACTACAAGCCACATTGTTGATGTACTTCAAATTATTCGGAACAGATAAATTTTTTTTTTTTTTAAAAGGGGGAAAAGGAAGCTTCAACATGCTCTGCCTCCTTGCCACACAGACACAATGGAGTTCTTCAAAAGCCACACTGATAGAAATAAAGATATGACTGAAACAAGACCAGTGAAGTGCAAAAGAGCATGAGTATCAAACATGTCAGAAGACTTAGGATAGAAGGAAAACCCACGTGGAGATTTTGCGATGTAATTTCTAATAAGTAGGCAAGAGGTTGCAGCCGCGAGTTGCTGAATGAAGTAGCTGCCAACAAAGGTACAATGAGAATGGATATTACTTAAAATCATGATTATGCACTTTAAAACAGTAATTGAGTCATAGTAACTTTCACTTAGAAATCGTACTCATGACTATGTGATTCCTAAACAACATGATTTCATCTACAAACACATTGCAACAAATAAGTGAAACTTCACCTGGATTTACCAATATTAACAAAAGATCAATGTCAGAATTGCGAGCTGCTATGGCCATTGCAAGACATTCTCCAATGGATTCACCAATGAAATATATGGGTCTACCAGGTGAACGGGAGTTTTCTGCCTTGACTGTCATTTCAACTAATTCCACCATATCTGCAGAGATGAAATTAACATGACATGAATTAACATAACATGGATTAGCAGTATAGGCTACTGAGTATCTGCAACCAAATTAAAGAGGGTGCAGCATGTCAAGCAAAATGTCAGACACATGCCATTCTCGGAGCCTCCCGTAGTTTACTATACAATTCCTAAAATAACACTCGCAGACAAATTATGAAATGCCATTCTCAGTACGGATTTCTTAAGGAAATGAGCCCTTGAAGATGGCCTCCATGAAGGCCTACTTCCATTCTAGCAAACCAATGGTACCTTACAACAAGAGATATTCTTCCAAGAGGAATATCTCTTAAATTTTCAGAGATTGCAAAGTGGCATTGGATGACTCGGAAAGAAGGATATGCATGCTAAAAGAGAACAATATAAAGAACACATAATCACAACTTATAGGAAATAGGTGTCAGTGTCACTTACAGTAGAGTATGTATTCCAACTCTCAAGTTTCTTGAGAGTTTTTCCTGATTGATGGGTTTCACGAGCCAGAGTTACTCCATCAGCCAAATTATTAACACACACACAAACTAAGAGAGTGGCTGCCGCGTTTAGGACCTTGATTGTTCAGTAAAGAAAAACAATTGTTAACCTAAAAGGATCTGACAGATCCAACTTCACCTTCCCACTGATCCTCTTGCATGCATTTCCCCCCAACATTACATCATAGCTTACCATGGAATCAAGCCACAGACACTCAGGTTGCCCCACCATCTCCTTGTATGCATAATTGGCCAGTCTCTTTGGCATCAATATAAGAATGTTATCTTCAAAGTAACATTACCTTACCTTATTTCCTCTACATAAAACGCTTCTCTCATAGCTGGATCAAGCTGCATTTATGCCAAAGAAGACAATATAGTAAGAAATAACATAGACAGGCATTTACCAAACCTTCTTTATGTTAGTCCACAAAAGATTTTATTTCTAGAGGTAAGGCAATGACTTCAATGATCGAAGAAAATAAATACATTCAATGAACTTCCATTAATAATTAGAGATCAGTAAATCTGTTGTATGTGAAGGGAGCTTGATTGGCATAAGTTTCTCACAAAATAAGATGAACGTTTCACACAGATGAAAGAAGAAAATATGTGGAGGAAGCGTCAATGGTAAAAAGTGCCATGAATATCATGCACTGGACAGTAAAAAAAGCTAATAACCAAGATCATGAAAATACTGATTCAAAAAAAAGGGTATTGGCATACTAATGGCATAAAAGAAAGTAACTTGAAGAGTTGCGACAGTAGTATAAATGTGCTGTGAATATTATACAGAAGACAACAAAAAAAAGGCTAATAACCAAGATCATGAAAATGTTGATTCGCAAAAAAAAGTTATCCTAGGTATTGGATATCAATGTCAGTAACGTGTCAAGCAGAATATGCAAGATCATACACACATGTGCTAATATTCGCACACAAAAACACATCCTAACCTCCTACATAAAAGCATGGCATTTGCTTAGGACAAGCACTAGTAGAATACATATAGTCTAATGAAACACATTTGCTATCACAAATTCCGAAGATAAAATGCATCAAATATGAAATACTCCTAGGTTAGGTATGTACTCTGTTAAGAGAACATAAGACATTTAGAAAATATGCTCGAGTATTTTTATGGAATATCAGATGTTGCTACAGAATGCAAGCAACCAAATCACACATACATGTGGGAAATGATATCTTACAATTACCAAGTATTAATACCTTTGTGAATTCCAGTGCTAGCGTCCTCTCCCTCCACACGTCTGCCAGCTCATCCTCAGCACCATTCCGAATGTCACTTTTCTTTCTTGCTATGTCATCTTGTATACCAAGATATACACCTTTGTCTCTTCTTACTTCGATTTCAACAGTCAGACTTTGCTGTTCTTTAACAACTTTAGACTCTCGAACATTTTTTGTCCTGAATACGATTAGAGCTTTCATCATTTTCACAATAATATAAAATCACCAAATGCCCATATATAAATAATAAAATGTTACAGCACAATGAAAAAACAAGCGTCTATCAATGAGTTGGAATCAGGCAAAAAGAAAAAATATTAATTACTATGTACTTAATAATTGTACAAGCATTTTAGCCCTGTTTACTCCTCACAACCCTCCAACAAAATTTATTGTTGTAAAGAAAAGCTTAAAGGGAAAAACTACAAAAGGGATAGAAGAGCCAATAGTGTCCGACGATCACTTATTGTTATGAAAGAAACAATATCCAACAGCAGCCCCTCAGTATAACCTAAACTTTACTCTTTGAGATAAAAGGATTGCAAATTTTGACACCCAATAGTAAAAGCACAACAATTTCATACAATGAATACCCTTTCTTGGTTAACCATTCAAAATGAACTATCCAATCAACACACGAATCTAATCAAAAGAACTGACAAGTTAGGTAGATTCTTTTATATCTTTGCCAACAACTAAATCTGCATGAAGAATTTACTAAAACGGTTCATTTGTCTTCATTCTGCCTAATGTATCAAAGTTTTCTAAGAGTCGGCAATAAGAATACATGGAAATTTATAATAGTTAAGGATTAGTAATGAATGCACTACAATCTATTCCATCAACAATGACATTTGTAATGAATGAACTACAATCTATAAGTACATAGCTGAATAGAGAAAAAAAATATCAGAAAAGAAAAACTGAAAAATTCTCATACCTGAAAGGTTATGTGCAAAATGACACCTGTCACCAAATTGGCATTGACCAGTAATCTCCCATTTTCTACAAATTTTTTTCATGCAACCGGGAGTCTTTGCATTCATCTTAGAACAGTCGATACTCGCCGTAATTTGGTCGGATGTTCTTCCTTTATCAAATGGAGATCTTGGGGTCTGAATGTTGATGGCGGAATTCTCCTTTAATATTGCTTGATATTTCCGGAACTTGGAAGGGTGCTCATGCAAGAAGATGCACTTCTTCCCATAGCGGCACTCTTGGCCAGCAGCAAAACTCTTACACAGCTTCATCCGAGAGATTATGCTTTCATCATGATCTTCTAAATTTCCCATTCAACCATCCTTGTGGAAAGTAACAAGATACTGCCAATTGGCTGCAGGCTTCCTCATATCTTCAAATCCATGGGCAAAATTTCAAAGCTTGCTCTCATAAGGACAGGTGCCTGACTTAAACCTTTCACACATGCAATTCTTATAAAATGCTTTTCTGGCTTTTGGAGAACTAAATGCATTTCGGGCATTCAAATTCTCTCTGCTGACAAAATCATCAGGGAGGTTTCTGGATTTCTTGCTCGGAGGACTCACATTAGTAGACTTAACTGTTTGATAACAGTTCTTTCCAGAATCAGATGACATCTAAGAATATCCATGCAAAAAAATTAACATCAATAAGTTTCAGAATGCTTAGATGAATGCATTAACTGAAATAGAAAATATTGATAGAATCCAAATGTGAATTTAGACAGGAAAAACTATAAATATATAAATTCAGAACCCAATGAAGACTTGATTTAAAAGAATCAAGAAGAAACAAAGGGATGATCGAGGTAACATGAATTAACCAAAGAAAATCAAATGACTTAGTTGAATATCTAAAACCTATAATTCTCTCCATGTCAACAAACCCAGACAACTGTTTGACCTAAAAATATTTGGTCTATGTTTACTTCAAACATATGGTGTTATGATTTTCATGTACATCATCTTATAATCAAATATATAACAAAGTAGCATGTCAAGTATATATATGAATCCCACGAACAAACCATTCATAAGCAATCAGTGAATTAAACATCTCTTGCTCCCCTCTTTCATCAAAGGTTGAAAGGCGTTCGGAAACACCCATCTCAACGTCAATCAGGAAAAGTAAAGTATTGATAGAAAGTTCACGAAACCCTAAATCATCTGTGATTTAGCCATTATATGTCTCTTTTAATCACAATTAGCATCCTCTTTATTAGAATAGTTTTCTATCAATTAATTTCGTAAAAAGAATCCATACAGTAATTTCATCAGACATTACACCAGTTAATTCAAAGTGATGAAATCAGCGATTGAGCTGTTAAGTAGAAAAAGCAAAACCACAGAAATTTATAGAATAATGAATCAAGAACACTTAAAACACTGAAATAGATGAAGGAAAAGAGACACAGGGACATACTTTCTGGACGAGATTGGTCTCGTCGCGGTCGTTAGGGAGAGGAAGTGTTTCAGACAACGTGACACAGGTGTTCTACTGGCTCACTTCGCCACAGTTGGAGCATTTCATCTGAGAGAGAGAGAGAGATAGATTTCAACAGGCAAGTTAGCAAACAAACATCAAGTAAAGTAAAAAATAAACCCTAGACGAAAACGAGAGAATGGAGAAGGATTTGTGTTGGAAATTGGAAGGAAGAATGGAAAGATACCTTGAAGTAGTAAGCGAAGTCGGGATCATCGCAGCCTCCTTGTGGTTCAAGATTGGTGAGACCGTCAAGCTCCGCAGAGATCAACAACATCATGTTTACCATTTTCTCCAATTGTAATTGCAGAGAAGAATAGGTGAGAGTTGAAGAACAGGCGAGCAAGAGAGCGGGGCGAGCAGAGAGATGAGGGACAAGAAGGGTTGTTTCATGTTTTGGCCGAGAGGGAGAGCAAAGATCGCGCTTAAGTCACAATTTTGAGAAAGCACCAACAAGCCCGCACGTTTTTTACAGCGTTTTTCAATTTTGAAGTCATTAAAATTTGACTTTACATAGCATATTTGGCAAAAACGTTATTAACAAATGTTATTAATGAGCATTTGTGTTGTAGTGAAGTATCTAAGTCTGGTGCAAATTACATTTGCTAATGCGCACATTGAGACTTCGCTCCGCCAATCTGCTTCCAGAGAAGGTGGTAAAAGTTAAGTACTTGAAGAAGGTTGCAAACCCGCGCTCGGTGCTTTGCTCTTTCAAATCACCTCACAAGGATGATCTAAAAGTGGCAACATGAACCTCGAAATGAAATACAGACATTAGTAATTATAACCTCTAGTCCAACTAAGCCTATTTTGCCAATAACAAGTCAAGATGAGTCGAAAGTCCGGTCAGAGCTCTGGAAGCTCAACTAGAAGGACTCGCAAGAATTATTGTTTGATTATCTACTATGGTGCACGTGCTAGGTTCACAGTCTGACTAGTTCACTTACAATAACAACAACAACTGATGGTTCGATATACAGCCAGGCCGCCAGACAAGGGGTGAATTACACTCCCCGACTTCTAAAAGAATTCTGACCAGGATTGCACGATTTATCGCAGCACAAACAGTTGGAACTCTCACCAACAGATCAATCATACGGCTTCCTGGCCTAGCAGAGCCTCTCGTTTGACAACTAATGTCGCGTAAGAAAAACCAGATAAAAGCTAGCAGAGAAAATAAAATTAAAAAATGCCATTCATTTGCAAGCCAAAAAATACAAGGTTCATTCCTCATCAGGAGGAAAGTCAGATACAATGTAGCAGGACTTAGTAGGGGACACATATGTACGTGTTGCCTCTCGATCACCCTCATTAGGGTCACCTTTTCTTCGGACAGATCGGATGCCACCCCAAATTCCGCATATCCAATCGGAGAGATCCCGATTGGGATTTTCCTCCTTCATAAGTTGCAACAGCTCCAATCTTCCATGCACGACTCCTTGTCACACCTCGATTTTTGAAAAAATGAAATCCTAATATCCACGTAGGATTATTTGTTTCCCCAAAACTTAGGACGTGAAATTCAATAACAGAAACATTTAGCAGCAACAACTAAAACATAATTTAGAAATTTGAAAAAAAAAAATCAATAACTCTAACCATGAACTCTTTGACGAGGTTTGCCCCACTAAAGAAACTTCAGTAGCGCTGCCCAAAACTCTCTAAACCTGAAACAAGGCTAATCGACTACATTCCTAGAGGAATGTACCCAAAAAGCAAAAGCTCACTTGAGTCAGCAATTAAGCTGGTATGAGTAACCTTCATCCTAAAATCAACAAATCACCAAGTGATAACATAAAATTAAACACAAACAATGAACAAACACACAAACAGGTAGTTCCTCGATTAGGCAAAGGTATCATGCAAGAAAATCACAGTTAAAAGAATTTAGTTTCTCAAAGAGGCAAACATGTCATCCTAATAAGCAGATATGTATTTACATGTACTTACACTATAGATGTTGACTATAGCAAGTCTGATCTGCAGGAATATTAGTGAACTTGTCATTCTGCATGAAAAGGGTTAGAAACAATATAAATATGACTTCTAAAATGGTTGGTATTTTTTCAATTAAAACAATAGTGACCATAAATTATTTGACTTGATTAAATTATTCATTTTTAACGAATTGATCGACGATACCACATTCGCACCACCTCCGTGCCGAACATACATGCTTGTATGTCTCTCTTATATAAAGGAGGACTTCTCTGTTATCTATGCTTGAGTGGGGACACATCACATACAGGCATGCATCACCGGATACTCCTAACTATATGAGTAACAAAAACCACTCTTGGGCTATCAATTCGCATAACTCACGTCACATTTTTTACGGATAAATATCAAGCCTAGTTTAGGCATTTCAAAACCACACCCTTTTTGCAAGACCCAACCCGAAGGTTACTTAGTTTCTCTATATAGGAAAAACATAAACACAAGAAATATGGTAGTTCTAAGTGATACAATTCCAGGTGATTAAATATTTAGGAATCAAAGTTTATCAATATCTTTTATTTTTGATATTTCAAAATTACTTCACAATGACATTTTGTCAAAACTAAGGACTTGAGTCATGTTAAGTGTGTTAAACATGAGGATGGAAGAGTTTTAATGCATGATAAAGCTATTTTAGATAGATGGAATGATTACTTTTGGAACCTACTCAATGGAACACATGTAGGGGAGTTAAACTTGGAGGGGTATGCTTCACAGGAAGGGAGAGATCGCGTGTTCCATCGCAGAGTTAGTGCCACAGAAGTGAGAGAAGCTTTAAAAAGAATGAAGACAGGGAAGGCCGTTGGACCGGATGATATACCAATTGAAGGATGGAAATGTCTAGGAGAAGTTGGGATTCAATGGCTAACTAAGCTCTTTAATAGGATTTTGGAAACTAGAAAAATGCCAGATTCATGGAGGCATAGCATTGTGGTACCAATTTATAAGAACAAAGGGGATATCCAGAATTGTCGAACTATAAGGGGATAAAGCTTATGAGTCATACGATGAAACTTTGGGAGAGGGTTCTAGAACGAAGACTTAGGAGTTTAACCACGGTTTCGGAGAATCAATTTGGATTTATGCCAGGTAGGTCTACTACGGAGGCCATCTTCCTGCTTAGGCAAACTATAGAAAAATACCGAGAGGCACGTAAGAGTTTGCATATGGTTTTTATTGATCTGGAGAAAGCATATGATAGGGTCCCCAGGGAGTTAATTTGGTGGGTGCTTGAAAGGAAGAAAGTGTTTCAATGTTATGTCGATATCATTAAGGATATGTATGAAGGGGCTGTAACAAGTGTTCGCACAGTAGGTGGGATGTTCAGTGAATTTCCAATGTCAGTAGGACTACATCAAGGGTCGGCGTTAAGTCCGTATCTCTTTGCTTTGGTCATGGAAGAGTTGACGCGACATTTGCAAGAAGATGTACCTTGGTGCATGTTATTTGCAGATGATATTGTCTTAATTGATGAGACTAGTGCAGGTTTAGGTCAGAAATTAGATAGGTGGCGGGCAGCTTTAGAGAGTAAAGGTTTTAGAATTAGTCGTTCGAAGATGGAGTATCTAGTGTGCAACTTTGGTTGTGAACCACGAGGGAGAAGTAATGCAATTGAGATTGAAGGTGTAGAGGTCCCAGAGTGTGAGGCTTTTCGATATCTAGGATCTATAATTCAAAAGAATGGGGCTATTGGAGAAGATGTAGACCATAGGATTAAAGCTGGTTGGTTGAAATGGAGAATGACGTCAGGAGTATTATGCGATAGAAGGATGCCTGCAAGGCTAAAAGGGAAATGTTATAAGACAATTGTTCGACCAGCCATGCTATACGGTTCAGAATGTTGGGCTACTACGGGACAACATACACATAGGATGGCAGTAGCAGAAATGCGTATGTTAAGGTGGATGTGTGGTAAAACTCGTAAGGAAGAAATTAGAAATGAAAGAACTAGGAGATACTTAGGTGTAGCGCCCATAGAGGACAAAATTAGAGAAAGACGTTTAACTTGGTTTGGTCATGTGCGAAGGAGACCAAGCACGACGCCAATTAGAAAATGTCTAGATTGGCAACTTAATGGAGGGTGTAGACGGAGGGGACGACCGTTGAAAACTTGGATGAAGGCGTTGAATGAAGATATCATTGAGCTTGGATTAGGCGAGGATATGTGGGAAGACCGCATTGCTTGGAGAACCAAAATCCATGTAGCCGACCCCGAAAATATCAGGAATGGGCTTTGATGATGATGATGAATGACATTTTGTCATTTATTAATCAATCCACCCATTATTTTGGGAAAACATAACCATTTCAGATGCATACAATCAGTGCTGGCAACAACATGAGCCACACACTCATCATCCTATAATAGCATAGCTAAAATATTAACTAATAGATTAGGATGACTTAACAAAACAATAAATTAGGATATACAATGGTAATTTAAAACAAGACAGTGGTATGCAATGAAATCTACATCACACAAACACATGCACAACTAAGAGTCCAACAAAAATGAGCATAAAGTCAAACAACAAATTCATAGCTAATCACAACCTCCATTGAACCAATGTTCTGAACTAATCAAAATTAGAGCTAAGACTACACTCTCAATTAAGCTACTATATAAAACACAACACGATCATACCACAGTAAACATCAAAACCCACCATATAATATAAAAATTAAACCAAACCCATTACTCAGAAAGACACTCACAAATTCCATATCTAATCAACAAACCCAACATTGTTAAATTCTTGCAATAATATATATAGAAGGGAGAATGAAGAAAACTCACAATATGACTCTCGACCACGCTCACCAATCACAGTGAAAAAGATGATGTGTCGTTGTTTTTAGAAAACCAATCACATTTGGATCAACTTACATCCAAGTCCATACCTCTGTTCACCAGCTCAACCTTGGATGGAATCTTATTCAATACCACTTTCGACATTAAGAAAGAAACCCTAGGTGGAACCATTTCTTCCAAATCCACTTTGAAGGAAAATTCACACGAGCACTAAGAGGTAACTCATCCAATACTTCAAGCAACATAAATACACTAAGTCTCTATATTGCTATAAGGTCTAAATTAGTTGATCGCCAATAACAAGACTTAGGTTGAGGATCAATCTGTTTGCACACTTGATTATGGCACAAAACATAGATCATTCTTTATATTGTCCTTTGAGAAGAATTTGGTTTTGAAGATATCAAAATGGGGCTGAATGTCTTCACTTTGATTAAAAACTGGCTAGACTAGTATATGGCTATAACTACAAATCCAATTTTTCACGATATCGGTTCCAGTAAGTTTGCATTTTATTGCGATATTACGACTCGATGAAATCGAACTATGTGATTCTATGAAGCTACGATTTGTTGATGTGATCCATATCACAGGGCTTTTGACTCAATTTGATTCGCAATTCAAAACACACAATTTTAACCTTTTTAACAACACTGGTGACCTACCTAATCAGGTATCCATTTTCATATTTGGGATTAACTAGCTGCCTTGTTTGTTATATTATTAGTAATCACTTTCCTATTCCAGTATCCAACTGAAGCGAACCATCGCGAATTGGATACTTGACTCCATCTAAGTTACTTTGTGGTCAAAACCCATTACACAATGAAACCTTCAGCTCATGTGACCTTACATGTTTGAGAATAATTTACACCCTCAAATGACACTTTGAAAGCTAAATGATACTTTGAATCCTAAGCCACTCAACTAGTTTGGTTGAATACACATTTATAAAGACTGACCAATGACCAGATCCTACATATAAGCAAGGGAATCTTGGACATAGAGCGTAGATCCAAAAAAATTCATTGGAGAAAAACAAATTCACAAGCAAATATAACTATCAGATATGCTGAAAACAACAAAATAACAGCAGACAAGAAAACACATAAATATCTATCACAGAGCCCAATCGCTAATCTATTTACTCCAAACTAGACATTGATGAAGTATAAAAGAACAAGCGAAAATTGCTTCACCAAAACATGCATTTGAAATCCTTATCAGAATTGAAACAGATACAGATCTCAAACTGATTTGCGAAAAAAAAACAAATGAATCGCAAAAGAGCAATCTCACAATCAATCGATATCATACGAAAAAACACACATTAGATGATAAAACAAAGGCTCAACACGTTTAAATTAATAGATCTGGATTGGAGAACAAAACAAAAATAAATGATTAAGAAACAAATCTAGAGGTGATTGAATGAGAAAACTCATTGTGATCTTCTCCGCCAAAACGCCTCTTTCCCGCCAACGCCGTCGCCTCCTTCCAGCCCCATAACCTCACGCTGCACGAACTCTTTGCCATCCTTAATCTCACTGTGAACCTGTTTTTATTTTGTGCGAAAAGCAAACAGAACAAGGAGGGAGGATGGAGGATGGAGAAAGAAAATGAAGAAAAGATGAGGATATTTGGGCGGAACAGCTTGGATGCAAGCCATCATCGTCGTCGTCGAGGAAGAAGAGGCAGATCGTTAAGGGGGGAGAAGAAGGAAGGAAGAAGAAAAGGGTTTTCTGTTTATAAGGTGGTGGCTATTAGCCCCCACCGAATATCTTAGAGTACCAACCTCCAAAATTTTTCAAAAATAATTTCTAAAAATTAAATTAAATTTCAATAAGTTAGAATTACTGCTTTTAATTCGAAAATTCAAAAATTAATTAATTTAATCCTTAGAAAATTTAGGGGTGTTACACTGCTGAACTCAAACGTGCCTTGGGCCTTAAGAAGCTTCTCCTTGCGTACCCTTGATTCAACAAGCTCATGCTCCAGCTTGCCTGATAGGATGTCAATCTTGGAATGTTCGGCACCCAGCTCATCATTAACAACACTTAGTCATTCTGTGCCAAAAGGAGCCCCTCTTTCGTGGTCCGCACACTCTTGGCATTAAAATCAATATTAGCCTCCAACTGCTAACACCAGATAGCCCATTTGGACTCCTTCTTGGCCTTCTCGGCATTTAGGGCCCGTATTCAGCCTATAGGACGGACAAGGTTCAATTCGTTCTCAAACCAATCCCTTGCGGACACTGCCCCGCCAGGTCGGACTCAAACAATTCCAAGCTTATTTTCTTAGCCTTGGATCTTGTGCACCAGGACTTCGCTCCAGCATCTGAGTAAGCTTCGAGTTGGTTTCTCAATGATTCAATCTCGTAAAAAGCGTCAGAGTGGGACTTCTAAAAGTTTGCAAATACTCGCTCCATGATATACACTCTCTCATGAGCGGCCTCGACTTCAGTTCCAGCCACGACCACTTGATTCAGGTATGACATCCTCGGTACAAGATGTTTTTGTTCCTTATCCATACGTTTTCCCAGCATCCCTCCTTCTGGCTCCAGAACACAATTCGCTAGCCAATCATTTCATCTGCTAATATGTTTTTTGGAAGCGTAAGAAAAGTCAACCTCTTGGTGCCAAACGTGCTTGCTCATCTTTACCATGTTTGGTGTAAACAAACTGATCCACGCATCCGAATGGAGGTCCTTCGGGACTGGAATCACTCCAGGACCATCCTTCATTGTCTTCACTGCATCACGACCCTCATTCACAGTTTCCCCTTACTTGCGATGATTGACTCTCTTTCACGAGCCGACTCATAATCGATGGACGGGAAGAAGGAAGCAAGTTATTCCTCAAACCCGTTGTGACCTCAATATGGGGACGGGAGCAAGACGGAGGATAGTATGAGCGACATAGAGGGGAATTTTCACCATAAGGTCGACAACCGGATGAATTTTCGACAGTGTTGCGATCCAAAGATGGACAACCAAGTTTCGCACTTGGAGAAGCTTCCATGCTCACTTGTAGTAGCATTTTGTTCAGAACCTCTACCTGCTCTGTACTCAGCTTTGTTACATCTTTAACCCCCATCACTTGAAGATACTCTCTCTCCAAGTTAATAAGGAAAATAAGGGTTTTTGCCCGAGTATCACGCCCTTCAGGCACAATAGTCTCTGCCCCAGCGAACGAATCAAGAACTTGTCCGACAGCTTCACGTCCTTCAAACAAAGCTGAACGCCTACGAATGGGCCTAAACACAGCACGAGGCCTCTTTGAACGAGCATGAGAAGGAAGTGCCTCATTTAATTCTGCCCTCCTTGAAGGGCACAAAATCTTAATCTTCGAGAGTTTCCTCTTCTTCGAAAAAGATACGCCTTCGGGCTTTGGCTTTGAAACCCTAAAAAGAGTGGAGCCTCATGCCAATGGGCCCATAGTCCATTGTGCTGGATATTAGAAGACTTAACGACAACCTCTATCCGCAGACAAGGCATGTCACGAAACGCGTCCAAAGTCGTTTTATCCTCAGCAGAAAGAGACGAAGTTGGGGATTTTCCTACGAAAAACACAAGGTTCATATGCATTTAACACAGGCGGGATCAGAAACAAAATTGAACTTACTCAGTTGCCTAAATTGCCACACGACCGGACGACCAGCAAACTCGAAATACTTCGAGTCCGCGAAGGCCATGAAATAATATTTCTGCCAGGACTTAAAATCGTCAGGCAGATTGTCAAAGCGGTCCGGCGATGTCAGCATGCACATAGCGTGCTCGTTTATTCGAGGGGAAGTAAGCAGTTGGATCGCCCTCGAAGACACTCGGATACTAGCGTCCCTCGCCCTAATCAGAATGTTGATCATAGTCCTATACCCGTTCAACACTAGTTGAGCGGGCGCAATGCCGAGATACGCCAGGAACTCCCAAATTTCCTTGATAACAGGAAAACGGAACCAGATTGAAACATATCTCGGTGAAGACGGATGAACTCCTCTGAAGGGGATCATGGCATTAGATTGGCGCCCAGAGTGAAAAGCACCAAGTCATCAAGAATCTCATATGTTTCACAAAGGACTTCTAGACTAGACTCAGAAAGCAACCTCTCTTCAAAGAACTTGAGGCCCTTAGTAGACAATTCATCGAAAAATTGATTCAGGCCCACCATGAAAGATCGCACAAGCTTTCGATTACGAAAATTGAGCAAAGTCAAAAGCACAGAATGCGATACGACAAAACAAAATCTTTGAGATCGAAAAATCCAGACTCAATTAATGAAGCTTGCTGACTCAATTAATCCAGACTCAAAACAGAGTCTTTGAGTAAACATAACTGCGGATTTTTCGCAGAAGGGAGATCTATATAGAAAACATAACTCCCGCCTTTTTCTTTTTCAAGTGAACACACGACCAATTAATGAAGCTTGCTGCTCAAGGAAACAATTCAGACTCAATCATCATGACTGCACAGTTTCTTCATGAAGTGACTTGGTGGACCAATGAGTTGGCCCACCAACTCGGGGGAGTAGCTGATGATACATCAAACCGTCTTTTGATCAGCACCGTACGCGTGTCGTGATAATCTAGTCAATAGAACAAAACAAGCCTGATTGCACGCCCAATCCAGCAAGGCCCAAACAATACTAACCCCACTATTGACAGGATCCAGAAGGTCGAACCCAAATTGCAATGTGCCACTAAGCCCACACGTCACGCGGTCAAGCCCAATACTCGCAAGCCCTGATAAGGCAAGAGTAAGCCCTGATAAGGCAAGAGTAAGCCCTGATAAGGCAAATATCTAGGGGATCGACCCAAGATAGGTAGGCTAGCAATACATTGGTTCCAATTAGGAAACAAATACTGGAGTATAAGTCAGGCAAAAACACTTCCTTTCATGGACAACACTTCGAAACAAAAACCTCTCCCGCAGATCTAGGAGCACAAGTCATGTAGGGAAACTTTTCTACATGGACAACTCCAAACACGGAAACAATTTCTAGCAAGATCTTTTCCCCTAAACTATGTCACCAAAGACCTAGCTGAACAAGGACTCTTGCACTATAAAAGGGAGATAGGGTTGATGAACAAATGTACGCTACAGAAACCCAATTTACAATTTTAATGCTCTCCTAAGCCTTATCTAACTTAAGCATTAGAGTGCCATCGGTTGTTACACTGTGGTCTTTGGCTCACATGCGTTCCCTGTGTAGATTTAGGTTAAGGCGAGGAAGGAAAGCAGAAACAGACTCCATCAATTATTATTAGCACTACAAAAAACGAGGTCTAAACCGGCACTTTCACGGCCAGTCCTCACATTTACATTCCAAAGCCTTCAGATGCTATCACTGGTTTATTTCAAGTTTACATAGTGTGTTTTGGTTGGTTGGTTGGCTGGGGTTTTTGGAATTTGGTAACTGAAATCTTAACTTGGAATTAACTTCAGGGAAAAGCAATGGTCCCTCAACTAGCACCATGCTCTCAACTAGCACTGTTCCCTCAACTAGTACTGATCCATCAAGCCACCAAATATTGTGTTGTGCATATAATGCTAGTGGAACGGTTTTTGTCACTGGTAGCTCAGATACCTATGCAAGGGTAAAACTGAGTGTTATTCTTTGCGTTGTGTACATTATGTTTGTTTAAACTTGTTCTTCTATACTTAGCAAATATATTGTTCGAAATTGAAATGCACTGCTGGATGCATATGAGTTTCTTTTTCAAGAACAAGCAATTTGCAGGTGTGGAATGCTTTGAAGTCTAACACAGATGAGTGCAAGCAACCAAATTATGAGATTGATTAAAGAAAATGAAATGCATATAATCAGAGCACACTGATCTCGTCCCGTCCCGTCCCGAACCCGTTTGGGATGGGACGAGGTCGGGATGAGGTTTTTCCCATCCCGTCCCATCTCGATCCCGAATGAACGGGATGGGATAGGGATGGGTTTATCTCGTCCCATCCCGTCCCGTGCCTACCCCTACTCCAACCCATCCTACTGATGAAAATAAAATTATGTTTTCTAAACCGCCGCTTTAGATGTTACAAGCACCGGTAAAGAGTAACCAACCCGCGAATAACGACACTTTTACAGCGCTTTAGAACTACAAAAAAACAAAGTCTAAAACGACACTTTTACGGCGACATTTCAATAAAAGCACCGGTACAACATAAGCAATAACGGCGTTTGGGATATAAAACGCCGGAAACAACCCGTGATCGTTTTCCACCAGGGAGAAAAATTAAGTTTTAAGCAATCACGACATTTATACAATAAAGCGCCGGTGAAGAGCGAAAATAAAATTGTTTTTTTAAACACGCCGTATTAGATGTAAAAAGCGCCGGTAAAGATCTCCCAATACCGGCGTTTCGATTTGAAAGCGCCGGTGAAGAGCTCACAATACCGGCGTTTGTTAAAGAAGCGCCGGTAAAGAATGAAAAAAACCCGCGACCCCATCCCGCCAATGAAAATGAATTTGTGTTTATAAAGCGCCGTATTAGATGTCGGAAACGCCGGATTAGAATATACCTATTTATACCCCCCTGCGCTGATTCGCGACTCACCTCCTTCCTCCTTCCCTCTCCTTCGCCGCTTCCAGTCCTTCGGGACTTCGTTCGTTCCCTCTTCCCTCCTTCCCTCCTTCGCTGCGTCGCGACCTCCCTCCCTCCTTCGTTGCTTCGCGACTTCCCTCCTTCGCGATTTCCCTCCTTCCCTCTTCCCTCCTTCGCTCTCATCTCTGTTTCTGACCGCTCTTCTCCATTCACCTTCCTTTCCTCCTTCGTTATCATCTCACATCTCCCTTCCTTACAGGGATTGAGGGTTTGAGACGCACAAAAGTTCCAGATTCCAGGGTTTGAGACGCACAAAAGTTCCAGATTCCAGGGTTTGAGACGCACAAAAATTGTTGCTTTTTGCTTTGAATTCGATTGAGGGTTTGAGACGCACAAAAGTTTCAGATTCCAGGTTTGAGCGCAGTCTACGCGTTTGACGAAATGCCACACTCAATTCTCTTCCTCAAACTAAATTGTGTTTTTATTTGTTTTGCTTGGTAGCTTTATTCATGGCTTCAGAAAGTCCTAATCTTGAGGAGAGGTTGAAATCTCTCATTCATCAGCTCCAAGTGGAATCGGGCATTCTTGATAAGATTGTCTACAAAGGCAAGAACCAGCATCGACGTTGCTTGTATTTCCAGTATCTATTGAAGGTTGATTTTTTTTTGTAAAAACTGTTTTTCAGTGGTACATCTATTTGAAATTTAACTTATTTATTAAATTTTTTTTTTGTATAATAGGTAGTTCTAATGAAATATTTCTATTTATTAGGTGAGAAGGGATGTAAGACTTCTGCTTTCAGGTCATCTGGAGCAGATACTGAACTTCCTCTTTCAAGTTATTAGTGGGCAAAAACCTGCTAAAATGCTTCGGCTTCTAGAAAGGTAAAAAGTTCCATCGCAATCTCCAATGAAATTATCCTTATTAGTTTACATAGATTTGGAAAAATTCCTTCCACCAACATTGGCAACATGTCATATATTGCAAGAAAAAAGTCTCCTGCTGTGTTGCTCTCCACTCTGATCCTGTGACAACATTCACTACATTATATCTAACGAGGTTCATGAAAATCTGTGGTCTAATTGACTTCTATAACTAACATGGTGCCTACAATCCGTGTTTTTTAATTTATTTTCAATTTCTAATCAGTGGGCTTCAACAAAAAGTAATTTGTAGAAGAATGCAATTGATTATCCGCTCAACAGTGTTCATGTCATCATTCCTGAGTCCTACTAGCATATATGAGTCATCATTTTTGCCCTCGCTTATTCCCATTGTTATACTAGACCAGTATGTATACTGGTGTACAACATTCCACACTAGTTACATCTTTGCTGAAATTTTTTTAGGCATGTTGGTATGGCTTCAACATTGATGCTCCTCTGGCACATGTTAACATATTCGGTCTCGTGACTCGATTCGCGTTAACATGCATTTGATACATTAGTTGCCTATGTTACATGGCAGTATGGTTTTTCATTTTGACAGGATCTAAGAAAATCTTCATGTACTTAAATTTAGGAAGTTCACTAGTTACGTGCTTTCTTGTTGTTTGTGTTCTTTTGAGCTTTGAGTTGTGATGTTGATATTTATATATAAGAATATTCTTTTTCCTGGAGGGAAAAGTAAATCTAAGTTTAACTTTGTGTTTGATTTTCATTTTTCAGCACCAACAAGAGAAAATTTGATGGTGCAAGTCACAATTATCAAGAGCGACTTTTGGGAATGGCTCGTTTACTATCGCAGGTGTATTTTTATCTTTTATTCTTCTATACTTTTGTTCTTCTTACATTTCTATTATAACTATCCTTAACATCTACTAAACTCAAGCATAAAGAACATTTCTTTTTTAACAAATATTCTTGCTGGAGAAGAACTTCTTTGTTAGGGTAATCCAAAATGAAATATTCATACCATTTTAGTGTTTGGGCTTATTAGAAGACCTATGTGGAAAACTGTGCAATGTGTAGCTCTAATGCAGATTGTGGTGGAAGCAAACATAAATCTAGTTAAAATAATTGCATGAATCAGTCTGTCTGAAGTTCATTTGCCAAAGAGGGTGAGATGCGGCAATTGTTGAATAGCAGAGGATGAACTTTTGTCCAAGACAAGAAAGATGAAACGGGCTGGTGCCTGCATATTATGGAACTCTGCTAGGTCCATAGACCAAAACTCAAAAGCAATAGGACACATAGCTGGGATGCACCGACTCTCCGAAATACCGCCGTATCACGTGTCAAATACGTGTCGGACACGGATACGCGTTCGATACGTGGTCAACGGTCAAAATTCGTTGACTGGCAAGGACACGGCACGGACACGGTCCAGACTCGGTCCAGACACGGTCCGGACACGTGTGTATATATAAACTCCTTTCCTCTTCGATCGATTGCAACAAAACCCTAAAAAATCGATCGACAGAGAGAGAGGTCTTCGATAGAGAGACGTTCGACGCGATTTGACAGGGAGATCGTTCGACAGAGTGGGAAATCGATCGCAACTTTCGATCCGTCAACAGAGAGAGGGAAATCGTTCGACAGAGAGACGGAGATCGATCGACAGAGAGAGGGAGATCGTTCGACGCGATTCGACAGAGAGAGAGGGAGGTCGATCGATAGAGATCGATCGACGGAGAGGGAGGGAGAGACTGATTTCTGCGATGTCGTCCTCAGGTACCTTTTTTTTTCTGCGATTTCTGCTCTCTGTTCTTTTTTTTTTTGTTTCTATTTCATTCTGTGATGAGCTTAAAAAAACGAGATCATCATTATGTCTCCTTTCTCTTAGTTTCTTTTTATTTTTCTTTGTTTTCCCAGTAATTGGTTCTGTGCGACCACACAGCCTTGATACTTGCTTACTGAAAGAAATGAAATGAGAGAATCAGATTACAAATATTTCAATGTATCTAGTAATACAAAATTACAGACACTTAGCGACCAGAAAGTTGAGTAAACCTCAGTACTTAATTAAAAAACCAGGAGCTTGTTTTAGCAGTCTAAAGTCAATATCGTGAAGTAAACACTTCTTTTTTCCCTAAATGGTGTTGATTGCTACAATATCGATATGAGGACCAAGCACTACTGCCATGATCTGCTGTATTGTTGGTTTGATTAAATTATTCTCTTCTGGAAGTGGAGCCTTTACAGTTTAATAGTATTATTAATTTATTTATGATTTTATGAGTTACAAAAAAAATATATTAAAAATTTAAGTTTGAATGTGTTGCCGAGTCTTATTTTTTTGAAAATTGCCGAGTCGCCGTGTCATATCCGTATCCGTGTCCGTGTCCGAGTCCGTGCATCCTTGGTAGTTATCAATGGTAAAGCCAATTTTTTTTTCTACCTGAGCTAGTAACTAATAAAAAAATACAACTATAAAAAATACATTGCATATACCAAATTGGATCCAGTGTAGTCTAATTTTAAGCCAAAATAAGGTCACTATCGATAACCTTAGCAATGAGCAAATGAGCATAATAATTAGAATATATAACTAATATCACAAAATAATTAGGATAAGTATCTAAGTATAGCTAAAAAAAATTTGAAATTTGCGAACCTAATATGATCATAATACAATTTCATAGAAAAATAAGTTTATATGAGGCTCAAATTTTGTACGAGTTGGCTAATGGTATATATTTTCATTGAATTCTATAGTTATTATTTTAGATATTAATTTTAAATATTTTTTTGTTGGAGGTTTTATACCACTTGTGAAAAACAATTCATTTCTTTAATGTTAACAAATTTTTAGTAATTAAACATTTTTTTATGTTTGCAATTACTAATAAAATTGCATTGAAAATAAAATAAAAATGCACTCGAAGAGTATCGAACTCGGGTCTTTTACTAAAAATAATAAACATCTAACCACTACACCAACAAAGAGATGTTCAAACATTTGTATAAACAATTGTCATATTGTATTCTACTTTATATAATCGATTTTTTAAATACTAAAGTATATATATACAAAAAAATATTTTAAAAGTTGAGGGGGCAGCCCTTAGTAGGTCCGCCCATGAGTGAAAGGATCACATAGAGTAGAGCTGGTATAGTCATCATTCAACTTAACAAATGAAACTTTTCTACAATTGGAAACTCTTTAACCTCTCAAAGGGGGGAAATGGAAAATACCCATTCGATGGTTTGAACCAGTTAGATGACTATGCTAAGTTATTTGCTAAATCAAATGAAAATTCCTACAATGGGATTTGATTTCAACTACTAACTTGAAGATTAGTGGTTGTATAACAGATTGATGAAACAGTCTTTGAATCAAATCAGAATAGAACAATCTAATGAAAGATATAGAGATCATAAATAATTATAGAGGAAGAAAAATCTTACCTTTCTCTGTAAGAGCTAGAAGGATTTGATGAATGGGAAGAAGAAATCGACCCACTCGCTCGCTGTTGCTGGTCATGGGTGACTGCTTGCGCTTTTAAGCATCTCGTCAACTCTTATGCTTTGTAGTTCCGGGTCTATGCACCCCCAAACGGTCATCTTAGTACCGCCACGTCAAAAAGTAATATCAAACTGAAAGCAAAAATTCTAGGGGTCGGAGATGCGCGCTGGCGCTCATCTCGAGGAGGATGGGTGGTTACACCCATCCCTCGCTCCCTTTCCCTCGACCCCTCCCTCAATCCCTAGCAAAGCTCAACTGAATGTCAGGCAGCACCACCATACACCCTAACCATCTGTTCTTCTCTTACCACCCCTATTTTCTAATGTCTTCGACTTTTTGACACCACCATTTCAGCCGAAGGACACCATCACCATCACCTTTACTTTTTTTTTTTTTGAAAGCGAGCTGGGTTTTTATAGGATCCCAACAAGGTGCGACCTGCAGGTCAACACCATAAGAAAGTAACCATGCCGCTGGCGGGTCTCGAACCTAGGATGTGGGGGATAAACCCACACAACCCTAACCACCACTCGACCATAACACCATTGGCCCATCACCTCTACTTTTTTAAGTAACCACCACCTTTCTTTTGGACACCACCGTCTATTTTGGGACACCACCAATATAAACCCTCAAATCTCAAAAAAAAAATCAATTCTGACCCTCTCAGGAACAACATCACCACCGCACCGCCTCCACTACCAGTCACACCACCTCGCCCTGCCCGCCCCACCACCACCGCACCGCCTCACTCAGCCCACGGGCCGGCCACACTTCTTCTCTCATATCTTATTTTTCTTCTGTTATGTTCATTTTTCTTATCCTTTGTTCTACTATCTTTTTCTTCTCATATTGTTCTCTTATGTTCCTCTTCTTCTCCTATCGTTATCTTCTTTTCCTTTATTCTCAGAAACAACAACAGGGATGGAGTAGCCACCCCTCCCCCTCCTTTTACTATCTTCCTTTATTATCTGCTTATCTATTTTTTTCTCTTATTTTCCCTCACACGGGCATCTGCTAATGAAGAACCCGTCCCCGCAAAGCCCTCGCAAGGATAGGTTCCCCACTCGCGTAGGCTTGTGCGAGGGCAAAAGAGGAAAAAAATAGATAATAAGAGGAAGAGATGAGAACGTGGGGCAATGCGACCGACGGGGTGGGGTGGTTGTTGTTGATCCATCCCTGTTGTTGTTCCTGAGAAGGGAGCATAAGAAGATGAAGAAATGAATAGAGGATTAGAAGAAACAGAGAATAAAAAGGAAGAAATTAGCAGAAAAATAGAGAATAAGATACGTGGTGCAACTGAAGGTGGCGGAGCGAGGCGGTGGTATTGTTCATGATGGAGAAGAAATGAGAATAGAGGGAGAGATAAGAGATACGAGACGAGATATTAAAAAAAAAAAAAAAAAAAAAAAAAAAATAAATATATATATATATATATATGGTGTGTTTTATTGTTGTTTTTGCTTTTGTTTCATTTATATAAAGGTTTTGGGGTCCTTAAAACCCAGCTCGCTTTCCAAAAAAATAAATAAAAAATGAGTTACCAACGCAAGAATGGAGCGCGTAGAGAACGCCCTTGCGAACATCTCAAAGCAATCGACTGCTGTCTTGGCTCGTTAAGAACCTGAAGCTATCAGAAAAGTTGCGTCGTGAGGTTGGACATTGAGATAGGATTTCAGATTTGTATGAAGCAAAGAAGGTGAACCCTATTGTCGTTATTGGAATAAACCATCTGTGTTTAATGTGTACGACGAGTATACTATTATCCGCTATTCACTGCGTTATGAGACCGAAACACAACACAATTTTTTTTGTTGATTTTCACGTTGAAGAAATATGAATATTGAAGTTTGCAAAAAAAAAGAGTGGTTGTGGAGAACAATCATAATTTCCCAATTGGTTCAAAGTCCCTAAGTCTAGGGTTCAAAGAGGAAATTATGTTTGTTTGATTCATGATACGAGCAACTACCATGGGAAAGTTCAAGGTCGGTTCTTCATGACGCATCATGACCAATTAAAATTATATAAATAAATTTTATATACCACTGCGGCTTGAGAATGAGACAGTAGCGTCTCATTAAAACACACCATCATTATATATATATGATTTTATAAGCCGGGGCGAGGCGGTGGTATTGTTCATTATACTCTATTGCCGATCTAGTTGGGCAGAGATGAGACTCTACTGTCTCATTCTCAAGCCGCTTCTTTCTTTTCGCAAACCTTCGTCTCTCTAGAGGTCGTAACATAATTAAAATACGTTGGACTATAATGAACCAAACGCAAATGGTGGTTGACATAAAGCTTAGTTTGGTTGACTCCACTAGAAAACCATCATTTATAAATAAATAAACATAAAACAATAAAGTATAACCCATTGAAGAGTTGAAGTTGAATAAAAGTTTATTCTTAAACAAACATTGAAGAGTGTTTTGTCGCTCTTTGTTTTACGAGAATAGTCGCTTATGCCTTGGGAACATTGTTTAAAATATGTAACTGGATTCATTGACAACTCATTGCATCACCCCAACTTTGTTGTGCCCAAACCCTAGTGTCTAGTGCGGACACTATTTCATGCCATTTTTCTTAATTGGAGTCGAACTCCTTTAGTATTCCTCTCATTTCTTATAAACTTAGCCACTTCTCTAAGTTCTTTGTCTCATTTTCGTGCTAATCATTACAACAACAAATCTTATTCGCCAGGTCTTGGGGTAGGGTTTGGTCTCAAACTTCCAATCTTATTACCTTTTTGCAATTGTCGGGTACCGTTCTTCTTCGACCCTTGTCCCGACTTTATATCATCTTATGTTTGTACTGAAGATATTTGAGTTGTCACGTTGAAGCTCTTAGTGTCTAGTTTTGGAGACATAAATCCCTAATAATAAAGACCAATGACTTGCGATTCTATAGTTGGTGTCATATTTCCCACATACGACACATGACATTGCTTGGTATAATCAAGATTCACATTTCTTTCTTGTTCTTACTCATCATTTTCTCTTTACTTTCTCTCAATCATTCATTTCATTATGACTCCTATCACAACTTAAAAATAAAAAAAAATATGGTCATTAACCCTTTTAGTTTTATTTATTATTTTATACATTTATGCCAAAAGGTTGCATCATTGTTACCACTTAGCATCCATGTTGCCTCCACCTTGCATCAGTGTTTGTTTTCACTCCGGCCCATCGCATGAAGACTCGCTTGCATTCCGATCTGGTCTGGTCCATCTAAGGAATTACATTCAATACCCGAAGGCTAATCATTTGTGGAGCATGTGCTCCTAGTTGAATCATCTGATAATTTCTCTCCCCCTCCCCAACAAACCCTAAATGCCACCATTATGTTAAAATTTCCCCGTCCCTTATAAATCAATATATCTTAAAAGTTTATTTTTATTATTCACTCCTTATAAGTACCATCATAAATGCATGTGCCTTACGTCGAAAATTACCTCATTGATATTTGCACCCATGGTATCAGAAGCTACAAGAAAATAAAAGAGTAAAGATGGTAAAAAAAAAAAAAAGATATAAAAAGTGAGGCATGGAGGCAAAACTAGAAAGAGAGTACCATATTATGAAGAGCTTTGACTTTTTGACATCACTATATCTACTCAAGGACACCACTACCAGTTTTTTTATGTGCTAAAGAACACCATCATTATATATATATATATATATATATATATATATATTTTTTTTTTTTTTAAACACACCACCACCTCTCTTATCTCTTATCTCTCCCTCTATTCTCATTTCTTCTCCATCATGAACAATACCACCGCCTCGCCCCGCCACCTTCAGTTGCACCACGTATCTTATTCTCTATTTTTCTGCTAATTTCTTCCTTTTTATTCTCAGTTTCTTCTAATCCTCTATTCATTTCTTCATCTTCTTATGCTCCCTTCTCAGGAACAACAACAGGGATGGATCAACAACAACCACCCCACCCCGTCGGTCGCATTGCCCCACGTTCTCATCTCTTCCTCTTATTATCTATTTTTTTTCCTCTTTTGCCCTCGCACAAGCCTACGCGAGTGGGGAACCTATCCTTGCGAGGGCTTTGCGGGGACGGGTTCTTCATTAGCAGATGCCTGTGTGAGGGAAAATAAGAGAAAAAATAGATAAGCAGATAATAAAAGGAAGATAGTAAAAGGAGGGGGAGGGGTGGCTACTCCATCCCTGTTGTTGTTTCTGAGAATAAAGGAAAATAAGATAACGATAGGAGAAGAAGAGGAACATAAGAGAACAATATGAGAAGAGAAAGATAGTAGAACAAAGGATAAGAAAAATGAACATAACAGAAGAAAAATAAGAGATGAGAGAAGAAGTGTGGCCGGCCCGTGGGCTGAGTGAGGCGGTGCGGTGGTGGTGGGGCGGGCAGGGCGAGGTGGTGTGACTGGTAGTGGAGGCGGTGCGGTGGTGATGTTGTTCCTGAGAGAAAAGATAGGGTCAGAATTGATTTTTTTTTTTGAGATTTGAGGGTTTATATTGGTGGTGTCCCAAAATAGACGGTGGTGTCCAAAAGAAAGGTGGTGGTTACTTAAAAAAGTAGAGGTGATGGGCCAATGGTGTTATGGTCGAGTGGTTATATTCTAGTTATATATTAGTTATATATTCTAGTTATATATTCTAGTTATTATGCTCATTGCTAAGGTTATTGATAGTGACCTTATTTTGGTTTAAAATTGGACTACACTGGATCCAATTTGGTATATGCAATGTATTTTTTATAGTTGTATTTTTTTATTAGTTACTAGCTCAGTTAGAAAAAAATTTGGCTTTATCATTGATAACTAACTACTATTATCAACTAATAAGTATTTTCCATTTCGCCCCCCCTCGACTAAAATCCTGGGTCCGCCCGTTTCACTATGAAGTTAGATTTTTCGAATACCCATCAGTCCCAAGTGGATAATACTTACAATAGTATGTATTTTCCACAACTTTACTACCTCACTTTTGGGGGTGTCTCAAAAGACAATTTTGATTTGAAAGTTGAAACTTTTGTGTGGGTCAATACTTCTGAGGCATTGTTCGAGAAGATGGTAATGTCATGTGCTGCTTTTGTTTAGCTCCACATTGACGACAAAAGTAGAGTCCCTATGACCTATCTAAGGAGCTCGTTTCATGGTGACTAATCAAAAACTAGAAATGTATATTCTAGTACACTTTTTTGCCACCAAAATGGAAGTGTTATATGGAATTCTTAGGTGGGTTATCAACTACTAGGAAAATCTTCATGGTGGTGGATTGTTTCAGCAAAATGGGGGCATCATAGGCCATGATCACCCATCATCCTCTTGTAACTATTGTGTTTCCATTTGTAGAAGAGGATGAAGGTACGCCTTTCTCAAATGGACTCTTCCCGAGAATCCAAACAAAAATGCTCCCATTAAACGTCCTCAATCTCATCTACCCTTTCCTCTAGAAAGTAAAATGTTCATTTCATATATTTTTGTTCATTTATTGAATAGATAGATAAGTTGAGATTTTATTATGATGATACTTAGCAATAAAACACTAGGAAAGTTTGATCATAGACACCTAAAATGCCTTATTATAATTAAATGTTCCAACCACCTGCAAGAAGTATGTTGAAGCTCAGATGGAGGATTCTCTCCTTCACCCTTCCTTTTGTGACACTTGGTAAATCTATTTTAACTATGACACTTCCTAAGCATATTTAGGCGGTGTTGTAAAGGGATGTAAGAATTGGAAGACTACTGCTTAGGGAAATGAGCTACAGAACTTGTTATAATGATATAGTTCATATGCAATTTGTTGGGGTACTTTGATAAAAAGAAACAAGAGACATTCCTAGATATGTGTTTTTAGAGGAAAGAAGATATGTGATGGAGATTATCGGGCAGTTGATTCATTTATGCTCAGCAAGCAGGGAACTTTCCAGCGTCCACTTAGAGCATCTCTTGACTGATTGATTACACTTTTCTATGCAACTAAGGATGCACGGACTCTTCGGAAAACCCCTGTTTCAAGAGTCGGATACGTGTCGGACACGGACTCGCGTCTGACACGCGCTCGACACGTATCCGACACGCGGTCAACGGTCAAGACACGGCCTCGGCTCGGCTCCGACATGGCCTCGGCTCGGCTCTGACATGGCCAATGTTTTTTTTTCCTGTTTTTCTTGGTTTTTTTCTTTTTTCCTATTTTTCTCTGTTGGTTTTCGGAAGTAGTTCTTGAAGAAACACCAATTCTACTGCACTCAATTGCAATCACCAATTCTTCGATTCCTTCAGTCGGGAAGAGGGGTTGCTTCAATTAGAGCACCTCTTCACGCCGTACTCAACCTGAGGGTTCTTGACTGACATTTTCATTTGATGGTACATCAGGCGTCATCAAGGTCGTTTCTTCCCTCGCTCTAAATTAGATACAATAATACACACAAAAAATGGTATTTTACTATATAATTTTTCTGTAAATTGATTTATCTATTTCTGATGACTAATTTGCTCTTAGATACACAATTACACATTATTTTGAAACAATTTGTAAATTAGATACACTCCCCAATAAATTGACTATCCGAGCATCTCTGTAAATTTTTCTATCTCTCTTGTTAAGCTCTCCTCTTCCAGCTTCAAAAGTAAAAATTTTAAACAATTTTAAGCTTTAAGTTGTTTATGTTCATATGAGTTATAAAAAAATAAAAATTAATAAAAAGTAAAGTTTGACTGTTTCACCGTGTCGCTGAGTCCTAATTTTTTGAAAATTGCCGAGTCACCGTGTCGTGTCCGTGTCCGACACGACCCGCGTGTCCGTGTCCATGCATCCTTGACACATAGTAAGCAAATGGTCTATGGACTCCTCAAAATGTTAACAAAGACCTCTGATAATAATAATATTATCAACTGTCACTGCTATATAATAAGTCTGATATTTAATAAGTTTGCATTTGCCCTTCTTCTCTTGTTTCATCTTTCATGCCCTGTTTTTTTTTTTTCTTTTGTCAATTGTAAATGAAATATTAAAATAATTTCATAAACTATAACACTCAATATTTCTGCGAGTTGCATTAGAAGCACTTGATGTCAAACCCATACAAGAACGTAACTTGGGGTGTTTGTAAAAGAGAATGCTTTGGTTGATTTATGTGTGCCCAATTTTCGCTAAGTTTTTGCTTGTAACATATTTCATGTAGGATTCCTGGAATCATTGCAATATCCCTTTCATGGCTGATCACATATTACTCCTTGTGGCAACTAGTTGAATTGCATGAAGTAACAGTGCCCGTCCTTCTCTTTCTTGCAATGCAATTGTATATTCTGGTCATGAAGCATCTAAAGAAGAGGCCACTCAGGCTGGGAAGGCTTCATTGAATGACGAGTACACGTTCCAGGGGTCTGATTATGCAGCTGCAAATGGGATAGGTATGACTAGTCGTTCTTTGTTTGATTCAAGTCTTTTGATTGCTCCATCCTCCTTTTGATTGCCTCTATAGTTCACTAGTTCAGTGCCAGGAAAATTTTGGTTTCTTTGTTCATTTAAAATTTTTGCATTCCCTGTTATAAGAAAAGAAAAACATAGATTTGAGTTTGATACTTCTTTTCAAATCCATTTATATATTGCTCACCAGTCATAACTTCCATGTAGATCATCTCTTCCATGTAGATCATCTCTGTCTTCTCCATGATTCAAGCTGGCATTTCTTCAATGTTAATCCAGAAATGGATCTTGCATTGTAGTCTATTCGATTTATAACGTAATTTTCTGCCTCAAGCGCAATTTTTTTTTTAAATCATGCAAAACTTTCTGGTTAATCTGATATGATTCACTGTCCTTTCAGAAACAATCATACTTAAGTTTAAATAAACTCAAAACACTGGCAGAGACAATATGGTTGTGATGTGCACAGTTACAGCATAAACGTGGCTTTGCTCTTTGTTATACATGTGCTGATCTTTGAACCCAATGCATCATTCCGGTGACTTTAGTTGTTTGTATGCAACAAGTTCTTAGGTTTCTTTAGCTGAAACATTTACAATCGAATGACACATTGGCTGGCTTGTTTTTTACTGCTTGCTTGTACTAGGGAAAAGTTCTTACGTTGCTCTAATGCCAACTGGATATGGACCAAACATGTAAAACCAGAAACCAAACATGTTGGTGGGTTTGATGTTCAAAGAGAAACCTCATTCAGAAGCTGATGGAAAGGAAGAAGAAAGCCAGAGTGGGAGGGTCGTTCTCCATGCAAATGAGGAGAGAGAGGAGCTTCAGTTGAGTCTCTTGGTCCTGATATTCTTTCTATGATTTTCACATTTCTGCACAATCACTTTGATATCGCTTGCTACTCATCTGGCTGCAAATCTTGGTAAACTCTCTTTAACTTTTCACTTGTTTGGAAGAAACCTTTTCCACCTCTTTTAGAATTTGCTGGAATGAGCATGTTATTTGAGTAAGTGCATGTCTGAAATGCAATTTACATGTCATGCTTTATGTACCTCGGAAATAATTTTAGTTTTATGGTTTGAAGGTGAAATAAGAAATATTGCTCAATCTCAAAATTTTATGCAAACCTCTTAATTAAGCTTTGCTAAAGGATGTAGGAAGATGGGTACTATAGGGTTATTCATTTATTTTGTCTCTTATTCTAATCAGAGTTCTGAATTTGGCAAAATGTAGCATGTATTTCAAGGATATAGATTTCTAATTTAACTGATTAGGAGGCCAAAGCAAATGCCCGATGCCCATTTCAGATAAGATTTTGATTCAACATTCAAGTTTTATATGATTTATTTAGTTGTTGACACATTATTTTCTAGAGATGCCCTTATTACCGTAGCTCAAATCGCAATGAGATGACCTATTGGATGGACTAATTGGAGTAGAACCAGTGACAAATCTTTACAGGATATCTATTATTGATACTTGAGTGAGAACCAGTGGCAGTACTTAATACTTATCCCAATGTTTGGAATCTATCTATAGACACATTCACTGATATTTAAGCTTTTCAAACCCCTCTGTTGCCACCTTAATCTTGGGAAAATCCAGAAATTTCAACTTCAATGCGGGTGGGGAATTGCAAACTGAGCTGTTGCTATGCAGTTAGTTAGACTGTATGTTGTCCATGTGCTTTATATGCATCTCACTTCTTGAATGAATCTTACCATCCCCTAGATGCCGAAAACCTCTAAATGAATGAACTATCTCATTAGCTGGTAGACACTGATTCACTGTGCTAGGTTTCTTTCATGTCTTTTTTTCATTTCTACACCAGAACACCCTCAACTCTGTCTTCTCCATGTCTTTGTTTCTGCAAGTAGTATTTCCTTGATAGATTGTATTGGCTAAGAACATTGTTTTCAACTCTAACTAGAATGAATTTTGTTGTAGGGATTATTTTAGAAACTCATTCAAAGAAGCAAATCCAGACAAGAAGGGTATTGCAGTGGTAATATACACAATCTCTACACTTAGTTTTGCAATTTCTTGTTGTTGTTGTGTGTACATTTGATAAAACTCTTTTTTATTTTATTCTAAATTGAATTAAAGGTTGCAAAGGAAGCTGGAGAGAAGTGGAAGTCTATGAGTGATGACCATACAAGCTAGCCAACATATAACTTAGCACACTATGTATGAGGATGTAACATAGGCAGGTCTAAATATATGGTCGTTATTGTAGAAAATTGTAGTGTGCTTTGAGTTTATTTGATATTGAAGGAGGTTTCAGCAGATGATATGAGATTAGAAAATTCACTGTCTATTTTTCCGTCCCAATGACAAATTTTTATTTTTTATTGATGCAAGTTGAGGTGCCCAAAAATTAATTTTTTTTTCCAGATATGCTAACAGACCCGGCGCTTTTAAAGTGTCGGTAAAAGGTGTTAGCATAACCGGCGCTTCACAAGCGTTGCCAAAACAGTCTTTTGCGGCGCTTTAAAGCGCCATTAAAAAGGTTTTAATACACGTTTGTTAACATAACCGGCGCTTTAAAAGCGTCGCAAAAGGTCTTTACCGGTATAGCGCCAGTAAAAGGGTATAAATACGACGGTGGAATTGATGTATCCATTTCTTTGGCGGCGCTTATATAAGCTTTCCCGGCGCTTTTGCAAGCGCAGACAATGTTAATTTGAACCGGCGCTTTATAAAACGCCGTCGATGAACTAAACCGGCACTTTTTCAATATACCGGCGCTTCTCAAAGCGCCGGTAAAAACGAATCCGTTGTAGTGTAATACAATTAGAACATTCACGATGAGCAATGGAAGACATTGAAGTTATAAAGTTATTGACCCCAACACAAAAGTCACACCCATGGCAAGCCATATTGATAAAGGTACTAATGTTGATAGAGGGATAAAGTTATTAATTAAGTGAATGTGTTTGTTTTTTCATATTGTAGCCCTTTAAATTTGGATTTATCCTTTAAGCAAAAGGTATACTTAGCCGTGATCTAAATGATATTCGTTTTTGGATCCAACCATATTGCTTGAGACACTCTATAAGTAGATTCATTTTAAGAAAAAATACAATGACTGAATTGGAGGACCACATCATAAGAGGTGATTGTAATGATCCTTTGTATTTGCACTGTTTTGTTTGTGATATTTGTATGTCTGCATGTGGCACACCCACTCAAACACTAACACTCACTAAGTGTAAAGTACTAAAGTTCTCCTTGCAAGGTACTTCTTCTCTCCAACTAAACTCAATGCAAGTAGGAAAATTTTAATGAATAGAAAGAATAGAATAAGCATTGAAAATGAGTCTTTGTGGGGAGGGAGGGAAAAAACTAACCTCCTGAGAGAAGCCTAAAGAATGATTACTACTAGAGAAGTGGGGGCTCTCTCTATCTCTCCATCTTCTTCTACTAAATAAGGTTCCAAAAAGGGGAATTGCATTGGCTTTGTTTGGAAGTGATTGAATGCTTCTTTGTAACCACGTCACCCCCACCAATACTGTGATCAGTGAATGGGTGTTGTGTTGTTTGATAATGAGGATATGTTGACGCACTTGTTGAGCATGCCTGACATAAGCAACCTCTATTTTCTTGCCTATATTATGTTGTTGTTTTTACCTCTTAAACTAGATTATCAAATTGTGGTCTCAATTATTCCCTAGAAATATATGTTTAGATTTTTTGCAAAATTCATATTATTTAAGAGGGAAAATAAACATCTCAATGCATTGGTATTTACTTAAAAAAACAAGGATGAAGCAATAGATATGGTGAATGAGTTGTTACTTTTGGGATATTATTGTGCTGCAAAAATTTGGATAACCCCAAACCATGATACGGGGAGTACATTCTTTAGAACAAGTTAGGGCAAGACATGGCTAAGAAATTTCTGTGCAAGTAATTCCATACAATGATGAATGGATTAGACAATATAGAAGAGAGGTCATACAGGAGAGAATTACCTAGGTAGCTACCCATATTAGAGAATCACATTTTTAGAATTGGATGTCGACTGGATGATGAAACTATTGATGAAAGGGTGAAATAAAGAGAATAATCTTGTGAAATCAAGACCCCCCACCTCCTTGGGGGGGTTCTCTTCCTGTAATCAATTATTATGTAACTCTCAAATCAGTTGTAGTGTCTTGAAAGTAAAACTTAGCATTTCTAACAGTTTTAGATGACCGGCCATGATATACATAGAGCTAGTAGGCGATGACTATGCGTGTGGAACTTTCCTAACAGCTAGCTTCACATCGCAATCACAATCAATCTTGATTAACTTAATAACACAACACACTTAAAGTGGATTGATTGAACATACTTTACCAAGATAGTTAAGCACACGGTACATCAGAAACTGGTAATTATTTGTTTGTTAGGCAGTCATACATGTGTGTTAGATTAATTAATTAATTAATAATCTTGGATAATTGTTGTGTTAAGATGTCAAGTTCAGAGACGCTTAAAGTAGTCCTATATACCAATGAGTAGTGTTCACACATCTGTAGCAAGCAATATCGCGCATAGTGCCTAAGTGGCTGAGTAAGTACGATGGATATAGTGTTGATTTTGTAACATGTGTTGAAATGCAAATAGAGGCCTCAAGTGTTGGCAAAATTATATTGATTCTGTTCGTCTACTAAAGATAAAAGATGAAATCAAAATCCGAGGTGGGTCAAATTTCTGCCTAACTATGCTGTCCAAACTAAGATTGGAAATGCAGTATTAATTTCTCACATGCACTGATAACAATGGTCTTGGGGAAAGTTGATGACTTGTGAAATATATATAAAATTAATTACTAATCTGATCTTAAACTTTAACAGTAAAATGGATAACAATTAATATTCTGTAGTTTCAATTTAGGATTGAACTTTGTGTCTTTAATTTGATTGACATAGATAAAATAAAATGATGAATATATATATATATATATAGATTCCCTTGATTGATACTGTGAATGACCAATAAGTTTTGGATTGAAGGGGGCCAGCCAAAGGACAGAAAGAAGAAAAGCAAATACTATAAGTATTGCATGGCCCATACATAAGATTAAGAGAAGGCATACATGCATCTAGATAATAAGCGTGTGCCACGTGGTGAGCTGATGTGAACGTAAGCATGACGCTTTGATCGATCCTAAACTAAAAGCATTGTTCCATCCAAGGTGAAGGTGAAGAAGGTGGCTGCCTCTGCTTCTCCATCTCATGCATTGCATGTTGCACCCGCGCCGCGCGCCCACTCCTTGATTACACATGAATCTAAACCACAAATTAAATACATGCATTCAGATTCATAAATGCATGCATATATAGCTTGATGAGTTTAATTAGTTGATAGAATCAACTATATAATGACTCAACTACGTACTCATCAGAGCTTAACCTGTAGTAGTTAGTATAAAATCAATAAACATGGGCTTGGACTGCATGCCTCAAGAGTCAGAACAACCCTAAAACCACATCCCTATCTAGCTCACTCTGAGTAACAACCCTGTTCAGTGTGATCAGAGTGGCACTGGTAGCGGCTAGCTAGCTCACGAATTTCACACCTGACGCCCATATGACCGACCGACCGGTAAGGGTGGGTTAGTAATTTTATTCAAGTGCTTGGGTGTTTAGTGACTGACTCTTCAAGCAATGCTCCTACCGCACGTATACACACGTACAACCTTTGAGTGGGATTAGTTATTTCAAATCTATCTACAACAATGTGAACCGCATTCCTCAGAATGGAAATAAAAACAATGACACACATGAGCAGTGAGGGGGTACTGTTACTAATGTCAAACCTATCTACAAAAATGCACATCTTCTTTATGGATGGAAAACAAAACCCATTGACACCAGATATCTCAAATTTCATAATCTAGTATCTTTAAAATGAATGAAACATGTGCACCATGCTGCCAACAGCTCCCGCCATGTATTACACAGAAATTTAGGACACAATTTCCTGAACTTAATTTTGTCTCTACAGTCACTTAAACCGAAATTGAATCCCATTATCTCTATAAGTATAAATTATATTAAAGAAACTCATTATAAATTTTCAAACAGGGTTCCTTAGTTGTGTCTCCCTCCAACTAACAGACCCTGTTATTATTTTGAAGAGTGAGTTTGATTGGAATATTGTATCCTACTGATGTTAACACACCATATATATATATGTAATACATCAGTTTTCCGTTACCAGCCGCCTTCCTCTGTTCTGTTTCTATCACCTACAATAACAGCTAGTCACCATCATCATCAAACAAGCTCATCAAGTACTCCTCTTTCAAATTCAATTCATTTCAAATTCATTCTTCTCTCCTCACTCCTCTCTATTGCCTTCCTTCCTACAATTGCAATTTGTGCAAAGGCCAACCACCAGATTCTTGTATCTCACGTCAGTCAGTCTTTTTTGAGTCCTCTCTCTTTCGCCTTATAAATATCATATCAAACCAAACATCACACTTAAGTCTCCTCCTACCTTGTCTTTATCATTCTCATCAACTCTAGCTTCTTTCGTATATAGCATCAACACCACCCCCATCCTTTCACCCTAGCTTGTTTCTGTGTTTTTGTTATTTTTATTTCATAAATATATATTAGAGTGGGAAATATCGATCATGGGTGATGATAACGTTAATCTCCCTCCAGGCTTCCATTTTTATCCCACTGATGAAGAACTTGTCGTACATTTTCTCTATCGTAAGACCTCCCTCTTACCTTGCCATCCTGATATCATCCCTGATCTTGATCTCTATCCATATGATCCTTGGGAGTTAAATGGTAAATATCTTCTCCCTATGCATCAATCTTAATCACTATTGAATTCATTTATTGAGTTGGTACTTTTCTGTTACAGGTAAGGCATTGGCTGGAGGTAATATGTGGTACTTCTTTAGTCGAAGGACTCCAAATCGAGTATCATCTAATGGGTATTGGAAGCCACTTGGTGTTGATGAACCTATTGTCACTGGTGCTCGCAAGAAAGTTGGTATGAAGAAGTATTTGGCCTTCCACATTGGTGAAGCTCCATATGGGATGAAAACCAATTGGATTATGCATGAGTTTCGTCTCTCTGATTCTGCTTCTAGTAGTAGTAGTAGATCATCCAAGAAGCGAGCTACCCCAAAACTAGTAAGCCCCTTCGTTTAAATATTTCAGTTCTTCAAATTTTGACTCTTGTTTAGATATTTATGACACCACTTAGCTTTTATAAGTACGTAATTCATCAAACCATTGAACCGAATTTTGACTACTCGAATGACCAATGGTAAGTAGATTCTAATGCTTTTGCTCATTATATTTTGTTTCCCCAGGATTCAAGTAAGTGGGTTTTATGCAGAGTATTCGAGCAGGATGATGGATCACAAGGAAGTATGAATGGAAACGATCAAGATGGACCAGAGCTTTCGTGCCTAGACGAAGTATTCTTATCATTAGATGATCTTGATGAAATAAGTTTGCCAAATTAGATAATCTAATTAGATGTAAAATGGGGCCAGTCGGGAAATGTAAACATTATATAAATCCAAATGAATGAAGGAATGTGTGCTCAATTCTTGTATTAAATTGTGCCAGATGAAGTTTGGTAGCAATTGAAATGAATATTGGGCTAGCTATTTTTCTTTGTTAATCAGTGTTGGAGGCAATGTTAGCTTGAGATTGTGATCACGTGTTTGGGTTATTGGAGTTGGAGGCTCATAAAAAAGGAAGGATAAAGGTGGAGCCCAAGGCAAGCTTGCTGAGATTAAGCAATCTTTTCTTCTTTGGGGTTTTTTTTATTTTATTAATTTTTTTTATTTTATAATTATTATATTATTTTAAATAAATGTATGGGGGGGTGGGTGATAGCTAATATGGTGGGTGTGTCGTGATGCTTCACTTCACAAAGCTCAGGATCAATTTTAGTTCAATATAGTGGGTGGGTGCCTGCTTAGGTAAGCATTTCATCACCTATGGTGTAAGCACTTACACGACTAACATGATCAACTTCACATGTGTGCCCCTCTCTGCATAATAACTCTAGCTCCGCCTTGTGCTAGCTATAAAGCTCTAATAGGATGTCTAATATCACCATTCTAGATCCGATGGAATTATCGAATAATTCTAAGGGTGGTTTCAATCGTTCTTAAAAGGATTAATGTCTTTGGAATGGTAAAAACTCTGGGCTTGTGATATCAACAAAGACAGTTTTTAGCATTTAAGGAAAGCACCATAGCCATCCATTATTAGTTGCTAACAAAATAATAAAAATAAATAAAAAGCAAATAATTTCATTTCTCAAAAGAGTAGTGGCCCAATCTTTATGGTATGGTAGAAAATCCGGGCACCTATTTCTAGTTTGTTAAATTTTAAGTGTGCATGTGAGAGACCCTAGAGTGGGTGGACTTGAGGGTGATGGTGAGGGTTGGAGCCCAACAGGCCCAATAGGCTCAATAGGCCCGAGAGAGGTTGGACGAGCTACAAAGGGGGACATAGTCCCACATCGCTTGGGTGCGAAAGGGGGATGTGTTATATATGTGCGAGATTTGATCCCCATAGTAAGAGGCCTTTTAAAGCCGTGCGAGCCAGTTGGCCCCAAAGCGGAATCTTATGCATTAGTTAAGTGTTAACAATTAAGGGTATATTTGGTTGCATGGAATCTTGTTTTATGTGAATTTACAAGGGAATTATCTATATTTAAGTTAATTTTAAGATTCACTCACAATCCACCATTAGATTTTGTGATCAATTGTGAGATTAAAATCTCATAAACATAGAAATCACATGCTTTGGAGGGATCAAGAAGTGATGTTCATGAAACTTTCATTCCCACAAAATCTAATATGTTGGATGATGAGTGATACCGTAATTTAGCCTTAAATGTAGAGATATCCTCATAAATTTTTGTAAAATAAGATTTCATCCAACCAAACACGCCTAAAAGGAATAACAACTTTGACCGGATGGAGCACCCGAAAAATTAGAAATTATATTGGATGGAATGGGATGAGATGGGATGGAATGAGATGGAAGCGCCCCTGAATCTGATTAGTGGTTTTTAGAGGATGAGGTATAGAGATGAATCCTCCATGGTCTTGATGGGACAGCAGTGGAATGAACACACTCCCATCACAGTTGATGATGGTAATTGGAATTGGGTGGACACACCACAAACAATAAGCATGAGCTTTTCCTTCATGATTCTCTACACTTGTGTATCAACATTCATTATTCGATGCCCAGTTACTCTTAAAGTTTGAAGGGAAAATTTATCATTTATCAAAAGAAAAGAGTGGAGCTGTGGTACATTTATTTTCAAACACGCATTTAACTGATGGGCCATCATTTAGGGGAGTGGACTTGAACTTAAAAAAATATATATATAAAGATAAATATATATAAAAAAAATATAAAAAGATAAATATAAAAAAAAACAAAAAAAAAATAATCCAAAATGAGGTTACTAGAGCATAGGGTCTAAGCTTTACTAGGGGAAAGTAGTTCAACCCTAAACCACCCAACCCATAGTATAAACTTTCAAGGGTTTCATCCCCTAAAAATTGGAGTTCAAACTAATAGATCATGGTGGACCATTGATCTCACACATTGGCTTGCACTTGACATACACCAAAGCTCGCAGAGACCACGGATTGACATTCTAAGTCTACAAAGTTACATCCATTGGAAATTTGCTTGGCACGTTTCCTTTCCAAATAAACTTACTAAAGCACTAGAAGAAAAGGTAAACCCAAGTAAATGATTTCAAATAAACTAATATGAAAGTCAAGGGAGGTTAACTAAAAGTTTTTTTTTTTGTTTTTAGCTTTTTCTCTTTTGAGTTTGACTTCTTTTACTTAAGCCATCAAATAATATTCCTTGCTTAATAAGCTCGTAAGCACTGACTTCTCTAATAATCATTCATCTCAAGCATACAAACATGAGAAAACAAGGAAGGAGCTTTGCCTTTGTTTGGTCTACTCAAATATCATGCATGAAAGTGTTGTTAAGTTGAGGAAAGCATGCCAATTGTTTATTTGTTGTTAAGAGGCCCCCATTTCTCTCTTTTCAACTTTAAAATAGGAGATTGTGATATGTGATGGATGGTGTGCTCTTAATTGTGACTAAAGCCAACTCCATATATATAACAAAAAAAAAAAAAGTGCATTTTATAATGAGGTCTGAAGACTTTGCTTCAAACCACGAAATCAAATTGCCCAATTTGTTATCATTGCATACCCCCATTGGACCTATTTCAACTTGTTCATAAAGCTTTAGTTTCTGATATAGACACAAGGAAAGGTAATGCTGATTAGCCTACTTCCAATCTCTATTTGCTTAGTTTTAAAGGAGATGATTAAACTATTTTGCTTAATTAGTAGTTGTTTGGCTGATATGAATAATAGTGACTTAATAAATTGTGCATTAAATGATGATAAAAAATAATTACCTGAAATCTTATACTGAAATTTGATATACATGGAGTGCTACTAATAAAATAATTTCTGAAACATGTTTTTAAGCTTTTTAACAAACATGCTCCATATGGTACTATATACAGTATGGCATATGCTGCATCAAATATATCACAGACCTTCATCCGCCTAAAATACATACAAGCTTATTATCATTGCGACACCTTTAGCTTGATAAGCAGGCAACTGAAAATAAATTACATCTCCTGTTATCCTCTATTTTTGTGGCCGAAAATAGTCAAAATGTCACTCATCGTGATGAAGATCTGCATTGTGGGAAGGTTGTTTTCACGAAGAGTATATAGGTTTTTTTTTTCTTTTTCTAAAGGTATGTGTGTGGATGCACGCATATGACAGAGATGGCTCATATGAAGAGACGTGAATGGCTTGGATGGGGTAATGTCTAAAAAGACTTGGAATATGACGTTGATGAGGGTGCTCATTCATATTTGTAATAACTAAGCCGATTGTGGCATTCGCAAAAAACTGATGCTAGCTGGTGCTGGTGGTGAGGAGAGGGGAAGTGTTCGGATTCAGGTCAGTTTACTTATGAACAAACATGGAACAAGAAGAAGATGGAATTTAATGTAGGTGGAGAAAGGATGGACCTACCCACTATCAATTATACGGCGTTCGTCCATAATGCTTACATGATCAGTACAGATATAAGACCAGATAATCAAACCACTGCCTCAATTCAATGTCACCTAATATTATCTTCTTTGCTGTAGTACTTGAAAATGGAACTTATCATATGCACTTCTATTAAAAAAAAAAAAAGGCTCAGAGATACAAGGGGGTCTCATGTATAAATTATAAAATTATTACAAATTAAATAAGTTTAAAAAAAATATATATATATATATATAATGAAACAAATGATAATTTCTTGCCGTTCCTTTGGAGGGGTCATTGTTTGGACTTTCTCTTTCCTTGGTCCGGATATCCGACCATCCTGAAAAGTTCGTCATCTGAACCTATCTTCGACTAAGCTTTTCCTACTTTTTCTTTCTTCCTTTTCCTTCTTTCCAAACTTCTTCCCCTTCGAAGATTTGCCTTTCGCATAGGAGACTTTGCTTGCCTATTGAGCACCTATTGCTTTTTACTGCAAAAAATCTATCATTTACCAACAAACATTTTTCTACAAATTTCAATTTCCTTGTTAATAGGGTATCATTGTGAACGAAAAACAAATTTCATTGAAAAATCCATAAACTTCATACTTTTTTTTCAACAAAATATATTTTGTGGAAAACTTTCCTTGTTAAATAGGTGGTGGGAAGCATTCCCTCCAAACCTAATTTTTTGCCGAATTGATTTAACAACGGAATATTTTTATGGCCACAAAATACTAGTTTCTTGATAATTATGGCATCATCTGGAATGAAATATTTTGTTGCTAAAAAAGACTAATTTTAACAACAAATTATTTTTCTTGTTAACAAAAAATAAACACCTAGTCATCTCTCTTTAGCAAAAAATTTGTTTTCTCAGACAATAATTACATTATTGGTAATTCGGTTTGTTGATAACGATTGATAATTTGTTCCATTAGTTTTTTTTTTTCTTGTTAAAGCTCGTTTACTAATATTTCATTGAAAATATTTACACTTTGGCATCGTTTTTTATTTTGTTGGAAACAATATCTTTTTTAATGAAATCTCTGTAGCAAGAAAATAATATTTTATTAGTAATTATAACCTTGTTGGTAACAAATTTTTTTCTAGGTAAAAAAAATGATAATTACTTTCATGAAAATATGTTTATGGTTAAAGCTCACTAACTATTTTATAGAGACAAACATTATTTTGTTGGAAATTGGTACTCTCATTACAAGAAATGTGTTATTTACTAACAATTTTTATTTTCCTTGTTAACATGTTACTAATTTTAATAGAAATAAATTTCATTTGAAAAACCATAAAGTTGTTACTTTTGTAACAAAATATATTTTGTTGACAACTTTCTTTGTTAAAGAGGTGGCCAAAACCAATTTCCCACCAACATTATTTAGCAACAAAATATTTCTATGTCAACGAAATTTTATTTTGTTAGTAATTACGACATCATTTACAATAAATTGTTTCATTGCTAATAAAGATTAATATTAGGCAAGGACTACCTTGCACCACCAATTCCTCTTTCTCAGACCATTCTATTATCCCACACCACCTACCTACTTTCTCACACCACCATACTCTCTCACACCACCTATATAAAAAAAAAACCTCCATTTTTTCCCCTCACCATTCAAATCTACAATGGTTCCTCCCTCCCTCCCCCATTCAAAATCTCTTTCAAATCTTTCCCCATACTCAAATCTCTTGCGAATTTCCTCCCTCTCCCTTGAAAACTTTCAAAATCCCCTTAAAGTTGAAACCCTTAGACCCAAATTCAATAAATATGCATAACTTAACATAACAGATAAATCCAAACTCAAACCGAAAAATGAAAAATAGGGTAACTTTTGAACCAATTTAAACCCTCAATTGAGACCGATTATCAAGCTCATCAACACAAAAGTTGTAGTACTCTAAGTTATCTAATAAACACAACTTGAATCACTTGAAAATGTTTTGAAATGAGCAAGTTATGGTAATTTTACTAAAGTCGCGTATGTGCTCGATCGAGACCGATTATCAAGTTCATCAAAACACAAAAGTTGTAGTACTCTCAGTTATCTAATAAACACAACTTGAATCACTTGAAAATGTTTTGAAATGAGCAAGTTATGGTCACTTGTTCGTGTCTCTTCAACGATGAAACTAAATTTTCTCTAGTTATTTATCATGTTATTGCAACGATTTATTTGGTTACTTATAATGAAATTTATTTACTTTAAATCTCATAACTTCTTTACAGTGGAAAAATATTAGTTCCTCGAAATATTTTATTAGTAGCAATGATATTATGTGATCTAAAAAAATCGATTAAAATTAATATAACAATAAAATATTATTTTATTGTTAATTATAATATTATGGGTAACAATTTATTTTGTTGCTAAAATTAATAAAATTTCTAGGAACTTTTTTTTTCTTATCAAGGTTCATTTCTTATTTACAACAATTTAATTTTATTTCATTGGGAATATAACCAATTTCAATAACATATCTAGCAACGAATGCTATTACTATTTTGTTGCAATTATAATGGTGTTATTGTGAATTTTTCATTGCTAAAAGTGGTAAATATTTCACATAAACTTATAGTAGTGAAAATATTTAGTTTTAATTTATAGTGACGAAATATTATTTATTGGTATATACTATAAACGTAGCAAAGATTTTTTTATTACAAAAGAAGAAGAATTTGATTTAATAAGTTACAAAGTTGCTTTATACACCACAAATATTCAAATTGCTCAACTGGTAAAGATTGCAATAGATTTTACTATAAGTTAGGTGTTCGATCCTTGTGAGCCTAATCGTTTTGGTATATAATTTTTTCATTGGAAATAATTTCCTTGGTAATTGTTAATGGTACCTATGAAAACTTTCGTTGATATACATTTATTTTACCAACGAAAAAGTTATATGATATAAATAGCTAGTTACCTTTTCCCATGACAATTTTGCTTGATAATTCTAAGCTTTTTCGAGGAAAATTTCATAGGTAAACATAAGTTTTCTTGCAACAAACAATTTGTTGGTAAAGATATTTGATTTTTACAACCAAATTTCCTTAGTAGTTGTCAGTATTACCAATTATCGTGTTTTCTTTACTTATCAACCGTTTTTACCAACAAAAAATGTAATTCTTTGGTAAAAACCTTTAACTACGGGGATGCTTCCACGAACACAATAACAAATTTTTTCCTTGTTAAAAGTTTTTTCCAATAAAATTTTGATTTTTGTAAAAGAAATTTTTTCTTGAAAAATGCTTTAATTGTTGTAGTCCCTTTATACCTGCTGATGCAGTCTTTTTCGTTCTCTCCTCCGATCGGGTTCCTGCTGACTTGTTGACCTGCACAAGTAACACATATGAGCCACGGACCACCGTTGTGGTGGTCGATGGCACTCTGATGCTAAAGTCAGATATGGCTCTGAGGAATGTGCAATGCTGTAACAGGAAGTTTGTACCGTACTTTAGCTTACCAACCTCATGTCTTATTCATAGTGTAAGGAGTCCTTGTTTAACCAGGCCATCGTAGAAGTAGATTAGGGAGGAGATCTTCGTGGAAAACCCTATCTAATTAGGAGTCGTATTGTAGGAGGGAAGTTCCCTATTAGCTTTGCACTCCTAGATACGCGGAAGATACTCTGGTGTTTGCTTCCTAGTTGGGAGCAAAGAGCAGCTGTAGTTTCCCGTCCGGAGCAGACCTCGAGATACTTGCCTAAGGAGGGCTTACGGGTATTGAGGACAGTTGTGAGACGTATGGGCCTAGTGCGCTATGAGAGTCCTGAATTGAACGGGGTTAGAACCGCTTGGGCTTATTCAGTATTGGGCTGATGCTGGAGCCCATATTTCCTCGAGATTATCACGACACGTGTATGGCTCAGGGGTGTGATCATTTTAATGTATCATCAGCTACTCCCCCCAAGTTAGTGGGTCGTCACATCGGTTTGCTAAGTCATCTCTTGAAGGGATGCGCCACTGTAATACCCGCCTAATTAAATAAATATATAAAATTTCATTTGTAAACCCTAATGTTGATGGGTTGTTACTCAATTGTATTTGGGCTTGGTTTTGGGCTTTCATTAAACTAATGAGTAGGGTTTTATTTTGTGAAAGAGGGTGGGTGCATTCGAAAGTTCGGTGGGGGGCGAATAGCCACCCACCATATATAAAAAAAAAGAAACCAAACCTTTTGCCTCCTCCTTTTCTTTTCTCCTTTTCCTTTTTTTTGTTGCATTTCGATGGCGGCTGACAGTGGCGAGGCGATGAAGATGGGAAGAAGGAGAGGTAGAGATGGTGATGATGATCTGATAGGTTCTGGATTTGAAGCATAGAACTAGGTGGTGCTTGTTCCAGTGGCGGTTCCGGAGGCGGTGAATCCACCCAGGTTGGTTTTGGATGCGGTGGAGGATATTGTTACTATTAAGAAGATGGCATCTAAGGCGGAGGTTTCGGATAGGAGGTGGGCGTGTGGGATGTTGCTTTCCGGATTGTTTCAGGGAAAGAGAGGTTGAGATGGTGAGTCGATTGTGATCGAAGAGGAGGCTGTGAGATTGAGATGGAAGAAGAGAGTCAGCCGATGAGAGTGATGAGGATGAAGAGGTCAGGCTTGGAAGGAGGGATTCGCAAGTTGCAGAGAAGTTGCAGCAACAGCAGCTTGAGGACAGAGCGTGGTTTTGGGTTGTGTTGTTTGGGAATTGGTTTCTTGAAGACGGGTTTTCAAGATTTTTCTTCTTTCCAAGCATTTAGGTTTAATGTCAGAATTTGGGAGCTTTGTTAATAATGTCTTTGCTTGGCATATTCATTTGTGTGTAGTGTTCCTGTTGATTGGAGAGTTGGAGGAGTTTGTGGTTCTTTTCAGATTGTTTGAAGGTGTGTTTTGAGGAAGGAAGATGAATAAAGGGCATTAGGCTTGTTTGAAGAAATGCAAAGGATGGATTCAAAAGTAAAGCCTAATTGGGTAACCATCATGAGTGTGCTCCCAGCATGTGCACAATCTGCTGCTCTTGAGCATGGAAGAAGAATTCATAGATATGTAAGTCAGATTTGTTTGGACTCTAATTCTTTTGTACAAACTGCATTTATTGCTATGTATGCAAAATGCGGGAGTCTTGTTGACGCCCATAAGTGTTTTGAAAGGATATCTAATAAGGACAAGAGTTTGGTTGCATGGAATACCATGATAATTGCATATGCATCTCATGGGCATGGAATGGAAGCTGTTTCAACCTTTAAGGATTTTGAGTTTTGTTGTGTACAGAGTGAATTTTGATCTTTTAAAAGGAGGTGGTGGAGATCGTGGAGATAGAATAATTAGTGACGGTGCTTTTGGTGGTGATGGCTTGACGAGCAAGAGGAATGGGATGATGGCGTTGACTATGAAGGGTTATTGCGTGGATCCGTTGCGAAATCCTTTACGGTTTGCAATCTCTTCGATGAGTTCTCTTTTACCCCTTTCAGTTTGTTTTATGTGATGGTTTTGATAGTTATGTGTTGTGTGTTTAATCTACTTTGACTAAAACGTCATTTTCTTTCTTCCTGATTTTGCCCTTAACTTGGTAGATTAAATTGATGGGGTTTGATTACCTTGATTAATTGATTTGAATGAATGAATGGATGCCCATTGTAGTTCACATTGATTTTAGGCAATTGTCAAGGCATTTGGGGTTTTCCAGGTGATCATCATCATTAGAAAAACATGTGCTTGAGTAGGGTTTGTGTAAGACTAAGGAACCCCTGAGTGCTATCATGAAGAAAATTTGGGCAAATTGTATCTCATAGTTTAGATCAGATGTTACCACATTTAGGTAGTAGGTGTATGTGCATTTTTGGATTTGTCAAATCCCATCGGGTGGAAATTGAAATTCATCATATGTGTCCATATGGTTTATTAAAGTTGGTTGTCAAAGTGTTGTGCCACTATCATAAATATTTTCTCGTTAATTGTTAAAGGTTATAGATACAATGCTCATTTGTTTGATGAAATTCCTTAATGAAATAGAAGATGGATTTGGGGAAGTTTTACAATAATGAAATGAGTCATTTTTGCTTAGTTCCTAATGTATCTCGTTGTCATACGCTCTTTTGATCATGACCTGGAAGATATTATCTTTCGAGTATTTCTTTGGACTTATTTACATAGCTGGCGAGATTGATCCCAATTGCATAACATAAATTAGAAGAAAATTTTCTAGTAATAGATATTGGCTAGAATTTAACTGAGCATTTGTTTTAGCTTGAGTATTTGTATTGTTATGTGAATTGGTATGCATATTGTTTTTCATATGGTGCAAAGAGATGAGATATGTAAACTGGCAATGTGTCAAATATTACTTGTTCCCCAAAAGAATGGTGGATACTGTGATTGATTTATTTATGGTTGACAAAGCGTCACCATAAAAGAGTTTTGAGAATTTATTTATTTTTATGCTCTTTTCCATAACTCCGAAAAAAAAAAGAATGTGAAAAGAAAAGAAATTTTTGTATACAGACTTGCTTGTATACGTGTGATATTATGGGTATGCAGACTTGCTTGCATATCGGTGCACCGTTCCATGTGTGTTCGGTTGTACGTGTAGATTTAGGAAATGCTTTCCATGGATCGAACTTCGGGTGAGATGACATGTTCCTCGAGGTGGCACCCCACTTGGAACATGTACGCTCCGAGTGGTTTCGAAGGCAAGGGAGGCACACTTGGGTGAGGTGTGTTCGGCACAGGGAGGATGGTGCGATTGTGGAAAAGTAGCGAAATTTCTTTTTGTGTAGGTGCACGATTACCTTAAAGGAAGAAACTAAATGCTCATTCAATTATGGAATGAGAACTACATGTCTTCCTAAAGGTAGAAATGTGTTTTGTTAATATTTCAATAATAGTCTAAGATGATTATGAATTGTATAGTTGTTGCATTTATGAGGATTGATAACTCATAAACTTTATTTATTAGTAATAAATAATGCATATTTATTTATTAGGATGATAACACCTTTGCCTCATGGAGGAACTACCTGATATGTGGTTGTTATTGTTTATTGTTTATTTTGATGTTGTCATGTGCAGATTTATTGATTTTGGGATGAAGATTTCTCACACCAGCTTTATTGCTGACCCGAGTGAGCTTTTGCTTCTTGGGTACATTCCTTTTTGGAATGTAGCCGATTAGCCTTTCAGGTTTAGAGACTTTGAGCTGCGTTACTGGAGTTCTGCTAGTGAGCTAGCCATATCAGTCTTCTCCGGGTTAGATTTTTATTTGTTTCAGATGTTTAGTTGTTGCTGCTATTTGTTTCTGTTATTATTGAATTTTCACGTCCCGAGTTTTGGGGGAAACGGATAATCCTAAGTGGATTTTGGGATTTTCGTTTTTCTCGAAAATCGGGGCGTGACAGCCACTCATGATGATTGAGCCTGAATCGTTGCTTGAGCCGCACGCCGCATTAATGGCACGTGCGTTGGTTTGGCAGAAAAAAAAGGCGGGAAACCATCCTTTATTTAGGTCGTTTGCAATGCAGGGTTTGATTTTTCTACTTTGTTAGCTTTCGAAGATATTGTTCTGAAAAGATCGTTTGCTTTTTTCATGGCTCAAGAAAACCTTCTTGATGATGCTGTTTTGGCTGAGGCCCTGAAATTTTTTTAAGACAAGTTGTGGTCCAAGCTTGGTCTTGCCAAAATCCATACGAAGTTTGGGGTTCCTAAGGACCTGCCATTGTATCTCCTAACGGGCGATCAAACGCCTGTGTCACCTCCTATCAGTTTCATTTGTTTACATCGTGGGATGTTCCAAACTGGAGTGCATTTTCCGGTACTGGACGTGATTTGGGAGTTCTTGGATATCTTAGGGATTCTTCCGGCTCAGTTGGGGCCTAATGGATATAGGATTATCGTCATGATTCTGCTCAGTGCCAAGGAGGCTGGTGTTAGCGTGACTCCGCGGGTGATCCAGTTGCTGACCTCTCCTCGGCTGAAGATCAATATTGTCTATAAGATGAAGTCGCCGAAATGTTTCGGTAAATTGCCTGATGATTTCAAGTTTTAGCAGAAGTACTACTTCTTGGCTCCTGCGGATTCGAAGTATTTTTGGTTCAGGGTCGTCCGCTCGAGCGACAGTTCAGACCGCTGTAAGTTTTCTTTCTCATGATTTTGATATGCTTGGTAACGAGCCGACTGTTCATTACTTGTGTTCCCTTGCAGTAATGTTTCCTACCACTCCTCTTACCTTAGAGGAGCAAAACACCATGGAGAAGTTCTGTGTTTACCACAAAGGAAGGTAGTCAATGTCATAAGAGTTTCCAACTTCATCCGTAGTGGGGTGTGGGACAACTGGCACATTGCCCCAACTCTGTATCATGAGTCACGCATTAAGTTGGAAGATGGGGCCCCTTTTAGGAAGAGGAAGGCTGCTGGGGCCAAAGTTCATGTTCTGTCCGAAGTGGAGGAGTCATCTGAGACGCTTGCTTCATTCGTGAGGAAAAGGGCTCGCATTAGATTTTGGCTATTTTCGGCACGAGTCGCTCTAGTGAGAAAGAAGTGTGAGCCTGCTGGGCCTGTTGAGGCGGAGACTGATGTTTCCATCTTTGAGAAAGATTACCTGCAGTTGGCAAGAGTCATGGATAGGTAAAACCTTAGTGACGCGCAGGGGAAGCTCTGAATGACCGTCTTGTGGGGGTCACAATGGCAGCTTCCGCTGGTGCTGATTTGCGTGAGACCATTGTTGTTGGAGGTTCCTGTGAAGATTCGCCTGAGGTGGTAGAATCTGATCGCCCTATTGTTGATTTGCCTGAAGGGGCCCGCAGTACTGGCCATGTCCCTTGTAGTCCGCATTGCTCACCGTCTCGTTTTAGGCCACAATTGGAAGTGTTGGAGGGTCCTTTAGATAATTCGCTCCCTCCCGATACCATTGAGTCGTCTCGCAATAAAGGGTTGGTTGTTCTTGACAAAGGAAAGGCCACAAAGGAGAGTCTGAGGATGGTGGCAACCATGAAGGGCGGCGCTGGCGTAGTTCCTGATCAGAGAAGGCTTCACCCAGATGCACGGATAAACCTGTTTGCACTTAAATTGGTAAAGATGAGCTCACAAGTCTGGCATCAAGAGGTGGATGTAGAGTATGCTTCGAGGAAGCACATAAGCAGGCGCCACAGCTGGTTGATGGATCATAAACCCGAAGAGGATATGTTGGAAGGAAGCATGGATAAGGATCGAAGTACCATATGCTGGGTATGTCTCATATGAGCCACGCGGTTGTTGCGGAAACGGAAGTCGAGGTGGCTCGTGAGAGAGTATTTACCTTGGAGCGTGTCTTCTCACACATGTAGCTGTTGTATTCTGATGCGCTACATGAAATCAAGCGGCTTAAGAAGCAGGTAGAGGAGAAGCGGTTGGATCAGTCAACCATGGCTGTTGAGGCTCAGGGGGCTCGACTGAAGGACCTCGAGCGCAGTCTGACGAAGGTGGTGTCCGAAAGGGATGGACTCAGGCAAGAGTTGAGTCGGGTCCACCGAAAAGTCGAGGTTGCACATGATGTTGTGGCTAAGGCGTGTTATGAGCTGCATTCTTTTGCTGAAGATAGTGCTTCGAAGAAAGCTAAATGGGCTACTGAGAAGCAACGGTTGGGATCCGATGTGGAGTTCTACGCCCATGAGGTGAGAAAGGCTGAGGACCAGCTTGAACTGGGGTGGCATGAGCTTAGTACTGTGAAGAGCAGTCTGGCCACAAAGCAGTCTCAAGTTGACACGTTGACTGGCAAGTTGGAGCTACTTGAGAGCAAACTTGTTGACGTGGAGGTGCAAGAAGAAGAGCTTCTTTAGGAGCAAGGCAAGTGTGAGTTCCGTTGGGTTGTACATGGCCAGCTGGAGTTGTTGGCACTGATGAAAGAGGAGCATTCGGAGTGGGATCTTGGCCGGTATAAGAAGATGTTATATGTTGATTTGTCTATTGCCTTTACATCGTCGGATGAGGAAGATAATGTGAGCCCTGATACGTAGACCGCAGCGCGTGTGGGTGTTATCCCTGCTCCATCTTCCACTAGGCTTAGTTCTTCTGTTTCTCTACCTTATCCTGGTAGGGAGTCACCTTGGTGTGATTGCACCTGATGATACATAAAAACAGTCACACTTTTGAGCCGTACACGTGTCGTGATAATCTCGAAGAAATACGGGCCCCAGCATCAGCCCAAACTGAATAGGCCCAAGCGGTTTTAAGCCCGCTCAATTCAGTCCGCCAGGCGGACCCAGACTCTCACAGCACGCTAGGCCCACACGTCTCACAGCTGTCCTCAATACCCGTGAGCCCTCCATAGGCAAGTATCTTGAGGATCTGTTTTGGACGGGCAACTACAGCTGCTCTTTGCTCCCAACTAAGAAGCAAACACCAAAGTATCTTCCACACCGGGAAACTCCCTTCTACGAAATGCTCTTAGATTGGGAACTATCTCTCGCATATTTAGGAGCGCAGAGCTAATAGGGAACTTTCCTCCTACAACACGACTCCTAATTAGAGAGGGATCTTCACGAAGATCTCCTCCCTAATTTACGCCTACGATGGCCAGATTAAACCAGGACTCCTTGCACTTTAAATAAGACATGAGGTTAGTAAGCTAAGGTATGAAACAAATTCCCTGTTACATCATTACACCTTCCTTAGAGCCCTGTCTGACTTTAGCAGCGGAGTGCCATCGGTCACCACAATGGTGGTCTGTGGCTCACGTGTGCTACTTGTGTAGGTTAACAGGTCAATAGGAACCAGATCGGAGCAGGAAGCGAAAAACGACTGCATCAGTTTGAAGCCGTCCGTGGGGAAGACATAGCTCGTAACTTTACACTAAGCGTCGTCTCCTTTCATAACACAGAGAGATGGTGACCACCAGGTCACGCAACAAAGAGAAGCTAGGGGACGTGTCCAATGTTTAGGCCATCCCTGTGCTGCCTTTTTCGGTGGTTTCTATCGTGCGTGGGCATCCAACTCACGGCCCCGCGTCGACGATAGGACCGCCAAACCCCGAATTGGATGAACGATTTTTTTCGTGCACCACGCTCTGTCAACAATGAGGGCACTCATATCAATGAAGCAAAGGCCTGATGAGACACTAGAGACGTATCTAACCCGCTTTAACAATGAGGTAACCACCATCCGCACGTGTAATGACGTAACGGCTGTTTCGGCCTTCATTAACGAATTTCAAAGGGGAAAGTTTGACAACTTTCTGACGCTAGACCCTCCGGTGAACATAACAAACCTGACAAAGCAAGAACGGAACTTCATCGCCATGAGAGCGAAACAAAGAAGAACTGAACTCAGGGAGCCATCGGGCAACAAAATACATGTGCTTCTCGGAGCACATTCAGAGTCTGAATTATCCAACAAGTCCAGAAAAAGGGTTTTACGAGGTATGAGGATCCAAGCGATGTGTGGTGAACAACCGACACAACACGGTGAGAGGCGAGGTCCATCTGCGCCGCTGGTATTTATGGAGAAGGATCTCTTGGGTATACAACTCCCACATGACGACGCCCTGGTGGTGACAATTTCCCTAGCAGGTTGGGAGGTAAAAAGGTTCTTGGTTGATACCGGGAGCTCGATTAACGTCCTTTTCCTCTGTACGCTCCGCAACATGCAGCTAGATGAAGCATCATTGAGTCTCGATGATCGTCTAGTGATCGACTTCAGTGGCGAAAAACGGTTCCCCGTGGGAAGGATACAACAGACAATAACCGCGGGAGAACAACTAACTTATAAAACCCTGTTTCAAGAGTTCGTAGTAATCAACACGCCTTCGGCGTACAATGTAGTTCTGGGAAGATCCTGGATACACCAGACGGGAGTAGTGATTTTCACCCTGCACTAGTGCGTCAAGTACCCAACGAATTAAACTTTTGGTACATTAAGAGGGGATCAGTCGGCGGCATCATCCACAAATCGTTAATCCAATGGCCAAGACTACCCTTTGTTCAACCCGAAGCATCAAGAAAGAACGGCCGGCATCAGGTGATGAGGCATCAGTAAGCCTCGAGGCCGACCCAATGTCGGACAACCAGAAGAAGAGACCGTTACGGCCTACCTTGATAGCCCTCAGAACAACAAAGCCATTTAGATAAGTTCCCGCTTGAGCAAGGTAGTGGCAAAGCAACTTACAGAGCTGCTACAACGCAACCAGGACATTTTCGTTTGGACCATGCGCGATATGGTAGGGATCGATCCGTCGATAATCACTCATTGCCTCGAAGTTGATGATGGAGATTTTATTAACTTAAAATAATAAGTTAATAAACCCTACTTGTAATACCGCAAGTGCACGGCTGTTTAACTAGTAGACAGTGGCAAATACGGGTCGATCCCATGAGGATTGACGAGACAGTGAATTCTAAGACTTATTTAAACTAATTTAGAGTTGGGGGTTGCAGCAGATGAAAATTACTAAATTAAGAAAACTAAATTGACAACTAAAATTAAACTGGCAAGATGATAAGAGAGTAGAATGAGACATCGAATCCACCACAGGTTCTTCGAGATTCGTGTAATCTAAATTATTGTTTTCAAGAATCAACACGACTAATCTAAAGATTAATCTACATTTGCAATTGATTTCAGCAAAGGCATAAACCCCTAGCATTGCATGTCATTCTACGGCACACACAATCACAGGTTTATTTTAACTAATTCTAAACCCCTACCATTGCATGTCTTCTTACGGTACACACAATCACAGATTCAAATTAATCTATTAAAGCAGACTTCGAATATCAACAAAGGGAACCTCTAACTACCGATTAGTCTAGATAATTATTCCGGATATAATTGGTGAAAGCAAAATATTGAAATTCAGAAATCAACTGTATTTAACGTTCAATCATATAGAAAACAATAAATTCAGATACGACAAACTCTAGGAAACCCTGTGGTTTCATCTTCGCCTCGGCACGGGGTCTAGAAGATCATGGTGGATGATGTCGCAACATCAATGCAAGTGAAATCCATCTCAGCACGAACACACATCTCAAGAAAGAGTTGCTGGTGGACTATGGTGGCTCAGACAGAAACTTGGGGTGCAAATAGCCTGATTGAAAAATTAGTTTTCTCCTGCCATTTTTTTCCTGTGTTTCTTCCTCGCGAGCTTCTTCTCTACTTCTCCATTCTCCCTGGTGTGAGCTATTCCGGTACCTACAAAATAGAGGGAGAGATGTAAGAACAGAGAAAGAGAACGAAGAGACACGAAGGAGGAAAATGACGAAGGAGGTGAAGTAGGGGGTGTTGTCTGTGCGCTCTCTGTGTCTGTGTTTCTCGTCTGTTGCGAGGTGGCGTGGGTTGCTGAAGAAGAAGAACAGGTAGAGAGAGAAAAATGAGAGATAATATAAAAGGGTTGCGATGTGGCTGCTGTTTAGTGTGATGGAACAGGGAGGAGAAGGACAAGGAGCAGGGGATTCTCTGTTTCGATGGTGGTGCGCATGGGTCGTATTGGATGTGAGAGAATAGGGGACACGCAGGAAGAAAGCAAACGGCTGATGGTGGTTTGCGGTTGTGTGAAACAGGGTAAAGATGAGGTTTCGGTGGTGGTGTGGTGGTGTGCTGGTGTGTGGGCGGTGATGTTGTGGAGGAAGAGGAACAGGGAGGTGCTACCTGTTTTGTGCACGAGGACGTGAGGCTCTAATGGTGGAGGAATAGGAAGAGGTGGTGATGGAGACATGATCGCGCTACCAGTCCTCCTATCGAGCGAGGATCACCAACAGGGTGGATGTGGCGTGGTGGTTGGAAAAAGATAGACGAAGGAAAGAAACGTAGGGAAAGAGATCCTGGAAGAGAAGGGAGAGAGGAAACCTAAATAGTGTCATCCTCTTTCCTTCTTAGGTTGGGTTTGGGTTTCTAGGTCAACTTTTGGGCTTGGGCTTAGGTTAAATTAGGTGGACCTAGGTTTGTTTGGGTTAGGTTTAGACATGTGACCCGCTACTTTGTACCACCACTAGAATATACCAATTGATCATTCCTCAAATTGTCGCCTTAATGCGATTTCATCGTTCACGCTTAAATTCCTACAAAGACATGAAAATGAAATAATTAGAATAAAATATAATAATTGAAACACTAACATATATAAATTAAGGGATATATTATGTATTAATTTCGTGAATATCAAATACCCCCAAACCTATATTTTGCTAGTCCTCGAGCAAAACAATAAAAATAAAATTCTAACTCACTTTCGCAGGAATCATCGGTTGCACTTACCTTTAACGTGCAACAAGACTTTAAACCCCTAGATTACCTCTAGTGGACGAGTTATAGTCTCGTGAGGGTTTCCAGAAATGTTACCCACAAACATTATGACTTAATAAATTTCCAAAACATGGTAACTTGATCACTCTATCTATTATCTTCAGAGTAATAATCTAATTGCCAAAAATTTCAGAAAACAACTAACAGTGTCACAATAATATATCAAAGAGTCTAACAACGATTTAATAATACCCAAAGGTTAACTATATTTCATCAATTATTCTCAACTCGAAGTGTGTGTGTGTGTGCATGGCCTTATCAACATAACTTTTTTTCTCAGTAAAGATACGACTAGATAACCTTTGGATAGTACGCTTCGACTAAAAATCTTTCTTGTCACTCAGAGATTGGTTAGTTATCACTCAATTTATATGTGAGAAAGAGAATAAATTATGGAAACACAAACATCTCACATATAATAATCATGAAAAACAGACTTTTAAAAGAATGAAATGAATATGATCTCATGGACATGAATATCAATTACTTTGAGAATGTTGAATCAAACTCCATAGTTCTTGCCTATTTAATCTCCACGTCCATGAACCATACCTTTACTTACGATCAATTAGGTCGTTATTAGGTTGTAATGAGGCTAAGATTTTGGCTAACAAGAATGAAAAAAGATATGCAAAAATTCTCTGAGAGTGGATACACCCTTTAATAAACACGTGGGGCTCTGAAGAGTAAACCAATGTTGTACACCATTAATTTTTCTTAATTTCAAATTCTTCTTCATATATTTTCTTTTCTTTTTCTTCGAAGCATCAATCTTTTTTTTAATTATAAAATCAACGACATGCTTTCCCCTTCGGCACAATGAAACATTTTAGTCCCGAGGATTCATGGAATATTTAGTTTGAATTTTTTTTTTATTTGCCCATTAAAAAAAATATATCAACCATACACATTCTCAGAGACATTGGGTAAGGATAAAAATAATATGGGATATTACTCTATAACTGGAGTAGGTAATGGAAATGGGGTTAACAAAGAAAAAGTATATTTAAATGCTCAAAGGGCTGCAAATGGATATTTATCATTAGGTAGGCTAAAAAGCTAAAGAACGGTTGAAAGAAAAAAATGCATATATCACTTTTTAAGCTCTAGTCGGTATTATGACATCTCAACTAAATAAACCAAGAAGTTCTAGTGTAATAATTCAAATTTTAACGTCATTCTCAAAGAAATTAATAAGAGAAGCAAGAATAATGTGATCATCACCGAGAAAATGCGAACTCAAGAAAAGTCAGAGTTTATTTAATTACCCTCAAGAAAAATAGAATGTCTCGAAACTCACAAGGGTTAAGTCGCCACTATTATTCTAAGGTTTTCTAGTTAATATCTTACTGATTAACTTCAAATTATGCTAACTTGGCTTATAGTGCAAGAGTGGTAAATATCATGAAATATATTTAACTTAAAGATAATATCAAACATATGTTTTCCTATTGATATATAAAAGTTACAAGTGAAGGCATGCATTTCTCAAATTTAAAAGCATACTTGAAAACACATTTGCTTCATTGGAAAGGAACTAAGATTTTGAATGCATTTTCAAATCGAAAAATTTTCACACAATCATAATTAACTATGTATTCAATGGATATTGAATAGAATACAATAGTCAATTGTGAAATACATTTCAGTTCAAAAATTTCGAATAATGTAGAAAAACTCATAAACCTCACCTCCAAACCTAAACCAAACAATGTCCTCAATGTATAAAATGATGATAATGACAAATGCAGGAAAAATAAAAGATGAGAGCTAAAGTGATATTACCATGGGAAAGTTTTTACCAATTTCGAAGAAATCGTCCACCAATGGACGCTAAAAACATAAGAACTGTGGACTTGTCATGATAAATTGATAAAAACAATACAGGACAAAAAAGAATATACAAAAGAAAAAAAATTACATGCATAAGTTATAAGTCAAAATTGTTATGGAGCTAACGAGTATGAGTGAAATGCAACTAGAAAGATCTTGAAAATCAATCCAGACTGACCATAATGACACAACTGAAGCTAGGCTGCCTCTTAGGAACGCTTGGTTTAACGTCGTCAGCCCGACATATGTTCTTCCTCACACATGATGTACCATAAAGTGAAAAGGAAAAACATAGCAAACACTCCCCCAAACCTAAACACTTAGTCCACGATGTTGACTAAATCATATAGCAACAATCGAAAAAGTTGAGGATCCATCCAACATATAGTAGCACCCACATGCTGCACAACAAAAACTAACACACCCCTAAAATGACGAAGACGCCATGCAAAATCATAGATAAAATGCAAACGAACTCGCAGTCAGCAAGAAGTCATAGGGATTTGGAGCAGAAAGTTGTCACCAACAGGGATATCCAGCAAATTAATCTTTCCTACTCCTAAAATGGGACATCCTATGTATGGTGTCAAATCAGAAAATTGAATGTGTTGCACAATAGGATGGTCAAAGCTAAAATCATCCCTTAAAAACAAGGGATACACATAGGTAGCATCAATCAATATTAAAGGGATGGAAAGAGGTATGTCTATAGATATATTAGGTGGTACAAGCTCATCATAACAAAATGAATTGCATAAAGATGATGAGCTAGACAGCTCAACAACACCCCCAAACTTGGAATCAACACTATCTATGGGATGTGTTCTCTCCAAAGAATATTGAGAATCAGACTTCATGAAGGAGTCACAAGGAGGTTATATGTCAAATGGGTCATCATGAAAAGGCGGGAAATGGAATGGGTAAGAAAGCCCACTAGTATCAACAGAAGGGTTTAGTTTTGATTCACTGAGTGAAAGGAGTTCCACTTTGGGCTTCCATGTGTAACCCGAATCCAAAATAGGGGCTGAATCAAGCAAAACATTCACTTCCTTAATGGAATCATCAATATCGAAGTCTAAACTGAAGTGAGTCAAACATGCTGCTAAGGGATCATCTAATGCAGATTGTAATAAGGAATTCTCCACCGAACTTTCAATCATGTTAACTTCACAAACATCCTCGGACTCAAGAGGTTGTTGGCTTACATTAAAAACATTGAGTTTGACGGTCATGTTGCCAAATGATAGTTTCATGATTCCATTCCTATAGTTAATAATAGCATTAGATGTGGCAAAAAATGGATGACCCAAAATAACGGGAATGTGACTGGAGGGGTTGTGAATAGGTTGTGTATCAAGAACTATGAAGTCCACTGGAAAATAGAAATTTTCAACCTTAATGATCACATCCTCTATAACACCGCGGGGAATTCTGATTGACCTATCTGCCAATTGCAGTGTTGTTTTAGTCGGTTTTAGTCCGCCGAGACCCAATTGGTCATAAACAGAGTATGGAAACAAATTAACACTCGCCCCCAAATCCAACAATGCCTTATCAATCATATGATCACCGATAACACAAGAAATAGTTGGGCACCCAGGATCTCTATACTAAGGCGGAGTTCTGTGTTGAATAATTGAGCTTACCTGCTTGGCGATGAAGGTTTTCTTTTGCACATGTAGCTTTCGCTTCTGTGTGCAAAGATCCTTAAAAAATTTGGCATAGATAGGAACTTGCTTAATAGCATCGAGCAATGGAATATTAATGTGAACTTGTTTAAAAATTTTCCATTACATCGTTAGCATTTGATCCTTTTTTTTGCTGGAGCTAACCGTGATGGAAACGGTGCCCTAGGCAAATAAGATACCTGAGTGGGGTCAGAGTCAAGAGGCACATCTTTAGAAGGTGAGGCTTCAGCCTCCTTGTCAAATGGAGATGCAACCTGCTTTGACTTAGACGAAGATGCAACAATACTCGAATCGGGCACTTGTACCCGATTGTCAACCTGTTTTCCACTCCTAATGGTAGTAATAGATTGGACATCTTCATGGCATGACTCAGATGTACTACCAACTGCGAATTGACCCTTTGGGTTAGGAACAGGTTGACTAGAAAATCTCCCTGGCTCTCTATCAGAAGAAGACTGAGTAATCTTACTCATAGCTATCTCAAGTCTATTGAGGGCTTGAGATTGGTGTTGAGTCGTGGCTTTCAACTCAGATTTGTCCTTAGAAATCTACTCAATTATACTTTCTAAGCCCTGCAAAAATCGATTAACTATTTCCTCTAAACTTGATGTGTTGGATGGAGGAACTTGGTTAAGGTGGGGCCTAACAGGGCTAGAGGCTTGAAAAGCCTGGGGGAAAACAACAGGTCCCCTTTGGTGTGGGCCATGGGCCCAGGGAAGATTTGAATGATGGCTGAATCCTGGACTGTAATAGTTAGGTTGTGAATTATTACCAGGTCGCTGCATGATGTTAAAGAGATTTGACTTGCTCAGCATAGTACGCAGGATAATCATTTTCCAAGTCACAATTAGCTATTGGATGACCAGGACTTGAACATGCAGCACAGACCTCAGATGAAGCGTTTGTGGGAGGTGCAGGTTGAGTCACATTCGAAAATGCATCTATCTTTTGAGCTATAGTCATAACAACTTTCTCTAACTTTGAGGTAGAAGAGGGGTGAACATATATATCGCCCTTATGCCTATCAGACTCCTTTCTTGAATAATCCCATTGCTGAGAATTTTCGGAAAGTGTCTCAAAGAATTCCCATATTTCATTGATGCTCATTTTCATTAGTGACCCACCACTAGTGGCATCAATCATACGACGGTTTTGAGGAGTTAAACCGTCTTGGAAGTATTGAACTAGTCGCCACTTATCAAATCCGTGATGGGGACACCTGATAATGAGTTCATTGAACCTTTCCCAACATTCATAGAAATGTTCACCCTCTTTTTGCTGAAAGTTAGATAAATCTCGTCGGAGGGCATTCGTTTTATGAATGGGGAAGTACTTTGTCAAGAAATTTCTTGACATCACATCCCATGATGTGATGGATCCTGTCTCTAATGCATTTAACCATGATTTCGCCTTATCTTTCAAAGAAAAGGGAAACAACCTAAGACGGACCGAATCGTCAGAAAAGTTTTGGTACTTCAGGGTGGCGCAGATGTCAAGAAACTCTTTGACATGAAGATAAGGGTCTTCTTTCTCAAAACCATAAAAAGAAGGCAGCAGATGAATAATAGATGGTTTGAGTTCGAAACTGTTTGCATTTGTCTCAGGTAAGACAATGCAAGACGGAGCAGTACTAGGAAGAGGGGCGAAGTAATCCTTAAAGGCCTTCCCCTCAGCCATCTCAGTGGATAAGGATGATGAACCTAAATAGGTAACGGGGACTTCAAAGAACTCCTCGAATTCTTGTTGGACAAGTCTACTCTTAGAATCACGCACCCAGGTATGCATAAACTACTGGATAACGAAGGTTCAAAGTCAACACTCCTAAATAGGCTTCAATTTTTATTTTTATTTTTTATTTTTTAATTTAATTTTTTTTAAATGCAAGCCTAACCGCTATATGAATATGACCTAACTCTAAAAAATAAAAACATCATAACCCTAAATGATGCACAAACAAAATGAATGGCAGACGACCCTAGAGCTTTTCTTTACTAATGCAGGGCTGAAATTCAATTAAATTTACCTAACCGTGGGAGAGGCACGATAATTTCCTATCAATCCGCCACTACAGAGTTGCTCCTATTCAATAACTGTTCCCAGATGGGATATGTTCCTTCACTCGACCACTTTAAGCTATCAAATTTCCAACGAGGGTCCCTATGAGCGTCACACATGTCCTAGATAATTATCTTGCTACAAATTTTAAATAGTGAAGGCCTTGGTTTCTAACCCTAAAATAGATGGTGATTAACCTATCCGCGGGAGAGGGCACAGAAGTTTCAACTCAATCCTGCTACTATTCAAATTTGCATGCAATACTACCTAGAACAATCTAAACACAAGTGATCACACAGAAACCGTGTTCAGATGCGGTGGGTAGAAGTTACCTCCGGCGTGAACCTCTTTCGGGTACTTGCGACGCCGGGTAGAAGTCGATTTTTGAGAGTTTCCTCGCGAATCGCAATATTTCACTTCTTTCCCACTTGAGCTCCTATGTGTGTTACCGCCTACAAAGTAAATGCAAAAATAATTCAAACTCAAGCAAATAAAACAAATAAGAAAGTGACTCATAACACTATTCCTAAAAAGAAAATTAAACCTAATTTATAAGCTAGCAAAAACAACCCTAGACTTTGATTGTACCGTTACAGTCCCTGGCAATGGCGCCAAGAAGTTGATGGAGATTTTATTAACCTAAATTAATAAGTTAATAAACCCTACTTGTAATACCGCAAGTGCATGGTTGTCTAACTAGTAGATAGTGGCAAATACGGGTCGATCCCATGAGGATTGACGAGATAGTCGAATTCTAAGACTTATTTAAACTAATTTAGAGTTGGGGTTAGCAGCAGATGAAAATTACTAAATTAAGAAAACTAAATTGACAACTAACATTAAATTGGTAAGATGATAAGTGAGTAGACCGAGACATCGAATCCACTACAGGTTCTTCGAGATTCGTGTAATCTAAATTATTGTTTTCAAGAATCAACACAACTAATCTAAATATTAATCTACATTTGCAATTGATTTCAGCAAAGGCATAAACCCCTAGCATTGCATGACTTTCTACGACACACACAATCATAGGTTTATTTTAACTAATTCTAAACCCCTAGCATTGCATGTCTTCTTACGGCACACACAATCACAGATTCAAATTAATCTATTAATGCAGACTTCGAATATCAACAAAGGGAACTTCTAACTACTTATTAGTCTAGATAAATATTTCAGATATAATCGGTAAAAGCAAATTATTGAAATTCTGAAATCAATTGTATTTAACATTCAAGAAAATAGAAAACAATAAATTCAGATATGACAAACTCTAGGAAACCTTGCGATTTCATCTTCGCCTCGGCATGGGGTCTAGAAGATCATGGTGGATGATGTCACAGCATCAATGGAGATGAAATCCATCTCAGCACGAACACGCATCCCGAGAAATAGCTGTGGTGGACTATGGTGGCTCAAACAAAAACCTGGGGTGCAAAATGCTTGATTGAAAAATCAGTTTTCTCCGGCCCTTTTTTCATGCGTTTCTTCCTCGTTGAGCTTCTTCTCTGCTTCTCCATTATCCATGCTACGAGCTGCTCTGGTACCTAAAAAAGAGAGGGAGAGATGGAAGAACAGAGAGAACGAAGAGACACGAAGGAGGAAGAGGATGAAGGAGGTGAAGTAGGGGGTGCTGGTCTGTGCGCTCTCTGTGTTTGGGCTGCTTGATTCTATTGCGAGGTGCCGTGGGTTACTAAAGATCAATAACAGGCAGAGAGAGAGATGAAAGAAAAGGGTTGCGGTGTGGCTGCTGTTTGGCGTGATGGAACAGGGAGGAGAAGGACTAGGAGCAGGGGCTGCTCTGTTTCGGTGGTGGTGTGCGTGGGTCGTATTGGTTGCGAGAAAGAGGAGGGGACACGCAGGAAGAGAGAAGACGGCTGATGGTGGTCTACAGTTGTGCGAAACAGGGTGTTGAGGAGGTTTCAGTGGTGGTGCGCTGATGTGTGTGCGGTGATGTTATGGAGGAAGAGGAACAGGGAGGTGCTCCTTGTTTTGTGCGGGAGGACGTGAGGCTCTGATGGTGAAGGAAGAGGAGAAGGTGGTGATGGCAAGATGATCACGTTGTCGGTCCTCCTATCGAGCGAGGATCGCTAGCAGGGTGGATGTGGCGTGGTGGCTGGAAAAAAAGAGGAGGAAAGAAACGCATTGAATGAGATCGCGGAAGAGAAAGGAGAGAGGAAACCTAAATAGGGTTCTCCTCTTTCCTTGTTAGGTTGGGTTTGGGTTTCTAGGTCAACTTTTGGGCTTGGACTTAGGTTACATTAGGTTGACTTAGGTTTGTTTGGGTTAGGTTTAGACATGTGACCCGCTACTTTGTACCACCACTAGAATCGACCAATTGATCATTCCTCAAATTGTCGCCTTAATGCGATTTCATCGTTCACACTCAAATTCCTACAAAGACATGAAAACGAAATAATTAGAATAAAATATAATAATCGAAACACTAACATATATAAATTAAGGGATATATTATGTATTAATTACGTGAATATCAGTTGACCCCTCAAAGAAAACCATCAGACAAAATAAAAGGCCCGTGGCCTCCGAAAGGAACGCAATCATAAACGAGGAAGTACATCGTTTACTTGACGCATACATGATCAAGGAAGCGCGATACCCCGACTAGCTGCCAAACATCGTTCTGGTAAAAAAGAAAAATGGGTAGTGGAGAGTGTGCGTAAACTACACTGACCTTAACAAATCCTGCCAAAAGGACAACTTCCCATTCCCCGCATAGATCAAATCGTAGACGCCACTTCAGGACACGACCTACTCAGCTTTATGGATGCCTATTCAGGCTACAATCAAATATTGATGCACCCCCCAGATTAAGAGAAAATCTCTTTCGTGACAGAAAGAGGAATATACTGTTATAGGGTAATGTCATTCGGCCTGAAAAATGTTGAAGCTACTTACCAACGATTGGTCAACCGAATGTTCAAAGAACAGATCAGTAGAAATATGGAAGTATACATCGACAACATGTTGGTCAAAAGCCTTCGCAACCACAACCACATACGAGATCTTTCCGAAGCATTTGACCAACTTAGGAAATATCAGATGAAGCTCAACCCACAAAGTGCACATTCGGAGCAGAGTTTGGGAACTTCTTAGGCTATATAGTAAACAAAAGGGGAATCGAAGCCTATAATAAACAAATTCAGGCCCTTCTCGACATGAAATCCCTGACCAATATCAGAGACGTTCAAAGCTTGACTGGGAGGGTAGTAGCACTCAACATAGCTATATCAAAGTCATCCGACAAATGTCTCCCATTCTTCAAGATACTAAGAGGGAGCAAAGGGTTTTCATGGAACGACGAACGTGAACAAGCCTTTCAGAACCTGAAAGCATACATGGGGAGTCCAAAACTACTCTCGAAGCCCGCAATAGGTGTAACACTATACTTGTACCTATCTGTTTCAAAACATGTTGTCTGTTCGACCATCGTACAAAACAACCAAGGAACCCATAGGCCAGTGTACTACACCAGCAAATTGAGGCCCTATTTTTAGGCCCACTCTATAACGGTCCTAACCAAACATCCACTCCGCTCGGTATTACATGAACTCGAGCTATCTGGCAGGATGGTGAAATGGTTGGTAGAACTCGAGCAGTTCAACATAAACTACACGCCATGAACCGCTATCAAAGTCCATGCACTCACAGATTTCGTCACTGAATTTACTATGAGAGAAGAGCCGAAGATAGACTACCAGGCCTAAAGCTTCAAATAATGAGGCCGAATAAGAAGCACTCATGTCAGGCCTAAAGCTAGCTTTAAGGATCAGCATAGATCACCTAACAACATACAGTGACTCAAGACTGGTAGTCAACCAGGTCAAAGGAGATTTCAATAGCAAATACCCCTGCATGATAGCCTACCGCGACAAGGTATTTGGGATAATGGGCAGATTCAAAAGCTTTCAGCTCACACAGTACCCCTGAGGCGACAACCAAAGAGCTGACGAGCTAGCAAAAGAAGCCTCGGCCTCCAAGAAAGTCTCCAGCGGCCTCATTGAATATCAAGAAAAATCAAGCCTCGACGAGAAAGAACACAAAGATATCTGCACATCAGAAGCACAACCGAATTGGACGACTCTAATACTAGAATATATAAAGACCAAAGCCCTACCAACCGAGAAGGTCGAAGCATGAACACTTAAAAATAGAGCCACAAGGTACACTCTCCTGAACAACAAGTTATACAGAAAGTCGGTAACACGACCTTTGCTTTGATGCCTATCGCCTTCAGAGGCAAGCCAAGTCTTGGGCACCATCCACAACGACATATGCGAAAATCACCAAGACGGGAGAACCCTCGCCCATAAAGCCATGACTCTAGGATTTTACTAGCCGACCATGCAACGAGACGCCAAAGACACCTTTCGCAAGTGCGACAAATGCCAGAGGTTCGCGCCATATGACAGCACAACCGCTAACCCCAATGACTACTCCATAGCCGTTTGCATAATGGGAAATGGACATCGCCAGGCCGCTTCCGGCGTCAATTGGTAAGAAATTCCTCTTTGTCACCATCGACTACTTCACCAAATAGGTTGAGACCGAGCCCTTATCAAGAATAGGGCAGGTCCAAATCAAAAAATTCATATGGGACACCATCGTTTGTGGATTTGACATCCCCAGAGTATTGGTCAGTGAAAACGTAACCCAATTTGAAGGTAGCAAGGTTAACGAACTGTACAAAAGTCTGGGAGTCAAGCACCACTTCTACTCACCAGGACACCCTAGGCCAACGGCCAAACGAAAGTTACCAACAGGACAATCCTAGAAGCCATCAAAAGAAAACTTGATGCAGCCAAAGGAAAATGGATTTCAGAGCCACCAGGAATACTCTAGGCATATCGAACAACTAAAAAAATCCCTACCGGAGAGACACCCTTCGCCCTAGCGTATGGGTCAGAAGCTATGGTTCCGGTGGAACTCAAGGTGCCAACCTTTCGGATGGAATAGTTCAGACCAGACGAGAACGACGAAGCCTTGCGTGTGGGACTAGACCTCCTCGATGACAAATGGGATCTAGTATCTGCCAAGATAGCCGCCTACCAACAACGGATGGGGCAATACTACAACAAAAGGTCAAGCCTCACGAATTCAAGATGGGAGACTGGGTACTCAGGAAGACCCAGCAAAACACCAAAGAAGCCGGAGCGGGAAAGCTAAATCCAAATTGGGAAGGACCTTATAGTGTTGCCAAAGTCAACAGACCGGGAACACACTTGCTAGAGGACACCGACGGTGATGGGCTTAAATGACCATGAAATGTAGAGCATCTCAAAAAATATTATCAATAAAATATTTTGCATTTACCATAATTTCCATTGTTGTCCATTATAACCCTCCACCAGCCTGGCTATGACCAGACTTGAATATCAGCCCAAAGCCTAATTCGCTTCTCGCGGATCACGACAGCGGAGGAAGTGGGAGTCTAGTCAGTGATAGTCCGTTGATGACGATGACTCGCCAAGGGATCATTGCTCTTATTGCAGAAAATGATCGCCGAACTTGCAAGGTAAGCTCAGTCAGTTCACAACTGATGACGATGGCTTTTGGTGTCCAAAGCCTAATTCGCTTTGCGCGGATCACGACGGCGAAAGAAGTGGGAGTCTAGTCAACGTTGGTCTACTGATAACAATGATTTGCCAAGGGATCATTGTTCTCAATACAGACAATGATCACTAAACTTGCCAGGTAAGCTCAGTCAGTTCACGACTGATAATGATGGCTTCTGGTGCCCAAAGCCTAATCCTCGTTGCACGGATCACGACGACGGAGGAAGTGGGAGTCTGGTCAGCACTGATTCGCTGATGACGACGACTCGCCCAGGGATCATTGCTCTAAATACAGACAATGATCGCCGAACTTGCAAGGTAAGCTCAGTCAGTTCGTGACTAATGACGACGACTTCTGGTGCCCAAAGCCTAATCCGCTTCGTAAAAGGAATAAAGAGCAGAAGGCAGTACTAATCCGCCAACACGTAATGAGTCGCTACTAGAGAAGCTTGATCAACCCCTGAGCAATAGCGGCCTCTGTTGGTTAAACACTAACCTGCAATAGAACTACCTAAAGAAGCAATGTGTTTTGACTGACAAGTACAAACATTCGACCCAGCGATCAAAAAATTCTACGAAGCGACTAAAGTAAACACGACAATATGAGACAAAAACAAGACTTTCATTCAAACACATGTCTATATATTCTATCCAAGAGAGGACGTTATAATCATTCTAAGGAGATGCATCCTCCTCATCAGTAAGCCTCGCGGAGCCTTCCCCTTAATTGATCGGTCTGAAAGCATCCCTCTTTTAGCAAGCGAAATCAAGGTCAGTACCGGGATACTCTTCCCTAATCAGCTCCAGGAGCTACAGTCTGCCACGAACAACCTCGGATGAGTTGAAAGACCTCCTGCCTGACACGTTGAAGTCCACCACTCCCAACAGGGTCTCGTAATGCGAGCGCTCCTCGGTCAGCAACCGCTCCGCCTCCAGAGCACGGCAAAGCCCCTAATCAACTACGCCTTCTAGCAGCCGCCTTTCGACAGCCCATTCCACCTCCGTTCGCTCCCTTTCGGCCTCCATGCCCCCATGGTCGACAACGGTGACAGAAGCTTGTAACCTACCTTCCTAGGAGTTTGCTTAGTAAAGAGAGTTCGAATAAAATGTCCGCAGATCCACGAAGGCCTTCTCTAAAGCAAATACCCTTCCACGGGCTTCGGGATGCAACGAAACAGGTCCATGCAACTTCAGAGCACGAGTAGCCATTCTAAAGCTGCCATGACGAAAAACCTCGACACACACACCAACTTCCTCCCCCGCTAGGTCAGTAGGGGGAGTCGGAGCACCATGCGAAAGGCCGTGACCCCCAAGGATGCCACCATGCAGACCGTGACCTACTAGGTGGAGAGGCCGCCCTAACAGAAGTTTGCCTCTTCCTCGGGACTACAATGAGAGGAATGTTTACCTCCAATTCAGCGAGCCTAGAAGGACTGGGCAAGCCAGACCTCTCTTCCTCAGGCGGCAATGAACCACCCCCTCAGGCGGTGAACCTGACATGGGTTGAGCACCATGAAAACACCACAGCAGACTGCAACGTGAAACATTGTCTGGCATTACGACCTCCTCAACAGAAGTCAAAGGAAGCTTAAGAAACTCTTATTCTATCCGCTTCTCGTCCTCACTAAGAGACAGAATAATGAACCTCGATGAAACGCAAAAAACAATGTCAGAACCAATATCACAGAAGGGACATACAGAAACACGCATATCACAACAGTCGAAAGACTCACAAAGATCAAACTGGAAGTATCGAGACACTCTACGACTCCCGAGCTTAAAATAACCAGAATTCGTCGAAGCAAAAAACCATTGCTTCCCCTAAGATTCGGCGCTGCCCACCGCCAATCGCAAATAAAGAGGACAGTTCAACACATAGATACCCCTGGAATCCGGCTGAGCCTTGGTCAGGTGATGGATCACCAATGAATATAAATGAAGGCCAGCGTCATGAGCCCTCAGGAGGATTGCGAGCAGTATCTTGAACCCGCTCGGCGCCATTTGAGCGGGAGGTATTCAAAAATGAGTAAAGAAACGCCAAATGTCATCTGGCGCTGGAAGTCGGAACTCAGACTCGAACATGCCTCGATGAAAGCCTATGAACCCTTGAGGAGGCACAGTCAAACCCAAAACTCCAAACGCGGGAATGATTTGCAAATCTTCTGGGAGACGGTACAAACTATGAACTCATTTTTGTCGACCAAACTGTCTTCAAAGAATTTGACACAAGCAAGCAATGACGGGTTCTTGCGAGAATATTCAACAGTGTCAGCCATTGGAAGATGGAACAAATACTACAGTTCGAAAAGACAGCGCGTATAACAATGAAGGAATCCTCGCAAAGACAATGAATATTTATAGGGAAGGCAAACTGCACTTTCCCTCCTTGAGCAGTCGCATACCCATTAATGTCATACGTCAATCGAGATGATCGCCTCGAGTCCAATTATCACGATGGTACAATAGTCTTTTCAAAGATTTAGTGAACCGACTTAACGCCCCGCTAACTCTAGGGGAGTAGCTGATGATACATAAAAACGGTCAAACCCTTGAGCCGTACACGTGTTGTGATAATGCCGAGGAAATACGGACCCCAGCATCAGCCCAACATTGAACATGCTCAAGTGGTTCTAAGCCCGCTCAATTCAGTCCGCCAGACGGCCCAGACTCTCACAACACGTTAGGCCCACACATTTCACAACTGTCCTCAATACCCGTGAGCCCTCCATAGGCAAGTATCTTGAGGATCTGCTTCAGACGGGCAACTACAACTGTTATTTGCTCCCAACTAGGAAGCAAACACTAGAGTATCTTCCACACAGGGAAACTCCCTTCTACAAAATGCTCTTGGATTGGGAAATATCTCTCACGTATCTAGGAGCGCAGAACTAATAGGGAACTTCCCTCCTACATCAAGACTCCAAATTAAAGAGGGATCTCCATGAAGATCTCCTCCCTAATCTATGCCTACAATGGCCTGGTTAAACCAAGACTCCTTGCACTATAAATAAGACATGAGGTTGGTAAGCTAAGGTACGCTACAATTTCCCTGTTACAACATTACACCTTCCTCAGATCCCTGTCTGACTTTAGCATTGGAGTTCCATCGGTCACCACAACGGAGGTCCATGGCTCATGTGTGCTACTTGTGCAGGTCAACAGGTCAGCAGAAATCAGATCGGAGCAGTGAGCAAAAAATGACTGCATCAACACCCTTTTTAGTTTTGACCGTTAATAAAAACAGTTTATCAGTAATGTGCTTGTTGTTTCTATTGTATGTTTTTTCCTTTTGCCTTATCGTCATGCTTAGGCTGGTTGAGTCAATAGGATGCTTGACTAGTTTATCTGCGTAGGGAGCTTGATTGCTTTGTATTGTGAACGACTTAGGGTCGTTGTTGCATAGCCATGTTTGATAGTGGGCATGTTTCCCATATTTTAGCTGGGGGTTTCCCGCGCTATCTCTTGTTCCCGAGGTAAGCTGCTTGTATCCTATTTGTTCGACCGGTCGGCCGTAGTTGCTACTAAGAGCAAGTTGCAATGATCGAGTGCATGTTTTAGAGCGTTCATGCCGAGTCAGGCGTCATAAGGTCAAGCAGGCATCCTAAATAGCTTTTATCTAGGCACTGACCGTACGATCTTTGTATCGGCGTGAATGGCCTTCGCGAATATTAGGATGTCAGTTCGTTTGAGCATGAAGACTCTGATTTGGCTAGATTCATGTTTGATGACCAGACTGAAGAGCAGTGGTCTTGTGGCAAGCCGTCGAGATCAGTGCGAGAGTGACTAGGCTCCCACTTTTTGAATCGTGTATGACCAAGCTAAGTGGGCTACGAATTTGGGGAGTAAAAGTTTGGCGACCAGGCTGAAGAGCAATGGTCTCGTGGCCTGCCATTGGGATCAGTGCGGGACTGACTAGGCTCCCACCTTTTGAACCGTGTATGACCAAGCAAAATGGGCTAAGGATTTGGGGAGTAAAAGTTTGGCGACCAGGCTGAAGAGTGGTTGTCCCGTGGAAAGCCGTCAGAATCAATTCAGAGCTGACTAGGCTCCCACCTTTCGAACCATCTACACCCTCCCCTTGTGGTGGGGGCTACAAATTTGAGAAAGGTTTGGTGACCAGGCTGAAGAGCAGTGGTCCCGTGGCAAGCCATCGAATTCAGTTCGGGACTGACTAGGCCCCTATCATCCAAGTTATCTATACCTGAGTGCACCAAGCTACAAATTTGGGAGGGCTCGACGACCACATTGAAGAGCAGCGATCCCATGACAAACCGTCGGAATCAGGTCAGCGCCGACTGGGTTCCCACCTTCTAGACTATCTACACTCTCTCAGCGCGGGCTACAAGTCCAGGTTTGGTTATTTGGCAGCCACGCTGAAAAGCAATGGTCCCATGATGAGCCATCGGAATCAGTTTAGGACTGACTAGGCTCCCACCTTCCAGGCTATCTACACTATCACAGTGGGGGCTACAAGTCCAAGTTTTGATCAGAAGCTTTCGTTGCTAGTCATCACCAACTAGACTTACCTGATTAGGTTCGACGATTATTAGCCACAGGGGAGAAATGATCCCTAGCGAGTCATCGTTACCAGGCATGATAGCGTTGATTAGACTCCCACTTCCTAAACTGTCGATGCCCACGCTGAGCAGACTAGGTGTCAGGTTGAACCAGAAGTTGTCGTCATCAGCTTTGGCTGACTAAGCTTGCATGGTTTGAAAAGAAATTTTGCCTGTTGGAGGACAAGTGAATTTAGTGGTAGCATAGTGTGGACGAAGTTACCTCGAATCAGCAGGTGACCTGTAGATAAAATCCGTATGTCAGGATCGGCTAGGATCTTTTAATGTTCATGCCAAGCATGCAATAAAATCTTGTTTGAATAATGGGCCGAGCCCATGGGCCCGTAGAGGAGGTGCTAGAGCGTAGTGTGCTGCGTGTACGGTGTAAATCGCATGGTAACACGTGTATGACATAGGCTGTATGACGGTTGAGTATCGGTTATCCTCCCTGAATTGATGGGGTTGCGTGCAACACCATTAATTTGAATGACGTAGTCTGCGCAGTTTCCTTGGGAATTGTCGTCTCTTCGTTTCCCATACTGCATTGAATGCTTGACAGATAATGCTGGAGTGCCCGCTTGGTAAACCATCATGTTTATATAATGGTGTTTTCCAATCGTTGTAGTCACTATCTTTCATAGAGCTTACCTTTTCCAATGTTCTTACTTGAAGAGAGTGCTTTGGATTTTCCAAAGGCTAAAAGTGGATCTTCATCTCTGGAGCCTCCGAATGTTTTGACATTTGCAAAGGTCAGGCACAATAATAGTTGTCGTTATGCGTGGTCACCTGCTTTGGGTGAGCACATAGTTGATCTGCTGAGATCTCATAATTTCTTCTCATTTGGTGGAGAAGTAGTACGAATTTTCTACCAAGGGAGATGCCTTGGTGTTACACCGTACCACTTTTGTCGTTGCGAGCTCAAATCCCCTTGCTAACTAACAGCTGATTGAAGTGTTAGTCGATGTGTGATGTCTCCGGGTGTGGTAGCTCTCATACACACCTGCCATCTCATATGGGAATAGTGATCTCTCTTGATAGCATTATGAGACCGTAACTGCGTCGCTATTTGTGGCCATCCTCACCTGCCTTCTTCTAAGCCCTTTGAAGAGGTTGGATAGATGGCAGGATGTCTCTTGAGAAAATCAACAACTCATTGTAAAGTCTACAATGTTGTAGTGCGAGACTTTTCTGGAGTGATTTGATGAATCAATCTGACTGCTCAATCTTGCAATCTCTTCTAGCACTTCGTGTTTATCTTGGGAAGGTTTTGAGGTCTCCCATTCTCTTATCTTTGCTCTTACTTGCAGATTACTCGTATCGAAGGGTTTGCAAGTTTTCGTCGGACTCTAACCATTGCAGAATTTTCTAAGCGAGTCTTTTACTTTAGTTCGCACTGTATTCAGATGCTTAGTCTTTTGTATTCACCTCAGGGCGTTCGTAATATGTAGTCTTTTGTATCTGCCTCAATGTGTTTGCTGTTACATCTTTCCAATAAACAATAGAATTTATTTTTCTTAATTCTCCTCTTATTTCTTAAATGATTGCAAATCGCATAAGCCTTTTAAGAACTAAAACTCAATATTGACTATGGAAAAGGAAACAAACAACTTAAAGCAAACTAACTGTTGGCGGAGAAAAATTGATCATGGCCTTGAAGTGAATTTGGGTTGCTCTTCGCAGATCGTTTTAGCGGACTGTCAAGGTGTTTGATAGATAACAAAAGAGTAAACCTTGCAGAGGGGTAGATCTCCGCGCCAACGGAATGTCGGAGGGATATGTTCCCGCTTGCCATTGCCTTTACGACTCACTGGGTGGGAAAGCATATTGCTTCTGTATCGCTTAAAAATGGTGTATCTTTCGTCTTTCGTTCTTGCACTGGGTCAGGCTACTTTGCATGATGTAGTTGAATCTAGGAACATTATCTCTGTTTTAGTGCGAAGTAGTGGCAATCTCGTGTCGTAGGTTGGTCACTACGTATTGTTCCCTTCCGAGTGGTTAGAAATATACTTAACACACTGGTGAAGGGTGGAGACCACTGCTTCCATCTGGTGGAGCCATGGTCTTCTAAGGATGAGATTGTAGGATGATGGCGCGTCTACCACCATGAAGTCCAGAAATAGGACCTTCCTGAGCTGCAATTCAACTGCTACTGTAGCTAATCTTATCTTTCTAATGGGGAAGCATTTCTCGCTATTGAATCCGATCAGCGGGTGTTCTGAAGACATTGTGTTTTCCTCCTTGAGGCCTATGCTGCGGAACGCGTTGTAGAACATAACGTTAAGTGAACTTCCTATGTAACCAGAGCTCTCTTTACCTCACACCTTGCTATGGAGACCGAGATGACTAAGGCGTCGTTATGTGGCGCTCGGACTCCTTCGAGATCCTTGTCCGTAAAGGTTAAGGTGGGAATAGGGCTCTGAACCCTTGAGTGACAGATGTGTCTGTCCTCATCCGCTGATTGTGTTCGCATATCCAGTAGTGTCCGCTTGCAGGTCCTGTGTGACTGGTCTTCATTTGGTCTGACTCCATGAATGATGTATATTATCCCTGGAGTCTCCTTTACTATTTCTTTAACTGACTCCCCCTATCTTTTGTCTGCTCCGATGGCTGCTTGGACTGCAGGAACTCTTTCAGTTCGCCCTTGCGGATCCAGTAGTCAACCTCGTACCTCAGACTCTTACAGTCATTGGTGTTGTGGCCACTTTCTTTGTGGTAAGCACAGTACTTGCCATTGTCGCGCTTGGCGAGGTCTCCGCCTGTCTTTGAGGGCCACTTCAGTTCCTCCCAATTTTTCATTGATTTGAGTATGTTCGACAGGTTAGTGTTCAGGGGAGTCACTGCTCTGGATCCAACGTAGTTAGACGATTTCTCCGGCTTGAACCGACCAGGGTTTGGCCTGTTGTCACCGCGCTTCCTCTTGCTTCATTCCTCATCCGGGGGTCTCTTTCCCTTCTTATTGTCTCTAGGTGCTGAGGGCCTCCTGTCCCCTTCAGTTTCCCTCTTTGAGGTCCTCGACTCTTCCAGGGTGATGTGTCTCTGGATGCTCTTGAGAAGCTCCGCCATGTCCAGAAGGGGCTCCATGGTGAGATCTTCGTAGAGCTTTCCTTCTTTGAGGCCCGCAGTGAAGGTTGTCATGGATGTATCGTCGCTACACCCGTCTATGACAGTAAGCTCATTGTTGAAGCGCGTGACGTACTCTCGGAGTGTCTCGCCGGACCTCTACCTCAGGGAGAGTATGTAGTACGGGCCTTGTCAGAAGTGTTGGCTTCCGACGAAAGGGTTAGGAATTCCTTTCCCAGCATTTTGAAGGAGTCGATGGACTTCGAAGAAAGGTTGTGGTACCACGTCAATACAGAGGTTTTCAGACTAATGGGAAAGGTCCTGCACATTACGGATTTGGATCCCTCTTTAAGGGCCATTACGTGGTGGTAATGTCGCAAGTGGTCGAAGGGATCGGTGGTTCTGTCGTACGAGTCGAGCTTTGGAGGAGTGAACTTCCTCGGTTGGTCCTCGTTCATGATTCGATCCACAAATGGTGGGACGAAGAGGCGATACAGTACGTCCGGGTTGTGCGCCCTTTGCGGAGGGGGTTCTCAGGGCCGAGCCTCTTTGCCCTGGCATTGTACTCAGTGTTAGCCGCGCAACCTTCTTTAGTCCAATAGGAACAGGTGGGTGCTTGGCTTTCTTGCGCTTGCTCCCCATCGTCTGTCGGAGGTTTGTGCTGCTCCTAGTTTCCATTGGTGGCTGGTGAATTCTGTCGCGTGAGAGCCTCCACCGCTCTGGCGATCCGCTGTATTTGGTATGCTAGCATATCGATTCTGGGATCTGCCGTTGGTACGAGAGCGTGAATTGGCTACGCGTGCAAGATAGGAGCAAGGAGGCAATATATGGACGCTCGATGTGTCCCCTGGTTCTTCGATGCTACATGACCCGGTGGTCACCATTTCTCTTTGTTTTGAAAAGAGACGACGCTTAGTATAAAGTTATGAGCTATGTCATCCCCACGGACAACGCCAAACTGATGTAGTCATTGTTTTCTTTCTGCTCCAATTTGGTTCCTACTGACCTGTTGACTTGCACAAGTAGCACACGTGAGCCACAGACCACCGTTGTGGTGGCCGATGGCACTCTGATTCTAAAGTCAGATAGGGCTCTGAGGAAGGTGTAATGCTGTAACAGGGAATTTGCAGCGTACCTTAGCTTACCAACCTCATGTCTTATTTATTGTGTAAGGAGTCCTGGTTTAACCAGGCCATCGTAGGCGTAGATTAGGGAGGAGGTCTTTGTGGAGATCCCTTTCTAATTATGAGTCGTCCTGGAAGAGGGAAGTTCCCTATTAGCTCTGCACTCCTAGATATGTGGGAGATAGTTCCCAATCCAAGAGTATTCCATAGAAGGGAGTTTCCCTATGTAGAAGATACTCTGGTGTTTGCTTCCTAGTTTTATTTTTTTTTTGAAAAGCAAACGTGGGGGTTTATATGGGCTCCCTAGACCACTGAAAAATAAAAGAAATCAAGCTTGGTTACATTCGATAATATTTCCTACCTCTAGCATCATCAAATACAATTTTCTTGATGTCCATCGCAAAAGAGCTTGGAATGATCTCCACAAACTCGTGATTCGGTAGTAGTCTGGCTAGTTTATCTGATGCCTGGTTCATTTCCCGTACTACATGCATAACCCTACACTCCTAGTTGGGAGCAATGAACAGCTGTAGTTGCCTGTCCGAAGCAGATCCTCGAGATACTTGCCTAAGGAGGGCTTACAGGTATTGATGACAACTGTGAGACGTGTGGGCCTAGCGTGTTGTGATAGTCTGGGTCTGTCTGGCAGACTGAATTGAGTGGGCTTAGAACCGCTTGGCCTATTCAGTATTGGGCTGATGTTGGGGCCAATATTTCCTCGAGATTATCACGACAAGTGTATGGGCAATATCGTTTTTATGTATCTTCACCTGCCATGGAAACCTGCAAAATAAATGATGTTCATTTAGTCATATTCTCGACATCGAATATAAGAACCTCTATCAGTGTTTTTATTCATGTGTTATGGTTAAACAAAAAATTTCCTCTCTTCAATTCTATATAACAAATCAAAATGGTATTTCATGTTGGAGATAAAAGACGGCTAAAAGTTACCCAAACATAATCGGATCACATAGAAGGGGGTGGGAAGGGTGTTTGGCAGAAATTTATGTTCGCATAGGACTGAAATACACCTGGCCAAAGTTAAAAATTCTCCTCCTATCAAACAATGAGTGTCAAAGTCACGGAAAATACCCTAGTTATTGACAATTGATTTACAGACATAAAAGTAGCATCTCATCCCGTGATCCCAATCACATCCCGTCCCGTCCCAATTTTTTCCAGGTTATATTGGGATTGATCAATCACATCCCAATCCTGTACCGTCCCGATCTAGAGTGGGATGGGATTGGAATGGAGATTTTCAATCTCGCCCATCCCGTCCAATCCCGAACTAAATTTTTAATATTTAGTATGAACTATGAAGTATGAAACTATAAAACTATTTGTTGATAGTGCTATTTTATTTGTTGTTTTATTTGTTGACATGACTATTTATTCTCGCAAAGCTTCCATGTGTTAATCTAAAGGTAATATATAGAAGGCTATTGTGGAGGAGAATTTGCTTCTAAAACATTAGCAACTATGTAATTTTAAGCAATGGCTTTTAGCCTTTAGAAGCAATTAATATTAGCTAAGCAATGGATTTATCCCTACCCAAAACCTTTATGTCCATCACCATGAAAACTTAAGTAGAATTGATTGTGTGTTTGGTAAATCCAAAATTTCAATCTTGCATGTTAAATTTTCAATCCAAAATTTAGTACATGCTCATCCCATCTCGTCCCGTCCCGAACCTGTTTGGGAAGGGATGAGGTCGGGATGATGAGGTCTATCCCATCCCAATCCCAAACAAACGGGATGAGATAGGGATGAAGTTCATCCCATCCCGTGCCCATCCCTACATAAATGGCTTTTCATGAGAAACTACAATTTGATATCAGAACATTAATTAAAAAGAATGACCTGGACCTATGTATGTGTACATGTAGGTATTGGAGACAACAAATGGAGCACATATGGTATTGGCATGATGCTGATTGAATAAAGGTAAAAGGATACAAGACTCTAAACAAAAATTAGTTCGTGCATCTTAACTTTTGGGCTAGGATGATAATGACCATGAAGATACTATAAATTCCAATGAATCTCCATAGCACAATAAATTCTTCAAAACTAACAACCAAGATTCTTTGGCCAAAAAAGAAAACTCAAAACAATAAAGCCAAAAAGATAACTCAAAACAATAAAGCCTATTCATCAGAAGGTCATTATAATCATTACCTGCTGAACTTTTGTGTTCACCCCCATTACTGCTTTCAGTATTTGTTCCCTAAAGAGACCCATTTTGGTGTGACTGTTCCTTCCACTTCTTATATATCCCAGTTTTTGTAGTCTTAACTTTGAGTAATTCTACACAGCCCGCCCTTGTGGCCTGCTCTTGGTCCGGACCCTCCCAGGCACGTGCCATAGGGAGGGTGTTTGCCACGTGAGGCGACTCTCAAACCTCACAGAGCCTCAAGAATCAGAGCTTGGAGAAACCCTCAAGAATCAGAGCTTCCTCCTCCTCATCCTCCTCAAGAATCAGAGCTTCCTCCTCCTCCTCCTCTACAAAGGCGACTCCTCCTCCTCTCCTGCGCGCCTCCTCAAAAGGCAACTCCTCCTCCTCCTCTGCGAGCCTCCTGGATCTCTCATTCGTTTCCATTTTCACGACTGCTTTGTTCAGGTAGCTAATGTTCAAGACACATATCAAACTGATGATGACCAACAAAATTAATAATGTATTGTTGCTCAAGCTTAAAATTGGATCTTTCACTTATATTGCAGGGATGTGATGCATCAGTCTTGCTTAATGAGGGTCCTTCCATTTTAAGTGAGAAGTCAGCACTACAGAATTTGCAATCACTGAGAGGCTTTGAAGTCATTGATACCGTGAAATCTCGAGTTGAGAGCGTTTGCCCTGGGGTGGTATCTTGCGTTGATATCCTTGCCATTGCCGCAAGAGATGCTTCTGCTTATGTGAGTAGTATATATACATGACACCAATGTTATTCGTATTGTTGCATGCCATATTATATTGACTTTGATTTTTATTTTATTTTTTAATTATTAATTCCTAATAAAATGGTTTCTGAATATAGGTTGGAGGACCATCATGGCAAGTAAAGCTTGGAAGAAGAGACTCAACTTCAGCTAATAGAGCCCAAGCAGAGGCAGACCTCCCACTTGCCTTTAATAATCTAGACCAACTTCTTGCAAACTTCAGGCGCAAAGAACTCAACGACAGAGATATGGTGGCACTCTCAGGTGCACATACAATAGGCCAAGCCACATGCGTGACTTTTCGCGATAGAATATACAGCAATGATACCAACATTGATGCTGGCTTTCGGAGCACTAGGAGACGTGGTTGTCCTGCCACTAGTGGTGATGGAAACTTGGATCCTCTAGACTTGGTGACTCCAAATTCCTTTGATAATAACTACTTCTGGAATTTGGTTCAAAGAAAAGGTCTTCTCAATTCAGATCAAGTTCTATTCAATGGAGGATCAACTGATGTTGTAATGGTCAGACAGTTGACATGGTGTTTCGCGACAACATTGTTTAGTTAAATGACATCCTTTACAGTTACGTGTGGATTCTTTTTCTTTTCTTGGATGATTTCGAATTTCATATCCTATTTGGGTCATAGAGCCTCTGTTGCTTAGCAGCTTCCTTGATAGAAATGTGAAACATGAAAATTTTTAATGAAGTCAGGAGAAAATATAGGAAATAAAATCCGTTATTATCACATACACTTTGACAAAGAACAAAGAATAACATAACCCACATGGCCTTCTTTTCCTTTGAGGTTGAGCACAAAACAAAGTACATGATCCAATTTTAAGAACCAAATAGTAGACAAAAACACACGAAAATTGTGAATAACTATGAAAGAATGTGATACTTTTACGACAAAATGCATGACACATGATCAGTTGGGAACTCTGCACACCCTCCTAATCTGGCCAGAAGAGCCAGTAAGAGGCTTAATATCTCCCATCTTTATCATGGCAGCTGAGAAATCCGCATAGAAAACAGCACGATTTCTGCTATATTCAATAACCAATGCATCGGTTGATCCTCCATTAAATAGAATTTGATCTGAATTAAGAAGACCTTTTCTTTGAACTAGATTTTTGAAGTAGTTATTATCAAAGGTCGTTGGAGTCACCAAATCAAGAGAAGCCGGATTTCCATCCCCACCATTTGCAGGACAACTCCGTCTGCGGGTGATTCGAAAGCTAGCATCAATATTGCTTGTACCGTTGTTGTATAATCTATCACGGAATGTCACACATGTGGCTTGGCCTATTGTGTGTGCACCTGAGAGTGCTACCATATCTTTCTCACTGAGTCCTTTGCGTCGAAAATTTGCAAGAAGTTGGTCTATATTATCTAAAGCACGTGGAAGGTGTGATTCTGCTTGGGATCTACTAGCTGAAGTTGAGTCTCTTCTTCCAAGCTTTACCACCCATGATGGCCCTCCAACCTGTTAATTTTGGATTAAGAAAACTTTAGCAAATGTACTTGTGTGTCTACTAATTGTTATTGTAGTAGCATATTGTGATCTTATACTCACACTAGCAGAAGCATCTCTGGCCACAATGGTGAGGATATCAGCACAAGATACCACCCCAGGACAGATTTTCTCAACTCGAGACTTCACTGTATCAATGACTTCAAAGCCACTCAACGATCCAAAATTTGGAAGAGCTGTCTTCTCACTTAAAATTCGAGGACCCTCGTCAAGCAAGACAGAGGCATCACAACCCTGCAATCGTAGAATCCGTTATTGTTAAGCGGCAAATAAGCATTACTAAATGAATGATCAATATAAAGGTTCTCTATAATGTATTGTACGTAGTGCTTTACAATGTGTTTTACGAGAAGTCTTCGATCGATAGATCAAAAATAAAATCCACACCCACATATATATGCACAATTCTGGATTACCTATGTATTAATGGAAAGGGTTGTATTTCCACCCATGTATTTAAAGGGGTTTTTCTTCATTTATTTTGCTACTGAAGAAAAACTATCCTAGTACACACCATTAAATGTGCATAAGCATGTTAGTTGCGTATACCTTAACAAAGCAGTCATGGAAATTCTGCCATTCGACGCTCTCGCGAGATGGCAGTCCTAACCGCAGTGCGGATGGTAGCGAGTGCATTGGGACACCTTTTGTCATAGAAGGTTGGAGGAGGCACGCAGGAGAGGAGGAGGAGGAGGAGGAGTCTCCTTCGTAGAGGAGGAGGAGGAAGCTCTAATTCTTGAGGAGGAGGAGGAAGCTCTGATTCTTGAGGGTTTCTCCTTCGTAGAGGAGGAGGAGGAGGAAGCTCTGATTCTTGAGGAGGAGGAAGCTCTGATTCTTGAGGGTTTCTCCTTCGTAGAAGAGGAGGAGGAGGAAGCTCTGATTCTTGAGGAGGAGGAGGAGGAAGAAGAAGCTCTGATTCTTGAGGGTTTCCTGGCTCTGTGAGGTTTGAGAGTCGCCTCACGTGGCAAACACCCTCCCTATGGCATGTGCCTGGGAGGGTCCGGACCAAGAGCAAGCCACAAGGGCGGGCTGTGTAGAATTACTCCTTAACTTTGGAACCGTTTTCCGTCTTTACCTACAGAAAAGGAAATAAAGGGATCTCATTGATTGGACAGGCAATAATCAATATATATCAAGTTTTAACATTTTAGAATGATTAACATTCAAATGACTTCTCAATAAATGAAGCACTCACAAGCCAACACAAGCATGAAAACAAATAATAAAAATGTGTGCTATCAAATTAAAGTGAACTAAAAACCTTGCATAGAAAACATAAACGCCCTACAAGAAGAAAAAACACCCAACCACACTGCTACTTGAGAGAGGTAGGTTCATTCTTCAATACATATTTTCAAGCCTCGAGCTACCTTCAAGTACCTGTTATAAACGTAACTTCTTATTGCTTTCTGCTTTCTCAACATTTTCCCAATAGGATCATGTAGATCTGGCCTGTAAAATAAATGTTCGATTACCAAATACCACCTTTTTAGTGGGTGAAGGCACTCTGATGCTTAAGTCAGTAACTCTGTTGGAGATGGAGATAAATCTGGACAGAACTCAGTTAAAATTGCATATCTTTGTCTAATGTTCCCTTTACCTTATATAGGGTTGATATTAATTATCAGCGTAACTTAAGCGTGTGAGGCAAAATGAGGGGAGACGTTCTCTGTAACAATTTCCTCCTTTATGAAGGTATGTCCTTGGGAGTGTAACTCCCTCCACGACTTTTTTTTTCTATGTAATATTCCTTCTCTTTAAGGGAGGACTTTGTTGGGCTTGGATTTGGGCATTTGACTATGATTTACTTTGATGGGCCCTGTTTGGACTTTTATGAATGGATCCGCTTTCTTTGGACTTTGTGGGTTGGCCTGATTATGAAATATTTGGTCCTCATGATGGGCGACCTCTTCCACGTGTATGGTTGTGATGATAGTATATTTGATGTATCACTAGCTATTCTCCCCTTAGTTAGTGGAGTATGCTGACGTGGCCACTAACTGTACAACGGATTTTCCATTTCACCATCGCAGTGCATTTTATGTCATTACCAATTGTTGCTACGTTTGTTTCTCCGATGTCTCATCTGCTTGTTCGATTCGGCACGATTTTTGGGATTTCTCGCAGCAATCATGTCCCACACATTTTCCCATGAGCAGTCTTTTCATTGCTCAACCCTATAAAAAGAAGGAGGCAAATACAGTATTTCCTTCTTTACATTTTCTTCATTCCCTGGCTTTGATTTTTCTCTCTTCAATTTTTGTCCCATAACGATGTCTAGCTTCAGGGTCTAAGTGGTGATGTGCTTGCTGCTTGTGAAGCTTACTTCCCGCCTAAGCAGGCAACGCGAACGACTCTGGATAGTGTTTGTTACGACTATTCATTGCCAGCTAACCTCGAGATCATCCTGCCTGAAGATGATGATAGTCCTTGTCGTCCAAGGCCTGACTACACTGTGATGTACCCTGGCATGTTTTATGCAGGTCTTAGGCTTCCGGCTCCAAAAATCTTTTGGGAGTATCTAGATTTCTTGGGCATCGCTCCAGCGCAAATGGTTCCTAATGGCTGGAGGGTAATAATCGCGACCTTAGCAGGGTCGTTTTATCTAGGATTCCTATGAACATCAGGGTTTGCACTTTGTGTTGGGTTTAGTGTAAATGAGAACCGCACTTGCTATCTCCATGGTCTATCCTGTTTTGAGAATCTTATGGACGAGTATAGGGATTGGTCAAGGCCCTGGTTTTATGTGTCCATCCCTTCTAATTATTTCAAGCTACGCAATGTACATATTTTGTGATCGTTCCAAGAACTCGAAAGGAGCGAACTGTATTCTGTGGAACAAGATTTTTGTGATCGATTTAATAATCTGCCCCGGTCCCTAGTAGAATTTTTCCTTACCACGGATATCATCAATCGCAGTTGTATGTACACTATGAGCGATGCGGATCGTGCAACGCTTACGATGGCTCATGCTTGGGAAGTCATCGTTGCATGTGCTAGCAATGTTGTCATTTTTTACGAGGTGCAGGAACGTATTCCTCCGGCTAGCGTTGGTGATGTGAGCAATGATTGGGAAGTGAGCTCACTTAAGAAGCCTACGGATCGCGATGCTTCTGTTATTGCTAGAGGTGTCATTAATGCTGGCTCAAGCATTAAAAAGATGGAGGTTTCTAGGCCTGCTAGTCCATTTAAGTTGTAGGTGATTAGTCCTGGCAATGTCCTGAAAAAGAAAAAACTTGTTAGTTCGGTTCATGGTACTACCAGGGGCTCTCCTCCTCTGGTATCTTCTAGAAAGGGTGATGGCGATGTTGTTGATCATGCTGCTTGAGAGACTGAGGTAAATCAAACTCTCAAGAGGAGCAAAAAGGAGGTGTCGCATCCTTTAGATAAACGCGAGAAGCGTCTCATTTCTTCGTCTGGTATGCCCGATTTTGACATTTTTGTCTGTTAATGATTCTTGCATTATCAACAACAAGATGTATCAGCTTAGTGTTGAGTTGTCTAATAATTCGAACATCACAAAGACTTTTGTTTCGAGTTTGATCCTTCGTTGGATGATCTGGTCACTGCTCGTGGTCGAAGTTCTAAGCCTCTTGTTTCTTCTGTCGTTGTGGGTACCTTGGAGTTGCCTGCTACTCTCCCTGATATCCACCCTAATATTGTTGATCTTAAGAAGTTCAACTGGTCTTCTGAGGTTGATGTGCAGGATAGCGGTTGATTTGCATGGGCGGTTGATTGAGAGGGATCCTATGCCCGTGCATCCGCCATGCAATCAACTCGATGAAGGTCTCAATCACCTCATGGAAGGGATGAGTCACCTCACTTATGCAGGTGTGATGGGGTTAGAATATAAGGGAGCGCGAGATTAGGTGGCTCTCATCAAGAAGAAGATGGCGGGGCAGGCTCTCGTGCTTTCTCATATCCTTGGTAAATTTGATTATTTGAGGGCGCAGTGCGTGCGATATGAGAAAATGGTTGAAACTACTCGGGATTCATTGAAGGAAACCAAGGTTGTTCGGAATAAGTTTTCTTTCAAACTCGAAACCTCTAAGGTGGAGTTGAACAGATTGCATTCTCGGTTGAGTATTGCTGAGAAGGAGCTATCCGAAGGAAGAGCTGATCGTGCAAGGCCAAGTGTTTTGTTGCATAGTACTCTACCAGTCTGAAAGCTTCTATGGAGCGAGTTTCTCAGTTGAATACCAAGTTTGCTACTTCCAAATCGGCGACTTCTGCTAGGCTTACTAATGTTGAGAGCGAACTCGCTTTGACTCAAGTTGAGCTTGCAGTAGTTACTAATGTGGGAGCTTAGTCAGTGTTTGTAATACCTGACTGCGGCGGTCTGCCAAGGACCATTGTCCAACTATAGATGATGATCGCCGAACCTAACCAAAGCTTAGTTAGTTTTGTTCTATGACGATAGCTTTTGGTACGCTCTAACACCCAATCCGTTAAATTAAATGGGTGTCAACGGTTTAGTAAGTGGCAATTTAGTCAACACTCTGATGCATGATTGAGACAGCTTGATAGGGATCATTGTCCAAACATGGGCAATAGTGACCGAACCTGACCAAAGCTTAATCATTGACGACCAACAACAGTGACTTCCGGTCTGGTCGAAGCCTAGTCCACAAATAACGAATTATGACAGCTTAGAAAGTGGGAGTCTAGTCAACGCTCTGGATGTCTGATTAAGATGACTTGCCAGAGGTCACTACTTGTACGCAGACAGTGACTGCCGAACCCCGGCCAAAGCTTAGTCAGTGGCTGCTGATGACGATGGCTTTGGTCTGCTCGAAGCCTAGTTCGTTGTGCACGGATTACAACGGCCTAAAAAGTGGGAGCTTAGTCAATGCTTATGTAGCATGGTGAAGATAGCTTGCCAGAGATCATTGGCCAACTACAAACAATGATTGCCGAACCACGAACGGATCAAGATGGGTTGGAAAGTCGGAGTCTAGACAGTGCCCTCAACTTCTGATCAAGATGTCTTGCCAGGGACCACCATGGTCACCGAAACATGACAACGGTTTAGTCAGCTATAACTGGCGATAACAACCCCCAGTCCAATTAAGCCTATTTTGGAAACCCGACCCAGACGACTCGCAAGGACTATTGTCCGATCATCCACAATGATGCACATGCTAGGATCACAGTCTGACTAATTCACTTGTAATAGCAACAGCAACAACTGGTTCAACAGACAACCAAGTTTTCAAATAGAGGGTGTATTCCACTTCTCAATGTCTAAAAAGAAGTCTGACCAAAAGTGCACAAACTATTGCAACACAAGAAATCAGAACTCTCAACAACAGATCAATCATAAAGCTTCCTAGCCTAGCAAAGCTTCTCGTCTAATAATTAATGTCGAAATAAGACAAAACAGGTAAAAGTTAGCAGAAAAAAGCAAAGGAAAACAAACATGTGCAAAGTACTATTCATTTGCAAAACGAGAAGAAAATACAAGATTCACCCCTCATCAGGAGGATAGTCAGATACAACAGAACCATATTTAGTAGGGGAAAAAGTAGGAGACACATCTGTAGGTGTTGCCTCTTGATCCCCCTCATCAGGGCCGCCTTCTTCTTCAAACAAATCAGAGGGCGCTCCAAACTCTACATATGCAATATCTTTATATTATGAGAGATCCCAGTCGGGATGTTCCTCCTACATCAGATGCAACATCTTCAGCCGTCCATGCACGACTTTGTTGAATTCAAATGTGCCTTGGGACTTGAGAAGTTTCGCCTCACACCCTCTTGATTCAGTGAGCTCCCGTTCCAGCCACTCCAGTTCGCTCGACGGTGTATCAGTCTTGGACTGCTCGGCTATCACGACCCGATCCACAAAATACTATATTGTCCGCTTTGGGCCCAAAGCCCGCACGGCTTTAAAACGTGTAATACTTTGTAGATCCAACCACGTACATATATACCACATCCCCTTCCCTCACCTAGGCGATGTCGGACTATAATCTCCCCTTGGTAGCTCGCCCAACCCCTCTTAGGATCCACGGGCCTATTGGGTTTCCTCATCACGGGCCACTCCCGCACCCTCCCTCTCAGGTCCGACCACACAAGTGTATCACAATCCACCCCCAAGGGAGCCCAACGTCCTCGTTGGCACACTTCCAGCTAGGTCCGGCTCAGATACCATTCTGTCACGACTCAATCCACAGAGTACTATATTCTCCGCTTTAGGCCCAAGGCCCGCACGGTTTTAAAATGTGTAGTACTTTGTAGATCCAACCTCGTACATATATAGCACATCCCCTTGCCTCACCTAGGCGATGTGGGACTATAATCTCCCCTTGGTAGCTCTCCCAACCTTTCTTGGGATCCACATGCCTTATTGGGCTTCAGAATCATGGGCTTCTTCCGCACCCTCCCCCTCAGGTCCGCCCACACAAGGGTATCACATCAGCACTCAGCGATGAATTGGTTCAACAACCTACCACCAAGGTCAATAGACTCATTCTAGGCGCTAGCTACTGTCTTAATCACGAGGTTCATCGACAGTCAAAGGATGAAGAAGGGGCCACACTATTTGCTTCATATCAAACAGAAGCCTGATGAGACAATAAGGGAGTGTGCCACTTGTTTTACTAACGAGTTGACAATGATCGACAGATGCAGCAATGACATGGCCATCGCTACTTTCACTGCCGAACTGAAAAATGACCATTTTTATGCTCTAAACTTAGAACCCCCGAAGAACATGACAATTCTATTGAAGAACGCTCAAAAACACATTACTCCCGAAAAGATGATAGCCACCAGGAAGAAGAATGAATCCGAGAGGGAAGCCCACTCGAAAAGACGAGAAATGAGGGAAAAAAAAAGGAGAGGCGACAAACCCCGGGAGGAAAACGTTAAATAAAAGAGGCACCAAACCAATGGGAGGCCCAAATTCAACCAACAAGAATCCAGAAAGCTGCAATCGGCAAGGCCTAGACATGAGCGAGTAACAAGCGTGGTGAAAAAGACATACAAACCATACAACGACCTTGAAGTCAAGCAGAGCGAACATACTGAAATCCATGGCGAAATGGGAAGATGTCAACTGACCACTCAAAATGAGAGGAAACCCAGAAGGGCGAGACAAGAGCAAATACTGCTCTTTCCACAAGGATCACGTGCACGACAATGAAGACTGCTACAACCTAAAAGATGAAATTCAGCACTGGGTTCAAAGAGGATGACTCGATGAATGCATCGGGCTACCTGATAAACAGCCCAAGGTGAAAGAGAAGACGAACACCACTGCGGGATAAAAAGAACAACCCAGAGAACTGATATACGCCCTACACTGTGCAACTGGATGAAGGAAACACACAAGCCAACCGAAGAAACAACCAATAACATTGCACACTCGAGCTGATCTATATCGAAGAAAAAACACCAACGCCATCAAACGAGACCAGATAAACCAATACGACAACTCACAATGAGGAGCGTGGAGAAATTTGCACTTCAAATGGGGGGCCAAACAACAGACATAGTTTGAAGACCTTACAGAAAAATACAAACTTGACCCACATGATCCATGACAAGGCCAATAACGCCTCCTACATTACTAACAACGAAATTGATGCAAACAAATTTGACTCGACGAATGAAGCCTTGGCATTAGGTACTGTTGTGAGCATGATTGAACAATTCGGGGCTACATTCTATTCTGCTCATCCAAACCAATCTGTTAGAGGCACACACCCAGTGATCTGATCAAGAAGCTTTTCGAGTGTTTTAGCTACCTCACCACAACAATATACGAATAACAAAACTACAAAGAATCATGAAGGAAGAAGTTACAACGAACAAGTTAAGACCACTAAAGGCAGAACATATCGAGTAGCAGTAAAAAAGATGCAATGCAAACTCTACAACATAGCGTAACTTTATGATAAAAGAAGGACTACTACTACTATAGGTTGTTAACCGCCCAAAAAGGGGTTATCAATAAAACTCCGAGTTCAAAACTTTCCATCTTACGCCCAAGCAATAAATTGAGGCATTAAAGCTAGACAATGATAAGCAATTGGCATATCAAGCCACAAACAAAGGGTCAGGGCGCATAAATCAGACGCGATTCTTCTGGTCTGATCAACCACAAAGTAAAAGTTGGGATGAACAAGTCAACTTACTCAAAATAAACTTCGGGTCGACTAATACATCATACCCACGAAGTAAAAGTTGGGACGGAGTCAACTTACTCAAAATAAACTTTGGGCCAACTAATACGTCAGACCAACAAAGTAAAAGTTGGGATGAACGAGTCAAGTTACTAAAAATAAACTTTGGGTCTAGTACGTCATACCAACGAAGTGAAAGTTGGGACGACAAGTCAACTTACCAAAAATAAACTTCGGGTCCACTAACACATCAGACCAACGAAGTAAAAATTGGGATGATCAAGTCAACTTACTTAAAATAAACTCCAGGTCAACTAATACGTCAGACCAACGAAGTAAAAGTTGGGACGAACAAGTCAACTTACTCAAAACAAACTTTGTGTCGACTAACGCATCAGATCAACAAAGTAAAAGTTTTGATGAACAAGTCAACTTACTCAAATAAACTTTGGGTCGACTAATATGTCAGAACAACGAAGTATAAATTGGGATGAACAAGTCCACTTACTTGAATAAACTTCGGGTCGATTAACGTCAGACCAACGTACTAAAAGGTGGGACGAATGAGTCCACTTACTTGAATAAACATTGGGTCGACTAATACGTCAGACCAACGAAGTTGGGATGAGCAAGTCAACTTATTCAGCCTTATATATCGGATCAAAAAGTCTGGACATATAAATCAAGATGTAGTCATAGAGGCCTTTTGGCCGATCAAAGTATTGGACCAAGAAGCAAAAACTAGAGATACGCAAGACAACTTACTTCGACAACCATGACGAACCTAATAGTGATAAGGTATGAGCCAATTTACTCACAAAATCGTCCAATCCAGCCAATACTTCGGAACACATTGGCATAGAAGCCAAGACCTACTGAAACAACCAACACACCCGACCACGAAATGAATACGCAAAGATTTGAACTAGAAAAATCCCTCAATTGACAAGACCAAAGAAAGAAAAACTTCTGATGGTCAACAAACAAACGCAAAAACTGAAATATGGATAAGCCTAAATTACCAGAGTATGGAAAATGAAGCGAGTACACTTATCATATACAATAAGTCACCACAAATGATCCAAGACGAATCACGACTTCAAGGAAAAAATATGTGAAGCGGAAAATAATATAAAAAGGCAATACAACATTGTCAAAAGTTTTTCATTCATAAAGTTACTATGTTAAATTTGGAGAAGAAGATAGGACATTCGGATAAATAATAATAGAAACAGCAAGAACATCTGATGGAAGAGAGGCAACAGCGCCAGTGGCAGAAGGAGACGAGATTCTCCCTTTATCAACAAGAATAGGTGATGGAGCCAGATCGGAAGGGTGAGAGAATGATGGTTCTTTGTCTACCAAATCGCTTGGGGGATCCAGAGTACCTTCATCACCATATTCATCCATGAAGACTTGATAGACCAAATAATGATACTCGGACAAATCAACACCAAGCCCCTCGATAAAGTCATGAAGCTCGACAAATCCGTCAACAATGTTCTTCTAATCTTCCACCTCTGCAATCCTTTGCCTGTCTTTTGTTGCAGCAAGCTCATTTATAGTTGAAATAAGCTGCCTTTCGGCGATGGTCAGCATGGCAAAAAATATAACTTAACTTCATCAAGCGCAATTACTAACTGCTCCACCTGCCCCTCAACAATCGTACGACTGACAAATTGCTCAATGACAGAACGAGGCCAACTTTCTTGACAGAAAACTCCTTTTCCAACTCATCCAGCCGTGCACGAACCCCGTCCAAAGCGGCCATCGAAGACTCAAGCTCCACAGCAGACCGATATCGCACAACTTCCACTTCTCTTAGAAAGGCCAGAACAACCCTCTCCTGCTCTACGCACTTCGACGTAAGAAAACACCAATAACAGCTCTGCCAACTTCCTTTCAAGAACAACCACCTAGCCACGACCAACCTTGTACTCCAACCCCATCACCCCCACATAAGTAAGGTCACTCATCTCGTCCATTGTCTGCTTAAGACCATAGTCGAGATGAGTGTTAGGATCCAGCATAGGCATCAAAGGTCGTACCACCGCCCACCTATGCCATTCATTGATCAACCTACATGCACCATCCTTCACGTCAAGCTGAATAAACCAACAAAACCTACCATCCGACATGATACAGATGTCTTCCGGGTTGAGCTCCTTCCAACTAATCCATGGATGAAGGATGCGGGGATCCGGAAGCACAGAAGAACCACCCCCAACGGCCGGATGAAAAGGCGAAATAGCAGTGATAACAGAAAAACCACTTTTGTCTTCTCGCTGCGGAGTGGTCATAGCAGAAGTAGAACAAACAGTAATAGCGATAGGAGCAGAAGAATCTAGACGAGTAGGAGAAGAAACTAAGAACCTCGCCGCGTCATCAACAGGAATGGAAGGAAATCAAGGAGGAAGAACCTTAAAACTCTGACCATGGTCAATGAGCTCCTTAGGCTACTCCATCACCAGCTGGAACATCCTATCATTGATAACTCGAGGGTCATCGTTAGGCCATTCAGTAAGGTCGGACACACCATAGGCGGAAAAGATCCTCTTTTCATTATCGTCTAACAAACGAGTAATTTCCTTCTTGCTTCTCTCCAACGCCAAGTTCATCTCCTTGACCTCCTCGAGGGATAAGTGGCCCTCTTTCACAACCTCGTTATAAGAAGAACTCGGATGAGGAGCAATTTCAGCAATACCACGAGTAGAACCAGAAAGTCGGTTCTTCTTCGGAACACGACCATGACTTATCAACAATTGCTTTGATGGGCTAGCAAGCCTCAGAAGCTTCATTTTCCTAAAAGTCATGCCAACAACACCAATGCTAACAGGAGCATTGAGATTTGTAACATCCCTTCCCGAGCTCACTTCCCCATCAATGCTAGCATCACTAACACTAATAGGAATAGCGCATGCAACAATCTCCTCAGTTCGAGATTCAATAAGCAAAGCTTGTCCCGCCTCATTCATAGTATACAAGCCACTACGCTCCACGATGTCCCCAGAAAGAAATGCCTCCACGAGAACCACATGAACCTTCAAGAAACAGTCACTGATCATCCGCTCCTCCACAATTTACTTAATATCTCTCTGTTTGTTAGGGACTCTGAACGACCGCACAATCTGACGACCTCACAATTTGAAGTAGCCAAAGCTGACAAAGGCATAAAACCAAAATCTCGACCAGTCTCTGATGTCATTGATATTCACATAATTATTACATAATATATCCCTTAATTTATATATGATAGTGTTTCGATTATTATATTTTATAATAATTATTTCGTTTTCATGTCTTTGCAGGAATTTGAGCGTGAACGATGAAATCATATTAAGGCGACAATTTAAGGAATGATAATTAGTCGATTCTAGCGGTGGTACAAAGTAGAGGGACACATATCTAAACCTAACCCTAATAAACCTAGGTCCACCTAATTTAACCTAAGCCCAAACCCAAAATGCTAACCTAAAAAACCCAAGCCCAAGAAAGTAGGAGAACCCTATTTAGCTCTCCCCATCTTAGAGAAAGCTCTATCCCTCTCCTCCTCTCTTTTTCCACATCCCTTCTCCACTCCTCTCTCTTCCAGCCACCACGCCAATCCACCCTGCCGGCAATCCTCGCTCGATAGGAGAGCTGACAGCGCGATAATCCCGCCATCACCACCTCCTCCTCATCCTCCACCATCAGCCGTCACCTCACTGTTTTGCACAACCACCGCCCCTGTCCCTGTCGCAAACCAGCATCACCACAGCCACCACGGCGATAGGACAGCCCCTGTTTCTCCTCCTTCACGAACCACCGCCACCCCTGTTTCTCCCCTCTCTCGGCCTCCTTCCTGTTTACCTCTCTCTTTCTCACTGTTTTTCTCTCTCTCTCACGACCACCGTTACGACCAGACCACGCAACCACCGTCCCCACGAAACAGAGCTCGCGACGGGGAAGCGTTCCCTATTTCGCTTCCTCCTTCGCATTCTTTTTATCTATCTCTCGTTGTTCCTCACCCTATCTCTCTCTTGCAGGTTCAGAACCAGGTTGGAGCAGGAGGAAGCTCGCGAGGAGCACGGAGGAAGAAGGAGCAGCAGGCGGTGTCGCGCTGGAGACGAAGACAGAGCGCTACGTGGAATTCGGGCGGGAGAAAACTATTTTTCAGTTAAACAGTTTTTTAGCCCTTTTTCTCAGGATTTGCGTCCGTGCAGAGATGACTTCCACCTCCATTGATGTTGTGACCACCGCTACCATGCAGAGCTAAACCCTTCGTCAAGGCGAAGATGAAGCCGCAGGGTTTCCTAGAGTTTGTAGTATTTAAATTTATTTTTTTCTTTATGCTTGAACGTTAAACACATTTGATTTATGATTTTCAATAATTTTCTTTCACCGATTATATCATGATTAATTATCTAGACTAGTTGGTAGTTAGAAGTACCCTTTGTTGAAATTCAAAAGCCTGATTTAATCAATTAATCTGAATCTGTGATTGTGTCTGCCGTAAGAAGACACGCAATGCTAGGGGTTTAGGATTAGTTAAAATAAACATGTGACTGTGTGTGCCGTAAGAAGACACGCAATGCTAGGGGTTTATACCTTTGTTGAAATCAATTGCGAACTTAGATTAATCTTCAGGTTAGTCATGTTAATTCTTGAAAACAATAATTTAACCTATTTATTACAAGTGGGTTAAATTAACCTATTTATTACAAGTCATGTTAATCACTTGCCCTTGTCTACCAGTTAGACACTGTGCACTTGCAGTTATTACAAGTGGGTTAAATTAACCTATTTATTTAGGTTAGTTAAATCTGCATCAAGTTTTGGCGTCGTTGCCGGGGACTGTAGCGTGTAATTGAATTTAATAGTTTATTTTCACTAGTTTGTAGTTTAGGTTAAAAAATAATATAAATAAATAAATAAATAAAAATTAGGTCAGATATAAGATTGCTTTTGCTTTTAGGATAGGCTTGATTTTATTTTTTAGTTATTTCTTTTAAGTCTTAAGAAGTTTTGATACTTGTTTTTGTTATTTTTGCAGGTATTAACAGGTAGGAAGCATATATTACAGATTACACGCTTCTCGAGAAAATTGGACGATCCTGCAAACGTCAAGCAAAGTTTTTATTTTTATTTTTTGTTTTGTGAGGAGAGTTTTAATTTTATTTTCACCTCGTTTTACGAGTGTGTGGTGTAATAATTTTTTAGAACTCTACTGTTTTTCATTTTGTTTAATCACAAAAAAATAAAAAAATAATAAAAAAAACCCTAATTCTCTAAGTCAAAAGAAAATGTAGGGAAACAATTTTAATTGTTACCCAATAATTTCTTGTGATTTAGAAATCCGACTTCTAAGACCAAGACCAGTAAATTTATTTGCATGTGCTTGTGTGTTGAGTGAAACGGATAAAAAGAAGTCGGACATTTTTTTTGAATTGTGCTAACTTTTTGTGCAGAACAGAATACGCACACTGTAAGTACTTCTATCACAAGCAACGTATTAGCGACTCGGGTGCTTTGTGTAATTGTTTGAAATTGTGTGATTGGTTGTTTAATTTTTGTAATTGGGGATGCTAAACTTTAGTAATTCATAATAAGCAGACCCAGCTTCTAAATAGAAACCGGTGGGACTTGATATCCCCACCTCATCACTCCAGCTGTGTGCAACCAATAGCCAAACATAATTAAAATCAATTAGCAAGTTAGATAGAGTCATCTTTTAGGTACGGTGTTCAAAGGACAACTAAGACCAAGGTGAATCCAATAATTTTTGTGTTGACCAAAGCTAAAAGTGACAATGGGTTTAATCATTCAATGAACTCCGAGAGCCCACTGCCACAAGGGTAACTTACCCGGTACGCCGAGTCATAAGTAAGCTACGATCCACAAGAAGAATTGGTGTAACCGACAGTTTTGGGTTAAGAACACAAGCCTCAAGTGTACATCTAAAGTCACATCGTTCTCACATCTACTGGCTTACAGAGCGGTAGCACAAGTAAGTACTTAATTGGACCATTGTGACCTCCTTCTCTTGTGCGATAATCCAGTTTCTTTGAAACAAAACTCTAGCCTACTGATTTTGAACTTTGCGGTGTAAAGTGTACACTCTTAGGATCAACTTGTAGCACCCATTGCTTTGTCATAAAGATTACATAAGAAATAATTGTCCCCCAAAAATAAAAAGATAATTGATCTCAAAAACGTTGATTGCTTAGGGAGGCAAGTTTCTTGTGCATTTATTGGTTGTTGATTGCGTGTAAGCCTGTGTATATTTTTAGAGTTAGTGCTTTAAAAAAAAAATTTAACCTCAATAATTATCCATCTTGGATTCCTGAGCAAGTCAATGCATTTAATGCCATGCGACAACTTGATTATGCTCCATATTCAGATTATTACAACTCAGGTTCCGCATATTATCCTGACTTCCTCTCACCTTCTACTGAGGATAAAGACTCTAAGGATTACTTCTCCTCTTCTACCTCAAAGCTCGAAACAACTATTATGACGATGACTCGGAAATTAGATGCACTTATGAATTTGACTCAACCCTTACCTCCCACTAATGTTTCATTTGAGGGTTGTGTTGCATGTTCGAGTCCTAGTCATTCTACAGCTGATTGTGATTTGCAATATGATTATCCTGAATATTTCGCTGAGCAAATACATTTTTTTAATGCTAATTGGCGACCTGGTTATAATTCAAAGTCCAACTATTACAACCCTGGTTTTGCCAATAATCAAAATCTATCATGGGCTCATAACTCACACCAAGGGAGACATAGTTTCTCTCAGGCTCCTCAATACCCTCATCATGTTATGCCTCAATTTAACCAAGCTCCTCAATCCAACACATCAAACTTAGAGGAAACGATTAATCAGCTTTTGCAGCGCTCAGCAAGTATAATTGATCAGAATTCTAAGGACATATCTGAGTTGAGAGCCACGACTCAAAAACTTGAGATAGTTGTAGATCATATTACTGAGGCATTATCTAAAAGTGAGTTAGGAAGAGTTCCTAGTCACTCTGTTCAAAATTCAGAGGGTCAATTCATAACTGGTAACACATCGAAATCCGAGTCAGATGATGTTTTTCAGGATAATGTGAGCGAAACTACTTTGCTTCATGACCCATTCCCTTCCCCACATTTTCATAATGACCCACTCGACATATGCCTTCCTAGTGACTCATGCATCAAAACAAACTGTGAATATTCTTTAGAGTCTCCCCTTGACTGTTTTCATGATACACATGACCATTTAGAGGCTTGTTTGACTCATTTTAGTTTAGACTCTGATGTTGATGATTCCATTAGGGAAGTCAATGATTTGCTTGACTCAGTCTCGATTGTGGATCCTAGTTATAATTGGAAGTCTAAAGTGGAGCCTTTTCCACTCAATGAGTCAAAACTAGTCCCATCTGTTGAGCCCCCCAAGCTTGACCTTAAACAATTACCTGACACCCTCAGGTATGCGTTTTCAGGTACTGATGATACTTTGCATGTTATTATTTCATCTATATTGAATTCAAAACAGGTTGTCCCAAAGAAGTCGGGAGGTATATCTAATGAGAGACTACAAGCCATAGGTAGTGCTAATTCTAGGTTTGGGGGTGTTGTTGCGTCGTCTAACTCATCATCTTGGTGTAATCCATTTTGTTATGATGAACCTGTACCACCCGACATATCTATAGACATACCTCTTTCCATCCTTTTCATATTGATTTATGCTACCTATGTGGATCCATTGTTTGTAAGTGAGGATTTCAATTTTCACCATCCTGATGTGAAAATTATCCAATCTTCTGATTTGGTACCAGACTTAGGATGTTCCATTTTAGGAGTAAGGGAGGATCCTTTGTTGCATATCATTACTTGCGACCCATTCATATTTAAGATCCCTACTGACTTCCAAGGAATGCGAACTTCTTTACAATTTCTATATGATTTTAGATGGTGTCCTTGCAACTTTTGGGATATGCTAGTATATCTTGTGTCGCATGTGGTTGCTATTTTTGAGTGGACTAATCCTCAACTTTTAAGATTGTTGGTATACGATTCCTTCATCCTTTTGAAGTGAATGTTCCCTTCTTCCTCGTCACTTCATGATATATCACTCATGAGGGAGAATATGTGTAGGGCTGACGACGTTAAACCAAGCGCTCCTAAGAGGCAGCCTAGCTTTAGTTGTGTGTCTTTGCTGTTAGTCTGGATTGATTTTCAAGTACCATATTTAGTTGTGTTTTACTCATACTCATTAGCTCCATAACAGTTTTGACTTACAACTTGCCTTTTTTTTTAGTCTTCTTTGTTAGTGTCGAGACTGCATTTTATCGATCTCTAATGAAAACCCAACAGTTCTTATGTCTCTGAGCGTTCATTGGTGGCAGATTTCATCGAAATTGGTAAAAACTTTCCCATGGTAATATCACTCTAACTCTCATCTTTTCTTTTTCCTGCATTTGTCATGATCATCATTTTATACATTGATGACAATGTTTGGTTTAGGTTTGGGGGTGAGGATGTGCTTTAAATTTTAGGAATACATGCTTTCACTTGTCACTTTTATATATCAATAGGAAAACATACGGTTTGATATTATCTTTAAGTTAAATATATTTCATGTGATTTTTTTGACTCGACCATTCTTGCACTATAAGTCGAGTAAGCATGATTTGAAGTTAATCAGTATGATATTAACTAGAAAACCTTAGAATAATAGTGGAGACTTAACCCTTGTGAGTTTCGAGACATTTTATTTTTCTTGAGGGTTATTAAATAAACTCTGACTTTTCTTGAATCCGCATTTTCTCGTTGATGATCTCATTATTCTTGTTTCTTTTATTGATTGTTTTGAGAATGGTGTTAAAATTGAATTATTACACTAGAACTTCTTGGTTTATTTAGTTAAGATGTCATAATACTGACTAGAGCTTAAGAAGTGATAAAGGCATTTTTTTTTCTTTGAACCGTTCTTTGGCCTTTTAGCCTACCTAATGATAAATATCCGTTTGCAGCCCTTTGAGCCTTTAAATAGACTTTTTCTTTGCTAACCCCATCTCCAGTACCTACTCCAGTTAGGGAGTAAGATCCCATATTATTTTTTATCCTTACCCAATGTCTCTGAGAATTTGTATGGTTGATGTATTTTTGAAATGGGCAAATAAAAAGAGTTGAAATTAAATATTCCATGAATCCTCGGGACTGAAATGTTTTATTGTGCAGAAGGGAAAGCATGTATACCAAAAAAAAAAAAAAAAAAAAAAAAGATTTATGAAGAACAATTTCGAAGGAAGAAAAATTAATGGTGTACAACATTGGTTTATTCTTCAGTGCCCACGTGCTTATTAAAGGGTGTATCCATTCTCAGAGAATTTTCTCGTATCCTTTTCCATTCTTGTTAGCCAAAATCTTAGCCTCATTACAACCTAATAAAGACCTAATTGATCTTAAGTAAAAATTTGGTTCATAGACGTGGATATTAAATAAACAAGAACTATGGCGTGTGATTCAATATTCTCAAAGTAATTGATATTCCTATCCATGAGATCATTTTCATTTCATTCTTTGAAAAGTCCGTTTTTTCATGATTATTATATGTGAGATGTTTGTCTTTCCATAATTTATTCTCTTTCTCACATATAAACTGAGTGACAACTAACCAATCTCTGACTGACAAGAGAGATTTGTAGTCGAAGCGTACAATTCAAAGGTTATCTAGTCGTATCTTTGCTAAGAAAAATAAAATTATGTTGATAAGGCCATGCACACACACACTTCGAGTTGGAAATAATTGATGAAATTTATTTAACCTTTGGGTATTATTAAATTGTTGTGAGACTCTTTGACATATTATAGTGAGATTGTTAGCTGTTTTCAAATTTTTTTGCCAATTAGATTCTTACTATGAGGATAATAGACTGGGTTACCATGTTTTAGAAATTTATGAATCATAATGTTTGTGGGTAACATTTCTGGAAACCCTCACGAGACTATAACTCGTCAACTAGAGGTAATCTAGGGGTTTAAAGCCTTATTGCACGTTTAAAGTAAGTGCAACCGATGATTCCTACGAAAGTGAGTTAGAATTTTATTTTTATTGTTTTGCTCGAGGACTAGCAAAATATAGGTTTGGGGGCATTTGATATTCACATAATTATTACATAATATATCCCTTAATTTATATATGATAGTGTTTCAATTATTATATTTTATAATAATTATTTCGTTTTCATGTCTTTGCAGGAATTTGAGCGTGAACGATGAAATCGTATTAAGGCGACAATTTAAGCAATGATAATTGATCGATTCTAGCGGTGGTACAAAGTAGAGGGACACATATCTAAACCTAACCCTAATAAACCTAAGTCCACCTAATTTAACCTAAGCCCAAACCCAAAATGCTAACCTAAAAAACCCAAGCCCAAGAAAGTAGGAGAACCCTATTTAGCTCTCCCCATCTTAGAGAAAGCTTTCTTCCTCTCCTCCTATCTTTTTCCACATCCCTTCTCCACTCCTCTCTCTTCCAGCCACCACGCCAATCCACCCTGCCGGTAATCCTCGCTCGATAGGAGAGCCGACAGGGCGATAATCCCGCTATCACCACCTCCTCCTCATCCTCCACCATCAGTCGTCACTTAACTATTTTGCACAACCACCGCCCCTGTCCCTGTCGCAAACCAGCACCACCACAGCCACCACCGCGACAGGACAACCCATGTTTCTCCTCCTTCACGAACCACCGCCACCCCTGTTTCTCCCCTCTCTCGGCCTCCTTCCTGTTTACCACTCTCTTTCTCACTGTTTCTCTCTCTCTCTCTCACGACCACCGTTACGACCAGACCACGCAACCACCGTCGCCGAGAAACAGAGCTCGCGACACGGAGGCGCTCCCTGTTTCGCTTCCTCCTTCGCGTTCTTTTTATCTATCTCTCGTTGTTCCTCACCCTTTCTCTCTTTTGCAGGTTCAGAACCAGGTTGGAGTAGGAGGAAGCTCGCGAGGAGCACGGAGGAAGAAGGAGCAGCAGGCGGTGTCGCACTGGAGACGAAGACACAGCGCTGCGCGGAATTCGGGCGGGAGAAAACGGTTTTTCAGTTGAACAGTTTTGGTTATTGACACCCCGAGAACCAGTAAGAGCCACCACAGTGCACTTTCATCCCTTTTTCTCGGGATTCGCGTCCGTGCAGAGATGACTTCCACCTCCATTGATGCTGTGACCACCGCTACCATGGAGAGCTAAACCCTTCGCCAAGGCGAAGATGAAACCGCAGGGTTTCCTAGAGTTTGTAGTATTTAAATTTATTATTTTCTTTATGCTTGAACGTTAAACACATTTGATTAATGATTTTCAATAATTTTCTTTCACCGATTATATCATGATTAATTATCTAGACTAGTCGGTAGTTAGAAGTACCCTTTGTTGAAATTCAAAAGCCTGATTTAATCAATTAATCTGAATCTGTGATTGTGTGTGCCGTAAGAAGACACGCAATGCTAGGGGTTTAGGATTAGTTAAAATAAACATGTGATTGTGTGTGCCGTAAGAAGACACGCAATGCTAGGGGTTTATACCTTTGCTGAAATCAATTGCGAACTTAGATTAATCTTCAGGTTAGTCATGTTAATTCTTGAAAACAATAATTTAGATTACACAAATCTCAAAGAACCTGTGGTGGAGTCAATGCCTTGGTTTCCCTTCTCATATTCTTAAAGACTTTTTATTTTGCTTTTTAAATTGATTTTTAGTTTAGATATTTTAATTGCTGTAACCCCATTTAAATTAGTTTAAGTCAACTCTCAAAATTTAATTGCAACCATAGTCCTTGTGGGATCAACCTGTACTTGCCCTTGTCTACCAGTTAGACACTGTGCAATTGCAGTTATTACAAGTGGGTTAAATTAATCTATTTATTTAGGTTAGTTAAATCTGCATCAAGTTTTTGGCGTCGTTGCCGGGGACTGTAGCGTGTAATTGAATTTAATAGTTTATTTTCACTAGTTTGTAGTTTAGGTTAAAAATAATAATAAATAAATAAATAAATAAAAATTAGGTCAGATATAAGATTGCTTTTGCTTTTAGGATAGGCTTGATTTTATTTTTTAGTTATTTATTTTAAGTCTTAAGAAGTTTTGATACTTGTTTTTGTTATTTTTGCAGGTATTAACAGGTAGGAAGCATATATTACAGATTACACGCTTCTCGAAAAAATTGGACGATCCTGCAAACGTCAAGCAAAGTTTTTATTTTTATTTTTTATTTTGTGAGGAGAGTTTTAATTTTATTTTCACCTCGTTTTACGAGTGTGTGGTGTAATAATTTTTTAGAACTCTACTGTTTTTCATTTTGTTTAATCACAAAAAAATAAAAAAAATAATAAAAAACCCTAATTCTCTAAGTCAAAAGAAAATATAGGGAAACAATTTTAATTGTTACCCAATAATTTCTTGTGATTTAGAAATCTGACTTCTAAGACCAAGACCAGTAAATTTATTTGCATGTGCTTGTGTGTTGAGTGAAATGGATAAAAAGAAGTCGGACAATTTTTTTTGAATTGTGCTAACTTTTTGTGCAAAACGGAATACGCACACTGTAAGTACTTCTATCACACGCAACGTATTAGCGACTCGGGTGCTTTGTGTAATTGTTTGAAATTGTGTGATTGGTTGTTTAATTTTTGTAATTGGGGATGCTAAACTTTAGTAATTCATAATAAGCAGACCCAGCTTCTAAATAGAAACCGTTGGGATTTGATATCCCTACCTCATCACTCCAGCTGTGTGCAACCAATAGCTAAACATAATTAAAATCAATTAGCAAGTTATATAGAGTCATCTTTTAGGTACGGTGTTCATAGGACAACTAAGACCAAGGTGAATCCAATAATTTTTGTGTTGACCAAAACTAAAAGTGACAATGGGTTTAATCATTCAATGAACTCCGAGAGGCCACTGCCACAAGGGTAACTTACACAGTACGCCGAGTCATAAGTAAGCTACAATCCACAAGAAAAATTGGTGTAACCAACAGTTTTGGGTTAAGAACACAAGCCTCAAGTGTACATCTAACGTCACATCGTTCTCACATCTACTGGCTTACAGAGCGGTAGCACAAGTAAGTACTTAATTGGACCATTGTGACCTCCTTTTTTTGTGCGATAATCCAATTTCTTTAAAACAAAACTCTAGCCTACTGATTTTGAACTTTGCGGTGTAAAGTGTACACTCTTAGGATCAACTTGTAGCACCCATTGCTTTGTCATAAAGATTACATAAGAAATAATTGTCCCCCAAAAATAAAAATATAATTGATCTCAAAAACGTTGATTGCTTAGGGAGGCAAGTTTCTTGTGCATTTATTGGTTGCTGATTGCGTGTAAACCTTTGTATATTTTTAGAGTTAGTGCTTTAAAAAAAATTAACCTCAATAATTATCCATCTTGGTTTCCTGAGCAAGTCAATGCATTTAATGTCATGCGACAACTTGATTATGCTCCATATTCAGATTATTACAACTCAGGTTCCGCATATTATCCTGACTTCCTCTCACCTTCTATTGAGGATAAAGACTCTAAGGATTACTTCTCCTCTTCTACCTCAAAGCTCGAAACAGCTATTATGACGATGACTCGGCAATTAGATGCACTTATGAATTTGAGTCAACCCCTACCTCCCACTAATGTTTCATTTGAGGGTTGTGTTGCATGTTCGAGTCCTAGTCATTCTACAGTTGATTGTGATTTGCAATATGATTATCCTGAATATTTCGCTGAGCAAATCCATTCTTTTAATGCTAATTGGCGACCTGGTTATAATTCAAAGTCCAACTATTACAACCCTGGTTTTGCCAATAATCAAAATCTCTCCTGGGCTCATAACTCACACCAAGGGAGACATAGTTTCTCTCAGGCTCCTCAATACCCTCATCTTGTTATGCCTCAATTTAACCAAGCTCCTCCATCCAACACATCAAACTTAGAGGAAACGATTAATCAGCTTTTGCAGCGCTCAGCAAGTATAATTGATTAGAATTCTAAGGACATATCTGAGTTGAGAGCCACGACTCAAAAACTTGAGATAGTTGTAGATCATATTACTGAGGCATTATCTAAAAGTGAGTTAGGAAGAGTTCCTAGTCACTCTGTTCAAAATTCAGAGGGTCAATTCATAACTGGTAACACATCGAAATCCGAGTCAGATGATGTTTTTCAGGATAATGTGAGCGAAACTACTTTGCTTCATGACCAATTCCCTTCCCCACATTTTCATAATGACCCACTCGACATATGCCTTCCTAGTGACTCATGCATAAAACCAAACTGTGAACACTCTTTAGAGTCTCCCCTTGACTGTTTTCATGATACACATGACCATTTAGAGGCTTGTTTGACTCATTTTAGTTTAGACTCTGATGTTGATGATTCCATTAGGGAAGTCAATGATTTGCTTGACTCGGTCTCGATTGTGGATCCTAGTTATAAATGGAAGTCTAAAGTGGAGCCACTTCCACTCAGTGAGTCAAAACTAGTCCCATCAGTTGAGCCCCCCGAGCTTGACCTTAAACAATTACCTGACACCCTCAGGTATGCGTTTTCAGGTACTGATGATACTTTGCCTGTTATTATTTCATCTATATTGAATTCAAAACAGGTTGTCCCAAAGAAGTCGGGAGGTATATCTAATGAGAGACTACATGCCATAGGTAGTGATAATTCTAGGTTTGGGGGTGTTGTTGCGTCGTCTAACTCATCATCTTGGTGTAATCCATTTTGTTATGATGAACCTGTACCACCCGACATATCTATAGACATACCTCTTTCCATCCCTTTCATATTGACTGATGCTACCTATGTGGATCCATTGTTTGTAAGTGAGGATTTCAATTTTCACCATCCTGATGTGAAAATTATCCAATCTTCTGATTTGGTACCAGACTTAGGATGTTCCATTTTAGGAGTAAGAGAGGATCCTTTGTTGCATATCACTACTTGCGACCCATTCATATTTAAGATCCCTACTGACTTCCAAGGAATGCGAACTTCTTTACAATTTCTATATGATTTTAGATGGTGTCCTTGCAACTTTTGGGATATGCTAGTATATCTTGTGTCGCATGTGGTTGATATTTTTGAGTGGACTAATCCTCAACTTTTAAGGTTGTTGGTATATGATTCCTTCATCCTTTTGAGGTGAATGTTCCCTTCTTCCTCGTCACTTCATGATATATCACTCATGAGGGAGAATATATGTCGGGCTGACGACGTTAAACCAAGTGCTCCTAGGAAGCAGCATAGCTTTAGTTGTGTGTCTTTGCTGTTAGTCTGGATTGATTTTCAAGTACCATATTTAGTTGTGTTTCACTCATACTCGTTAGCTCCATAACAGTTTTGACTTACAACTTGCCTTTTTTTTTAGTCTTCTTTGTTAGTGTCGAGACTGCATTTTATCGATCTCTAATGAAAACCCCACAGTTCTTATGTCTCTTAGCGTTCATTGGTGGCAGATTTCATCGAAATTGGTAAAAACTTTCCCATGGTAATATCACTCTAACTCTCATCTTTTCTTTTTCCTGCATTTGTCATGATCATCATTTTATACATTGAGGACAATGTTTGGTTTAGGTTTGGGGGTGAGGATGTGCTTTAAATTTGAGGAATACGTACATGCTTTCACTTCTCACTTTTATATATCAATAGGAAAACATACGATTTGATATTATCTTTAAGTTAAATATATTTCATGTGATTTTTTTGACTCGGCCATTCTTGCACTATAAGTCGAGTTAGCATGATTTGAAGTTAATCAGTATGATATTAACTAGAAAACCTTAGAATAATAGTGGAGACTTAACCCTTGTGAGTTTCGAGACATTCTATTTTTCTTGAGGGTTATTAAATAAACTCTGACTTTTCTTGAATCCGCATTTTCTCGTTGATGATCTCATTATTCTTGTTTCTTTTATTGATTGCTTTGAGAATGGTGTTAAAATTGAATTATTACACTAGAACTTCTTGTTTTATTTTGTTAAGATGTCATAATACTGACTAAAGCTTAAGAAGTGATATAGGCATTTTTTTTCTTTGAACCGTTCTTTGGCCTTTTAGCCTACCTAATGATAAATATTCGTTTGCAGCCCTTTGAGCCTTTAAATAGACTTTTTCTTTACTAACCCCATCTCCAGTACCTACTCCAGTTAGGGAGTAAGATCCCATATTATTTTTTATCATTACCCAATGTCTCTGAGAATGTGTATGGTTGATGTATTTTTGAAATGGGCAAATAAAAAGAGTTGAAATTAAATATTCCATGAATCCTCGAGACTGAAATGTTTTATTGTGCAGAAGGGGAAAGCATGTATACAAAAAAAAAAAAAAAAAATTATGAAGAACAATTTCGAAGGAAGAAAAATTAATGGTGTACAACATTGGTTTATTCTTCAGTGCCCACGTGCTTATTAAAGGGTGTATCCATTCTCAGAGAATTTTCTCGTATCCTTTTCCATTCTTGTTAGCCAAAATCTTAGCCTCATTACAACCTAATAAAGACCTAATTGATCTTAAGTAAAAGTTTGGTTCATAGACCTGGAGATTAAATAAACAAGAACTGTGGCGTGTGATTCAATATTCTCAAAGTAATTGATATTCCTATCCATGAGATCATTTTCATTTCATTCTTTGAAAAGTCCCTTTTTTCATGATTATTATATGTGAGATGCTTGTCTTTCCATAATTTATTCTCTTTCTCACATATAAACTGAGTGACAACTAACCAATCTCTGAGTGACGAGAGAGATTTGCAGTCGAAGCGTACAATTCAAAGGTTATCTAGTCGTATCTTTGCTGAGAAAAATAAAATTATGTTTATAAGGCCATGCACACACACACTTCGAGTTGGAAATAATTGATGAAATTTATTTAACCTTTGGGTATTATTAAATTGTTGTGAGACTCTTTGACATATTATTGTGAGATTGTTAGTTGTTTTCAAAAATTTTTGGCAATTAGATTCTTACTCTGAGGATAATAGATTGAGTTACCATGTTTTGGAAATTTATGAATCATAATGTTTGTGGGTAACATTTTTGGAAACCCTCACGAGACTATAACTCGTCCACTTGAGGTAATCTAGGGGTTTAAAGCCTTATTGCACGTTTAAGGTAAGTGCAACCGATGATTCCTGCGAAAGTGAGTTAGAATTTTATTTTTATTGTTTTGCTCGAGGACTAGCAAAATATAGGTTTGGGGCATTTGATATTCACATAATTATTACATAATATATCCCTTAATTTATATATGATAGTGTTTCGATTATTATATTTTATAATAATTATTTCGTTTTCATGTCTTTGCAGGAATTTGAGCGTGAACGATGAAATCATATTAAGGCGACAATTTAAGGAATGATAATTAATCGATTCTAGCGGTGGTACAAAGTAAAGGGACACATATCTAAACCTAGGTCCACCTAATTTAACCTAAGCCCAAACTCAAAATGCTAACCTAAAAAACCCAAGCCCAAGAAAGTAAGAGAACCTTATTTAGCTCTCCCCATCTTAGAGAAAGCTCTCTTCCTCTCCTCCTCTCTTTTTCCACATCCCTTCTCCACTCCTCTCTCTTCCAGCCACCACGCCAATCCACCCTGCCGGCAATCCTCGCTCGATAGAAGAGCCGACAGCGCGATAATCCCACCATCACCACCTCATCCTCATCCTCCACCATCAGCCGTCACCTCATTGTTTTGCACAACCACCGCCCCTGTCCCTGTCGCAAACCAGCACCACCACAGCCACCACCGCGACAGAACAGCCCATGTTTCTCCTCCTTCACGAACCACCGCCACCCCTGTTTCTCCCCTCTCTCGGCCTCCTTCCTGTTTACCACTCTTTTTCTCACTGTTTCTCTATCTCTCTCACGACCACCATTGCGACCAGACCACGCAACCACCGTCGCCGCGAAACAGAGCTCGCTTTAGGGAGGTGCTCCCTGTTTTGCTTCCTCCTTCGCGTTCTTTTTATCTATCTCTCGTTGTTCCTCTCCCTCTCTCTCTTTTGCAAGTTCAGAACCAGGTTGGAGTAGGAGGAAGCTCGCAAGGAGCACGGAGGAAGAAGGAGCAGCAGGCGGTGTCGCGCTGGAGACGAAGACACAGCGTTGCGCGAAATTTGGGCGGGAGAAAACTGTTTTTCAGTTAAACAGTTTTGGCTATTGACACCCCGAGAACCTGTAAGAGCCACCACAGTGCACTTTCAGCCCTTTTCTCGGGATTCATGTCCGTGCAGAAATGACTTCCACCTCCATTGATGTTGTGACCACCGCTACCATGGAGAGCTAAACTCTTCGCCAAGGCAAAGATGAAACCGCAGGGTTTTCTAGAGTTTGTAGTATTTAAATTTATTGTTTTCTTTATGCTTGAACGTTAAACACATTTGATTTATGATTTTCAATAATTTGCTTTCACCGATTATATCATGGTTAATTATCTAGACTAGTCGGTAGTTAGAAGTACCTTTGTTGAAATTCAAAAGCCTGATTTAATCAATTAATCTGAATCTGTGATTGTGTGTGGCGTAAGAAGACACGCAATGCTAGGGGTTTAGGATTAGTTAAAATAAACCTGTGATTGTGTGTGTCGTAAGAAGACACGCAATGCTAGGGGTTTATACCTTTGCTGAAATCAATTGCGAACTTAGATTAATCTTTAGGTTAGTAATGTTAATTCTTGAAAACAATAATTTAAATTACGCAAATCTCAAAGAACCTGTGGTGGAGTCAATGCCTTAGTTTCCCTTCTCATATTCTTAAAGACTTTTTATTTTGCTTTTTAAATTGATTTTTAGTTTAGATATTTTAATTGCTGTAACCCCATTTAAATTAGTTTAAGTCAACTCTCAAAATTTAATTGCAACCACAGTCCTTGTGGGATCGACCTGTACTTGCCCTTGTCTACCAGTTAGACATTGTGCACTTGCAGTTATTACAAGTGGGTTAAATTAACCTATTTATTTAGGTTAGTTAAATCTGCATCAGTCATCATTGAGCTTTCCAAAACAAACAGGAGAACGGAGGAAGCAAATGTCGTTGGTCACCAACAGACCAACCACTGAATGCAGAACCCTAACAGTCAAGGGAATGCCAAAGATAATGGCTCTCGCATAAGTAGAAACCATAACCCTCCAACCATTAGGACCCATTTGAGCAGGAAGAATGCCCAAAAAATCTAGATGTTCCCAAAATAACTCTGGAACTGGAAAACGAAGGTCAGACATGAACATGCACGGATATAGTGCAATATTCCCAAGCTTTGGACGACAAGGACTATCATTCTACATAGGCAGAACAATCTTGAGGTTAGATGGTAGATCATAATCGAAATGAACATTGTCCAACAATATCACCTGAGAAGCCTTCTTGGGGGAGAAGTAAGCTTCACAAGCAACAAGCGCTTTGTCGTCTAGTATATCGTCGCCAGACATCGTAAAGGAATGGAGGAACAAGGATAAAAAAAGAAAAAAAAAGAATAAGCCCTAATTTCAAAGATAGCATAAAAAGATAAACAAATCAATCACGCCCCCTTTTATAGAGTCGAGCAACGAAGAGACTGCTTATAGGACGACATGCGAAATATGATGACTACACGAAATCCCAAATACGCGCAGAAACGAATAAACAAACAAGATATCAGGATACCAACCCACCAAAAGTTGCTAACGGTAAGAGTGTCCATCCCATCCCGATCTCGTCCCGCTTTTTTCTGAGTCATATCGGGATTGATCAATCCCATCCCGTCCTAATTTAGAGTGGGATGGGATCGGGATGAAGATTTTCAATCTCGGCCATCCCGCCCCTTCCCGAACCAATTTTTTTTATATTTAGTATGAATTATATAGTATGAAACTTTGAAACTATTTGTTGACATGACTATTTTATTTGTTTTTTATTTATTGACATGACTATTTTATTCTCACAAGCTTCCATGTGACTCACCTAGATAGTGAATCTAACTCAAACCCTCACCCTTCGTTTTTTCCTCTTCCTAACTCTTGACAACAACAATGTGTGCTCCTCGTAGTTTTTAAATAACAAACCCATTGATCATTTTTATTATCAATGTACAATAAAATGATTATCTTCAATAGTGGTTTCAAAAAAATGGAGTAAAAGCTAAAGAAATGGGAAAATAATAATCAATGGCTTAAAGTTATATAGTTGTTCTTAAAGTTGTATACTTGGTAAATCCAAAATTTTCAATCTTGCATGTTAAATTTTCAATCCAAAATTTAGTACATGCTCATCTCGTTCCGTCCCGTCCCAAACCCGTTTAGGATGGGACGAAGACGGGATGAGGTATATCTTGTTCCGTCCCATCTTGATCTCGAACAAACAGGATGGGATAGGGATGAGGTCCATCCCGTCCCATCTCGTCCCATGCCCACCCCTAGGATCAACAGATAATGCAAGCCCTTCCCGAGTCGTTGGCTGCTCACGAAGCGTGTGAGGAACGCCAATGCCAACGTCCGGAATGAATCAATGGATTTCAGAGGAAGACTGTGGAACCACGTCTGTGTTGATGTTTTCAGGCTTGCAGACACATTATTCCATCGGATCCTTCCTTGAGTGCCATAACGTGTTGGAAGTGGCGCAAATGATCAGATGGGTTTCTTGTCCCGTTGTAAAACTCAAACTTCGGTGGTGTGTATTTCTTTGGCAGCAATTCATCAATGATATGGTCCATAAATGGAGAGAACTTGAGACTAAACAACATGTTTGGGTTTGTGGCCTCGTTGCGGAAGGGGTTGTGCGAAACGTGTTTGTTAGCTCTAGATGTTGGGTCTCTATTGGTTGCTCTTCCGCTTCTTGTCCATTGAGAAGTTGCTAGGGTAGCGTGACTCCCCTGAACATGCTCTCTGGAACTCTATTGGGACCGGGCCCTTCGCTGCTCACGGTCTCCCTCTGCAAGTGGAGGATTTCGTTGTTTGAGAGCCTTCAACGTTTTTGTGATTTGCTGCATCTGTGTTGATAGGTCCACCCTTGGGTCTGCTGCGGCTGCCACCGGCACGAGGGTCTAAGGAGGTTCTTCTTGTGGCAGTGGTGGAACGGGTGGCGCTCTGCCAGTTTGAGCATTCGAAGGCTCAGAAGCATCACCATTGTTACGAGACCTTGTTGTCACCATCTCGCAAACTCTCTAGAAAATGTGGTTCTATTGTTTTTTTTTAGGAACTTTGTCGTTCCCAACGGATGACGCCAAATTGATGTAGTTTATTTCTGTTATCCTTCCTCACTGCTTACCTAGACCTGCACAAGTAGCACACGTGAGCCAAAGACCACCGTGTGGCAGCCAATGGCACTCTGATGCTTAAGTTAGATAAGGTTTAGGAGAGCCTTAAAGCTGTAAATTGGGTTTTTGTAGCATTCCTTAAGTTCATCGACCTTATCTCCCTTTTATAGTATATGAGTCCTTGTTCGGTTGAGCCTTTGGTGGCGTAGTTTTGGAAAGAGATTTTGCAGGAGATCCTTTCCTAATTGGGAGCTATCCATGTGGGATAGTTTTCCTACAAGACTCGTGCTCCTAGATCTGCGGGAGAGGTTTCCCTTTCTGAGTGTTGTCCATGAAAGGAAATTTCTTTGCCCGACTTATACTCTAGTATTTGTTTCCTAGTCGGATCCAATGTGTTGTTGGCCATCTAGTCTTGTGTAGATCTCTCAGATACTTGCCTTAGAGGTCTTATGAGTATTGGGCCTGATCGCGTGACATGTGGGCTTAGTGTCTCATTGCGCCTCGGACCCGACTGTCCAGACCCTGCCAATGATGGGATTATCATTATACGTGTACGATGCTAATCAGATGACGGTTTGATAAATCATCAATTATTATAATTATTGATAATACACCAAACCTTCCTCTGATCAGCACTGTTCACGTGTCATGATAATCTCGTCAACATATAACAAAGCAAGCCTAATTGCATGCCCAATCTAACAAGGCCCAGACAGCGTTAAGCCCACGATCGGCAGGATCTAGAAGGTTGGACCAATTTGCAACGTTCCACTAAGCCAACACGTCACGCGGTTAAGCCCCATACTCATAAGCCCTAATAAGGCAAGGGTATGACTTGATAAGGCAAGTATCTGGAGGATCGACCCAAGACAAGCATGCCAGCAATACTTTAGTTCCGACTAGGAAACAAATGCTAAAGTATAAGTCGGGCAAGGAAACTTCCTTGCATGGACCACACTCAGAAAGGGAAACCTCTCCAGTAGATATAGGAGCACAAGTCGTGTAAGGAAACTTTTCTATATTGACAACTTTCAACAAGGAAATGATCACCAGCAAAATCTCTTTTCCTAAATTGTGTCACCAAAGACCGAGCCAAACAAGGACTCACACTATGAAAGGGAGATAAGAACGATGAACAAATGTACGCTACAAAAACCCAATTTACAACTTTAAGCCTCTCCTAAGCCTTGTCTAACTTAAGCATCGGAGTGTCATCGGCCGCCACACGGTGGTCTTTGGCTCACCTGCGTTCCTTGTGCAAGTCTAGGTAAAGGAGAGTAGAAATCTACTACATCAATTATTATTATTATTATTATTATTATTATTATTATTATTATTATTATTATTATTATTATTATTATTATTATTATTATTATTATTCAAGATCAACAAAAAACTATGACTGATCATTACAGTGATAATAATAGTAATAATAAATAAATAAATAAATAAATAAGAACAATGTGATGCTTCTGACTGCATTAAATACGTTTTGGAGAGTGATTGTAGATGATGATACATCAAACCGTCCTCTGATCAGCATCGTACAAGCGTCATGATAATTTCATCAACAGAACAAAGCAAGCCCGGTCGCATTCTTAATCCAGCGAGGCCCAAACAACGTTACAGCCCATTATTAACAGAATCCAAATAGTCGGATCCGAATTGCAATGAGCCATTAAGCCCACATGTCACGCGGTCAGGCCCAATACTCGTAAGACCTCTAAGGCAAGTATCTGAGAGATCTACCCAAGACTGGCAAGCTAGCAACACATTGTATCCAACTAGGAAACAAATATTAGAGTATAAGTCAGGCAAGGAAACTTCCTTGCATGGAAAATGCTTCAATAGGGAAACCTCTCTCAAAAATCTAGGAGCACGAGTCGTGTAAGGAAACTATCCCACATGGACAGTTCCTAATTAGGAAGTGATCTCTAGCAAGATCTATTTCCCTAAACTACGCCACCAAAGCCGAACAAGGACTCACACACTATAAAAGTCGATGAACTTTAGGTATGCTAAAGAACCCAATTTACAGCTTTAAGCAGCCTCTCCTAAACCTTATCTAACTTAAGTATCGGAGTGCCATCGTCCGCCACACGGTGGTCCTTGGCTCACTGTGCTACTTGTGCAGATCTAGGTAAGTAGCGAGGAAGGAGAACAGGAATCGACTACATCAATTTGGCACCGTCCTTGGGGAATGACAGAATTCCTTAAAAAAACAGTAGTATCGCCTTTTCCAGAAAATCAGAAAGATGGTTACAACAATGTCTTGTAACAATGGAGATGTTGCGAAAGCCTCGAACGCCACAGGAGAAACCTCCTCAGACCCCACGCCGGTGGTAGCCGCAGTAGACCCAAAGGTGGACCTACTTTCAACACAGATACAAGAAATGGCAGAAACGTTGGAGGCACTCAAACAATGAAATCCTGCACCTACATAGGGAGACCGTGAGTAGCGAAGGGCTCAGTCCCCAGAGAGCATGTTTAGGAAAGTCGTGCTACCCTAGCAACCACTCAATGGACAAGAGGCGAAGGAGCGACCGACCCATCGTCCAGAGCTGACATGTACGTCTCGCACAACCCCATTCGTAATGGGCCACAAACCCAGACGTACTGTTTAATCTCATGGTCCCTCCGTTCATGAATCATATCATGGACGACTCGCTGCTAAAGAAGTACACTCCACTAAAGTTGGAGTTTTACGACGGAACTGGAAACATGTCTGATCTCTTGCTCCACTTGCAGCACGTTATGGTGCTCAAAGAAGAGTCCAATGCGATAATGTGCCGATCATTCCCTGCAAGCCTGAAGACGTCGGCACTAACGTTGTCCCACATCCTTCCTCTAAAATTTATTGATTCATTTCGGACGTTGGCATTGGCATTCCTCACACGCTTCGTGGCCAACCAACGGCTCAGGAAGGGATCGCATTACCTACTAACCCTAAAGAAAAAATAAAATGAGATGTTAAGGGAGTACGCCACTCATTTTAAAGATGAGTTGACCCACGTCGACGGTTGTAGTGATGACACTGCCATCACAGTTTTCACTTCGGGTCAGAGGAGAGGCAAGTTTTACGACTTCCTTACCCGAGACCCCTTAACCAATATGACAGACTTGCTTAGGGATACCTAGGAGATACATCACTCTGGAGGAAATGCTAGTCGCCAAGAGGGAAGCAGAGTCAAAGAAGACACACTCTGTCCCCAAGGAGAGGAAAAAGGGGAAAAAGAGATAGAACGATGACGGTAACAAGAGGAAGCACACAGACAACAAGACCGATTCAGGCCGCACAAGGCAGGACAAGGCCTCTAATTACGTCAGGTTGTTGTCAAGGAGATTGAAAAGGAAACTCCTGACATCATTTATGTCCTCTAACCGAGATGCAGACACCATCTTTGTATGAGGACTGACAAGTGCAACACACACGAGTTCACAACTCGATCCCATCACTGACGTTTATGAAAAAAGATCTCTAGAGGATACATTCTCCTCACAATGACGCCCTGGTCATTTTCGTCCTCATAGCTAAGTGGGAGGTAAAGAGGGCCTTGGTGGACACTAAAAGCTCACTGAATGTTTTGTTCCTCAGTGCATTCAACAACATGCTACTATAGGAGAAAGACTTAACACCTGCCAACCACCCCATGCTCAGATTCAGCGGAGAGAAGTGTTTTCCCATCCCGAAGATCAATCTAATGGTGGTGACAGGAAAGCCACAATTACGAAAGTACCTTGTCCAGGAGTTCATGGTGGTTGACGCTCCGTCAACCTACAACATTATTCTGGGAAGGTCGTGGCTTTATCATATGGAAGCAATGGTCTCCACTCTACACCAATGCATAAAATATATAGCCAACCATGCCCAAGAAACTATCCGAGGAGATCAACCAGCAGCAAGAGACTACCATTATGCAGCCCTAAAGCAGCTGAATTGTTGCCAATTGCAGCTCGAGCCCACATAACCAACATGTCAAGCACCATGCCTAGACAAAATAGGAGAATCACTCTATGTGGGCAGAGATCCCAATAACCAAAGCGCAGATATGCCGAGAGCCAGAAGTTAAAGCTAGCAGCACAATTCAGACTAATAAAGAGCTAAGTAACAATATTTCAGCAAACATACACCTACTTCAAGAGCTGTTAATTAAGAAGGAACTGCCCCCCAGCATGAAGTCTACTATTCAGTAACTTCACTAGCTTTTAAAAAAAAAACTTCCCTAGAGAGTATGCAATCTGAGCTAGGACCATTTGTGCCTCCTTCAATGCCGGATTAGATCAGTATCCGCTCGGAGTTAAATTATTTGTTGCTTTGATTTGGCTTCTTGTTTTTTGTTTTTCATTTCAGTTTAGAAGAGTTGTTCATACTAGACACATTCCAGAAATAAAACATATTTTATTCATTACAATGAGAGTTATTAGAAAGCTTGCCGACCAACTAGTACATCAGTATATACCCTAGTAACACTACATGTATCTAAGTCTGATGCAAGTATCTATCCACTAAGACAAGGGTAGAGACTCTGATCTGCTAATCCACCTCAAAAAGAGAAGGTAGTGAAAGTAAAATGTCTACAACAGAAGGTAGAGGAACGCACTCAATTCATTGCTCCGTCGAATCACCCCATAAAGACGATTTGAAAGTAGCAAGCGAATTACTTGAAGAAGGTTGTGAGTACTCCCTCGATGCTTTGCTCCGGAAGTCTGCCTCATGAAGATGAACAGAAAGAAGTGACAGAAAAGTGACGAAAAAGTCTCGAAATAACGGAATTATCGAGGTCTCACACTGTTTCCAAACAGGGACGCCTCTCAAATGTGTAATGCGTGAGATGACGCAGAGATATCACCCCGGGAACGAGAGTCACGACCTCCAACGCTCCCATCAACCATAAACTAGCCGTGATGACCATCTCCCAACAGCAGATCTCACGGGAAGATAGAAGACAAATCTGGCCCCTGAGAGGAAGTTCGTAACTCTTCTTCGCAATGTAAGAAGACATTACAAGATCTCACGGGATCAATCACAGCCCACCCAGATCTGTCGGCACTGCATAATAGCAAGCTTATCAAAACTCATCGGCACAAATGGCAGAATATTTGAAAACTCCAGTGAGGGAAATCTTCCTCAGCCTTTGGAAAACCCAAAACAAACTCTCTGGTAAATGCATTTGATTTACATACTCTACTATTCTCATTGTAGTGTTTGAACACAAAATAGCCAGCCTATATATAGGCGAGATGGTTCACGAAGAAGCGTCAACAAGCAGTTACTTCAATATTAAATGTCATACAAGAAATCGGGAAAATGGCGGTTCCAATCACAACTACACAAGTTCACATCTTTCTAATTAATGACTCTGCAAGCAGCCATATTAACTGCGAGGAATAAACGATATTGAACCATCTCGCAGAATGCGCCATATCCTTGGGCCCTTTCACTAATGGGCCCAAACTTATACCCTGCCAGATCCTGCCCAGCGCATGCAATGGAATAAACAGCAAAGGCCCTGAGCACCCATAGAATAAGGAGCGCACTTACAGAGTATTATCATTAAATCCAAGGCATCAGCTCCACTATTATTCTGCCATTGTTCATTAAAGCCGGTCAATCTACTATTAGTTCGATCAATCGATCCGACATTTAAATCAGATCTCCAGGCAAGTTAAGTAAGTCAGGACACCCAAGTCAGCCTTGCATGCCCTAAATCTTATTCTAACCAAAGCTTAGTCAGCTCCACTAGATTACAGTAGCTTCTAGTCCGCATTACCACTAGTCCGCCAGAAGTGGACAACGATCGGTTAGAAAGTGGGAACTTAGTCAGTGTTTGTAATACCTGACTGTGACAGCTTGCCAGGGACCATTGTCCAACTATAGATGATGATCGCCGAACATAACCAAAGCATGGTCGGTTTTGACCTGTGACGATAGCTTCTGGTACGCTCTAACGCCTAGTCCATTAAATTTAACGGGTGTCAACAGTTTAGAAAGTAGCACCTTAGTCAGCACTCTGATGCCTGATCGAGACGACTTGCCAGAGATCATTGTCCAAACATGGGCAATAGTGACCAAACTTGACCAAAGCTTAGTCGGTGACAACCAACAACGATGGCTTCTGGTCAGATGGAAGCCTAGTCTAGAAATAACGAATTCTGATGGCTTAGAAAGTGGGAGTCTAATCAGAGTTCTCGACGTCTAATTAAGATGGCTTGCCAAAGGTCACTACTCGTACGCAGACAGTGACCATCGAACCCCAACCAAAGCTTAATCAGTGGTCGTTGATGATGATGGCTTTGGTTTGCTCGAAGCCTAGTTTGCTATGCGTGAATTACGACGGCCTCGAAAGTATGAGCTTAGCCAGTGCTTATTTAGCCTGGTGAAGGCGGCTTGCTAGAGATCAATGGCCAACTACAGACAATGATCGCCGAACCCCGCCAAAGTGTAGTCAGAATGACTAATGATGATAACTTCTAGCTCGCTCCAATTCCTAATCCACCACGAACGGATCAAGATGGGTTGGAAAGTTGGAGTCTAATCAGTGCCCTCGACTCCTAATCAAGATGTCTTTCCAAAGACCACCATGGTCTCTGAAACATGACCCCGGTTTAGTCAGTTATAATTGGCGATAACAACCCCCAGTCCAATTAAGCTTATTCTACGAATAACAATTAAAGACAAGTCAACACTCCAACCAGAGTTCTGGAAACCCGACCCAAACGACTTGCAAGAACTACTTTGCAATAATCTACAACGGTACGCGTGCTGGGACCACAGTCTAACTTCGCTTGTAATAGCAACAACAACTGCTAGTTCAACAAACAGCCAAGCTGCCGAATAGAGGGTGTATTACACTTCCCAGTCTCTAAAAAGGATTCTGACCAGAATTACACAAACTATTGCAACACAAGAAGTCAAAACTCAACAACGGATCAATCATCAAGCTTCCTATCCTAGCAGAGCTTATCGTCTGATAATTAATGTTGAAATAAGACATAACAGGTAAAACCTAGCAGAAAAAAAAACAAAAGAAAATAAACATGTGCAGAGTACTATTCATTTGCAAAACGAGAAGAAAATACAAGATTTGCCCCTCATTAGAAGGATAGTCAAATACAACAGAACCATATTTAGCAGGGGAAGAAGCAAGAGACACATCTGTAGGTGTTGCTTCTTGATCCCTCTCATCAGGGCCGCATTCTTCTTCAGACGAATCGGAGGCAGCTCCGCACTCTGCATATGCAATATCTTTATATTATGAGAGATCCCAGTCAGGATGCATCTCCTACATCATATGCAACAGCTCCAACCTTCCATGCACGAATATACTGATATCAAACGTGCCTTCGAACTTGAGAAGTTTCGCCTCGCGCCCTCTTGATTAAGCGAGCCCCCGTTCAAACCGCTCCAGTTTGCTTGACAGCATATCAGTCTTGGACTGCTTGGCACTCAGCTTATCATTAGCGATATTCAGCTCATTCAGCGTCAGAAGAAACTGCTCTTCAGTGGTCCGCACACTCTTGGTGTTAAAATCAATGTCAGCCTCCAACTGCTGACATCGAACTGTCCATTCGAACTTCTTCTTGATCCCCTCAGCATGCAAAGCCTGCTGTTCAACCTGCATTCCAACCACAGTCCCATGAGCAAGGTTCAATTCATTCTCGAACCGATCCCTCGCAGGCACTACCCCCGCCAAGTCAGACTCAAGCGCCTCCAAGCGAACCTTCTGATCCTCCGACCTAATGGACCAGGACTCCGCTTTAATATCTGAGAAAGCTTCAAGTTGCTTATTCAACGACTCAATTTCCTAGAGAGCGTCAGAGTATGACTTATACAAGTTTGCAAAAACTTGCTCCATAGTATACACTCTCATGAACGGCCTCATATTTAGTTCCAGTCGCGGCCACTTGATACAGGTATGACATCCCCAGCACGAGATGTTTCTGCCCTTTGTCCATATGCTCTCATAGCATCTCTCCTACTAGCTCAGGAGAATAGTTCGCCAGCTAGTCATTCCTCCTGCTGATATGCTTTCTCGAAGCGTAAGAGATGTCAACCTCCTGATGCCAAGCTTGGTTGTTCATCCTTACTACGTCTAGAGCAAACAAACGCATCCGAACATATGGATGAAGACAATTCGAAACTGGGATCACCCAACGCCGCTCATGGTCGTCTTTACTACATCAGGGCCCTCGTCAACAACCTTTCCATTACCCGTAACAATCGGGTTTTTTTCATGCATCGATTCAGAATCAGTTGATGGAGAGGAGGGAAGCGAGTTATTCCTTGGACCCATTGTCAAATCAATATGTGGACGGGAATGGGATGGAACACAGCACGAGCACAAGAAAGGGATCCTTCACCATGGCGTCGATGATCAAATGACACTTCAACGGGTTCATGATCCAGAGAAAGGTGGAGCTCAAAGTTCTTTTATTGAAAAGGGATGACCAAACGAAGCTTCCATGCTCGCCTGCCACAACATTTTATTTAGAAACTCCACCTACTTGGTGCCCAGTTTGGTTACATCCTCCATGCCCACCATTTGTAGATATTCCCTTTCCAAGTCAGAAAGGGAGATATGGGCCATGGCCTAAGCATCACGCCCCTCAGAAACAACAGTCTCATCCGGCACTTGCCCAACAGCATCACGTCCTTTGGACGAAACCAAGTGCCTGCGAACAAATCTAGGCAAAGCACCAGACTTCTTTATATGCACAGGGGAAGGAAGCACCTCATCTATTTTTGCCTTCCTCGGAGGGCTTGGAACCTTGATTTTGGAAAGTTTCCTCTTCCGCGAAACAGACACACTTTCAGGTTTTGGCCTCTTTACCCGAAAAAAGAGTATGAGCCACGTGCTAGTAAGCCCACAGTCCGCCGCGCTCAACATTAGAAGACTCAATGACGTCATCTACCTCTATACGAGACATTTCGCGAAACACATCCAAGGTTGTTTTATCCTCAACAGAATGTGACGAAGTTGGGAATTTTCCTATGAAAACCACAACATGTCAATCTAATGTGCAGTTAACTCAAGCAAGACCAGAAAAAAGAATCAAATTTACTCAGTGGTCTAAATTCACGCTCGACCAGACGACAAGCAAGCTCAAAGTACGTCGAGTCCGCAGGAGCCATTAAAAAGAACTCCTGCCATGATTTAAAATCATCAGGCAGGTTGCCAAAACAGTCTGGCAACGTCAACACACACACAACATGCTCGTTCATCGGAGGAAAAGTAAGTTATTGCATTGCCCTCGAAGAAACTCGGACACCAGCATCCTTAGCCCAATCATAGTCGCAATCACAGTCTTGTACCCGTTCGGCACAAGTTGAGCGGGTGCATGCTGAGATACGCCAGGAACTCCCAAATCTCATTGATAACAAAAAAGCGGACACCGAATTGAAGCACACCTCGGTGAAGACAGATAAACCCTGTTGTGATAGTGTTGGCTTGAATAGTCCCACATCAACTAAGAAGAAGTTGTCATGGAGATTTATAAGGAGTGATCCACTCTCTAATAGCAACGAGGCCTTTTTGGAAAAAATCCCACACCACCTAGGCCCGAATGAAAGGCGTGATATGACGGTGTTTAAGTTGGGGACAATATCATTGTTATATATAGTGGACTAAGGGGTGCACATAGGTGCGCTATGCCCTAACAAGTGGTATCAGAGCCTTGGCCACATGAGTGAAAAAGGACTGAAGGTCATGCAGTCAAATGGGAAACTACCTGGACTGAAATCAATTAATATTGATTTGTGTGAGAGTTGCATCCTTGGGAAGCAAAAAAGGGTTAGTTTCAAGAATTGTGGAAAAACTCTAGAAAATGAAAAGCTTGAGTTAGTTACACAGATGTATAGGGGCCAACCAAAGTCTCATCCGTATGTCAATCTCAGGGCGTCACACACCTACACGCACCCTTTGGTCCACTATACATAACAACGATATTGTCTCCAACTTAAACACCACCATATCGGGCCTTCCATCTGGACTTAGGTGGTGTGGGGTTTTCTCCAAAAGGTTTCGTTGCTATTAGGGAGTAGACCACTCCTTATAAATCTCTATGACAACTCCTCCTTAGTTGATCTGGGACTCCATTTACCATATATGTGAAGTTGATGGTGAATTTGTGACAGCTGAAGAAATTTGTTTTTCTAAATTAGAGCCTCAGTAGAACAATCTAGGAAACTCATAAGAACCACTTAAGAGTGTACATCAAACTTTGTATGATTACTCATAGATGATTATATACTTCATTTTTCAAGCATTCATCCATCAAGACAAATAAAGAAGAACTAGATGGGCGAGGTCAAGTACGTATATGCCATGAATTCTAGTTGAAGTAGTATTGGCATTGAAATCTAAGGACGTAGTATTTAGCATTAAAAAATTCGCATTTCAAAATTTGGCGTCAACGAGTTGGGAATTTAGCATATTCCATGGTTGTATATAAGTCACAACCATTGTTCGTATTAATTATATATAAGTCTCAGTTAGTGTAGTTAACTTCGATAAATAGACGAGGTGGCAAAAATCTACCTTATGGACCATATTTGGTCTTCCATGGTCCGCGGACCAAACCGATCCTCACTAAAAATTAAAAAATTAAAATAAAAATTAAAATAAAAATAAATAAAAGTCTATAACAATTCATCTTCATCTCCTCTTTCAATTTTCTCAATTTTGAAATTTTCATTGGGAAGAGTTTGTCAACGCTTTTGTTCTTGATGAAGTAACGTGACTAGCCATAATTTTTCGCTACATTCCCCCACCCTTAATAGGTAGGGAGCATCACATTAGCCTTCCCCATTTTCTCGTTTAAGCATTTTCTTTACCTCTATCATCTAAAATGTTATTAAGGTTGTCATACTTTAATATGGTACTTTGATTCACAGAAGGAATATTTAGAATCACTAGGGAGGCAAGAAAATAATAGTCAAGAGCAAGAGCAGTACATGGATTTATTTTATTTTTTTATTTTTTTGGGCTCAACAAGAGTATCTCATGGATCAACTAAGAGGAGTTGTGCCGTAAAGCATTGACGTTTACTCTTTGTTAAAGTCTTATAAAGTTGTAATAAGCAAAAATGAGATGTTCAATTATTAATTGGTTAGAAGCGATGGAAAGATGAATGGTCGGAATTTTTTTGTTTCCTTATTTTGAGTTTTCCTTCTCTCTAGTGCCAAATCAGTGTAACACCCTGCACAAGGTTCCTTTGCATGGAGGGACTTTTGAAAATGTTGGGTAGGGGTGGGCATTTTGTTTCACAAAAAATCGAAACCGTGCCAATCCCAAATTATACCAAAACCTTTTTGCAAGTTTGGTTTTGTATTGAATCGTACCGAATCGTTTTGAAATACCGAAATTGCCGTACCAAACCAAACCCAAGGATAAATAAATAAAATCAACATCCTAGTCCACCTCACCTCTTTCTCTCCTCTTTTAACCCCCAAACCACGGCACAATCTCAATTAATCAAACCCAAAGAAGAATCAGATCCCATAATCTCCCACCTTCCATATCTCACTTCACATAAGAGAGATTACGAGTAGCAGTCGAAAGGAAAGATTTGTTGGTTGTTTCTGTTCCATTTGTTTGCCTTTCAACTTTCATTCAAACACTCGATCACCAACATCGGCAATCCTTGTCAAGTAAATGATGGAGACTTTTAAAAGGAAGGAAGGACTAGGGGCGGATCTACACTTTGGTTAAGGGGTCAATTGTCTTCCTTATCTTTTTAAAAAAACTCATTAAGATATTTGTATTTTTCATATTGCCCCCTTTTAAATTTGTAGCTTGCCCCCTTCCATTTAGGTTGCCCCCTCACGTTCAAAACAAGTTTTCATTCATTTGAACTTTTGATAGGCACAATAATGCATTTTGAATCTTGTTTATCATAATTCTTTGCGGTCGGGTTCAAGAAATTTCACCATGGCATGGATGTCTCCTGGCTCCTCCGTGTCTCCATCACGTCCGACGGATATTTAGGACTCCCACCTATTGCTGCGAATGAACCAATTATGTACCTAATTTGTGAGCAAATCGCCACGCTCTACACTAGATCGCTCGATGACAGGTTCGATGCCGAAGCCTCGCTCATTTTGCTTACTCGTGACAACAATCGGTGTGGGAAGATAATAATTGAATAAGGTGGAGTTGTGTCACTGCTAAAATCAAGGATTATGATTTCGTTTTTCGAGTTAACTTTTGTTTCCAGATTTTAAGAAATATTTCGAGAAATATTTTTGTGTGTAAACAGTGGCAGACCCAGGATTTTAGTTAGGGGGCGAAATGGCAAATAATTATTTAGCGCGACAGGGGAGGCTCTCTGGCACGTTTTAGGAGAGAGAAAGGGGATTTAGGAGATATTGAGTTCTTGAGGAGATCTTGAGTTCTTTAGAAGATCTTGAGTTCTTGAGGAGAATCCTTCATTAACAGGCCTTGAAGAACATCACTCCATGGAGTTTGATTTGGAGAATCCTCCATTAATGGAAAGCCTCCCCTAACGCTAGGGGCCTGACACTCTAGAATTTTTCATAATTATTAGTTGATAATAGTAGTTATCAAGTGCGAAGCAAAAAAAAAAATTTAACCTGAGCTAGTAACTAATAAAAAATACAACTATCAAAAATACATTGCATATACCAAATTGAATCCAGTTAAGTCCAATTTTAAGCCAAAATAAGATCACAATATCGATAATCTTAGCAAGGGCAAATGAGCCTAATAACTAGAATATATAAATAAAATCACAAAATAATTAGGATAAGTATCTAGTTGAAGCTTAAAAAATATGAAATTTGCGAAAATAATAAGATCTTAATACAATTTCATAGAAAAAAATGGTTTATGTGAGCCTCAAATTTTGTATGAGTTGGCTAATGGTATATATTTTTATTGATTTATATAGTTAATATTTTAGATACTAATTTCAAAAACAATTGAGCAAACATTTCATTTTTTTAATGTGTGTTTAATTACGTATAAATTTGCATTGAAAACAAATACATAGGGGTAGGTCACAATGACAGAAATAGTAATTGTCAATAGCCATAAAAAAAATCATACGCTCCAAGACGGCCGAAAATAAGTTTTTATTAAACCAAACAATTTTTTATGTTTGCAATTATTAATAAAATTGCATTGAAAATAATAAAAAAATCATACGCTCCAAGAACCAAAGATAAGTTTTTTATTAAACGAAACGATTTTTTATGTTTCCAAAACCGAACCGACCATTAACAAAACCGATCCGAAACCGAACCGATTCTAATTTATGCAAATCGTAACCGAACCGAACTGACTAAAATCAAACTAAAATCGAAATAAAACCGAACCGACCGACTATTTTAAACATATTGTATTATTTATATATAAAATATATATAATTTATTATATATATTCGGTCTGTTCGGTTTGGTCGGTTAAAATCACATAGAAATCGAAAATCGAACCGCTTCGGTTTTGAATTTTTTAAACCGAAACCGATCCGAACCGAATTTTAACCGAACCAATTGGTTCAGTTTAGATCGGTTCGGTCGGTTTAATCGGTTTGATCGATTTTTTGTTCAGCCCTAGTTGCAAATTTATCCGCTATATCAAAAGTGAAAAATAACATAAAATCTTCAATTACTAATAGTCAACAGAATCTAATTCCAGCTCAGAATCTTCATTCTTTAGATTACAACCATGGGCGGACCTACTAAGAGTTGCCCCCTCAATTTTTTTAAATATTTTGTCTTAAAAAAAAACCAATTATATAATGTAGAATACAATATGATAATTGTTTATACAAATATTTAAACATATCTTTGTTGGTGTAGTGGTTTGAGGTTTATCATTTTTAGTAAAAGATCTGGTACTCTTTGAGTGCATTTTTATTTTATTTTCAATGCAATTTTTTTTAGTAATTGCAAACATTAAAAAATATTTAATTTAATAAAAATTTATTAACTCTAAAGAAATGAATTGTTTTTCACAAGTGGTATAAAACCTCTAACAAAAAAAATATTTAAAATTAATATCTAAAATGATAACTATAGAATTCAATGAAAATATACACCATTAGCCAACTCGTACAAAATTTGAGCCTCGTATAAACAAATTTTTCTATAAAATTGTATTATGATCATATTAGGTTCGTAAATTTCAAAAAAAAATTAGCTACACCTAGATACTTATCCTAATTATTTTGTGATATTAGTTATATATATTCTAGTTATTATGCTCGTTTGTTCCTTGCTAAGGTTATCGATAGTGACCTCATTTTGACATAAAATTGAATCACACTGAATTCAATTTGGTATATACAATGCATTTTTTATAGCTGTATTTTTTTATATTAGTTACTAGCTTAGGTAGAAAAAAAAATCGATTTTACCATTGATAACTACTCTTATCAACTAATAAGTATTTTCCATTTCGCCCCCCCTCGACGAAAATCCTGGGTCCGCCTCTGATTACAATTATGTTTTGCTGCCTGATAGGAATGCTTTTGATGATCAAGATGTTGTGTTGATTTCCCTTGATGCTAGCTTTGATTGTGTGCTGAAACAGGGGCTGTAGGAGTTCATGCAGCTACGACGTCTACAAATGTTTGGCTACAATGGGTTGTGCAATATGGTCTCGAATATGGGATAAGTATATGCCACTGAAGCTGCTATGGAAATTGTGTTTCTAATATAGTGGACGAGAGGGGTTTTGGTTTTCCGCAGGGACTCTGACAGTCAAAAGTATTTTAAACTCTCCAGCTGATAATGTTTGTGAATGGTCATGGGCTCCAATAGTTGCAAATATTCAACGACTCTGGCTTGTTTAACTGGAAGTTTGAGATAAATAGGAATTAATAATGTTGCAGCCCATCAACTTGATAAATCTGTTTTTAAGCAAAGGATGGGCATGATTTGTAATAGTCCAGGAGTTGATGTTTAATAGTATGATACTTGCATTTAACCAAAAAACAAAAAAAAAAATTAAGGAGAGAATAAAGATTGTATTTCCATTGTTAACGAGATTTAGATATTGATGCACACGTGTCATTAGAAGAAGAGAAGTTGGAAAGGATAAGGTGCTTAGCATTCCTCTTAAAAAAAAATTAATAAATTAATTTTACCCAAAAGTTACCAAACAATACTTCCTTACCCGAATTGGTGATATTACTCGTGACACGTACACACATTATCATCATGCCTTGTGCTGTGTGTGTATATATATATATATACATATATTTATTGGAGGTGGGGAAGGGGAAGGTCGAGAAATCTACCTCACATTCCTCTTGAGGTTTCCTTCCCCTGAAGTGGAACAGCCAATTGATCTTGGCGGGCGTAGTAGCACTTCTACTGCGACAGCTTTAGGAGCATTTGTCAATTTATTCCAAGATATGTAGAGCACGTCTCTCAAGGTCCATCAATGGATGCACCCAACTATCACAAAACCTAATTTATTGTTGGTGGAGGTTTGGGTCCTCAGACTAGGAGCTATGTGTAGGTAGTTCCATTCCCTGTGGTGCAAGGTTTGCCAAAATTTTAATACATGGCCCCTGCCACCTTGATATCAAGTCAGAAAAACTTTGAACACCTACAATATGGATTACCCTACAACTTATTCCAGTTTTCTGAAAATTGTTAAGAGTTTTCAGAAATATCAGCCGATCTCATCTATCAGAGTTTCCAGTATTTATGCTCAACTTCCACAGTTACAGTACTTAAAACAGTCCTTTCACAAACACACGAACTCAACAACTTCTCAGAAACAAATATGTGAAACCATTTATAGAATTCAAGGAAAAGGATGCAAATGATCTTTTGACAATATTTTTGATTTCCAAGGTGAGAATCCTACATGTATAACTCACAAACTATCATTTTTACTCCCACATAACGTGTGGGTGTACAAGAATTAGTCCGACCACTGTTGACTTTGTCCTAGACGCTTCCATTACAATGAGACGCTGTCGTATGACTTTGTAGGCAGGGTCCACCAGTTGCTTGTATGATAAAAGAGCATCCACAAGTACAACAAAAACGTCAACATGTACATTCATCTTCCCGAGATTCAAACAAAACCAAAGCTGGAGGTGAACATTGATGAAACATGGATGGAGGTACTTGAATATTTAACTAAACAAAAGCATCAAACGGGGAAGCAACCCATAACAAATGCAAACCAAAGAAATATGGGAATGCGACAAGTTACCAAGTTAAGTTGATTGATAGTCAGTGGTTCCTAGTTGGTCGCTTGATGCAAGATTGGCCAAGCGATTTCATCGTCAGTTGTGTACCCATTTATGAAAAAATCCAAGCAATTCTTTCGAAACCCGTGATTGTAAGGGTTATGGAACCGCCCATCAGGACCTCGAAGATATCCATAACGTGCCACATTTGCCAGCTCATTGGTAGTGATATTGCGTGCTACCTGCATGAGATAGCCCAAAAAACATTTTTTTTATGCATTATTCACATAAAGGTGCATATATCTACTATGAATTATCCAAAAATAAAAAAAAAATCGAGCATCATTTTTTTTTACTCCAAAAGAATATTTTAAAAACAAATCACCGAATAAGTATGGTCTTAACAAATACGGGTGGGCATGGTTCGGGGATGGGCTTGTCCCAGTCCAGTGAAACGAGACAAAACGGTCTGGGATAGAGAAATTTTTTGAACAGAACCGGTTTGAACCGAGATAGAACCATGTCATCCCAATTCAAAATGTTAAATTTGACGGCCCATATCAATTTCATCAAACATACATCTTTTTAGTCCGAGGGCTATGACTAAATGCAATTTACAAATCTCTCAAAACAACAACAACAATAACCCTAGTTCCTCATCTCCATTCCCATCCACATTTGCAACACTTTCACTCTTAGTCATCGTCCAACCCAACCACTACCACCCCAATCCCAACCCTCATCACGCCGTGTCCCTCCACCTTGTTGGACCCACGAAGAAACCTCAACCTGATCAAAAGCGTACCATGACAAATGGTACTCCCTCCACCGAGGAAATCTCAAAGCCTCCCACTGGCAAGAAGTCGCAGATGTCACCGCCCACTGTTGCCCCTTTGCTAGCCCTTCCAAGACCTCCATCCAGTGTCACCACAAGATTGAGAAGCTTCGCAAACACTACAGCACAGAAAAGCAACGCGGCCTCACCATGGTACCTCCTCGTCGCTTCAACTCGTCTTGGGTTTTCTTCAAGAAGATGGATGAAATGGAGAAAGGTCTTTCAACATCAACACCAATTGATTCCTATGACCAGAATGCCCCTGATCCTGATGATGATGAAGAAAATGAAGACCACGATAACAACCTGCAACACCAACCCATCAACAACAATGGTGCAAATGCAAGTGGAGAAGAACTCTATTTTCTTCACCTTCATTTTTGCCTTACCTTACCAAACAGGGAAAAGAACTCTTTTCTCTATGCGAACTCCTAAATATCACACTCAAAGAAGGGGTGTGTGGCACTTTCATTGTAGAAGAGAGAGCGAGCAATGGATCGATCGATGATTACCAAAGAAGCACGGACTCTTCGAAAACTAGCCGTATCTGTGTCTGACACGTATCCGACACACGACACTCGCTCGACACGCGTCAGACACTTGATCAATGTGTTGGCAGGTGTCAGACGCATGGTCAATGTGGTCAACATGTCGAACACGCCTCCAATACACCAGAAACTTAGTCAGGACACAGTCAAGACTCGAAAATCAACTTTTTTTTATTTTTTATTTTTTATTTTTTATTTTTTATTTTTTATTCTTTATTTTTTATTTTTTATTTTTTTACTTTTAGATGTTTGCAAAAAACCATGTAATATAATGGTTGTTGATCCATCTGAAGTGAATTACTATTTCAATTGTGATTTAAGATAAATAGGATAAAAAGCAACTAAAGCATAGACTACCTCTATGCTTCTTCTTAATCTTTGCTTCTTATTTTTCTCTCATTTGCTTCTTTTCTCTTCTACTTCTTCTCTACTATACTTTTTCTCGACTTTAATTTTTTCTTGCAACAATGTCATTTGCTTCAAAACACTCTAAGAATGCACTTTATTAGATTATTATTTATATTTATATAACTTATTAAAAAATAGTATGACGTGTCGACATGTCCCCGAGTCCTATTTTTTGAAAATTGTCGAGTCGGCGTGTCATCTCCGTGTCCGTATCCGTGCATCCTTGATGATTACGAAGTTGAAAATGAGGATGGGAAACACAGAGGAGTGAGATTGGGTTTGGACACAAGGAGATGGAAAGGGAGGATTTGAAGAAGAAGAGATGTCAAGGTCAGGGGGAAAAAAGGGGGAAAGAAGCTGAAGTTGGAGTTGGAGGACTCTCCAACCCCGTTTCTGATTTTCTCACCAGATCACCATTTCTCAAAACAATAGCAAAGCCACAATCATCGCCATGACTGAAGAATAAGAGATGTTAAGGTCAGGGTCAAGTGTTCCTATGCTACATTAACCAGGACTGAATTTGTGGAACCGGTTACAACCTTAGCATTTCCAACTAGAATTGCGTAAGAAAAGGTATTTATTCGAGTGACAAAAGGAGGTCAATGAGCACAAATTTTCTTCTCTTACTTTTTCTTTTTGAAAGGAATGCTGCTATAAAAAAACGGAGGCAGAATTACAGTTCAGTTCAAGTATAATGCGGGATTCCGGAGCATCTTTAGGTGGTAATCGGAAATTGGCTTCTAATAGAGTGCCCTCCCTCACTTATGCCCCATTAAATAATCATATTGATAAAATACAAGTGCTTCCCATTAGATGCAGTGATAAATACAAGTGTTTCCCATTGAAAGCACTACTAAATACAAGTGCTTCCAATCGATGTACTCTCTTTCTGGTCAAAAAATTTACATTGTGCTCATCATGGTCAGTGTTTTCAATTGGATGCATTTTTGGACATAACATAACGCAGTGTTTACATTATGGGCAATGCTTCCTATTTGGATGCACTCTCACCTAAGTCACCTTTATAACTGGGTTATCCAAAGAGTTCGATTTAATGAAATAAAAAAATAAGAGTTTAGATTTATAATCTACTAACCTTTTCTATATAAGAGCCATATGTACAGCTGCTAGAAGTAAATGTTGCCTCTTTTACAAGCTATGACTCTACATGCATTCTTCACTACTTGATTAGACAACTTAGGTTTGATTAAAGATTTGGATACCTTGGATGCCAATAACATCGTATTTCCATGACCCCTAAGTCCATGGCCAAACATGACAAAGAAGTTGTAACGAAAAAGATGGTGAGATCAATTACCTGTGAAGCCTGGGAGATGGTCAAAGTTGCAACAGCTATTAGTATGATAGTATCCCCGACGAGAAATATGATGGCACCAGGATGTTGAACTACCATATGATGCATCCATGTTTCAGAAGTCAACATTGTTGGATGTTCTGTCCAAATCCCTAAAAATATACAAAGGTGAGATCCTTTAGTTTCATAGCAGGAAAGATCCAGTGTCCACAGAAAATAAAGAGAATCTTAATCCATTGCACATACTTTGAACTGTAACGATAGCACTGACCAATGACGTCAATGTTCCCATGATAATCAACATAAAGAAGTCCAACTTATTTCTCTGTCACCATTCAAACAAAATGATAGGGGTACACAATGACGAATACTAGCAAAGCAAATGAGGCGTATGTATATTTCAACCAGTACCAAATCTAACAAGTTCAATCTCACAACATAATAATATCAACAGAACAATAGAGTAGAACTATATAGCCTAGAGGTAACACTGGAAAATAACTTCAGCGAAGCAATTCACACAGACACACTACATCAGACTAAACCAAGGTTTCTTAACTTATCTTCCAAAACCTCTCGATTCTCACAAGTTCAATCTCAAAACATAATAATATCAACTGAACAATAGAGCAGCCCTAACACTTGCATAGGGAGGAGGTAATGCTGGAAAATAACTGAAGGTGCAAATACAATAAATAAATAAAAGAACATAAGTGGGTGTGCATGTGGGTGCAAAAACTAAGTGGGTCTGGGCATATGGGCCAGTTCACGTCATTTTCATCATTTTCCCCAGGCTGCAAAGGGTTCATCCTCATGATAATGCTAGTACATAGCATATAAGTCGGGATTAAGTTTCTAAAACATAGCAGCACAAAATAAAGTGTTCTCATTAGAGGGCCGGTTAGCCCATTTTAAACTCTAAGAATAACACGCCTACCAAGATTCTCACTTGATGTGTCTTGTACCTACATTCATTGCACTGACAAACTAGCAAAGGCAATATCATAACATCAAATTGGGAGTATTTTAAAGTGAGCAGTCCCTTTCAGTTCGGTTTGAAATAGTTTTCAAGACGGAACCAGAAAACTGAACCGAAGTATTCAGGTTCTGACTTTTAAGATCTGAAACAGAACTAAGCTTATATAAAATCGAACCAAAACGTTTAATTCGGATTGGATTTTCATTTAATCGATTTTTTAACAACGCTATTCCCAACCCAAATTTCAACCATTGCAGCAAAGCACTTTAGCTTAAGCAACCCTCCCTCCATATAAATTTTATGGTTTGGTTGATTGTGTGGGAGGATTCTAACTATTGAGAAGCTAGCTAGAAGAAGGTTGTTAAATCTAGGACTGTTAATCGGTTTGGTTTCGGTTTTGTCGGTTTTTTCCTTTTTTTAGTTTCTTTTTTTTTCCATCACAACAGGCTCTGCTGAGAAGAAAGAACTCAAAAAATCAAAAAAGAGGACAAAAGAGAAGACTGAGGAAGCTCCTCATCACCACCTTTCTCCATCTCACTCTGTCGTAATTCACCCACCATCACCACCACCCTTTCCCCTCTATTTCTACATGATTGAAGCACCTCTCTCCGTCCAAACTCAGCCACCACCACCATTACCTTCTCTATGATTTCGGATCCACACCCCACCCGACATCACGGATCCCTCACTCTGATTTCACTTTGCCGTCTACACCAGCCACCCCCACCTCCACCTCACCCACCACCTCTTTCTCACACCATCTTGAAACTCAAACACAGTCTGTACTTTGTACTCTATTGTTCTATTGAGGAGGAGTCTTGGAGAGGGAGAATGTGTGGGTGGGTGGGTGGGAGGGAATTAAGAAAGATATAGGGTCGTTCTTGAGGGGAGGAATCTTGGAGAGAGTGTGTGGTTGGTTGGGTAGGTGGGAATTAAAGAAGAGAGAGGATGAATGGGAGGGAGTTGAAAAAGAAAGTGAGTACGTGGGAATCTCTTAAACTTGGATTTGTAAAGGGAGTTGAAAAAGATAGTTGAAAGGGAGAACTAAAAAATAGAGTGGAATATAACAAAAAACATTTGAGTGCGTTGGAAGTTGTGGCTGGAAATTAAAAATAAATAAAAAATTAGTTTTGGTTCGGTTCGGTCTTTCGAGCGTGTGAAAAAAGAACCGAACCGAATGCATTTCGATTTGGTTCAGTTTTTACTATTCGGTTTTTTTTATTCGGTTCAGTTGTTTTCAGTTTATTTCGGCTCAGATTGGCCGGTTCGGTCAGTTTTAGGAAACCAATTAACAACCCTAGTTAAATCCGAAAGCGGTGGTCTCTGTGAGTCGAACCAAGAATCTATCACCCACTTGTTTCCGTGCCCATTCTCTCTTAACTTCTTGTTAGCTTTTTTGCTGGATGTGGGAAGTCAACTCCCACTCCGTGTAACCCTTGAAGAACGGATTCAATTGTGATTCAACTTCCATCGTTTTTAATCAAAGGGGAAATGGTTATGGGAGCATAATTTTGTAGGAACACAATAAGTGTATATTCGAGGGGAAAGAGAAGACCTTCAAGGTTTTTTTCCCCTAATAAAGATGACGGAGCTAAGAGAATAAGTGAGAAAAAGTCTTCAAGCCATAATCTTAAAAATAGTTACGTTTATTGAGTTTTCCATTGAGAAATATTCTTAGCCCCCTAGAAAGTTTTATTCCATGATTTTCACAGAAGATAGGTGGTGGAATGCCACATATTATATACTCACAACCCTCCTTTCTCTCCTCTTTTCCATTACGTTTTCCATGAAAATAAAAATCAATCACACACTTATCAGAAATCAAGTGGTTGGTGAGGTGTAGGGCTGTGAGTTGGGCCATTTGTGAGCAAGATGAGGATAATCTACTTCATTTTCAACGGGATCAAAGTTGTAATCTGGGTGGCTTTGCTGGAAATTTTGTCTGAGTGGGCAGAGTTTAGTGGTTCTTTCCTTGCAATCCTCCTTATTTATGTCGAGTTCTTGGGCTGGAGTTATTGTTACTCTTCTCTTCTTTGTATGCTTTTCCTTTGCCAACCTTGTGGGTTTCTCATTCAAAAGGTCTGAGTTTTAATGAACTGGGTGTTTTATTGATTGAAAAAATGCACAATATTCTCATAAATGCTATCAAGTTCGAACCCCTCCAAAGATGGCCTCCACTCCCTTGGATCCTCAAACGATTCCGTATCATATGCTCACAAATTGATGGTGTTTAGGAATTATATGGGCTTAATGGATTATTTTTAATCTCTGTTATCTTAATTTTGGATTGGGCTTGTATGTACATAGATTAGGCTTAAGGTTTCTTTATGAATTAGGGCAACATTGGCTTGCTTAACAAGTATCAAGTGTTATAAATAATGCTTAAAAGCAAACTGTATAATTTCCATTTGAATTGAATATAACTGCAATGGAGTCTTTTATTTATCTTTTCAACATTTTCTTTATTTCAATAACCCCCTTTCTTTTATTATTTATTTTATTGCAAGAAACCATCATCTGGTATCAGAGATGATCAATCAGGGAGAGAGAATCCATGACTGAAACTAGGAGTTTGAAAGAAAAACAACATGATGTTGAGAAACAAAAGTTTACCTCCGTCAGACATGCATGGAAAGGGAGAAAAAAGAGCATGAAGAACAGTGGAGAGTGCAAACTGAATCTTGGAAAAGATGAAAAAGGAGCACAATGAGAGAGAGGAGATAGAGACGGAGATGAGGGAGATGGCAACCAAGCCATGTCCAACAAGAGAGGGGACTAGCAGCGGCGGCAACCACCAGCAGCTTTGTCGTTAACCATCCACACAGCCAGGCAGGCTAATCACACCGTTTGTATCCTTTGCTAGCCGTTTTATTGTCAAACATTTTTCAAGCACACCATACCTGATTCGCCTTTATCCACCTACCCACACCATCCTACAAGTCATTTGGGTTCAGAAACTTTATTGATCAGTCCTAACACCCATGTCCATACTGGTAATTTCATTGCACGTTCTCCTTATGGTTCGCAACGAAGTGTTTCCATGGATTGGTTGTGGACAACCAAGTCATATACACATCAACCAGCATAATTGCCCAACGGGGAAAATCATTTTAGTTGCTGAAAGGAACAGGAAGTTACTGAAATAGTAGAAGCAAGTCATGAAAGGGAGATTGTCTCCATGGCAGGCTTGGACACTCCAGGCTAATGGACAACCTTCTTCATCCAGGAGAGGATGATGGTGTTAGAAATTGTATGGTTATTTTAACTTATGTTCTTTACTTAAAGTTGAATTGGGCTTGTAAAAGTATAGTTATTAGGGTTGGGGCTTCTTTATGAATTAGGGCTACATTGAGTTTCTTAACACATCAATTTTTATAAATAAACATAAAGTCCATCGGTAGGATTCTGATTGGATTGAATTGAATAGAACTCGAAGGGAGTCCTTTATTTATCTTTTCGTTATTTTCTTTTTTCAGTTATTCTCTTTTGTTTTGTTATTTTCCCATCAATGTAGCTCCTGACTTGTACTGAGACCAAGGCCTAGACACAGAGCTACGATTGGATTTCTCACTCATGCAATCCTTAGAATCCGTAGATTGTCCTTGCACGAATCCCCGCCCCCATATCTTCTGAAGATACTCTTTTCTCTGGAAAAGTTTGCATTACCCTCCTCTTTCATAGCTGGATTACTCAGAGCGAAAACCACTTCTTCGTTTAGACCTTTGACCGCTAGCAGAGGATCAACTCACTATTACAGTCAATTGGAACAATGATCAAAGGTCTCGATCGGCATGGGATTGCTTTTACATAGTGTGTGAGACACAATAACTCTACAAGTTTCTTAGATTAAGGCACAGGGATTGGAGAAGAGGGGGATAGAGGCATGCTATCCCAAACATAGAATTTTACATTTTGAGCCCAGTGTGGCTTGAATCCATTCAACCAACTCTCAATTTCTTCTTCTATTCTTATATTCTAAAAATTTCTAGATATTGGGGCCTTAAATCAGCTAGGATTTATCTGAAAGGCTTTCAAGATCTTTCCACCTACAACCATTATAGAAAACTTCACATTATAAGTGTAACTTCTATTTAAGGAGTTATATAAGCATAAGTTGTAATAATATAAAATAAATGCTCCAAGTTTATTTGAAGATTTGATAGACATTTAGGGGCGGACCTACGAATACAATATCATAATTGTTCACTCAACTAGTTGAATTTGTTTCTGTTGGTGCAATGGTTGAAAGTTTATTAGTTTTAGTAAACGACCCGAGTTCAATACTCTTCGAGCGCAAGATTTTTATTTTTTTAATACTTTCAATGCAACTTTATTAGTAATTACAAACATTAAAAACTGTTTAGTTTAATACAAACTTATTTTTGTCATATTGGTGCGTATGATTTCTTTATAGCTATTCACAATTACTACTTTCGTCATTGTGACTTACCCCTACTTTTTTTGTTTTCAACGTAATTTTATGTAATTGCAGATAGTAAATAAATGAATTGTTTGTTCACAAGTAGTATAAAACCTCCAACATAAAAAATATTTGAAATTAATATCTAAAATAATAACTACAGAGTTCAACATAAATATATACCATTAGCAAACTCGTACAAGATTTTAGCAACCATTTTATGAAATTGTATTAAGATCATATTATGTTTGCTGATTTCATTTTTTTTTTAGCTTCAACTAAATACTTATCCTAATTATTTTGTGATTTTAGTTATATATTCTAGTTATTATGCGCGTTTGCCCTTTGCTAAGGTCATCGATATTCCGACCCTATTTTGGCTTTAAAATTGGACTACATTAGATTCAATTTGATATATGCAATGTATTTTTGACAGTTGTATTTTTTTATTATTTACTAGCTCAAATAGGAAAAAAAAAAATTGGCTCCACCCTTGATAACTACTATTATCAACTAATAAATATTTGTCATTTCGCCCCCCTTGGCTAAATTCTTGGGTCCGCCACTGTAGACATTAGTTTCTAATATGCAACCAACTACCAACAATTCATTATCTGTGAATGTAAAAAGTGCATCAGTAACTGATATTGCATTTTATATGGTTAACGTAAAAATCTTTCTTACCTTCCCTACACAATTAGAAATCCATGGACAGTGATGATCAAACTGCTCCACACAGCTCTTGCAAGTGGGACAGTGCTTGGAGCGAATAGGTCTGATTATCTGATGTGAAGGATGCAGAACGTGTGAATCTCAAATATGGAAAGGCATAAAGAAGGGAAGCAATTATAATCATTATAATTGGGAGATAAAGAAGAAAAAGACTCGTGTGATTTTGAGAAAACCTTGCAAGTAGGGCAAAGTTGAGACCAATTTCCTGTCCAAATAGGAGAATTGTTTAAATCAATGTTCAAGAAGGGATCCTGAAATATTTGAAGGTGAAGGTCAGCAACCATATAAATAGTTATTTTAAACTACATGTCATTTTTTAAAATATATAACGCAGATGCCAGCTAGTTATTTATGCTGCCAAAGTTCTATGTGGGCTAGGCAAAGGAAATAGGGAGTCACCCAGCAAGGATAATCGCCTAGGTGACAAAGGCAACATATCTTTGTATGTATTGCATGCACCACACTGCCTTTTTCGAATGTGACAAGCATACGATAATAGATAAACTAACCACATCAACAAATGTAAGAACTAAAGTCCTCACATTGCTGTAGATTGTATGTAAAGACAATGTTATTTTAGTTTTTCTAAACATATTTTAGTCCCTAAAAATTTACAAGATCTACAAGATCGTGAAGGAAGGAGAACCAAATCTACAAGACCTGAAGAATAGCCGCTATTGATTCAAGCTTCAGCTATGGTATCTAAAATTTAACCTTTCATGTTTCAAAGTGAGGTGTGGGGTTCCATCCTCCCTCCACTTTTCTTCAGCTATACCACTTTCTTGGGATACATATCAAATCTTTGCGGGAAAAAGAAACTTCAACTACCAAATCTAGATTGGAGGTTGGTCATGTTTCATGTAGCACAAAATCATCACCATTAATTAGACATTTCAGAATCTGGAAAATCATCTAAAATTTGCAAAGGTACCTCAAGCACCTAGACCCTGAATGATGATCACCATAGACTGAATTTTGGAAAAATAAATTAGCCACAATAAAGAGTTAGAAAAGCAACAAAAAACTGGAAGATGGGTATTATGATTTACAACACAAACACATCTACAACAAAAAAAAGGGAGAAGCAGAGTTTCACCCATCCTTCGTCCTCCATCGAAGAAGAAGTGGTTGCCTGATGCGATTAGCGATGGAGAAAAGAGGATCGACGAAGTGGCGATGGTCGATTTGCGCCTCGGTTGCTGCTCCGTTGAGGTGTCGGTCGATCAGTGGAGGGAGAGAGATGGATCGTAAAGGAGATGTGATCGTGATGGTCGACTTTCTTCATGAAATCAGAGAGAAGACGCTTGTGTGCTTGAAGAGCAAGAAGAACCACACTTCATGATATTGCAAAAACAATCACAAACCCAACCCCATCATCTCTGCTCTATCTGTCTTCTTCTTCTTCAAGAAAAACTTATTATAATTTGGATTGGAAACAGTAATAGGCAATTGTGGTTGTTGAAAATTAAACAAAGCCATGCTTAAGATCCCAATTGAAAAGCCCTTCTTCTTTGGGGATAAAGAAGTAAAGAAGAAGGGCTTGGTGAAAGTGAGGAGCAACATCATTTGTGTGCGAGGATCAGGGTGGAAATTAGGGTTAGGAGAGAATAGCATTTAGGTTTTTATAGTGTAAGGGTATTTTAGTAAAATAACATCTATAAACAGATATCCACGAGGCGGATAAGGCTAAATCTATATCCGCTCGAATCTGTGACGGATATCATTTGGATCCCCGAATCCGCCCCAAAATCCGTTTAGGTGTATCCAAAACCGCCCCATTCGGGGTGGGTGGGGCGGATATCCATAAAAATCCGCCCCCACTGCCACCCTTACTTTTATCAATGTAAAAATTATATCGTAACAATGTACACAATGAAATATCAATACACGGGAAGCAAATTTTCTAAAGCCTGTTGCTCGAAACTTCTTAACACCCAATTTCAAGCAAATGAAAAAGTGAACATAATTTAAATAACGTACCTTTGTATCTGTACCACCATTACCATTAGCCTCTGAACTTTTTTTCACATAACCTGGATTCTTACTGAAAATGTAGATAGAGACTATTGTCACAAAGTCTCAAATAGCACACTCAAATAACGGCTATTAAACACAATTGCAAGTTAGATACAATTGTCAATAACTAGTAATCACATATTAAATTACAACCAACCACCTGTAGTAGTAGTGGCATAGTAGAATTTTGCATACAGATCAGATCTAGATATTTTAGGAACCAAAAGTAATGTAATTAAGATATTTAGTAATATTAGCAATAAAAGTATTTTAGGCATATTAAGAATTCTAGTATTATTAGGACAATATTTCCTATTAGGTTTAGGGTTTGTTTTAGAAGTTAGGTAGTTATAAATGCGAGTGTAGGTTGATCATTGTAATTTAGTGTTTTATGGAATAAAGTTATTTTGCTTATTAGTTATTTCTGTTTATTTTCTCGTTATTTTGAATTATTCCGTTATTTCAATTCTTGTTCAGTTTATTTCCATTATCGTTATTTTAAATCTATTAATTGGTATCAGAGCCGAACAATTCTAGTTCGTTTATTTTTTATTTTTTACTTTTTTTAAGTTCGAAGGAAGAAGAAGATTGAAGACTCGAAGTGAAGTTGAGACGAAAAATAGAGAAGAAAACTGACCAGCAGTTGAAGCCACCACTGTCGTTTTTGCCATCACCAGAGTCCAACACCAGCCGCCCACCATCAATTCTGCCGCTCCCATATCAGTTTCAGAATTCACAAGTCAATAACCTTTGCAGTCAGACCGTCGCAGGCAACTTGACCACCACACACAACCACTCACCGTCGTGCGTCGCACATCAAAGTCGCCAGCCCCACCGTCCATCGCTCAACCCTTCCAGCCCATCATTGTCGCCCCCTTGCCATTGTAAGAGTTAGCCACATCCGCAGCTAGTCGCACCCCCTTCGCAACCTCGACTCGTCGAAGCCCTCCGAATCAGTCCATCGCAAGCCCCTCCTCCTTCAACCTGTTGATCACCACCACTGTCGCAATGCACGTTGCCAATCCCTTCCCCTAATTTGTTTTAGATTGTGAGGAAGAAACCCTTTTTTATTTTATTTTTTTAGATCCAAGTACCTCATATTTTTATTATAGATCCCTAATCTAAAGTTTTTAGTTAGGCTCTGGTCCATTCCATTATTCGCACCCCAGTTCCTTTGAGAGTACCCCACCTGTGAGCAAATTTAGGTAAAAAATAAAAATGAGTGACCCATATTCATACCCGTGATATACCCCAAGCCTGTCCCTAGCTACTAGTGATGTACACCCCACTACCCCCTCCATTGTGATGCAGGTTGAGGCATACTCAACTAAGCTTAGTATAAAATTGGCACAATGTACCAAAACTGTGCAAGGCACTATTGGATCCAAATGACCTTGCCCTAACATGCGAAGAACAAGCTAAGACTTACTGTTTGTCATAGTTCATCCAAGTTTTTGAGGAAGGACACCACATGCACACGATTCCCGACTAGTGAGCATTTTGACTTGTGCGACTTCTTTCCTATTTTTTTAGCAAACAAAGGATGTTCTACAGAGGCAAACACAGTCAGTGATAATGATTATGTTCACCTGTAATGGGACATTTTTGTGGCACAAACTTATGCTCAGGCGTCTACTCAGGTTTCTTGCAGCTTTCGGTTTTTTGCGTCACTTTGGTTTCTTTTTTACTTGACTCTTCTGTTTTTTGCCAGTGTGTATCGTGGCACGTTTTGGGGAAGACTACTTCGCGTGCACTTTGCCTTATGTTCAGTGACCGGTTGCTTATGTTCTATGCAGTTAAAACAACGTTATAACAGCAATATAACGGATAACGGCGGTGGCCCATTTCGTTTTTACATTTTCTTGGTTAAGGGTAATGGTGCGCTAAAAAATGGCGTTATAACGTAACATATAATAATATATAAGGAAAAGAACTCCCCCATCATTTTTTATGTTTACTTTGTGCCACCTAAACCAGTGAGAAGAGGCGATCAATCTAGAGAAGAAGAAAGGAGTCATCGATTGTTGTGTGTCAATCATTTGTGTGTTGCGATCGTCTGTTGAAGAAGCACAAGAAAAAAGAAAAAAAAAAAAAAAAAAAAAAAAAGGGAAAAAAGATTGACCTGGTTGTTGATTGTAGCTAGTCTACTCCTCTTACTTCTCTCTGCTGCTCCTCATAAATTAGTTACTGGAGGAAAAGATCACCAAGTTAATCTTTGGGCTATTGGCAAACCAGAAGCCATCTTGGTTGGTTTTTCTTTCTCCCCATTTAAAATCCTCTTTTTCCTTTTCTTTTTTTTTGAGTAAAAGATTGTACTTGGTCCATATTATTTACTATTAGCACTTGTTGATAATGGGGGTTCCGTAGTGAACCAAATGATTCAATCATAAATCAATTGTACATTTGATTTTATAGACAATAAATGTTGAAGGAAATTTGATCTGTTTGTGGTATAGGGATGTTTTGTAGAGTCGAATCATTCTAGCGCAGTTGAGTCGATAAGTGTTGTTTCCTCCAAAGTGTTGGTAGCTGCTGGAGCGGCAAGTGGTACAATTAAGTTGGGATCTAGAAGAGGCAAAAGGTACACATATTTTACGCAAAACCTTTATTTTTTTTTCCAATTCGTATATGATCGATTAGTGTTAAAATGTTTTTCATTTTCTGGTATGTGCTTGGATTTAATGTTTTGCATTTTGAAAATGATTTACTTATTTAGTATTTACTTTTTCTTCTCTATAATACATTAATATTTAATGGGGGTATAAAAAATATATTTAAATACCGTTATATCCTATAACGCTCCTGGACTGTTACAGGTCCGTTATCCGTTTTAGCTACATAGCTTATGCTCGTCAAACATCTTCGATTTTAAACTCGATGACAAACTTCTTCAACCCGGTGAGATTGATGTAATTATAATATTTACTAATATTAGCAATAATAGTATCTTAGGCATAGTAAGAATTTTAGTATTATTATGACAGTGTTTCCTATTAGGTTTAGGGTTGTTATAGAAGTTAGGTTAGTTATAAATACGAGCATAAGTTGATCATTGTAATTTGGTCTTTTATAGAATAAAAGTTATTTTGTTTATTAGTTATTTCTTTTATTTTATCGTTATTATTTCAAATTATTCCGTTATTTCAATTCTTTTTCAGTTTATTTCCATTATCATTATTTTAATTCTATCAAAAAGAATAACTAACAACACCAAAATATCCACATAGGAAGACTTTGGATTAAACTTGCGATTACCAAAATTAAGCTCTTCATATAAAATGGGAGTGGACATTTGTTGATGAGCAAACATCTGAGTTTGGTGTGGTCTCAAGATGCAGAAACTGTCAGTGGCAAAACATGGTACTTAGTGGTGGATACAGGTTTGAGTGTAGAAGTCATCATGCAGGGCCCTTATCATCAGGTTGATTATGACCACAAGCTTGAACTTAGTGAAAAGGGACATAGTGTAATTCGGGGTCTTCTATTCAGATTTCCTAATCTTAGCTATTTCAGACATACATCAGCACAGAGGAGTTGTTTCTTGGAAAACCAACACTCAATAAAGAAAACTGATTTGCAATCCCACCCCCCACCCCCACCAAAAAACAAAACTGATTTGCAATCCAGACCATTAGTAGCCATAGAATCTCAGCAAAAAATTGTGATTTACTGGTAACAACAATAGTTCTTTGGTATCACGAACGAGGAATGTGATTTGTCAAAATTTCACGAAATATTTCCTATTTTGAAGTTATCGAAATCAAAAATATATAGAAATTTTCCTAAGAAAAGAAATAAATATTTTAATTTTCATATATTTTAACATACTATAATGTTATTTTAGTATCAAAAGTTTGTTGTGTAAGTGATTCTTATGTAATATGTAATCTGTATGACACCGAGTCGTGGGAGACTTTATGTAGCATTTAATAGTTTAAAATGCATAACTTATATTGTTAAATTCGAAATCACAATCGAAATTTTTACTTTTTTCTACACAACGAAATATTTCACGAAATACTTCCTAATATTGAGAGACCGAAATTAACTCGAAAAACAAAATCACAATCCTTGATCATGAACTACTTTTATGGTTTCCTCCTCATTTATTTTCTATAGTAAAGTTCAAATTTTAGTGATCATGAGAGGAGTGTATAGGTAAACAAATAAATTGAAAAAAGTCATTATCACTCTTGACAATCAAGATGATGAAGATGAATTGATGATCGTCATCATCACCATAATCATGATCATTATCATTATAAAAATCATAATGGTAATCATAAGCCTAGCAGGACACTCCTCTAAGATGCAGCCATGTCGAACCCCATTGCCATAGAAGCACCATCACCTCCATGATAGCCTTCTTTCAATGGCATCCTTGAAACTCACTACTTCCCATCATCAAGCCAAATGATATAGCATGTGCCTAATTGCAAACCAATTTAATTGCCTCTTGTGCGATTCTTTTGCATCTCAAACTAGAATACACATCAACCAACGTATGCAGGAAGACCCAAGTAACCCCAAACCATTGCACCCACCCCCAAAACCAAAATAAAAGCCTCCAAATATATATATATATAATGGCAGAACGAGCCGATCTGTTTTTCACAATAAAGCGATAGACAAAACTGCCATGAAACGACTAATAACAGATTAATAAATTACTTTGGAACTAAGCTATTAATGCGGCAAAAAATCACTGATTAATCGCAATTCGGAGTTTGACCGAACTGAATTGGGTGAAAAAGGTTAGGGTTTAGCGGATACCGATTAATCAGCCCAGCCGACTTGCCGATTTATCAATATGTATAAAATAAAAAAAATACCTACACTTAAGAAGAAGAGAGAAGTTAAAAGATCTCTAAACAGTGACGACGATTACTAGATCTCTGGATCTGGAAGGCGACGGCGAAGACGATTTTTGTCTCTCTCAGTCTCTCTTTTCCTCCCTTCCTTCAAACCAAATCAAAAAGGTATGTACCACGTCAACCCTATTTTCCCTCTTCCCTCGCCTCCCAGTCCCCATCTCACTCGGCCTCCCCTCTTCTCCTCTTTCCTGTGTAGAATTCATATGGACTACGGGAGATTGTTGATTAAGGTTGTTTGTAGTGATATGGATTTTGGTGATTGAGAACCACTTTTACTTGCAGGAGTACATCTTGGATCTGTCGATTATGTTATGGTCGGAGTCCCACTCATGGTGACCTGGTCGAATTGGGATAAGCAGTAGATATTATTGCGGGTCAATTTATTGGGGAACCCGGGACTCAACTAACATTAAGAACTTTTTATACCAGTGGAGTATTCACAGACGGTACTGCAGAACATGTACGAGCTCCTTCTAATGGAAAAATTAAATTCAATGAAGATTTGGTTCAGCCCACACGTACACGTCATGGTCATCCTGTTTTTCTATACTATATGGACTTATATGTAGCTATTGAAGGTCAAGATATTCTACACAATGTGACTATTCCACCAAAAAGTTTTCTTTTAGTTCAAAATGATCAATATGTAGAATCAAATTGTCGAGATTCGCACAGGAACTTCCACCTTGAATTTTAAAGAGAGGGTTCGAAAACATATTTATTCTGACTCGGAGGGAGAAATGCACTGGAGTACCCTTGTATACCATGCACCCGAATATACATATGGGAATATTCATCTCTTACCAAAAACAAGCCATTTATGGATATTATCAGGGGTCCGTACAGATCCGGTATAGTCTCTTTTTCACGCTACAAAGATCAAAATCAAATGAATGTTCATTATCTTTTTGCCGAACGAAAATCTGTTTCTAATCTCTCAGTGACTAATGATCAAATGAGACACAACGTTTATAGTTCAGAGCCTCTTGGTAAAAAAAAAAAAAAAAAAGGAAGAGGTTTCTTGATTATTCAGGACCAGAGCAAATCACATATAATGGTCATTGTAATTTCATATATCCAGACACTCGCCACGAGAATTATGATTTCTTTTTATTTGCAAGGAGGAGAAGAAATCAATTTTTCATTCCATTCCAATATAATCAAGAACAAGAACTAATAACCCGTTCGGATATCTCGATTGATGTACCTATAAATGGTATTTTCCGTACAAATTGTATTCTTGCTTATTTCGACGATCCCCGATACAGAAGAAACTGTTCTGGAATTACTAAATATGAGACTAGAGATGCGCATTCAATCGTCAAAAAAGAGGATTTGATTAAGTATCAAAGAAGGCCAAAATACCAAAAGAAAATAGATTGATTTTTTTCATTCTAGAGGAAGTGCATATTTTACTCGGATCTTCTTCCGTAATGGTCCGGAATAATAGTATTATTGGAGTAGATACACGGATCACTTTCAAGAAAAAAGCCGAGTAAGCGGGTTGGTTCGAGTGGAGAAAAAAAATTGAATAAAAAAAATTCTGGAGATATCCATTTTCATGAAGAGACGGATAAGATATCCTGGCACAGCGGCATCTTGATACCACCCGGAACGAGAAAAAAACTTCGAAGGAATCAAAAAAAATTGAAAATTTGGATTTATGTCCAACGGATCACCCCTACCAAGAAAAAGTATTTTGTTTTGGTTCGACCCCTAATTACATATGAAATAGTAAATGGGGTAAATTTGGCAACGCTTTTCCCAAGGATCCATTGCATAAAAGGGATAATGTTCAACTTCGAGTTGTCAATTATATCCTCGATAAAAATGGCAAACCCATTCGAGGGGTTTCTCACACAAATATCCAATTAGTTTGAACTTGTTTATTATTGAATTGGGACCAAGAAAAAAATGGTTCTTCTATGGAAGAGGTTCATGCTTCCATTGTTGAAGTAAGGGTAAAGGGTCTGATTCGAGATTTCATAAGAATGGACTTAGTGAAGTCTCCTATTTCATTTACCAGAAAAAGGAATTCTCCGGCAGGGTCATAATTGATTATCGGTAATGGATCTCAATCCTTTTTTTTATTCCAAGGCAAGGATTCAACAATCACTTATCCAACATCAAGGAACTATTCGTACGTTGTTGAATAGAAATAAGGAATGTCAATCTTTCATAATTTTGTCATCACCTAATTGCTTTCGAATAGGTCCATTCAAGGGTTTGAAATATAAGAATGTGATACAAAATTCAAATAAAACGGATTCCCTACTTCCAAGTAGGAATTGCTTGGGTCCTTTAGGGATTGTCCCTAAAATTGTGAATTCTTTTTCATTTTACCATTTAATAACTCATAATCAGATCTTGGTAAATAAATATTTGCAACTTGACAATTTAAAACAAACTTTCCAAATCCAAATACTTAAATATTATTTAATGGATGAAAATGGGAGAATTTATAATCCCGATCCATGCAATAACATGATTTTGAATTTATTCAATTAGAATTGGTATTTTCTACATTATGATTATTGTGAAGAAACCTCGACAATAATTAGCCTTGGACAGCTTTTATTGAAAATTTATGTACATCTAAATATGGACCACATCTAAAATTTGTTCAGGTTGTAAGTGTTCATGTTGATTCTTTTGTAATAAGATCTGCTAAGCCCTATTTGGCTAATCCAGGAGCAACCATTCATGGTCATTATGGGGCAATATTTTCTGAAGGAGATACGTTAGTTACTTTTATATATGAACAATCGAGATCTGGTGATATAACACAGGGTCTTCCAAAAGTAGAACAAGTATTAGAATTGCGTTCGATTGATTCAATATCAATGAACTTAGAAAAGAGGGTTGAAGGTTGGAACGAACGTATAACAAGAATTCTTGGGATTCCTTGGGGATTCTTGATTAGCACTGAGCTAACCATAGCGCAAATTTGTATCTCTTTGGTTAATAAGATTCAAAAGGTTTATCAATCCCAGGGAGTGCAGATCCATAATAGGCATATAGAGATTATTGTACGTCAAATAACATCAAAAGTATTGGTTTCAGAAGATAGAATGTCTAATGTTTTTTCACCTGCGAACTGATTGGATTGTTGCGAGCGGAACAAACAGGGCGCGCTTTGGAAGAAGCAATCTGTTACCGAACAATTTTATTGGGAATAACGAGGGCGTCTCTGAATACTCAAAGTTTTGTATCTGGAGCGAGTTTTCAAGAAACCACGCGAGTTTTAGCAAAAGCGGTACTGCGTGGTCGTATCGATTGGTTGAAGAGTCTGAAAGAGAACGTTGTTCTGGGGGTATGATACCTGTTGGTACCGGATTCAAAGGATTAGTACACCGTTCAAGTCAGCACAGCAACATTTATTTGGAAATCAAAAATAAGAATCTATTCGCAGGGGTCATGAGAGATATTTTGTTCCACCACAGAGAATTATTTTCTTTTTGTGTTCCAAAGAATTCCCATGATACATCAGAAGAATGTGTTAAAGGATTTAATGATTTATTGATTCCTAAGAGTGGATTCATCCCTTTAACTATCTGGTCCGATTAAAAAAAATAATGAATAGAAAAAAATTAATGACTTGGACTGTGTATCCATGTTCAATCTCTGGTAGAAGTGGAAGGTTCCATCGGAACAATTATTTATTACAGGGTATCTTGTCTATTTAAAAAAATCGGGAGTGTGGGGAGAAATGACACAAAGATATTGGAGCATCGATTTGGAAGAGGAGTGCATTTTGGCCATGGTACTAGAAAATGGAATCCTAGAATGGCACCTTACATCTCAGCAAAGCGTAAAGGCATGCATATTACAAACCTTACTAGAATTGCTCGTTTATCAGAAGCTTATGATTTAGTTTTTGATGCCGCAAGTGGGGAAAAAATTCTTAATAGTTGGTACAAAAAAAAACAGCTAATTCAGTAGCACCCGCTGCAATAAGGGCTCGATGTCATTATGTTAATAAAAAATGGCTCGGTGGTATGTCAAAGAATTGGTCCACTATAGAAACGAGACTTCAAAAGTTCCGAGACTTGAGGGCGGAACAAAAGGCAGGAAGATATATATATATATATATATATAACCCACTCCTTAGCAATGAACAATGTAAAACCAAACAATCGATGTATACGCCCACATCTCCACACCTAAAAATTCTATCAGCAACTTCAAAATTCACACTACCCTCCTAATGAGAAATTCATTCAACACCTCACCCTTCCTCATATAAACATAATGCACGAAAACAAGCCTTGCCTTAATTGAAATTCTCCACCACATTCCTAAAAATAGGAGCCTGCATATATTTTCAACAATCAATTGTAAGACATTCTCTTCCAGTGTTTCTAAACCCACTCTTCTAGGCCCTTTTAACTTCAGTTTTTTCCTCTTCGTATAAGTTTTAAAAATCTTCAGTATTGTGGAACTTGTAAATTTCCAATCATTATCATGTATCTTGCCTTTTTAGCGTGTCGTATGTTTTGGAGGTCGTGGTTGTGTGTGTGTTTTCTTTTAGTTTTGGCGCTTAGGTTGTGGGCTCAGGACCGGACCCTAGCCGTTGACCTGGTGGACCCTGTGAGCATGGGACCATACAAGACACTTGTAGAATGACTAGAATCAATTAGATGTGCACTGGCCAGAAGGAGCATGGGACCCCCTAGACTTTGCAAGACTAGCACATGTCACACACACATCAAGGACTCTGATGCTATGAAAATTCAACTAAGTAATAAATTGGCCCCCTTCTCATGGAGCTAGAAACCAATCTTGATATGATCCGAGGTTGAAACTTGCAAAAGTGTCAGTCAAAGTAGCTTAACCATTTCCTTGGACCACCCTATAATGTTTCCAAATGATTGTCGCTACCCTTCCACAATTTTTCAATCGCTCCAAAAATTTTCTCCTCTTATTTCTAAAAAAACTTGTCTAGTAACTTCCAGAAAAACCTTGATTATCACAAGTGTATTCTATAAAACATGTCATCATTTTTATATATTTGTGATTTGATTACACAAAATAATATAATTTTTTTAAATAAATTTAACTAAAAGTGTATATCACACTTATGAAATAGGACCTACGACATTATCTAATTCCACCATGATTTTTTTTTGAAAATTACACTTGGCCCCCCTAGGCCCCTTCCATAAATTCCTGGATCCCCCCTGGTTGGTGGCCCCAGGTTCAAAACATGGGGTAATCCTTCAGTATTAAAGGATACTTCAAATCTTTTTCAAAGAAAAGATCATTCTCTTGCTATTGAAACTTGGAGAAAAAAACCCAATTTGAGACTTGAGTGGGGATTTGGGGGTGACTTGGAGAACATGCTGAGTTTCAAAAGATACCTTGCATGAGCTATTGTTCTAGAAATGCAAATGAGACCATATCTTAGTTAATTGTACACTTCTTTGGCTGAATCTTAGACTATGCTTACTGAGTTGGTTATGTAGGAGAGTGTTTGAAATGAATTGGTCAACATGAGTTTTGACTTTGACCACTGTGAGGAAAATTATGTTTTGTGCATGGGACTGTGACTGCATGCTATGGGACTTAAAATGAACAGATCTGTGATTGGAATGGAAATAGGACAAAACATACTTTAGGATGCTAAAGCACTCTTCTGCTTATATATTCTATCAAAGTATTCTAACCTACTGCTTATATCTACAGTCCCTTTGAGCTTCCCATTTTTCTGACTACTTGTTAGGTTTACCTTAGCTAGTGATCAAAACTAGGAGAAACCAACCATAATCCTTGACGCTTTCCAAACTTGTCCACCAAATTACACCCTCTGCCGTTAATGAACCACATATTTTGAAGAAAGACATAGTTGGCTTCAATGCAAAAACTGTTAAGGTAAAGATACTAGACAACACGGCCAATAGACCAATTCCTATATTACCTGCTACATCTGTAGAACATTAGAATTGCGCCAAATGCAAAAGAAACAGCTGTCCATCCCCAAAGTCCAACAACAGCAGTGACCCCTGACAAACTGGGAGCTGGCGTGAATGAACACAGACACGCGGTTAGTTATTTAAAGTATATCATTGGAAAAAAAAAAAATTCTTACATATGATACTCAGAATAATACTTGAAACAGGACCTCCCACCTACAAGAACTGAGTTGATGAAGAGGACTGCAAAAAAGACTATTATAAATAATAGAATAGGAGCATATCCTACAGATCCTATCTTCCACTTGCAAACTTCATCTTGGCAGAGAATACCAGGCCTTCGCTGTGCTTTTGACTAAAACAATCAAATGCACAATACATTCATCATCAGCAACACTAAAGTTCAGTGAACTCTAGATATCAAATCAAACAGGAAAAAGTAATACTCAAATTGAACTATGGTAAAAAAAAAAAAATTTACAAAATATAGAATTGTGATAAATTAGACACTGTTCTGGTACTCCACATAGCTACAGTATGGTTAGTCAACTCCATCTCCAACTGCCAGTGTCCTTTTCAGCTCCATTTGCCTTGATAGGCAATTGTAATATAAGGGGGAACTCCACTTATTTGGGGGGGGGCAATTGTTAGGGCCCTAGGGTATAAGACGGGATGGATCAAGATAGATCCATATCCGAATATGAGTCCTTATAACAGATCAAACCCCATATTATGCTACTTCCACATAATATATGTTCCATGAACAACCTTAACATGTGGTGTAGTTTCCAAATGTTCAACCATCATATCACATTATCTCCCAACCAAATATTAATTAACAGAAACTAGTTCAACTTGGAAAGTTGTCAGTGGTCCCTCAGGGAGAAGAGAAAAGAATCAGATAATCATCTATAACAGTTCTTGCTCACCCCTCCGTGGGAGGAGAGAAAAGAATCAGATATTCAACCATCCAGTCACCCCATGCCTCTCTAGGATCTGACCAACTAACAGGATACGGCTGTGTTTTTTTTTATTATTCTTCCATTATGACAAGTGACCAATGCAATTTATTAGAACTCAAGATAGCGGGAGTCTGCTTGGATGATTAGTGAGTGCAATACCGATATAAATACATACAAGGAGAGAAGCAACATGTCGGTGTCCTTTATCTGAAGCAAGCTGTGCAGGAGTAAATCCAGCACTGTCTTTTACAAACAATTCCTGCTTGGTGCCAGCAAGTACAAGCATAGTGCACACCTCCACATTTCCTCTAATTGCAGCCCAATGTAAAGGTGTACATCCTAGCATGCATGCAAAAAAATTTAGTAATATAAGATTTATTTTGCTAGATAAACTACTACTATTGTAGCTATCATAGTCATAGTCAACGGATAAAGGGTTTACTTTTGACATGACAAACTAAACCAAATTTCTTATCAAAACACGATAACAGCTATGTTGACAACTTACCAAATAACATGCATCACTTTTATCACATGGGGATATTTTCAAATAGCATACACGCAAACTGTTCTGACTTTAGTAAATAGAATATGCAATGTAAATTTGAAAAAAAAAAATTTGTTTTATGCAAGATCTCAAATGTGCTAAGAATAATCCATTATTTCATTTCTCTAAGAGCATTGTATGACATTCAGATACATAGTGCAGACTTTGCCAAAGTCACCTAAATGTTGCCCAGGATTTAAGCTCCTAGGATTTTTCAAAAAGAAATTCACAGGGACAAATAAAAACACAGAAGTGCCAAAATGACACACTAAAGTGTGTCAAATAGCTCAGGTAATACCAGATTTGGAGTTCAGACCATTACGCCCTTTCAATATACCCAAATAACATCTCTTATCATCCCGGAGAAAATAAACAAACCTTAGATAAAGACAAGTCATCCTCGATTGAGAGTTTGAGACCCTTAGGAAGCTTAGGAGCTAAATTAGGGAATCCTGCAATCTGCACATCTTAATTCACACAAACAATCTTCGTGATTTGCAGTTGTGAACATTTTCTTTACATAACATGTTCTCGAAACATACGCTGCATCTCAGGAATCTAAATTGAGAAGACAGCTAATCTTCTAGGTCGCAGTATGAGTACCGATTCTTACCTTGACAATCCTAGAGAGAGAAAATATGAAGTCCGGTTATTGCTATGGAAAAGGAAGCTTCTATATGTTTTCAAATACTAGGTGTCATGTGGTAAATGTGCATGCGCATCAGCCTTTGGATAAGCGTGCATCACGAGTCACGACTTTAGGGCCTAAAAATTTTAATTTGCAAATTGCAGGTTTTGCTTTACTTGATACCTTAGTGTGTTTTAACCTATTTTAGGTTATGAATAATGAATAACATTATAATATTACCTAAACATATTCACCATGAAGTTAAACCTACAATATAATGCTCTTAAATCAATAAACAACTAATCTAACAAAATAAAACTGCTGAAAATTAAGGAAAACTGGAAACAAACATAAACACTCTCTTTTGGAGTTTTCCAATTTATCAAAAGCCAACTTACAATAGATGATGTGTCATATTTATAACATCAAAATAACTTTTCAAGATGAAATCCATTGGTATCCATGCTTGCTAATCAAGCAATGGAGCCTAATTACCAAACCAAAGCCCTAACCCTCAACTTATTGTTCACGGGCTTATAGGCCCCACCCAACAACAATGAAATAACATAACTTAAATTGAATAAAATCCAATTAACTAATTGGCCCTAATTCCATTATAATCAGTAAAATATAACATAATCTATGTAAACAAACTAACCAATACCCAGAATCAAACCGACCTCAAGGTTGTGAAAAAGAATACAGAAAGTAAATAAACGAAGAAAAACAGGATGAGCGAAGATATGAGAAGAAGCATAAAAGTATGAAGGGGAAGATAAAATAAAATAAAATAAAGTTAAATAAAACTGCAAGAAAGCTCGATGAAGAAATGGGTAAATAAGAAAAAACTACATTTAAGTTGCAAAAATAATAAAGTAGAAGGTGATAAAGCGCGAAGAAGAAGAGGATGAGGAGGCCAGGGTAGAATTTGGAATCCAACAAGTGGCAAGTAATGGCAAGCTAGCAAGACCTTCCACCTACCTACCAAAAACTCAAATTCAACAAGTGGTTTATCCTCCTCCTCTCTTGTTTTTCTTCCATTTCAAGGATTCCAGACACATTGTAGGCAAGTTGTGAGATATATAAATAGATAAATAGCAACTCATAACAAGTCAAACTAAAAATGGGGAGAGAAACAACTTTGGAACCTATGTTGTCGGGGGCCTCCACCAAGGCTCTGTTTTTACTTTTAAGCGCCTCACCCTAGCCATAGAGCGCCACAGACTCTAGTCAAGGTACTCCACTAAAATTTCTACCCTATAAAAAAAGGCTTTGCCACGGCAGCACCTCGCCAAGGCTCTAGAGGCGGACCTTGGCGTCACATGCCCCGCCTCACCAACCATAAATGGACTAGTCAAACATCACTAAGACTACAAGTTCTTGCTATCTACAATGCTTCTAGCAACAAGAATGAGATAATTAAGGAGTTTTGGAAAACCAGAACCAAAGTTAGAACTTCCATTTAAGAAGAAATCTCAAACATTAGGAAATCCCTCAGATGTCATACTTCTTTCAATCAACTGAAAACACAGTTCCTCATTACCAACAAAATAAATGGTTCTGGAATCATAAATATTTTCCTTATTAAGTCAAAGAATGGTATAAAATTCTAGTCCTCTTCACCTACTCTCTCCTCCATACTAGAATATGCAAGCTGCATCATTTAGTTTGGCTGAATGAAGTCCCTCCAAGCGCCTCTTTCCTCCTCTGGACTATTATTCATGGTAGAACTCTTATTGTGGACAACATCAACAAGAGAGGTCTTCTCTTGTCCAACCAATGTGTTCTCTATCACCATTCAGAGGAATCCAGGTCAATGGACTCCTCTGCTCTTTCGTAGTCTCCTAGTGTTCCACCTATGGTCTGCTACACTTTCTGAATTTCATTTTCATGTTGACAGCTCAAAACAACAACTCGGAACATGTCAAATTTCACTTCTTTTGGGAGGGTGGATCTGGGAGAGATTGTGATAGAACTAAGGAATAAACTGAAATAAACGAATAAGAATCGAAATAACAATGATAAAAGTTAGGAAAAAATAACTAAGAAATCAATTACTCTTTCAATCATCAAGTGAAGAAAACAATCCCTTGCCTTATTTATAATATTTCTAACTTCTTCGGCAAGCTAATTGGCCTAACCCTAATTGGCTAATAATGCCCTAACCACTATTTTAGGCTCTTACTTAAATGTTAATATTGTTAAACTAACCCATAATACTGCCACATCAATCTCCCAGGGTTGAAGAAGCTTATCCTCGAGCTTGAAGTCGAAGAAGTCGACGACCACAAGCATTCAGTCACAGAATATAATGTGAAGTGCACGCGAAATGGGAGACCTCAAACTTTTTCATATTAGTTGCTCATAGCACGAACAAGCAAATCAAAAGTTGCCACCAAAAATAATATCTACCACAGATATTTGGCTCAACGGACATCCACATCATGAATTGGATGTGTACAAACCTGTCCTCAAAATGCGCCATAAAATTGACCCAAATTGGATCATAAACATTGTTTTGTGGTGTTACATTCCCCATCCCGTGGTGGTAAATAACTGCATCGTGATTTTTCTTTGTGGTGGTACATGTCCATCCATTCAGTTGCAAATATATTGATCCTCATCAAAAGAGAATTTAGAACAATGTGGTGGTACAACCAAACAGTAAGGGGCAAATAACTTTGTCTCCCTAACTATTTTTACGAACACTGGAAGGGGTTCAAGGGAGGACGAGGGGTGGAGAGGGGTCGATTGGCCTACGAGGGAGGGCGTAGAGGGTGAATGGAGGAGTCAGGAGGAGGGGACGGTTGGGGGTTGTGAGGGTCGATAGGGAGAAGTGGTGCGGGCTGGTGGACGATGTCAGAGGGGGTTTGGGGAACGACGGAAAAGGGGGGAGTTGATCGGCTTGGCTGATCAATCCATTTGTTGGTGTGTTTCCGCCTGACATGGAGGGGGTTTCGATCGGGGAGAGGGCTACGAACCTGTGTTGGGTTGTGCGATCAAATTCAATCCGCTACGGGGTTGTGCACCGCCGCCTGCGTTGCTGGTGGAGGGGTCGTGCGGTGCTGCTTAGGGCTGGCGATCACCCCTTGTGGGTGTTCGTTGGCCTCTTTGATGCCTGACAGAATCTTTGATCATTAGTTCCATCCTCTTCATCGCTCTCGCCATTACTTTCTCTATAGATTTCTCAATCTTCGTCTCGATCTACTTCTATTGTTGCAACCCTTGGTGGCATTTATCTCCTTCGGTGCGGAGCCTCTCTTGTTCAATCTCTGCGTCTAAGGTACTTTTCGAAATCTTCCTTCCTTCCATGGCTTCAACTGCTTTGGTTCTTTCTTCCTCTATCATCTTCCAAGTTTTTTTTCTGCATATTTGTCTGCTTCTGTTTGCATCATACAAAAGGAGCATTTGGCTCTATACCAATTGATAGAATTAAGAAATAAACCAAAATAAACGAACCAAAACAATACTGAAATAAGCGAATAAGAATCAAAATAACAATGATAAAAGCTAAGGGAAAATAACTAAGAAATCAATTATTCTTTCAATTTCAATCATCAACTGAAGAAAATGAACAATCTCTTGCCTTATTTATAATATTCCTATCTTTTTCGGCAAACTAATTGACCTAATCCTAATTGGTTAACAATGACCTAACTACTATTGGACTATTACTTAATAGACACAATTATTCTTAATATTAATATTGCTAAACTAACTCATAATATTGCTCATGCTCTAATCTGAGTGGTTTGGAGAGAGGAACAACATAATTTTTAAAATATGCAAAAAACTGTTGAGCATTTATGGATAGATATCAAAATTACTCTCTCATTGTGAAGTACAAACTGGGATAGGTTTAGAGATGTTAATTTTGCTTCTTGTATATTCAGTTGGGAATGTATAGTTTTCCCTCCATGATGTATAGGTTTTTGGGAGTTTGGGTGGTTGTTTCATATCTTACCACCTATTCCCATTCTTGCTTTTTTACTTCATCAATACGATACATTTTCTATAAAGAAAAGGAAAGATAAAATCGACTAAATTTATGTTCTATCCTATTACGTTATTTCAAATCTTACTAGTTAATGCAATCGCATATGAAAGTTGAAAAATTAAGAGAGGCAACAACACATACGTGCAGGGACAATGGAAGTGAAGCACCATTGCCCACCAGAGATTAGGAGGGCTCATTAGAATATGAAATACCTTGTTCTGACCCTGTTTCTTATGAAAGACCTTTAGTGTTTTCTTTTTCTTAAACAATGTCGCATACAGTATATTACATGCACTAGGCATGGCATCAAGATCAAAGTGAGGGTTCGACGCAAAGCATCTTCAATCTAGGAGACACCTTGGCTTCATTGTAATTGCTTTCAATTACTAATGGAATTTGACCCTTTAGAAAAAAATTTAACATAGGCTCCTTTATTAAGAGTCTATGTAACCAGGACACTTCATTCTCAAATAAATTCCATGTATGACATGTATTGGACACTCGGACACCAGGAAACATGGTTGACACTCCAATGGACACCCCCACGCTTACATCATCAAATATTTCACATATCTTTCAAAGTTTTCAACTCTTTATAAATCTTGTAAGAATTTTTATGGCAAGCTACACATACATGTAGCAACCTTGATCTACAATTTGAAAAGTGTGCCTAATAAAACAAAGCTTTGAAAAAACAAATAACATGGTAATGTTTAGGCATGCCCTCATATTGAGTTTTTTAGTCGATGTGACATCTCATATCCATGTCAATGTTGTTATTACATAGCTAAAAAGGAATAATCATGCTTCTAATAACCTTGGCAAAGAGTGTCATATTTAGTTACCAATCAACTACATGAAATTAAAATGTAAAAATACCTTTTATAAAACATTGGATTGTCAGAAGATAACCCTATTTGACGGATACGGATACAAGAAAATAGCATGTAACATTTAAATAACATGCAAGTGTGGCAAACAAATAAGGCCTTTATCAAAGAAACAAGATTTAAAAGAAATTGAAGCACTAATCATAGAAGGATGCAGAGAACTTCAAAAAGACTTAATGACTTGCTAGTTTACCTTCTTTATCCTGCCTCCCTTGGTGCGCGTCTTTGAAAAGAAGCAACCTTACAGCATCCGCAAAGCCCTTATAGGCAGCCCTGATTGATGGTAACAGATTTTTTTAATCGCATCTGGACAATAATGAAAGAAACACATTGACAAAAAGACACACGCATGATCATCAAGCCATTCAGATATTATATAGTTCCTTTCTTTTTATAAATTACCAACTGTCTAACCTTTAAAACAAGTAGCATTTGTTTTTTGTTTTTTGTTTTGTTTTTTGTTTTTTGTTTTTTGTTTTTTGTTTTTTGTTTTTTGTTTTTTGTTTTTTGTTTTTTGTTTTTTGTTTTTTGTTTTTTGTTTTTTGATTTTTGATTTTTGATTTTTGATTTTTGTTTTTTGTTTTTTGTTTTGAAAAAGTCAAATAGATTATTCAATATAGTGAAACGTTACAAAGTTGTATACCTCCCACTAATAAAGATTTAGTGGGAGAAAAGTAAAGCATCCCAGTGAACCCAAAATCTTTTAAAAGTCACCCTAATTACACATTCCTCATGAATGAACAATGCCAAACAATGGACATTCCATGGACAGCTTAACCACACCCTATAAAAACTCCTTATAAGCTTCTATGTTTTTCTTCCTTGTGAGGAGTTAATAAATAGCATAGGTGTAGAATTTTTTTTACTTGCAAGGGATGCCCCAATCTCAATCAAGCGGTGTGCCTTGTGCAGATCTTGTACTATGCTATTTATTAACTCCTCACAAGGAAGAACAAGTACCACAACGCACAAGAGATCCATCAATGTGCATACTCCTCATGAGAATATCTCTACTTAGCAAGTGGAACCACAAACATTGCCAAACAACAAATCACACTCTAGGAGGGATACATTTGTTCCAAAGAATTTTATAGAAAAAATATCGTAGGGGACTCAATGGGAGTCCTCCCTTTCATCAACTTACGAAAGAAAGAGCTCACGGTGAATTCATCTTTATCTTCCCATGTCCATTCCCAAGCATCTTCATCCTGACCTAAAGTGCCCCCTTCGAGCATTCCAAATAATTGGAGAGCTTTCTCTTCTTCCTAATAAACAAATTCCTCCAAGAACAAATAACCCAAACAGTGATTTTTTGTAACATCCAGCACAATGGACATTTCACAGAAAGATTGAGGCTACCTGAATCTTTCCTCTACTGTATACAAAAGGGGAAGGGGATAGTACAGTTATCTACTTATAATCGATATAAAACTTAACCAAACACGGACAACAAGCCCTCCCAAATCCAAAAAAAACATAGCAGAGATGGCCTCCTAGTTTGCCACCAGGGTATATGCACCATCATGTAGAAATTTCTGGCTCATGGGTTACCAAATTTGGTGGTGGTTTGTTTCGAAGGTAGTGTTGGAGAATATCATTCTCCTGATCAGTAATGCCACAGAGAAAACCCAACATGTGGATTTGAAAATGGAAGTTTTTTTTTTTTCTTCAGGTTTTCTAGATGTCAGTTTTGTTGATTGGAGAAATCCTGTGGAAACAAATGCTTCATTATAAAATGTGTTTGAAAATAGGTTGTTTGAATATGGAGGTTATATAGGGAACCAATCTTGTCCTACATTTTCAATATATATATATATTCCCCCGTTAACAAGGCTTCCAGATCAAATACCAATGAAGCGGACTCCTTCCATCATTATCTGGCTTCTCAAAATCAGCTCCGTACTTTGTGATAATGTGGTACAGGAATCCTGTTTGGCCATACTGCGCAGCAACATGAACTGCCTGGTGCAGAAAACAAGTCATTAAAACTGTAGAATGATGTTATAATAAACAATCCCTAACTCCAACCCGAAGCTTAAATGCCTTATTAATCCAAAGTTTGTGACAGTTTACCCGATACCCATTAACATCAGCACCCTCTACCCTTGCCCCATTCTGCAAGAGAATGTCTGCTGCGGCAATAGAGCCTCGGACTGCGGCCCAATGCAAAGCCGTCTGCTGAGCATGATCGGTGGCATTGACGTCCCCACCATGCTACATGTACATCCATACTAATCATTTAGTCAAATTGAAACAAATTGAACACAAAATTGAATTCATTTTAGTAACCAAAATCAATCATGAAAGAAAACATATCTACATAGATCATGAAAGAGAGAGAGAAGTATTATTGTATGTACCTGAATAATGTAGAGTACTATATGAGGGAAATTGTTAAGAGCAGCCCATTGAAGAGCGTAGTAACCACTCCCATCTGGTTTGGATAGGGTACAACCATCTACCTCCACGAATTTGCGCAATTTCTCCAAATCACCGTAAACGGACGCAGTGAAAATATCGACTCCATTAGGGTTTCTAGATCCATTCGATTTCTGCTGGTTGTTTTGGGATTGAGAATCTGCTACGACTTGTATTTCTGATGAAGAAGAAGAAGAAGCCATTGCTTGCTGCTTACTCAAGATATAGAAGAGTATAGTATACAAGGAGATAGCAGTGGTTTCGTTTGCTTTTGTTGATGAGCTAAACCGAACTGAGCTGAGCTGAGCTGAATAATTAGATTTGATAACTGGGGGAGAGGAGAGGTTGGAGGGAGCAACAAGGCTTTCCCTTGGTATTCAACGATCATGGACTGTAATTTGTTTTACCATTCCATTGCCACTCACTTCTCCCTCCCTTTCCAGACTGTAAGAGGGATTTGTTTTTTTTTAAGTCCTTCGAACCTAACTTCTATTTGGAGGTAGAAGTTATGAACTGTTTGTTTCACTTCTGAATGAGTCACTGATTAGAAGCTGTAAAATAAAAAGGTGTTTATTTTTAGGTGCTGAATGAGAATTGTTTGACAATTTGCTCCACTAAGCTAAAAAAATTTATGACATAAATATTGTGCTTTTAAAATCATATCGAATACGACTGTGGCGTTATTGTTGAATCTGAGCAATACGTTTGTAGCGTTTTAATTAGTTATTTGATGAAATCATTAATCCAAACATGGATTATTTGATTTGATATCTTATGATACACATAAGGCACAAAAACTATATGCTAAAAACTTGAAAATATACATGAGATTGAGAGTTGGAAAGATGAAGAAAAACTTGAAAATACATAAAAAAAAAATAAAGATGAAGGAGAAAAAGGAGAACCACAATGTTTGGTGAATAGAATGAAGGTGTGCCCCCAAAATTTAGCCCTACTTACTTTTAAGAAGATGGGGTAGCAATTGTCATTACAAAATTATGTTAAGGTTATTATTGGAATAATTTTTCACTAAGCACTCAGTGCTAAGTGATCAGCACCTCCTTGTTGCTTACTCCAATCAGAAGCAGAACTTCTGATCAGAACTAAAAACAAACACTCCAAATAGGGTGGTCCACTTCTTATTAAGACTTGTGACTCCATTCAGAAGCAAAAACAAACACCCTCTAAGATTGTAAAAATAGCCTAATTTCTTCTATTCTCACCCCACTAAAAAATCCCAACACCCCATTTATCCATTCCAATCTTTTAGGCACACCAAATTTGAGTGGGTTTTGTCTAAAGTTTGTAAGTGGGTTTCTTTTAAGAAAATGTTCAATATTCTTCCATTTATAAATAAACAAAAGAAGAACTTCAGAGAGCAAGTCAGTAAGGGTGTGTTTGGTTGAATGGAATCCTATGCCATAGGAATCCATGAGGGGACATCTACATTTTAGGCTAAATTGATATATCACTCCACATCCACCATTTGATTTTGTGATCAATGGTGGGAATGGAAGTCCCATGAACATGGGAATCCCACTCTTTGGTCCCCCAAGGCATGTGATTTTCATGTTCATGGGACTTTCATTCCCACCATTGACCACAAAATCAAATGGTAGATGTGGAGTGATACATCAATTTAGCCTAAAATGTAGGGGTCCCCTCATGGATTCTCATGGCATAGGATTTCATGCAACCAAACACACCCTAAGAGTTTATCATTTCTTTCATTTTATGCATATTTTTCTATTACAACTCTATGTATATATATACATACATTAATATCACAAAAAGAGATGACTTGATGTTTTCAGAGAGTGCCACGTCTAATTTTGGGATAAACAAGATGGAGTTGTTGACACCACCTCCTTATGAGATAAGAAGAAGAAAAAAAAAAAAAAAAAGTTGACACTTCATGTTTCTCAAAGTGGACAACTATTGTTGCTCCTCATAGTGGACAAACATTGTTACAACCCTCCCCCTTGGATGTCCACCATAATGTTGTTGTATCAAAATATTGCGAATAAAACCAAATGGAAAAACTTGGACAAAGATATTAAAAAATAAAAAAAAAAAGTACAACATTCTTCAGTAAGATGGTGGGTGTGCATAATACTGTCTCGTTAAAACCTTGTCAAGAAAACTCAATAGGATAAAATCATGTTGAATGAAAAAGAGTACAGCGCGTTAATATCAATGTAGCACACTTATGGATGCTCTTGGGTAAGTATACTTTTGGATACTTTCCATGATAATGACTCCCCCTTAAAATATTAATTACTCTTATGTTTCAGCCGATGCATGCCAATCAAGTGAACTAATTTCTAAAATGTTGATTTTGAAAGTGTTTTGGTGAAGAGATGTGCAAGGTTATCATTAGATCGAATCTGTTTGATGTCAATCTCGGGATTCTTCTGAAGATCTGGATAGAAGAACTTGACTAAAATACGTTTTGTTCAATCTCCTTTGACGAATCCTTTTTTTTATTTGAATGATACATACAACATTATATTCATACATTGGAGTCGATTGATCAATAATTGTGAGCGACCCTTATGGGGGGACAGATAAATAGTCTGAATATGCATAGCCAACTAAATGAGAATGTTTAGATAAATCACAGGAATAAAACAAAACTCATATCAATTGTCCCATGAAGATATCTTCATATGTGTTTAATTATATTCTAGTATCTACGAGTAGATGCAAAACTATATCTTGCTAACATATTCACAGAAAATGTTATATCAGGTCATGTGCATTGTGCCAAATATAACATTGCACCAATGACACTTAAATATGGTACTTAAGGACCAAGTATCTCTTTATTTTCTTCATTTGGTCAATATGGATCCTTAGATATATCTAAAGATCAGACAACCATTGGAGTGCTAAGTGGATGAGATTAGTCCATATTAAAGCGTTTTAACACTTTTTCAGTATATCATGATTGGTGAACTAATATTTCATTAGTACTTTGCTCGATCTGCAAGCTGATACAAAATTTTATTTTTCCCAGATCTTTCATCTCAAATTCTTTTATTAAATAGTTAGCTGCATTCGTAATGTCTTCGATAGAACCAATAAGATTTATATCATCTACATAGACTACTACTATGACAAAACCAGTAATAGATTTCTTGATAAAAACACACGGGCAAATGAGATTATTTGTATACCATTTGTATACCCACCCTTTCTTTACACAGATATTCACTAAGACGGTTATACCATATCCTTCCGGATTGTTTCAAAGCCATATAAAGATTTTCTTAGTTTTTTTGAGTGAGTATTTCTGGACTTTGCCTCAGGCAAAGTAAATCCTTTGAGACTTTTCATGTAAATATTTGTGTCTAAGTCCCCATATAAGTAAGTAGTTACACATCCATAAGTCTCATGTCAAGTTTTACAAAGACTACAAAACTTATTAATATCGAAATGTAGTCATATCCAGAACCGAGAAATATGTTTCATCAAAATCGATGTCGAGTTTCAGCAGGAACCCTTGTGCCATGAGCCTTGCCTTATATCTGACAATTTCATGTTTTTCATTTCTTTTTCTTACAAACACCCATTCAAAACCAACAGGATTTACGTGTTTGGGTGTTTGTACTATAGGTTTAAAAACACCATGTTTTTAGCAAATATAATTCTATTTTTATAACATTTTTCTATTTTGGCCAATCACTTCTTTGTTAACATTTATAGATACTACATGGTTCAATATCATTACAAATATCATTGCCCTTTGATAGTTCGGTAGCTACCATATATACAATGTCATTAATGACCATTACATTATGATGTCATATTTCTCCTGAGTATATTGGAATCTCATCATTATCAGGTACTCGAGCCTCACCGAGTGGCATTGTGAGTCACTTAAGGGATTATGGAGAAATTGGGTTTTTCAAATATAACTTCTTCAGGAACGTTATGTAATGTGACTTCTGGAGCTTTATGTAGAAATTCTTTTGGAGCTTATACAACTTCTACGGGAGATTCAAGAATTGTTTCTTTGGGAGCAGTAGGGCATGAAATTTTGTTGACTCTCCTTTTTCGGGGAATCGAATCTTTGAAAGCTATAGGTCTGCCACGCTTCTGGCATATATGCAATAGATTCATCAATTGCTTTATTCGAAGTTTGTCCTTCAGGAACACAAATTTGAGCAGGTGCAATCATAGCTGGGATATGTGATTCTGTTACTTTAGCTACATCATTAAATGCATCAGATAATTGATTTGCAATTTTCTGAAAGCGTAATATTCTCCTTAGGGTGTGTTTGGTTGCATGGAATCCTATGCCATGGAAATCCATGAGGGGACCCCTATATTTTAGGCTAATTTAAAGTATCACTCTGCATCCACCATTTGATTTTGTGATCAATGGTGGGAATGAAAGTCTCATGAACATGGGAATCCGATGCCTTGGGGGACCAAGGAGTGTGATTCCCATGTTCATGGGACTTCCATTCCCACCATTGATCACAAAATCAAATGGTGGATGTGGAATGATACATCAATTTAGCCTAAAATGTAGGGGTCCCCTCATGGATTCCTATGGCATAGAATTCCATGCAACCAAACACACCCTTAGTTCATCATCACATTCAAATGTTCTAGGGTCGAGATGAGACAAAGTGGAAGTATTCCATGATAATACTTCACACCGTTCCTTGTTATCTCCCCTTAATAATATGAGGATAGTCTCATCAAACTGGCAGTCAATAAATCTAGCAGTAAAAAAAATCACCAGTCAAAGGTTTGAGATATCGAATAATGGAAGGGGAGTCAAAACCAACATAAATGCCTAATTGACGTTGGGGACTCATCTTAGTTCGTGATGCCGGTATAGAATCATGTACGACACAACCAAATTTACGTAAATGTGAAATATTGGATTGATAACCGGTCACAAGTTGTAAAGGTGAATATTGATGGTACGAAGTAGGCCTAAGGCGAAGTAATTTGGCGGCATGCAAGATTGCATGTCCCCAAGCACTAGTGGGTAGGTTGGACTACACAAGCAAAGGTCTAGCAATGAGATGGAGTTGTTTAATCAGAGATTTTGCTAAACCATTTTGTGGATGGACATGTGGGGACTGAATGTTCAATAACAATCCCTATGGACGAACAAAAATCTTGAAACACTTGTGACGTAAATTCTACCGCGTTATCAAAGCGCACAGACTGAATGTACTGGTCTGGGAAGTGAACTCTAAGTTGAATAATTTGTTGTAGAAATCTTGCAAAGGCAAGATTACGAGTGGAAAGCATACACGCATATGACCATCTAGTGGAAACATTAATAATTAAAACAATGTAATATCTAAAAGGTCCACTAGCAAGGTGAATTGGTCTACAAAAGTCGCTTTGTATTTTTTGAAGAATAATGGCAACTCAGTAGCAATCTTGAGATGATGTGGTTTGGTAAGAAGTTTTCCTTATGAACAAGAAATGCACAAATATCTATTAGGGAAGTGGACTGAAGCGTGTGTTAAATGATGACCATTAAAGTTCTCTACAATTTTCTTAAAAATGGTAGACCCAGGGTGACCCAAATGATCATGCCAAAGAAACAAAGTATGTGGTTCAATGAGTTTGGGATGAACATTAAGCTTTTGGCTTAAAATGACATGTGATCCACAGTTGCAATGATTATGCAATATAGTCCTAAAGGAATAATGGGGAATTTTTCTACTGTGAGCTTCTGGCTTCCAACATCATATATGATGCACAAATATTCTTTGTATCCTTCATTAGTTATCTCAACGTGCTACCCATTCAAGTGTATATCTTTGAAACTAAACAAGTTTCTTTTGTAACTGCTGGAATATAATGCATTCTGAATAAATAACTGGGTACCATTTGATAACACCAAGTGTGCTCGACTAGAGCCTTCAATAATTTGCACAGAACCAGCTATGGTAGACACCTCTTGTTGTTTTTTGTTCTAATGATGAGAAAATTTTGTGACTTTCAAGTATTGTATGTGTAGTAGCACTATCAATCAAGCATGTGTCATCGTCCAATCGTGACATTTTGTGATCCGTACCTTAAAGTAATAAACACATAGGTAGTCAAGCAAATTGCTTAGAAAGTTAGATAAATAATAGAGAAAACAATACATATCTTACACGTAACATAAAATGACAAGTAGCAAAACATATCACACCAAGTGACAAGTAGTAAAATATATCATACAAGATGAGACTAAAACACCATATTAGGATATTATGTCAACATCTTGGAAAGTCAAAAGTGTCCAAATGAGTAACAATGACTGGATGTTCAAATGTATTGTTGTCATCTTCCCATTGCATCAAATGTTTCTCTGTGGTTTTAATGGAGGCTCGATATTTTCTACTGCTGTTTTTGGTGCACGACAAACACGTGACCAATGTCCATGTTTACCACACCGATGACAAGTATCATCCCGAAAAGAAGTTGTAGCGTCCGTTGCAGGAGTTTTATTATAATCCTGGGCTGAAACTTTGAGCCATTTACGGTTACCACTTCTGCAAGAGTAATGGCGTCTAGCGTAACCACTTATGTTGGAATAACTACCTCTTCTAGAATAGTCATTGTGGCCATCTCTTATGGAGTTGCCACATTTTCTAAAGGATGTATTCCTACCTCGGACTCTCTGAAAACAGTAGTTGACATTTGCTTCAAGAAATGCCATAAAACCTGATGGTCTTGAATTATGATTTTTCATTAAAACCTTAGCATTTTCTTCTGTTACGAGGAGACACGTCACTAGCTCAGAATAATTAGTAAATTGATATTGATGCTTTAGGAGTAAATTAATATTCATCTGAGCATCTGTCACATTGTTTCACAAAACGTAAGACGAACAATAATATTGAACATGGTAGAGTTATATTCTGACATTGTCTTAAAATCTTTAAATCTTAAGTTTAACCATTCGTTTTGAGCAACAAGGTATATGACCGCCTTTTGATGATCATATCTATCCTTGAGAGACTTCCATAAAACTAAAGGGTCTTCCTCAGTGAGATATTCATTTTTAAGTTCATCGTGAATACAATGAAGCAGGAAAATGAGTGCAGATGTTTTATTTTCTACCGTCATTGTATTTCCTTCTTTAATTGTATCCCCTAATTTCTTTGCTTGTAAATGGAGTTTGGCATCAAGCTGCCATGACATACAGTTTCCTCTATTGACAGTAAGAGCTTGAAACTCAAGTTTTGCAAGATTCGACATCTATAAGAAAATATGCATAAATATATATGGATTAGATTTTAAAATAAAAGTATAATTTCACACTTGATTATTCTATATAGTTCAATATTTCTATCAATACACAATACTCATTTATAACATTTTAGAAGAAAGAAAATAAAGGGTAATAAAAACATATTCGATTAATTATATCGCCGACATAGATGTTTATAGATCCAGAACATAAAACACGAGAAAAATGAATCTCGATAAATCTAGACGTGTAGACAATAATTATCTTCATTACGCTTAACAAGTCTGAGCATGCATAATATTTTATTATACCCCATTAAACTATAATTTGTATTTTCATCCTATAGTATCCACTATCTAAAAAGCATATAATATTCAAGATTATGCTGAATCACACCTATTGAAGGAATCTCATGTCTTACTATTTTTTTCTCCATACACAAAGAATGAATCTAGTTATGTGATTTAAACTTTGTTGGTTCTCGAGCTTATATAATAAAGTACTACGAGTGTAAATGCTTAATATTTTGAATAAAAGATGTATTATCTCAATTACTTTCCAAAGCACAAATACTCATTGAGATCAACCGTTAAAACTCAATTAACAAAGTTTCTTAATTGTTTCCTTTGGCCTTTTTTACTTTTTTTTTTTTTTATCAAAGTCAAACTTATCTCATGACTCTCACTAGTGTTTAAATTATCTTTTCAGAGTGAACAAAGGAGTTTTTCCTATTTTCACTTTCTCATTTTGTCTCTGTTTTTCATTCTCCACTTCTTGCTTTGCTCTCACAGTGAAATCTCTCTTTGGGTTTGAGTGTATGGAGGGAAATTTGAAACCCAAAATATGGAAATTTGAAGAAGATGGAAACCAACTTAGTTTCCAAGTTGTTTTGCTTCGTAGTAGTGTTAATGGGGTGTTTAAATCGAAGAGAGTGTCAAGTGAGCTATGATAGGAAGGCTCTTGTCATCAATGGCCAGAAGAGAATCATCTTTTCTGGTTCCATGTATTATCCCAGAAGCACCCCCCGAAGTAGTATTTCTCTACTATAACTTCTCAGAGTTTTTGTTTTGGAAAAATTGGGTTTTTTTTGTTGTTTAAGTCGTACAGGTACATCCCAAAACAATGAGGTAATTTAAATCAAAGAAAAATATCTCATATTCATGATATGAAAAGCAAATTATTTAACATGTATGTTATATTGTAATTTCGATGAAAAATAGTTCCAACTTATAGCATACTCACATCTGATGCGCACAGATTGAAGGGATAATATCCATATAGAAATAAAATACCAAATCCTTGATAATATTTGATCGCTAGGGAGCATCATGATGATAAAGTTTTATAAATAAACAAAAGAAGAACTTCAAAGAGCAGGTCACTAAGAGTTTATCATTTATTTCATTTACTGTACATATATTTCTCTATTACAACTCTCTGTATATATATACATATACATTAATATCACAAAAAGAGATGACTTGATGCTTTCAGAGAGTGCCACGTCTAATTTTGCAATAAACAAGATGGGATGTTAACACCACCTCCTTATGAGATAAGAAGAGAAAGAAAAAGTTGACACCTCATGTTCCTCAAAGTGGGCAGCCACTGTTGCTCCTCATAGTGGACATCCACTAAAACAAAACTTCCTTAATTCTAACTTCTTGTCTTTCTTGAAGAACTAATGCTGCTTGCAACCAAACACATTATCAAGTCTCAAGCATCAGAAGATTATGTGTGTGCTAATTTAAACAAAGTCTTTTTTTTATATATATTGTATACATCTATACAAAAATATTCTATAGTGTTTTTTTTTGGGTAATTGTTTACCTTGGTTAATGATCTTGATTTTGAGTAAGAAGTTGGTTTTAATATAATTTAGTTTAGTTTATTGATTTAGGTTTGTATATAGCATTCATATCCATTACTTTGTTTGAGAAAATGTAGTTTTGATCTTTTTTGTACAACAAATCTTTATTGTAAAGTTTGTTGGAGAGTAAGAATGAATTAATCTATGTAGGACCTATATTTTTTTATTGATATCTCCCAGTCTACTAACATTATTGTTCTTTTACGTTTGTATAAACTGCCTTGATGGAGTTGTTCGACTTTGAACTTCTTCCAGATGATCCAAGTCATGTTAAAGAACATATTAAAATATAACTTAATTAAAAGTATGCATAATCTTGAACATAGCAATGTAGGTAGTAATTGTTATCATTATTTAATTAATAACTTTAAGTTTGATTTGTTAGGTTGATAATGGCCTTGAGGATAGAGATGAAGAAGATGTTAAAGATGAGGTCGTGGTTCAAAATGAAGGAGCTATCGTTGAAGTAGTCAAGATTTCGGAGCATTTTGTTACTGAAAATGTATATTCATTTGCAAATAGTTTTTTTTTCTTGTTATGTATTAACTTGAGTCGTATTTGATTATTGGTGCCTTATATTTATCTTTGTTGAAGGCATTTGAGTCTCAAGAAGAGTTGATTCATTGGTGCCAACAAGTCACCAAAGTCGTTGTCATGGTTAGTAAGTCTAAGAAATCATCTAGTACACGTCGAAATAGAATTATGTTTGGTAGTGATATGAGTGGAAAGTACAAAAAAACTCCAAAAATGAAGTCAAGCTTAAACCTAAGGAAGTTCGTGATATGGGAACCATAAAGTATGGTTGTCATTTTTCATTGAAATACCACTTATAAAAGATAGGTGGATGTTGCAACTTCTTTGTGGAACACACAACTACCCTCTGTCAGAATCTTTAGTGGGTCATCCATTTGTTGGGAGGCTGAGAAAATAGGAGAAGACAATGTTGGAATAATGTCTACGTCTGGGGTAATATAGTTTGAAGGAAAGGTTCAAAGACAACAAGTCCATGATAAAGAATGTTTAGAATGCACAGTGGAGGATGAAGATAACGCAAAGTGAGGTAGAACCGCCTTGCAAGATATTTTCCCATTTTTTTTAAGAATAGCTACATTGAGTACTACATTAGTCACCCCACAAAGAATTATGTGAACAATAATTTCTCTGCATATTCGTATTGGGTATGATTGTCAAAGTATTATCCAATAGTGATGCTCATTGATTGCACTTACAAGACCAAGCGTTTCAGGCTGTCGTTCTGTTGAGTTGTTGGTGTGACCTCCACGGGGATATTATTTAATGTGGATTTTTGTTTGATGAAGTTAGAAAAGGATGCAAGTTATTGTTGGGCTTAGAGTAACTTCGAAAGTTGTTTGATGAGAAAAACCTCTTTAGTATTTTTTGTTACAGACAAAAATGTTGCTTTGACTAATGCCATTGAGCGGTTGTTTCCTATGATGACCAAATCCTATGTGGATGACATGTTTTGAAGAAAATAGAGACAAATTGTAAGAATCATACCTTTATGTATGATTGGCATTTTGTGTGTGGTCAAGATACTGAGCAAAGCCTTCCATGCAAGCCTTGAAAGTTTTGAGTTGAGATGAGTCTCACAACATGTTTGTTTTTCGTATTTAAGGAATGTGTAGTACCCTCACATAGAGTACTTTACTAGTGCATGAACTAATAGCTTGAGGCACTATGGGACTACAAACATATCTCGAGTTGAAAGTGCGCATACAAGGTTGAAAAACTTCCATATCAACTCTCAAGGTTCATTCAGAAATGTCTTCAAGAACATGGATACGTTGATCAAGCTTCAAGTAGTGGAAATCGAGGTGTCCTTCGAATATAGTGTGGAGTTAGTGACACATTCACAAGGCGATAGTGATTTGTGAGAAATTTGTAAGCCAAGAATTCACTTACCATACTCATTGGGATTGACAAGAGAAAGTGTCACCATATGTTGAGGAAAACTTATGAGTATCTTGTGCCCATGAGTTGATTACTTAGAAATTAGTCATAGCATAAAATAACGTGATCTAACTCGAGGGATGTTTAGCCCAAATGAAAAGTCTAGTTTTGATACTAATTGAGAATATGTCAGAATTGTTAGGTTAACAAGATTACAAGGGCGGGCGCGGGGGGGGGGGGGGGGGGGGGGGGGGGGTGAATAATATCTTCTTGAGAATCTTTGGCGGAATAATTTGATTTATCATATCTTTACTTAAACATGGTGGGGAACGATGTTGCAACTCTAGATAGGTTGACTACAATTAGTTCTCCGCCACCATTTTTAGTTAATTCACTTGAAATAAAACTACAAGTAAAAATCCTTGATTTAGTTTTGATAGAAAAACAAGATGCACTTAAAATCAAATCAAGACACTAATTGGGTACTTGTAAAAGGCATGCTGAATATAAAAATTAATTAGATTTACATGTGTATGATGTGTTTTTGAAAATTTGCAAAACAATATATAAGCATACATGTTGAGAGTAAAGATAATAAGTAGTAAGCACATTCGACAAATTAAATTTTGAAGTAAATAAATAGAAGTATAGGGAAATCAAAGCAAACCAAACACAAAACACCGATGTAACGATGTTCACCTAAATCAAAGTTTGAGCAGCTTAGATTCGTTACTGATAGAAGGGTGAACGCGTTCCATGAGCTTTTCTTAATGAATTATCCACGAACCAAAGGAAAAAGAAACTTGCTTCAATGTAATCTATCTTTTCTCTTTTATAAGAGATTTCCTTGGAACACCTAAGAGATAACCCTTAAAATGTATAGTGTTGAGTTATGAATGGGGTGAATTCTCTTCATGTATTTTTTAATTAATGAAGTCTTCAAGCTTGTTTATAGGCAAATATTATGTTGTTGGAAATGCCTTAGTTGACTATCTGACATTACAACGACATATATAAAACAATCACATTTGAACAACTCTCTGACTTGATGAAGACACTTCGTCTACCGTAATCGATTATGGTATATCAGTTGCATATATAGGCATTGTCGACTATACCATATTGAAATTCAAATTTGAATTTAAAGCAAGAAACAGTTATGTGATAGGTCTTCCACTTTGTCTTTTCTTTCAGTTTTGACCAACCACTTCATGATATTCGATGACTTACTTAACCTCTTGCTTTGAGTTGGGCTTTGTGAATTGACTTTGGTCTTGGATCTTCATGAGCTGGATAACCTTTAAATAATCTTTGTCAAGCCTAAGACCTAAAAGCCCTCATTTAATATATGATTTATAATTTGCAAATACATTATCATGTTCGACTTGCTGGTGCTTTTGCTTTTGTTTGGACTTTGGTTTTCATGACTTTTAACTTTGGTTTTTTAAGCTCTCGAGTAACACATGAACAATCTTATAAAGCCTAAGATTTCTACATTCCAAACACTCAATACTATAAATCAATCAAGTAAATTACAAGATAATTCAAAACTTTTGTATGCAACTTACATACTCGATGATATTACATTATCAACTTTGAGAGACTTTTTTTTCTTTCCATCTACGACATATGTAACAAACAACTAACTAAAGAAGTAGAGGAATGTTGGGTTAACAATGAGTAAAAGTGGAATTTTCAGCTTAAAAAAAATTGAATCACTGGAAAACTGGGTGGTTGTCAAATCTGTTAGCTATCATGGACCAAATGCATTGAAATAATGACCAAGACAAATGGTTTTGAGAGAGCAAAAAAACCAAATTCTTTAATAAGGTATGGTCTCATGTCATAGTTTTATCTCCTCCATCTTGGACAACAAAATAAACAATAGGGTAAGATAACAACACACTTTGTCTGAGATGGTATTGGGAGGGGCGTAATTTTTTTTATTACGTATTGTTAATTTTTTCAAAGATTTACAACACTACCCTAACTAATAGATTATCTAAAAGAGGACATGATCATATGAGAGAGAAAGGAAGAATTGTGATTGTTATTGGCAGACCACATTTGGGTTTTGCCAAACCTCGGGTTAGGCAGACCCCCAAAGTGATGCCAAATCTAAATGGCAGGCCCCAAACATAATGAGCCAAAATAGCTTGACTAAATAACTCAACTCATATTCTTCCCTAACTCCCCCTCCTCACTGTGCAGACAACACCTTCTTATTCCCCAACTCTTCTTTTTCGTGGCATAATCCAACTATCTCTCGTTTTTATCTGCCTAAGAGCTCTACGTCTTCTTAAGTCTTCCCCCTCAATAGTGAGACCTCAGCTTTTACTCGGCTCACAGGTGAAAATGTATTTACGAATTATGCCAAAACAATGTGAAAATATACGATTAAAGTATAAATCGTATATCGAGTTATTGAGATTAGGTTTATCCTTTGTAAGTATTATTTCAATGTGATCTAACTCATGAGGACCATTTTCAAAGGACAAGAAGATTGAAGTGAACTATGAAAACATATCTAAGGTGTAAAGACCAAGACAAGCCAAAAATAGTTATGGATGGCCAAAATTTAAATGTAGTTTCAAAAGCTAATTTGGGGGAAAAATGAGTAGGAGTCAAAATTTCAAAGTTTGAATTTGGGTTTCCTCCCTTTTGAGAGGCATATTATCTCTAGAGATTTTCCCATGTGTCAAAAGGAGATGACCACGTTAAGTACAAATAAATGTAATGAATGAGAAGCTTTTGTTTTAAAAAAGTTGTTCGAGGCATGCAAAATCGACTTCACCCTTGATAGTTCGTTATGAATCTAGCTATTCTGTTAAGCAGATGGTGGAGACAAGATTTCACTATCCAGATGATTCTATAAATAGCAATCAAGATCCATCTCTTTGAATCATTTCTCATATTTCACTTCAAATTTATGAAGTCTTTCACCTTTGGCCTTCCATTTGAGAAATATGTTGTGTTTTAGGAATAACCTCTTCCTCTCTTCATAAGCTATTTGGTTATCTAAACATAATTGAGAAGAAAATTGAGGAAGAAGGGTCGAATGGTGTTTTGTATTGGTATATGTTTCATTTGGAGAGTTGTTGAGCCTTCAACCACTTCATCCCATTATTGAGTGAAACTTTCATCTTCCATTGAGTGGGGGAGTAAATGTAAAAAAGCCTCTTTATCTAACAAACGCGTGTCACTAGAAGAGAGAAACCTTTAAGTGTTAGTCTAGCCTAAACTCACCTCCACCCTTTGTGGTTTGTTGAATATGTGGAATGGATTCCTACAGGTAAGTGTCACCCCGTCAATCTCAAGTTGGTGGTAAGTATTGGTTGTGTCGCATCCCATAATGGTGCGACCGTTGACTATTTCGGTAAGCCTAGGGAGCAGAACATAAGAACAAGTTGCATCATTTAATCAAGTAATAAAGACTTGAGGCTTGTGAGTGATTTCCACCAAGAAGTAACTTGTTAGAGCCAATCAAACACCGACTTACGTGAACCTCGTTATATTGGTGTATTTTTTTTTGGTTTTTTTTCTTCTCCCCTTGACTCTCTAGTTACTCTTGTCTTTACTTTCTATACTTGACTTTCTTATATGTTGAACTTGCATGCCTAGGACTTATTTGGGGGATTTTGCAAAAAGGTTTTTAACTAGGTGTTCACTTTCACGTGAATCAATTAAACTTGTGAACCTTGTGGTATTGACTTAGCGTAAGTCACACCATAAGCCTTTAATAAGTTTATGTGAAGAACTTCAAAGTCAAATACGTCGCTTGTTTTTCAAAACAAATTGAGTTTTTGAAAAGTGATTATTCACCCACTTCTAGTCGATAGTAGCCTAGTGCACTCTTTGTGAGTATTATAACATAACTCATAGTTTCATCATGTACTCCTATCAACTCTTCTCATTTTTCCCTTTGATGTATGGAAAAAAGGATTTTAGGTTTTTATTGAGCATGTTGTGAGTTAATCACAATTAACCTTGTTCTCTGCATTTTGTTCAGGAACTGAGGGGAAGAAAAGTTGGAATCATTTGGTTTTGTTTGGGGTTTTTATTTGAGTATGCAACTCTTCCATTGTTATTATTATTATTATTATTATTATTATTATTATTATTTTTATTTTTATTTTTATTTGTTTATTATATATATTTTTTGTTTGAGATCTAAGTGTGATTATGACCACATTGAATTTCCTTATTATCTTCTAAGCTTCCTTATTATCTTACCAGCTCTTCCATTGCTATTGTTTTGGGGCCTAGATTGCTTTGGTTCAGAGTATGCGGTGGGTTCACATTATGGCTCTTTCTTGTGCTCAGTATGTTTACTAATTTTGTTCCAACTAATTTAAATTACCATACTGCAATAATACTAAAACTTTGGATCTTGTTATTTAGTTATGATATTCTTAATGATATGATTCATCATATATTATAGAGTATGGATCTTTGATTTTTTGTGTCCAGAGTGTGAAACTGTATCTATTAAGGACCCTAGTGAATGATTTTTCCTTTCATGCAGATAATGAAGCCAACTAAACCTAATGAAGATTAAACTCATAAACTTTACACAATAAGTAAAAAGACAATGGAGGATGCGAGCCATGCAAGAAGAGGTGGGTGATGAGTCAACGCTTGCATAAGATGTTGTGGTAAATCCACTTGAGGCTAGTACAATCACACCTGTAGAGGATTTTTAAGACGTTGTGACAACAACAACACATGTATTGGGTTCTATGTTAGATGTCACTGTTTCAACTCCTACTCCACCACAATCTACAAGAGCAGAGGCTTCGCCACAATATATCATAACACAAGCTGGCTTTTTATCCACTACAATAGACTCGTCATCTAATATTGTTGGCTTTCCCTATTTTGCTGTCGGTGTTGATGCACCCTTCCTCTGTTGGCCTAAAGATCAAACACTTCTTTCTAGCTTTGACATACTCATTGCACTACAATATGGAAATGGAAAAGTAAATTATTAATTATTATTTTTAAATTTATTTATTTACAATTATAAATCAATTATTTTTTAATTTCTAATAATGAATTTTGATATTCTTTTATGTGTAGGATATGAGTTGTGTACCATCGTTACCACTCGGAGATTTTGGCGAGTTGGAATTATGAGTCTTTGTAGTAAGGTCAAGGCAAAGGTATATGTTATTGGTGGTGAACTTGGCCCATATCCAATACCACAATCTAGAACATGCTTCGTTAACTGCCTTTGTAGAGAAATGACCTTCAGAAATGAACACATTCCATCTCTAGCTCATTGAAGTCACGATCATGTTTGATGTGTGGGGCAACTCTTGGAAATCCCTATAGAGGCATTGGTTGTTGTGCTGAGGCGTCTGAGCTTATTCTTGAGGTTGCGCCAAATGCTGATATGGATGGTATAGTTGGAGAAAATAAGCAAGAGAAAAGGGCACGAATGGTAATGAATCGTAGTCGAGTTATGAAAACTCTAGGGGTGTCATTAGAGGAAGCCATGGAAGTAACTAACCATGATGGCTACACGGTGTATTTATCTTGGCTGCATAAATACTTTTAGGATGTTACAAATTCTGACAGTGATGATAAGATTGTGTATTGTGTGAGAGCTTTTCTTTTGTTCACCTTGGGGTGCTCACTTTTTATTGACAATTCAGGGAATAAGATCTTTTTTTTCGTATTTCAACTGTGCCACGGACGTTGACAACTTGCACAAGAATGCCTTGGACATTTACATTCTTTCATGTTCTTCAAATCTTCAATTTAGCATGTGCTCCTTCAACTCAGTTTGTCGTTGTGTTATCGAGATGCACTAACAAAATGTTCTTTCAACGGTATCCATTATTCCTTAACATAGTTGATGACATCGGTATAAGTCTTCCATTTTGTATAAAACCAGTGTTCTAAAAATCGGCCTAGGCGCTAGAAGGTGGAAAACCGCCCAGATTAATGGCTGGGCGGGCAGTTTGGGCGGTTCTGGGCAGTCTGGGCGGGCCTGGGCGGGGTCTAGGCGGACTCTAGGCGGGGTCTAGGCGGTCTGGGCGATTTTTATTTTTTTTATTTTTATTTTTTTATTTTTTATTTTTTTATTTTTTATTTTTTTATTTTTTTATTTTTTTATTTTTTTATTTTTTTATTTTTTAATAAGGATGATTGTGTTCTTATTTTATTTTTCTTTCATATTTTTTAGAAATAAACTATTTAATTATTTTTTATTCAGTATATGTCTAAATGTAGCAAATGATGATTACTTAATGGAATTCTCAAAGGATCTGCCGGTACCAATTTTACTAATGTAGATTTTATCAAACATAACTGAGGTTATTCATGCAATTTGAAGAAAAATAAAAGAGTACACAAATTCAAATTTATATAAAGTACCCATCATGACCAACTTCAGTCATTTGAGTTTTAATAAATTTTGTTCACGATTGTTAATTTTTCATGTTTTTAAATTTTGCATATGTATATTGGCATTAAATTGGATGTAATTGATAAGGTATTATGCTTAACTTTTGTAAATTATTAAAGTTATAATACAAAACCTAAGACCGCCTAGGCGCTAGGCACCTGTTCGCCGCCCGCCTAGCGATTTTTAGAACACTGTATAAAACATTCTCAAACTTTGCTCAAATTGCTCCGGGTTATCGACTTTTTCAACTCATACCAATGGCTTAAAATCCCATCATAACTTTGGTTTGTTTCAAAATGTTTTTTGCATCTGGCCGCCACGTTTTTTGAAATATGAATAGTGCTCAAAAGATTTGTAGCATTCGGAAATACTAGGCGAATTGCTTTCATCAATGTCATCTCACAATTTGTAATAAAAACACTTAGCAACTTCTTCGGATCGAATATCATTCGCAACTCAGTTAGTGCCAAGTGTAATTATCTTCATTATCGACACTATAAAGCTAAATGCAATGCTGAAGAACTTTTTCGTTGATGTAACCCCAACTATTTCAAGTAAATGATATTTGCTTTGATGGTTTGGTACGTGCAGTCGAGGATTGAAACACCATTAAACTTCTTTGCCGAATCTGCAGATAATGAAAGCGTACAAAATAAGTCAGTAGCTTTTTGAGTTTCAAGAACATTTCGATGCCAATATATGTAGTTATGGTCAAACAAACATTTCATCACATGTTGCATCACACTTCTTCCATCTCATGTAGCTTAAGCATATTTCTAGCATTGTATATTGTGCGTAAGGTTGACACATTCTCCTCAAATTTGCTTTTCAAAGTACTAAGAATGTCTTTTGTTTTGATACTGGCTTTTGTCATTTCAATGAGAATGTCCTCTTGCGTGAATCTTCCAACATAAGAATGACTTATCAGTTTTAGGAAAATTATGATTGTGAATCCCGCACATCACTTACAATTTCTAGTTACTACCTTCAACAAGATCTCTTTCAACATGAATGGACAATTGCATTTCTTTGTTCCATATTTTCTAACATGCTTCTTTTTCACTTGTAAGGACTTTGCTCGGTGCTCACGAGCTACCCTACTCATTTCACAATTTAACATAAAGTCAAACATTGCTGCCTATTGCATTTTGTAACTTTGAAATAGCTATGACCTAGTTAATATTCAGACCAAACGTATGGGCCAAGTTTGTGCATGATTTCTAGATGCAAACATTTTAATTTATATACAAATTTAGTAAACCATAATAATTATTATTCACAACTACACAGTCAAAACATTAATATATATCTCATGTGTAGTAAATAATGATGTGGCCAATGGGGTATTAGCTTAGCTCATAAACTTGTTGCAGATGGTATCACAAGTCCTGGGTTTGAACCCTGCAGACGGTATTTAGGGTGGGAGGGTTTAGGGGATTAAAAAAATAAAAAAAATGAAAAACAAAGAATGATGTGCCATCCATCGATATCAATTCATATTCATCGTTGTCGACTATATCAACAATTATATTATTGTCCAAATCTATTTCATCAATAGATATGTGAATATTTTTACCATCATGTCTTTCGATCAAATCATATATTCATTAAAATAAACTAACATGAATAAATAATATTGATATCAAATAAATAAGTGTCAACACTTTGTTCAAACAATTTGTTTCAATAATAACAACAACAACAACATCAAGTCTTCATAGTGTCACGGTGAAGCCAAATTGTGCCTTCTATTTATTCATGGTTTTAGCTAAGAAAAGGATGAGAAGAGGAGAAAAATTTCAAACCAAGTTTCCCTTGTAGGGTATCGGTTTGGGTGAAACACTGATTGTAAAAAAAGGTGCATGCAAGATAATGATGGAGAACATAAGAGTTTATTACATCAAAAGGGGTGCTATAATCCAAATAGGGTTTGCAAGTTCCCTTGAAAGAAAGAAAAAAGTAAAGAGAAAGATATGGTAGAGAGATATTTGATTTTGGCAGTTGCTATGTGTACCCGACTATTTGGCTCGGTTGTACCATCTCTTTATTGCGTTGACATTTTGAGATGTCTTGACTTTGTTGCACCAACCTAAGAGATGTAACGCCAACTTAAATTTTTTTTAATAAATGGAAAACATTTGGTAATAAAGTTTTCTTGTTTAGGAGCGTTAATAAATAAATTATAAGAAATTGAATTGGTTGCAACAATTAAAAAATGCATTTGAACCCAATAACTCTACATAAAAAATTTACAATAAGAATCATCCGTGCAAAGCCCTAAATCAACAACCGACATAGTATTTGGTATTTATTGTAGAACTTATGTCGATGGTTAGTATATCTTTCATGTTTGTATGCAAATTTGAAAAATAAGAATTCGTGACTGAAATTTAGTTTTATCGATAAGATTTACTTTAAATTTTTTCGTCAAGAACAAATTAATGTTCACAAACGAGAAAATTTAACTACCAAATGATTTTTATTCATAAAAAATGTAAGTCGATATTACATATTCTAAGCCAGTGCAACAAAGTTGAAAGATTCCAAAATATTGATGCAACAAAGAGTTGGTGCAACCGAGCCAAATAGTCAGTACAAATAGCAACTCCCTTGATTTCTAATGATTATTGTTAAATCCCGGGTATTTATATATATATATATATATATATATATATATATATACATATATCTATATTACAATTCAGAGTGGTGTTTTACTATTCATTGCTGATTGGGACAAAGTCAAATCGAAAAGATTAGAGATAAAAGATGGTTAGGATTGAAAGTTGAAAAATGTATTGAATTTTAAGGGTTGAGATTCATTTTCTATGATGACATATTTGTAAATTTAAAATATGTAGAAGGGCAAAAATAATGAATAACTTTTGAAAAAGTTGGTGGAATGTACATGTGGCAGAGAGAGAAAATATTGTGTTTTCCTTTTAGCAAAAGGAAAATTTATCATAACTATCTACATCGTTGTCGGATTTTGGTAAACTTAGTATCGTTGAAATGCATTTTTGAAGATCTTTCCAAGAAAATCATTAATCAATACAAGTGCTAAAATTTTAAATATATATTATAATTAAAAAATGTATAACGTACTTCACGTCTTTAATATTTTTCAAAGCAATGAGACATGTCGATCATATTAGAAAAAATGAGTCGAGCATCTTAATGCACATTTAACCAAAAACTCTAAACTTCATATTTTGACGAATTCAAAGATTGGGGGATAACTTATTTTCGACATTTAAATTTTTTCCCCAAGCAATTCAATTTTAACTGAGTATAACCTTAAAATTTATAATATATATTTTTACCTTAGAATAGGCTTACATTTCAATACTTACTCAGAGTGAAAACGGGATAGTGATGATGTTCAATACAAAATATTTAGCAAAAATAAAATAATGTGAAGTGCCAACGACACGGGGCATACTCTAGTCTATACTATAATTCATAGTGGTGTTTTACTATTCATTGTTGACTGGGACAAAGTCAAATTGAAAGAATTAGAGGTAAAAGATGGTTAGGATTAAAAGTTGGGAAATATATTGAATTTGAGGGTTGAGATTCATTTCCCATGATATCGTATTTGTAAATATAAAACATGTAGAAGGGCAAAAATAATGAAAATTTTTGAAAAAAGTTGATGAAATATACACGTGGCGGAGAAAGAAAATATTGTGTTTTGCTTTTAGCAAAATAAAAATTATCATAACTATCTACATCGTTATCGGATTTTGGTAAAGTTAATATCGTTGAAATGCATTTTTAAGATCTTTTCAACAAAATCAATGATCAATACAAGCGCTAAAATTTTAAAAATATATATATTATATAATTAAAAAACATATAAAGTATTTTACCTTTTTAATATTTTTCAAAACAATGAGACGGGCCGATCATACCAGAAAAAATGAGTCGAATATCTTAATGTACAATACTGATTTAAATAACCTACTATTTAAATTTGACTGAGTCTAATTCTAAAATTTATAATATATATATTAACCTTAAAATAACCTTACAATTCAATACTGATTCAGAGCCAAAATGATAATAATGAAAAAAATGTTTAATACAAAATATTTAGCAAAAATAAAATTATATAGAGTGCCAACGGCACGAGACATACTCTAGTATGTATATAAAGGTTAAAGGTCCCTGAAATTGTTAGTTGTGATATTCTCGTCCTCCCTTATATCCCTCTCTCCCTGGCCCTTGGTCGTTACGTTACTAGTGCTACTACTACCTCCTCCCCTTCTACTCGCTCTTTCCATTTCTCGCAAACTGAACTCTCTTCATCTTCCAATCCTCCTTCTCCTTCTTCTTCACCTGCAATCAATCAATCAAGAAAATATATCTCTGTATCATCAGATTTCAAATCAGTGAGTTGAATTCCACTACTATTACTGTATTTTCTGGAATTGAATGTGTTGTCCTCATTAGATTGCAAGCTGGAACTTATTGATTTGCTTAGTTTGCTAATTGGGTTCTGGAAATTTGTCATCTTGTACGGATCTGGTCATGGTGATCCACAGAAAATGTTGGTTGGGATTTTGGTCAATCAGATCTGAGAGTTCATTTTAAAAAGCTGTTTTACTTGTTGTTAACCTTTTTTTTCGGTTCCTCTAATATTAATTTTATTAATCTCTATTGCTTAAATTGATCAGATCTGATCTGGGTATTGCTTGTCATTTGAGTGTTTTATTATTGTGGTACCATCTACTGCCTACTCAAGATTGGGTTAATTAATTCCTATCAACACTTAGCTGCTGGTATCTTTATTAGTGTTAATAGCTAAGCATGAGTGCAAAGTTCTAATGGGTAGCTACTTGTAAAACTTCCTTTATCAATCTTAGTAAATGGATAGTTACTGTTTTTGTAATCACAGGTTTATGCTTTGATGTGTGTCTATCTGGATTGCACAAACATCAAGGGGAATCTTTTCCTTCATTCATACACATTCAGGAATCCAAGACTATAGAACATACTGTGGTTAAATGGTTTTGTGTTGGGATCCGTAGTTTTCTAGTGCTCTCTTGTCCTAGATCAATTGCAACTGGTGACTTTGATTCAATCATTGGATGTTGGAGTTGAACCATTGACAAAGCCCTTTAAGAATAATTGGCTCTAAAATGACGAGGGGAAGAGCCGATGAACATCAAAGGTCACGGTTAATCACTATAGCATTTGCTCTGGCTTTCTTTTTTGGTTTTCTGTATGTATACTATGGATCTGGATCCTCGTTGGGATCTCAAGTGCACCGTGGTACATCAACCTTAAGAAAGCTTGGGTCATCTTATCTGGGTGGTGATGAAGAAGCTGACCTCAGTGGCAAGCTAGATGAATCTTCATCCACGTTTGGGTCAGTGAATGACGGCATTTTACCAAAGAGCTATCCTGTGAGTTGTAAACTAGTTATGAGTTTCAATGGCTAAATGCATCGTTCTCTATCTCTCTATGACTAGTACCGGTGACATTAATTTAATAATGTTTGCATTTATTTTGAAGGTTTGTGATGATCGGCACTCAGAGCTGATTCCGTGCCTAGACAGGCACCTTATCTACCAGATGCGGTTGAAACTGGATCTAACTTTGATGGAACACTATGAGAGACATTGCCCTCAGCCGGAAAGGCGATATAATTGTTTGATTCCTCCACCTCCTGGTTACAAGGTTAGATAGCATTACTCTTGACTTTAAAATCTAGGTGATGACGAATTGGTCCATTATTACTAGTTTTCTTATTTCAGCTAACACTGACTTTTTTTTTTTTTTTTTTTCTTTTCTGTGCTGGACTCTTTTCAGGTACCAATTAAATGGCCAAAAAGCAGAGATGAAGTATGGAAAGCAAATGTACCACACACTCACCTCGCACAAGAGAAGTCTGATCAGCACTGGATGGTTGTGAAAGGTGAAAAGATTTCATTTCCAGGAGGAGGGACTCATTTTCATTATGGAGCTGATAAATATATTGCATCACTTGCAAATGTAAGATTCTTATCCCGTTATAAAGAAAAGAAAAACAGTAGTGTATCATCATTAATGCAATAATTGTGTTCCTTGTTTTCCACTGGCAGATGCTCAACTTTTCTAACAGTAACCTAAACAATGAGGGAAGGGTTCGGACAGTTCTGGATGTGGGTTGTGGAGTTGCAAGTTTTGGAGCATATCTTCTTTCGTCTGATATTATAGCAATGTCTTTAGCACCAAATGATGTGCATCAAAACCAGATCCAGTTTGCTCTCGAGAGAGGAATTCCAGCATATCTTGGCGTACTAGGGACGAAGAGGCTCCCGTACCCTAGTAGATCATTTGAACTTGCTCATTGTTCTCGTTGTAGAATTGATTGGCTTCAAAGAGATGGGATCCTTCTTCTTGAGTTAGATAGGGTGCTCAGGCCAGGTGGCTATTTCGCTTACTCCTCACCTGAAGCATATGCCCAAGATGAAGAGGATCTCCGAATTTGGAGAGAAATGAGTGCCCTTGTAGAGCGCATGTGCTGGAAAATTGCTTCCAAAAAAAACCAAACTGTTATCTGGGTTAAACCTCTAACTAATGATTGTTACATGCAAAGAGAGCCTGGTGTACATCCTCCTCTTTGCAGATCTGATGATGATCCAGATGCAGCATGGGGTGTGCCAATGGAAGCTTGCATCACTCCTTACTCTGACCGTGAGAAATCCATACTCCTTGTTCTTTTGGCTTAATTTTACTCATATTAAAAATGAGAGAACGGAAAACAACAATGGGATTAAAAAGAAGGCTCTGACCCCAAAGGACATCAAGTGCCCCTAGATAATGGTGCCGGCATCTTTGCGGTCTTTCTATTTGTTTGATATTTCTTGAAATGGAATTCTCCCCTTTGAGAACTATAGGCATTAGAAGAAAGGCCTGGAAGACACCATAAATTTGACTTTTACATAAAAATAATTGTGAGTGCTAATGGATATATATAATCAATTGCTTCAAGTTCCAGAGGACTACTGTACTATTAGATTCAAACATAGCCCATGTCTACTGAAGCAGACACAATACAATCTAGTAGATAGATAACGTAGATGTAATGATTCAATGTTGTCATTATTCGTCTCACTACAGATTCATTGCCTGATGTGGCGTGCAGCTGAGTGTTACTGTTAGACTGAGTTTTTGTTATTTGATTTTTGGAGTAATTGTCCATTCAGACCAACTAAAACTGGTAAGCATGATCCTAGCAAGATAGGTTTCCTTAGAGGCAATCAGTCAAAGCTTTTGTACTTAATGTTATACCCTCTGTTAAAGCGCCTAGCCCCGGCCTTAGAGCTCTACCATTTAGAAAAAGGTTCCGCTACCGCAGCACCTTGCCGCTGACATCATATTTTATACCAGATGCTAAACAGGATGCATTGTGTGAAACTAACTCCTCCCTCCCCATCTCTCATGTGTACGTGTGTGATAACTGATATATCAGTTTTTTTAGTAACTCTTGGAACTTTATACTGACTGATTTTTGTCTCTTCTTTTTATTAGAGAACCATAGAGCAGAGGGAAGTGGATTGGTTCCTTGGCCAGCTCGATTGACTGCTCCTCCTCCGCGTCTTACTGATTTTGGCTACTCCAATGATTTTTTTGAAAAGGACATGGTGAGCAGGAAATTAGGCAAAACTGTATAGGCCATTAGGCATTCACTCTCAGTTTCCTGTGTGGTTATGAATGGATGGAACAATATGTGACTACTTATTGGATGATTATTCATGTGTTTTGCAGGAAATTTGGCAAAAACGAGTAAAGAATTATTGGAAATTTTTAAGTCCAAAGATCAAACCAAACTCACTGAGGAACTTGATGGACATGAAGGCAAATTTGGGGTCGTTTGGAGCTGCTTTGAAGGACAAAGATGTTTGGGTGATGAATGTTGTGCCAGAAGATGGACCAAATACACTTAAGCTGGTATATGACAGAGGCTTGATAGGAACTGTACATGATTGGTAAGTGGTGCCACACTTGTTTCTTGTCATTTACTGGTATAGTAACTTTTATTCGTAAGGGTATTTTTACAGTTGAAAGATTGATGGTGTATGTTGTGTTTCCTTCATCCCTTGTCGATTGCACAGCGTGACCTATCATTTTACAAATGATTTGGGCGTTCGGAAAACTTGCTATACTTCTTAACAATTATGCTATTTCCTTTTCTATTGCATCTGTGTATTGAATATTTGGTCAATCAGTACATGGTGTCTTTACCCTATCGGTTTCCAAAACTATTCAGGTCATTTGTCCAAGCAAAACTTATGTCAGTAGCTCTTAGTTTTTTCGCTTTTGATGAATTCTCTGGCACTATTTTTGGCAGGTGTGAATCCTTCTCAACCTACCCACGAACTTACGATCTTCTTCATGCTTGGACTGTTTTCTCTGACATCGAGAAGAAAGGATGCAGTGCAGAGGATCTGATGCTTGAGATGGACCGTATACTCAGACCTACTGGCTTCATTATTGTCCGTGATAAGCGTCCAGTTGTGGAATTCATCAAAAAATATTTACCAGCATTGCACTGGGATGTAGTTGCAACTGCCGATGGCGAATTGGAGTCGGAGCAGGATGATGAGGTTGTGTTTGTGATTCGAAAAAAAAATGTGGTTGACAACTGAAAGCCGCAGGGATTCCGAGTAGGGCCTTGCCAGCTTAGCTTTTTTTTTTTTTTGTTTCGAAACCTTACTCGTCCTTTTCTTACCTCATGATCTTCCTTGTCCTTGAAGCATGGTTAAGGAGCTCTGATGGTAATCAATTTATTCTTATTTAAGTTTTGTAAGGCCTATTGTGTTGTTCGTTCTATTTATGTGATTCTCATGTAGGTATTAAGCAGTTAACTGCCATTATGTCAAAGTTATTTGTAATCGATCACAAACATTTTGTAAGATAATTCTTTTTTCCCAAAGATGTTTCTACAACTGCTGATATGAAGTGAAAAAAAGCATAAAAATGGTTGATAATGTAATTAAAAGCAACTGCGTATATTCAAAGATGGATTTAGTCTGATTTGTTTCACCAACATGGACTTGGGTTGTATCTTTAATAGTGTATACCCATGCCGTTGTTACGACATCACACTCTTTCCTTATAGTGTGTCCCTGACTACCAAGACATGCCATTAGTGTGCCACCCCAACCGTTGCAGTGTAGGCTTTCATTTTCAATTTGGCATGGACACTGTAAATAATAGTAAATAAATAAATAAGTACACTTAAAGGAGGCATCCACCCAAAAAAAAAAAAAAGTAATTTGCGGGCTTAATTGTTAAACAGCAAGAGAGGTTATAAAATTGGTATTTTTGCATAACAAACCTATAATGACAAATTGTTACTTAACATCTCACTAAGTACAACTAAGAATGTTTATAGGATAAATCCATTAAAGGACTTGGAATACTTCTAAAGTGATTTTTTTAATACAATTCAAAGAGGAAAAAAAATGGGAAATTTTAGTATATAGCAATGTATCAGTGTATTACATATAAAATTGACAATCAATAATATGTTGTGTACTTAGTGAAGGATACTACCAATATATAAAAAATCCACCACCTCTATTCTCTTATTTTCCCTATCAGGAAACAACATCACCACCGCACTGCCTTGCCCCACCACCACCGCCCCACCGGCCGGTCACACCTCTTCTTCTTCTATATGGTCCTCTTCTTCTCATCTTTTCTTCTCTTCCTCTCTTCTTCTTCTTCTTCTTCTTCTTTTTCTTTTTCTTCCTTTTCTCTTCTAGTTTTTTTTCCCTGCCCTCTAGCAGAAAAAACAACTAAGGGTCTGTTTGGCTGCAAGGAAAATATACATGGAAATTGAAACCGTTTATGTAAATCTGATTCTGAGGCCTCCCCTCGGACTTGGATTCCCATGAGTAGTGGGAAATCAATATGATGAAGAATCGATTTCCTGTTAGTAAATAGACAACCAAACAACAGAAATCTGCATAACATTAACAAGGGAAATTGATTCCATTTTCCAAGGAAAAAATGACTAACCAAACATACCTAAGTAGAAAAGAGAATAAAAAGAGAGGAAGAGAAAGAGGCGTGGGCAGGGTGGTGCCACTGGCGGTGGAGAAGAAGAGAAGAGAGAAGAGAAGTGGAAGAAAGGAGAAAAAGAAGAACAAATGAGAAGAGGAAGAGAGGAAATGTGGTGGCGGGGCGTGGTGCGGTGGTGGTGTTCTTCAACACATCCAAAAATGAGGTTATGGTGTCCTTCAACAAAAGTAGTGGTGTCAAAAAGTCAAAAGTAGTTTGTCAAAAAGTCGTTGCCATTCTAAATTGAAGAAAAGTTTTGCGTAGAAGGTGAAATTATAAAAGTGGGCAAAACAACTTCAATAAAATATGAAAAAATAATAGGAAAGCTACTCTTCCAATGGTGGATGGATGAAAGCCACAAATTTTGCGGTCTTGAATACAATTTTGTGCACCCAACTCAAATTTAAAAGATGGTGGCTTACTTTTAACAAGGAATGTGATTTCTTGAAAAATGTCGAAATTTCACGAAATATAATTTTTTTTGAGTTATTGAATTTTTTTTAGAAATCCGAAATATTTATTTCATTCATAAAGCCAATATGAATTTCGTACATTTTAATTCGTTATAACCTTAGTCTAGTATTAAAATTTTGTTATATAAGTGATTCTTATACAATATATAGTTTGTACGACATTATGAGTCTTGTGAGACTCTTTATGTAGTATGTAAGAGTCTTAAATGCTTAAATTATATTGATAACTTCAAAATTACAATAGAAATTTTTACGTTTTTTATATACACAACAAAATATTTCACGAAGTATTTCTTAAAATTAATGTGCCGAAATTACATCGAAAAACGAAATCACAATCTTTGACTTTTAAAACATTTATTTGCTTAGGTGTTGTTGAGTTGGGGGATGAAGTCATTCACTTATGTTAGTGAGGATGTGTATACGTTTGTAAGCATTTATTGTATTTATGACATTTGTATCATTTTCATTTTGTACAAAACATGAAAATAGTTTAAAAATGCTAGGAAACCATGTTTTTGCAACCAGTGTGATTTCGAAAGAATGATGAAATCCCCAAAAAGTTTATGTGTATCTTGAGTTTGTAAAAAACTCCTCTGACGATGACACTTCATCCTGGTTGCAAAACCTGATTTCTTAGCCTCATTCAAAATAGTTTGATAACACCTCAATCCCAAAGCGACGTTGTTGGCGTACTAGGCAACAACTTCTCTTTCAGTAATACTACTTGTTAACAGAGCTACGACAATAATCAGTACCTTGTCCATTCTAGGCGGCAGGGCAAGACACATTCCATTGAAGAAAACATCATAGCCACATTTAGTTGTAATGATGTACCTTGTCCGCGACATAGTCATCCAACATTTGGCTTGAACTGGGACTATGTGATTGATATTATGTTTCAATGCCTTTATCAACTCCTTCACGAGTAAGTCATTTAGTGTTCATAGTATTAACCAAGGATTATAATTTCATTTTTTGAGGTAATTTCGGTAAGTTGATTTTCATAAATATTTTGTGACATATTTCATTGTGTATAGAAAAAAAGTAAAAGTTTCAGTTATAATTTTAAAGTTATCAATATAATTTAAGTATTTTAAATTCTTACATATCACATTCCTTGGTATTAATATAACTCAAATGCAATTGCTCACAAACTCCCATGCATTTTGATGTGTCCAAATCTGATCTTGCAATCTCGAGCCTGCAAAAATGAACAACGATTAGCCATAACCATCGTTGTGGTGGCCGAACGTACTCTAATGCTTAAGTCAGGTAACGGTGTAAGGAAGAGTGAAGACTAAATGTAAATTGAAAAATGAATGCGTACTTTTCTTCTTCCCTTTCTCACCTTAAGTAGTGAGTGTTCCTTCCATAACTATCCTTGCTGTCGAGGGTGTGATGGAGGGAGGAGATCTCGCCCAGAATCTTACCTGTGCGCGACTGAGCCTCTTCGGCACTTGGCTTTGTTTAGGGCCTAATGCTTGATTGGGTTAAGAGCTGATTTGTGCGAGTGGATCTTGGGCCTATGACAACTCAGAGACTTATGTTCGGGCCTTATTGTTCTGGGCCAAGCCCCAAGGCTGAACGAGAGTTTATGAATGGGTCTGATTAGGATCACGCTGAAGCCTTTCTAGTGTTAGGGTTGGCCCATGCTACATGTGTGGCTGTGATCGAGTGACTGTTCGATGTCTCATCAGTTGCTCCCCCAATTAATGGGGTTGCGTGCAGTTCCATTAATCAATGAATGGGGACTGGCGCAGTTGTACTTGCAACCGTCGTCCTTTAATTCCCCGCGTAACATTTAAGGCCAATGCGACTGTTGCTTGACCTCCTTCTGTGAATGATGTGCCATTATACAGGTTAGTTCTTATAGGGTCAGGCGTTACCATGAGCTTCGTAAAACCTGTTCCTCAAATGCACCTTTTGGAGAGTGTGCTTATGTTTTGGCCTTTACAAGGGACGAAGGGGAGCCCCCATTGGTGGTTTGAATATTTTGACATTTGCAACGATGAGTATCAACAAGACATGTTGATGTAGTCGATTTTTGTTCTCCTTCCTCGTTGCTAACCTAGACCTACACAGGTAGCAAACGTTAGACAAGGACCGCCATGTGGTGTCACCGGCTTAAGTTAGATAAGGCTTAAGAGAGGCTTAAAACTGTAAACTGGGTTATCTTGCGTTCCTCTAGTTCATCGACCTTATCTTCCTTTTATAGTGAATGAGTCCTCGTTCGGTTAGGCCTTTGGTGGCGTAGTTTAGAGAAAATGATCTTGCTGTGGAGATCCTTTCCTGATTGGGAGTTGTCCATGTGGGATAGTTTCCCTACACGACTCGTGCTCCTAGATCTGCAAGAGAGGTTTCCCTTTCTAAGTGTTGTCCATGCAAGGAAGTTTCCTTGCTCGACTTAAACTCTAATATATGCTTCCTAGTCGGATCCAATGTGTTGCTAGCCTGTCTGTCTTGGTTAGATCTTTCAGATACTTGCCTTAGAGGTCTTACGAGTATTGGGCCTACCACGTGACGTGTGGGCTTACTGGCTCATTGCAACTCAGACCCGAATGTCTGGATTCTGCCAATGATGGGCTTCTTGCTATTTGGGCCTCGCTGGATTGAGCGTGCAATCAGGCCCGCTTCGTTCTGTAGATGAGATTATCATGACACGTGTACGGTGCTGATCAGATGACAGTTTAATTATCATCAGCTACTCCATTAAAGTTAGTAGGCCGTCTTATTGGTTCGCTAGGTCATTTCATGAAGCAGCTGTGCAGTCATGATGATTGAGTCTGAGATATTTCCTCAAGTGGCGAATTGCATTAATTAGGGCGCCAGCTTGAAAGCGGAAAAGGCGGGAGCTCAGCTTTCTATATAGATCTCCTACCTGTGGAGTATAACTCTTTCACACTTTAGATCTCAAAATTTTTGCTTTGTTGTATTGTCTGTTGTGCTTTTGACTTTGCTCAACCTTCGTATTCAAAAGCTTGTACTTTCTTTTATGGTGGGCCGGGATCAGCTTGAAATGTATATGATGTTCCTGAGCCAGAAAATGAGGATATTGAAGAACATGCGAATGAAACATTATTGGATGATGCATATCAAGAAGACTTGTCCACAAGGGGTAATGTGAATGTATTGCATGATGATGTTTATGTGGTACCGTAACATATAAATGATATACAAGTAGACCATGTTGAAGCCTCAATCATACATGATAAGCAAAATATGGATTTAGTTGATGATGAAATTGATGAGTTGGAGGACATAATCGATGATAATGATAGTAATGAATAACTACCACTTCCAAGTGACGGTGACACGGAAGAGGAATAATTATTATGAATGTCTATTGAAATCTTTGATTTATTTTGATTCAGTTATCTATTGGGAAATCACCGTATACAGTAACTTACTATAAACATTTCTCATTAATTCTCAAAAGGTTGGGTGGTTAGACTTACTCTTAGCAAGGCGGTCAATACCTCCTGACATAGTTAATATGGGAGAAATCATGGAAGATCAAGCTTAGTGCCCCACTATCACCCGTATGTATGTGATTTTTTGATAAATAATTGCAATATCTTTGGTCTTGCAACACATACCTTCTAAAGCCAAGGTACAAACTAACATCTTTTAAAGCAAGTTTGACGTATTTTGTGTCCATGTACAAGAGAAGATCACATAAACATAATGGTGTCAAACCTCCTATGTCATGCGTGTGTGGTAGTGAGAAGATCTTTGCTGGTCAAGGGATAAGAGGTTTCAACCAAACCTAACGTTATTGTTGTCTTTTCGTGCTTGTATCCTGTTGGGATGTGTTTAGGTTGGAGTGTTGTGATGCCCAAAGGATTTCCAACTCCATATACAAAATCAGAAAATTTGATGACCCCACATTTGGATATGTATCCAGCTATCAACCAAAACATTTGTCTTGCTAGCTCTCTTAAGTATGTAGTTACAACAATTAAGATCCATCTGAATGAGTCGTAGAAGATCCATCTGAATGAGTCGCAAATGTAATGGGAGTTCCAATTTGATCGATTTAATATCATTTGGGAAGTTCTAATTTGAGTTTGGATGAGGATAAAAGAGGGAAACGAGATGGTAGGAAAATTTTTCTCATACAATTTGATGACTAATAAGTTGAGAGTTTAACGTGATTCATCCTTTGGACATAGATGGTTTGTCTACCAGTGTTTTGCTACAGTGCCTAAGTTCTATAGCTGAAGCACAAAAACATGGTGCATTAGTTAATCCTCAAAGTTTGATAAAGAATGTTTACTTTTTCCAAGTCAAGTATGTTTGTTTTTTCATTATGTTTTGCTTCTTACTATTTGTTTAATAAGTTATTGGCTCTTTGTAGATTTTCATGTTAAGTTCTTTTGGCTGATTGAAAAATTGTTCGATTTTCAGAGATGGGACCAATATTAATGGAGCCGAGGAGAGCGATAGCGATGGGAACCAATAGAAAATATATTATTATTTGAAAAAAGTACACAACTTCCAAATCTCCTAGCTACTCAACCAAGTTGTAGGTGATTAGCATGCATGCTGAAGAACTTTTGAATTCCACTATGACAAAATTAATATTTCCTTGATTTCTAGAAATTGTTTATTGAATTTATTTTGATACGAAGTTTGTAGGATTATTAGTGGAGCGTAAATATTATTTTGATGACAGTATTGTTAAGACTTAATTTTTAAGATTGGTTTTATATTAGATTGGGTTAATTTTTGCATCAGATTGTTGATAAATATTCAATGTTGATCGAAGAGAAGTCGAACAATATGGCGACAAAAAATTGAAGAAAAATTTATGACCACATAGTTCTTTGATTAAAGAAAATTTTCCTCAGTATAAAACTAACAATTTGTCGTGGCATTATATATACTATTTTTGAGGAAAATTTTGTTGGTATTCAATAAATTTTCCTACAACAACTTTCCTAGAAAATGTTCAACTATTTGTTGTTATCCTAAGTATGTTTTCAAGGAATATTTCATGGTTAAATATATTATGAATTTATCAAGGAATATTTTTTCCATGGTGAATGTATATTGTTTTGTTACAAAAATTGTGTTTCCCTGGTATATATGCTTATGCGCTTATCAACAAATGTTTTTCCTTAATATAGGTACATACTTACCCTTGGATTTACGAACCCTTTTCTGCAACAAAATAAATTGTTGATAAATATGCTTGATTTTTACCAACGAATCTCCTTAGTAATTGTTAACAATACCAATGACAACTTTCGTTGATATACATGCATTTTACCAATGAAAAGTTCTATGATAAAGGTAACTACCTTTGCCCACGACAATTTTCCTTGATGATTCTAAGTTTTTTCGAGGAAAATTTCATAGGAAAACAAAAGTTTTCTTACAACAAAACAATTTGTTGGTAAAGATATTTGATTTTTACCAACAAATTTCTTTGGTAGTGTTTAGTATTACCAACACCGTGTTTCCTTGACTTATCAACCGTTTTACCAACAAAAAATGTAATTCCTTGGTAAAAACCTTTAGCTACTGGGATGCCACCATGAACCCAATAATGAATTTTCTCACTGTTAAAAGTTTTTTCCAACAAAATTTGATTTTTGTCAAGAAAATTTTCTTGAAAAATGTCTTAATTGTTGTAGTGTTTCTGATGAACTGTTCGCCAAGGGCCATAAATTTTTTGAGGAGAGGTTGCTCTCTGAATCTGATTTGGAAGTTCTCCGTAAGACATTCAGGATTCCTAATGATCTGGTGCTTTACACTCTTGGCGTCGATCGATGCCATTGTACCCTCCTGAGGTATGTTGCAATCGAGTGTCCGCTTTTTTATTATCAAGGAGATCTGGGACTCCCTGGCGTACCTCGGTATTGCACCCGCTCAACTTGTGTTGAACATGTATAAGACATTGATTGCCATTTTGATTAGGGCTAAGGACACTGTGGTCCGAGTGTCTTCAAGGGCGATGCAATTGCTCACTTCTCCTCGGATAAACGAGCATGCTGTGTGTGTGCTGACGTAGCTAGACTATTTTGGCAAATTGCCTGATGATTTTAAATCGTGGCAGAAGTTCTGTTTCATGGCTCTTGTGGACTCCTCGTACTTTGAGCTTGCTGGTCATTCGGTCGAGTGTGAATTTAGACCACTGAGTAAGTTGATTCATTCTCCGGTCTTGCTTGTGTCAATTGCATATTAGATTGACTTGTTGTGATTTTTGTAGGGAGATTCTTTACTTCACCTATTTCTGCCGAAGATAAAGCAACCCTGGATGTCCCTCGACATGCATTGTCTGAAGGTAGAGGATGTAGTCAAGCCTTCTAATGTTGAGCGCAACGGTCTGTGGGCTAATTGGAACATGGCTCTCACCTATGTATCGGGTAAAGAAGCCAAAGCCAGAAGGTGCGTCTGTTTCGCGGAAGAGGAAGCTTCCCAATATTAAGGTTCCAAGCCCTTCAAGAAGGGCAGAAATAGATGATGCGCTTCCTTTTCCTGTGCATTAGAAGAGATCTTGTGCTTTGTCTAGGTTCATTTGTAGGCGTTTGGCCTCATCCAAAGGATGTGATGCTGTCGAGCAAGAGCCTGGTGAGACTGTTGTTTCTGAGAGGCGTAATGCTCAAGTCACGACCTCTATCTTTCTTCCTGACTTGGAGAGATAATATTTGCAAATGGTGGGCATGGAGGATGTTACCAAACTTAGCACCAAGCAGGCGGAGTTTATGAATAAGATGCTGCTGCAAGCGGGCATGGAAGCTTCGAACGATCGTCCTTTTTCAATAAAGGACTTCGAGCTCCTCCTCTCTCTGGATCATGAACCTGTTCAAGAGTCATCTGGTCATCAACATCATGGTGAATGTTCTCCTTCTTATCACCTATACTGTGCTCCATCTTGTTCTCGTCCTCATATTCAACTGACGACGGGTATAAGGAATAATTTGTTTCCCTCTTCTCCTTCAACTGGAGCCGGACCGACACGTGAGAGAGCCGACTGTTGCGGGCAAAAGGAAAGTTGTTGATGAGGGTGCTGATGTAGTGAAGATGGTTAAGGGCGGTGCTGGAGTGATTCTGGTTCCGAATGACCTTCACTGGGATGCTCAGATCGGTCTGTTCGCTTCAGATGTAATAAGGATGAGTAACTAAGCTTGACATCAAGAGGTTGGCATCTCTTACGCAGCGAGGAAACATATCAGCCAGTGGAATGACTGGTTGGTGAACTGTGCTCCGAACCAGTGGGAGAGACGCTAGGAAAGCGTTTGGATAAAGGGTAGAAACACCTCGTGCTGGGAATGTTATATCTGAATCAAGTGGTTGCGTCTGGAATTGAAGTCGAGGTCGTTAGTGAGAGGGTGTACACCATGGAGCGAATCTTCGCAAACCTGCAAAAGTCATACTTTGATGCTCTTCACGAGATTGAGTCGTTGAAGAAGCAACTTGAAGCTTTTTCAGATACTGGAGCAGAGTCCAGGTCCATTGGGTCGGAGGCTCAAAAGGCTCACTTGAAAACGCTTGAGTCCAATTTGGCGGGGGCAATGTCCGTGAGGGATCGGTTCGAGAATGAACTAACCTTGCCTGTCATGACTTGCAGCTTGCCCGTGATTCTGTGGATGGAATGCAGGCTGAACTGCAGGCTCTGCATGATAAGAGGATTAAGAAGGAGTCTGAGTAGACTATCCGTTGTCAACAGTTGGAGGCTAATGTTGAGTTTCATGCTGAGAGTGCGCGGACCGCCGGATAGCAGTTCCAATTGTCATAGAGGCAGTTCCAATTGTCATAGAGTGGGCTGAATATCGCCAATGATAAGCTGGATGCTGAGTAGTCCAAGACTGAAATCTGTTGGGCGAGTTGGAGTAACTGAAGTAGGAGCTCGCCGAGTCAAGAGGGCTCAAAAAAAATTCTCAAGGCCCAAAGCACATTTGAATTCAGCAGAGTCGTGCATAAAAGGCTGGAGTTGTTGCATCTGATGAAGGAGGAACACCCCGACTGGGATCTCTTATATTATAAAGATATTGCATATGCAGAGTTTGGAGTGACCTCCAATTCGTCTGAAGAAGAAGGCAACCTTGATGAGGGGGTCGAGAGGCAACACTGAAAAATGTGTATCCCGCTAAGTCTAGTTCGGTTGTATCTGCCTTTCCTCCTAATGAGGGGTGAATCCTATTTTCAAGTTTGCAAATGAATAATACTTTGCACTTTTTTTTGTCATTCTTTCCTTTTTCCTGCTAGCTTTTACCTGTTTTGTCTTATTTCGACATTAATTGTCCGACGAGGAACTTTGTTGGGCTAGGAAGTTGTTGTTTGATTCGCCGCCGGGTTCTTTGACTTCTCGTGCTGCAATAGTTTGTGCACTTATGGTCGGGCTCTTTTTTAGAGATCAAGAAATGTAGTACACCCTTTATCTGGCAGCTTGGTTATCTGTTGGACCAGCAGTTGTTGTTGTTGTTGTTGTTGTTGTTGTAAGTGTATCAGTCAGAATGTGGTCTCAGTGCTTGCGCCCTTGTAGATGATTGGACAATAGTCTTTGTGAGTCATCTGTGTCGAGTTTTCAGTACTCTGACCAGACTATTGACTCATCTTTATTGCTATTCGTAGAATAGGCTTAATTAGACTAGGGGTTGTTATCGTCAGTTATGATTGACTAAACCGAGGTCAGATGTCGGCAACCATGGTAGTCCCCAGCAAGTTTTCTTCACCAGGCTACATGAACACTGACTAAGCTCCTACTTTCTAACCCATCTTGATCCGTTCGTGGCGGACTAGGAATTGGAGTGAGCTAGCAGTTATCATCGTCAGTCGTTCTCACTAAACTTTTGGCGGGGTTCGACTATCATTGTCTGCAGTTGGCCATTGATCCTTTGCAAGCCGTCTTCATAGGCTACATGAGCATTGACTAAGCTCCCACTTTCTAGGCCATCGAAATCTGTGCACAACGAACTAGGCATCGAACAGATCAAAACCATCATCATCAGCGGCTACTGACTAAGCTTTGGTCGGGGTTCGGCGATCATTGTCTGCGTGTGACTAGTTAGCACTAACTAGACAATGGCAAGCCATCTTAATTAGGCGTCGAGAGTGCTAACTAGACTCCCACTTTCTAGGTCGTCAAAATCCGTTATTTGCGGACTAGACTTTGAGTAGACCAGAATCTATTGTCGTCGGTCCTCACCGACTAAGCTTTGGTCAGGTTCGGTCTCTATTTCCCATGTTTGGATAATGTTCCCTGACAAGTCATCCCGATCAGGCATCAGAGCGTTGACTATGCTGCCACTCTCTAAACTGTTGAGACCCGTTTAACTTAACGAACTGAGCGTTAGAGCATACCAGAAGCTGTTGTCAAAGGTCAAAACTGACTAAGCTTTTGTTGGAATAAAATTTTGGGCGTGTAAGTATGACTTGGGTGTCCTGACTTATTTAGCTCACCTGTAAGATTCAGGGCGTGTAAGTCTGACTTGGGGGTCTTGAGTAACTTAACTTGCCTGTAAGACTGTGAGCGTGTAAGTCTGACTTGGGGGTCCTAACTTACTTAACTAGCCTGTATGTTTCTGGGCGTGTAAGTCTGACTTGGGGGTCCTGAGTTACTTAACTCGCCTGTAAGATTCTGGGCGTGTAAGTCTGACTTGGGGTCCTTACTTACTTAACTCGCCCGACTGTCTGATTTCAATGTTGGATTGATTGATCGGACTAATAATAGATTGATCGGTTTTAATGAATAACAATGGAATAATAGTGGAACCGATGTCTTGGGTTTAATGATAACACTCAGTAGGCTCGCTATTTATTTTGTGGGCGCTTAGGGCCTTTGTTTTTGTTCCTTTGCGTGTGTTGGGCCGGATCTGGCAAGGCATAAGCTTGTGCCAATTAGTTGAAGGGCCCATTTAGAAAAAAAATCTTTATGGATCAACATACCAGGGATACAACACATTATGCAAGACGGTTCAGTATTGATTACTCCCCCAGTTAATGGGGCTGCCTGCAGGGTCATTAATTCAAAAGATGTGGACTTGTGCACTTGTTATTGGAACCGTCGTTTTCCCGATTTCTCGTACGACATTTATTGCTGAAGTAACTACTTGTTGATGCCTCTTCGTAAACCATTTCACCTATATATGGGTTGGCTATTATGCGTTCAAGCACTGCTATGAAAATATTAGAGCATGTTAATCAAATGCTTCTTACTAGAGAGTTTTCTTTGGGGTTTCCAAAGGCTGAAGGAAGATCTCCTTCATTGAAGTCTTCGAATGTTCAGACATTTGCGCCAATGAGTCTTGATAAGACTTGCTATTAGGCGGTGCCGCCTGATCTGGGTGGGCACCGTGTTCATCCTATGAGATATTGTAATATCTTCTTACATTGTGAATAAGAGTTATGGACTTCCTCTCGGGGGTCCGGTCTGTCTTCCACTCTCCGGTGCTCGAGCACTATCCGATCCGTAAATTGTTTTCGAGGGTTGGTCCTTAGAACTGGTTTATTGTGGATGGAAGTGTTGGAGGTTGTGACTCTCATTTTTGGGGTGGCACCTCTGCCTCACCACAGGCATTACAAGTTCGATAATCGACTTCGCTTGGCAACATTGTGGAACCTTGATCGTCCGCTTGTTCGGAGACGTTTCGCCAACTTTTTGTTGCTTTCCTCTGTTCCTCTTCATGAGGCAGATTGAATCGAGGTCCCACTTTTGTATCGTTTTTGTGGGGTGATTCGATGGAGCCATGAATTGAGTGCGTTCCTTCGCCTTCTGCTCCAGACGTTTTACTTTCACCACCTCTCTTCTGGAGGCGGAATAGTAGATCAAAGTCACTGCCCTTGTTTCAGCGGGTAGATGCTTGCATCAGATTTAGATACTTGTAGTGTATAAGTTGATGTACTAGTTGGTCGGCAAGCTTTGTAATAACTCTCATTGCAATTAATATCTATTTTATTTCGGAATGTGTCCTATACGAACAACTCTTCTACATTGAAATAAAAAAACAAAAAACAAGAAATGAAATCAAAGCAACAAATAATTTAACTCTGAGCGGAGACTAAGCTAATCCAGCCTTGAAGGAGGCGCAAATGGTCCTGGCTCGGATTGCGTGGTTCCTCTAGCAAAGTTTTTTTTATTAAATCTAGCGAAGTTACCAAATAGTAGACTTCTTGTTGGCGGGCAGTTCCTTGCTGATTAACAACTTTTGGAGTTGGTGCCCGTTTGCTGAAGTATCGTTACTTAGCTCATTTTTAGTCTGGTCGCCTCGTTAGCTTTGACTTCTGGATCCCCGCATAGTTGTGCCTTGGTTATCTGGGCTCCTCCACCTGCATAAGTTATTCATTTCTTTTGTCAAGGCTTGATGTTTGATCTGTTGGTTTCGTGGGCCCTAGCTATAACTAGCAACAGTTCAGCTGCTTTATGGTAGCATGATGGCAGTCTCTTGCTGCTGGCTGATCTCCTCGGATAACCCCTTGAGCATGGTTGGCAATATATTTTATGCAATGGTGCAAGGTGGATACCATTGCTTCCATTGATGAAGCCACGACCTTCCTAGTTGTAGGTGGACGGGGCATAAACTACCATGAGCTTTTGGACAAGGTACTTCCGTAGCTGTGGCTCTCCTGCCACCACCATTAGATTGCTTTTTTTTTATGGGAAAACATTTTTTTCGTTGAATCCGACCATAGGGTGGTTGGTGGACGTTAGGTCTTTCTCCTGTAGCTTCATGTTGCGGAATGCACTGAGGAACAATACATTTAGTGCGCTTTCAGTGTCCACAAAAGCCATTTTTACCTTCCATTTAGGGATAATGACGGAAATGACCAGAGCATCATTGTAAGGGGAATGTATCCCCTAGAGACCCCTCTCCGTAAACGTCAGTGATGAGATCAGATTGTGAACTCGTGCATGTTGTACTTATCGGTCCTCATACTGAGATGGTGTCCGCATCTCGGTCAGTGTCCTTTTGCGGGACCTGTTTGACTGTTCTCCCTCAGGACTGACCCCGTGGAGGACATAAATGATGCCTGGAGCTTCCTTATCGATTTCCTTGATAGCGTTTACTCTTTTCTTGGCTCGGCCCTGCCTCCTTTCCGAGCCTAGGAACTCTTTAAGTTTTCCTTTCCTTATCCAGTACCCGACTTCTCCTCTGAGGTTTCTGTAATCCTCAGTATCATGTCCATTTTCCTTGTGGTAGGCACAATATTTGTTGTTGTTGCGCCTAGCAGGGTCTCTTTGTTGCTTAGGCGACCACTTCAGCTCTTCCCAATCCTTGATGGAATCTAGGATGTCGGACAGACTGGTGTTGGAAGGGGTGACAAACCTGGATCCGACAAAATTCGAGGCCTTGTCTTGCCTAGGCTGACCCAAGTTGGTCTTGTCGTCTGTACGCTTCCTCTTGTTACTGTCATCGTCCTATTTCTTCTTCCCCCATTTCCTATTTTTTGGAACGGAGGTTTTCTTCTCTGACTCCGCCTCTCCCTTGGCGGCCATCATTTCGTCCACAGTGATGTATCTCTTGGCATCTCTAAGCAGATCTATCATATTGGCTGGGGGTTCCAGGGTGGGGAAGTCATTGAGTTTGCCTCTTCTCAGCCCCGAAGTGAAAGTCGTGATAGCAGTGTCATAACTACAACCATCGATAAGGGCCAGCTCATCATTAAAATGAGTGACGTACTCCTTCAACATTTTTTTTTAGTTTTGCTTTAGGGTCAGCAGATAATGTGGGCCCCTTTTGAGCCATTGGCTGCTCACGAAGCGTGTGAGGAACGCCAATGTCAATGTACGAAATGAATTGATGGATTTCGGAGGAAGGCTATGGAACCACGTTAGTGCTTACGTATTCGAGCTTACAGGGAACGATTGACACATTATTGCATCGGACCCTCCCTTGAGCTCCATAACGTGCTGGAAGTGATCTTGCCGTGGAGATCCTTTTCTGATTGGGAGTTGTCCATATGGGATAGTTTCCCTACATGACTCGTGCTCCTAGATGTGTGGGAGAGGTTTCCCTTTCTGAGTGTTGTCCATGCAAGAAAGTTTCCTTTTATACTCTAATATATGTTTCCTAGTCGGATCCAATTTGTTGCTGGCCTGCCTGTCTTGGGTAGATCTCTCAAATACTTGCTTTAGAGGTCTTACGAGTATCGGGCCTGACCTCGTGATGAGTGGGCTTACTGGCTCATTGCAACACAGACTCGACTGTTTGGATTATGCCTATGATGGGCTACTGCTATTTGGGCCTTGCTGGATTGAGCGTGCAAATGGACCTGCTTTGTTCTGTAGACGAGATTATCATGACATGTGTACGGTGCTGACCAGAGGACTGTTTGATATATCATTACCTGCTATTGGAGAAAGCCACCAGGGTTGAGTGCACTTCCAATTATTCCATGGGACCTCCGAATTAGTTCTTACATTGCTAAGAAGAAGTACCGACTTCCCCTTAGGGCCCAAGTTTTTCTTCCATCTTCTTGTGCTCCCACGACGTCTTCCGCCATCTTTGGGAGATAACACTAGTTAACTTTGGGTGGTTGTACCCATTGCTTCTTCCTTGGATTCACTCATGACGCCTATTCGAAAGGCAGATTTGGCGAAGCAAAGTTATACATGCGTTTTAGCAAATCTTCGCTCGCACTTTGCTTTCTACGGAGCTCATATTCTTATAGTGTGTAAACCTTTGAATTGATCTGTCGGTCAAGCTTTGTAATAACTTTTTGATAATCAATAAAATCTTTTTTGTTGCCTGAATTCATTTTTTTTTAATGTATTCTTTGAATGAATGTGAGTTTTATTGGACTATGCGGACAAATCTTAGACTATCAAAAAAGTCACGGCTGTCTGAGTAGACAAAATCCTACAGTTTAAGAAAATTCAACTCTGATCAGGGACTAGACTGGCCCGGTCTGGAAAGGGACGCATGTAGTCCTGACCTTACTTGCTTAGTTCCATTTACGAAATAACTTGACTCATCAATAATCACTGAAGAGCGATCCTCGTGTGAGAGGGTTGTGCATTGCGGGTTGGCTGCTTCTTGAGTAGGTGTCAGGCTTTCGAAGTACTCCCACTTAATTTTATGTAGAACTAAAGTGATAGAGAAATCGCTTCGATATTTTAGATTTTGTACCACACTCTGACTCATTCTTTAGTTAAGTCAAGGTGACGGGGTGCCGCCATGGTCCGGATGGACTGGAACAATTGGGTGCGGTGAGTCGTTCGTGGACTGGACTCGCCCACTTGCGATGAACTATCCATGGATTAGGTTCGGTCTGCATGTGTGCTTCCTTGGCTCCTGAGGCGAACTAGGTCACTTATGTGGCAAGTTGTTGACATCCTGAATAAGACTAGACTCGGTCAATGTGCGCCTTTTTGGTCCCCGTGGTGGGACCAGTTATCGGTGAATTGTCCATGGGCTAGGTTTGGTCAGCATTAGTGCCATCGTGGTCATGTGGTGGGACTAGGCTATTTTAGGAGCAGTGAGTCGTCCGTGACTGGACTCACCCGCTTGCGATGAATTGTCAATGGATTGGGTTCGGTCAGCATGTGTGCTGCCTTGGCTCCTGAGGTGGGCTAGGTCACTTATGTGGCAAGCTGTCGACATCCTGACTAGGACTAGGCTCGGCTAATTTGCACCATTATGGTCCCCATAGTCGGACCGGGTTATCTTAGGAGAGGTGAATTGTTTGTGGACTGGACTCGCTCGCTTATGGTGAACTATTTGTGAATTGGGTTCGGTCCGCATGTGTGCCATTGTGATCCTGTGGTTGGACTAGGCTATTTTAGGAGTAGTGAATCGTCCGTGGATCAGACTCGCCCGCTTGCATTTAACTGTCTGTGGACTGGGTTCGGTCCTGCCTTAGCTCCTAAGGCGAAGTAGGTCACTTATGTGGCAAGCTGTCAACATCCTGAATAGGACTAGGCTCAACCAATGTGCGCCATTATGGTCCCCGTAGTTGGACCAGGTTATCTTAGGAGCGATGAGTCGTCCGTGGACTAGACTCATCCGTCGTACTGGGTTCAATTTGTATGTAGGCCATTGTAGTCCTGTGGTCAGACTAGGCTATTGTAGCAATGAATCGACCATGGATTGGACTCGCCCGCTTGCGGTGAACTGTCCGTGGACTGGGTTTGTTTCACATGTGTGCCATCGTGGTCTTGTGGTCAGACTAGGCCTGTTCCTGTACATGGATTCATATGAAATGGTATTCATTAAAGAGAGTACATTTACTGATAATACTTTTTCAATTGCTCTACATTCCCTAGTCTTTTCAGATGCTCTCTACTTAGGCTTTCTAGCCAGTTGGTTCTTTGCCTTCTAATTGTTGTCACCTTGTAAGGACCTTCCAAGTTCAGGCTTAGCTTGCCTTCTTTTGGGTATCTTGTGTTCGACTGGGTTTTTTCTCAATACCCAATAACCGAATTTGAATTCTTGAGGCATAACCCTCTTATTGCAGTGCTAGGCCATATTTTGTTGATATGCAGTTATTCTAATCGAAGCTCCTTCTCTTCGCTCTTCGAATAAGTCTAGTTTGACTTTTAGAGCTTCATCGTTGTCTTCCACCCCGAACTCCTTTGTCCTGAATGTAGACATTCCTAGTTTTACTTGAACCATTGCCTTAGACCCATATGCGGTGTGAATGGTGTCCCTCAAGTCAGAATCCTTATTGTGGTATGGTATGCCCAAAGGTGCCAAGAAGCTTGGAGACCCAAAGCCTCTTGGCTGCTTCAAGTTTTCTGTTGATTACTTTCAGGATAGTTCGATTGGTGACTTCCTCAAAGTGGTTCCTGCAGATTCCTTCATGGATATCTTGGAGGACATAGTTTACTTTTTTGGGGCCAGACATCTGAGCAGAGTCAGTCATTGATCTCTTGTACAACCTGTCGTTGAGGTGCGTGTATCGTACCGCTATATTTTTCAGCTTGCGAACCTCTAGCTTATCTGCTAGGATGACTCCATCTTTTATGTAGATGATTAGGGGGCTCATCTAGCTGGTTTCCTCGCTTGTGGAGAAAGTTTCGTGGAGCCCCTATTCATCTAGAACCGACTTCTCCTAGAATTCTATGAGTGCGTCGGAGTCGTCTTATGTGGACGAGGCCTTTCCAGTCAGATTGTCGGCTTCCTGGTTATTTGCCTTGGAGCAGCGGCTGAGTAATATTATCTTGAACTCTTTTTGGCATCATTTGCTTTCTTGCAATTAGCCATAATTTGGGGTTCTTTGACATCGAATTCATTGTTCACCTGATTGACCGCTAGTCGGGAGTCGCTGAACACCGTGATTTCTTCTACTCCGATTCCTTTGGCTAGTTTTAGCCCGGCTAGGAGGACCTCATATTCCGCTTCGTTGTTTGAAGTGCGAAAGCTGAATTTGATAGCCTTTTTAAGCGTGACCCCTTCTGGGGTATAAAGGATGATCCCCACTCTGCAATCCTTCACGTTGGTTGATCTGTCACATCGCAAGATCCATCCTTGTGGGGGGCGACTTGGGGTTCTCGTCCCTTTGCTAATCTTTCAACCTCAGTTCTCCTATCCCGGTGAACTCGACGATTAAGTCTGCCAGCACTTACACCTTAAAGGCTATTCTCGGAGTGCAATGGATGTCAAATTGTCCTAGCTCCACAGACCATTTGAAAATTCTTTCTGATAGTTCTGGCATGTGCAATACCGATCGGAGTGGGTACTCGGTTAGGACTATTATTGAGTGAGCTTGGAAGTAAGGTCTTAGTTTTCTGGAGGAAGTCACCAGTGCTACTGCCAGTTTTTCCAGATTAGGGTAGTTTGTTTCCGCCATATCGAACGTTTTGTTAATGTAGTAAATGGACTTCTGTTTTCCTTTCTCCTACCGAATTAGGACTGAGCTGAATGCATGATCTGAGACTGAGAGGTATATGTAGAACGTCTCGTCCGAAGTAGGTTTTGAGAGCAGCTTCGTGTTCATGTATGCCTTCAAATCTTGGAAGGCTTGTTCACACTGCTATCTCCATTGGAATTTGTTGTTCCCCTTCAGGATCTTAAAGAAATGGAGGCATATGTCTGAAGATTTGGAGATAAACCTGCTAGGAATGCCACCCTCCCAGCAGGCTCTGAACTTCTTTAATGTTTGTGGGCGGTCTCATGTTGAAAAGAGTCTAAATCTGCTTAGGATCAATCTCTATCCCCCTGTGGTTGGCTATGTAGACCAGAAATTTTCTTGATTGCACCCCAAAAGGTGCATTTCTGCGGGTTGAGCTTCAATTGGTACTTATGGAGTTGGGCTCATTGGAGGTCCGCCAAGGATTAGGACTGTGGAAGCATTTTACCAACATGACATCGATGTAGACTTCGCGGTCTTTATGATTTGTCCTTTGAACATCTGGTTCACCAAACATTGGTATGTTTCCCTCGCATTTTTCAGTCCGAACGATATTACCCGATAGAAGTATGTACCTCTATCTGTTATAAAAGATATTTTCTCCTGGTACGGCGGGTGCATTCTGATTGTAAATAGAATATGCGTCCATGAAGCTGAGTAGGTTGTGTTCAAAACGTCGCGTCCACGATATGGTCTATCTGAGGTAGTTGAAAGCTATCTTTCGGGCAAACATTGTTAAAGTTTGTGTAGTCCTTGCAGACACCCCACTTCCTTTTTTTTTCTTACCACCACTGTGTTAACTTGCCATTCTGGGTAGCTAGACTCCCTTATCATGCCGGCGTTCAAAAGTCTTTGCACCTTTTCATTAAAAGCTTGGGCGTCATAAACCTCATTTTCTTCTTGTCGGGCTTCAAATCAGGATTGACTGCCAGTAGGTGCGTGATTACTGAGGGGTCGATTCTCACATTCTCACCATGTCTTTCATTGTCCAGGCGAATTCATCCTGGTTTTCCTTTTAAGATCCTGGCTAGCTGATCTGCCAACACTATTCTAAGGTTAGAGCCTATCTGGACTGTTTTCATGTTAGCTGGACTGTCCAGGTATATTGTGATGGCTTCTTCTTTCGGTTGCCCAACATTCAACCTTTTTTTTTGGGCTGGATAGAGGTTTGACGTCCGAAGGTGGGGTGGGTTCTCTCTGTTTAGATTTGGTGTTTCCCCATTCAGATCCTTTTGCTTGGGTCCTTGTGTTCCATTTTCTGGTTGCCTGGTTGCAGCGTAATGACTATCTAGAGTGATAATCTAGTCTCCTATAATCATCCCTACTTAGTTTTCAGAGGGGCATTTGAAGCATTGGTGGTGGGTGGAGACTACCGTATCCATGTGGTGTAACCAAGGACGACCCAAGATCACGTTGTATTCAGAGCGGGCGTCTACAACCAAGAACCTTGTCAATTGGATCGCGTGATTGTTCCGACCAAGTAGCAGTTTTCTTCATTGAAGCCAAACATGGCTTGATTTGAAGGTGTCAACTCTTCTTCTACTAGCATTTTTAGGAATGCGTCTAGGAACGTTACATTGATGGAATTGCTTTTGTCTACTAGTAATCTTTTCACTTCCCAGTTTGCTATCCCTACTTAGATGACTACTATGCTTCGTTGTGGGGGAAGCAGACTACCTTCATGTCCAATTATGTGTTGGACGAGATGATCTTGGTAGTGCGATCTAACTCGTAGTTCTCAGCTCGATTCTTTAGTGAACAATTCGAGTGTTGTCTCTCATCGATTGCCCCATGAAGGACACATACCATATCAAGAGTCATATCTCATACTTCTTGTGTTGTTCATTTGCCTTGGGGTTGCATGTCCCCGAAGCTGATAAACTTATTTAGTCGTTCTCTCTAAATCCAGTACTAGATCTCATCTTTGAGGCTCCTGGAATCTTTGGTGTCATGGCCTATCTCCTTGTGATAAGAACAATGTTTATCTTTGTCACGCTTTGAAGGATCTCCTTTGAGTTTTGATGGCCACTTAATGTCTTCCCATTATTCAATGGCAGACAAAACGTCGGATAGAATGGAGTTGAGCGGAGTGTAATAGGGGGCACCTGGAGCCGCTGGCCTTGTAAAACTTTGCTTGATCGAGCCCGCTCTAGTTTTGCTTGGAACAATCTAACCTTTTATTCATGTCCTTGGCTTTGGAGGAGTGTTTTGGCTCGCGCATTTTCCACTTCCTGGCTGCCAATATTTTATCTAGGGTGATGTATTTCTGGCCGCCTTTTAACAGACCTGCCAAATCCACTAGGGGTTCTATGGTGAGGGAGTTGTAAAACTGACCTCCTCAGAGGTCGAAGGTGAAAGCGGTGACCGACGTGTCATCGCTACAATAGTCGATCAAGGTACACTCGTCATTGAAACGAGTGACGTACTCCCTGAGTGTCTTGCCATGCTTCTGCTTGAGGTTCAGCAGATACTGAGGTACTTTCCGAATCCGTTGGCTCCTTACGAACTTGGTGATGAATGCGTTCGCCAGAAATTGGAACGAATCGATTGATCTCGGTTAGAGGCTATGGAACTAGGTTAGCACAACCTTCTTCAGACTGGTGGGAAAAGTTCTGCACAGGATGGCTTCTGAACTTTCTTTGTGTGCCATCAAAAGGTGGTAATGTCAAAGATGGTATGACATATCTGATGTTCTTTTATAGAACTCGAGCTTTGGGGGGATGAACTTTTTCAGAAGAGGGGCTTTCATGATCTCTTCCAAGAATGGAGGGACAGTGAAATCATATAGGACATTAGGATCGATTGCATAATTAGGCACTTGCTTAATAGCATCAAGAAGCGTAATATTGACCTGGACTTTTCAGAAGGTTTCCAAAATTTCTTTCTCCTGTTCATTTTTCTTAGTATGGGAAAACTTGCGTGGTAATGGAAAAATAGGTGGAGATGGATTAGCAGGAACTGAACTTGGAACACTCACATTCTTAACAGGGGGCTTTGGTGTCTCAACGGTGCCTGGATCATCCGCCTGTAACTCAGCTTCCACATTTTGGCTCTGTTTGGGGACTATTGGCTCATTCTCAATTTGCCTACCACTCCTTAGTGTAATTGCTTTTCCGGTTTCAAACCCGCCTTTTGGATTTAGAATGGTAGAACTAGGAAGTTTTCTTTGCTTGCGAGTTTTTCCAATAAACTCAGCTATCTGTCCCATTTGTAGCTTCAAATCTGTTATATCTTTTGATTGGTTCTGCTGAGAAATAGTTAACGATTTCAAAATCTCATCATAATTAAGGGGCATACCTAAGTTGTGCTGAGGTGGTTCTGGTGACCTTTGGAAGAAACCCGGGGGTGGCTAATTTGAAGTTTGTTGTTGAGGCTGTTCTGAATTTCTCCATCCAAAGCTGGGATGATTTCTCCAACCTTCATTGTAAGTATTCGAATAAGGGTTATTCCTATAGTGATTTTGCCCGTGAAAACCTACTGCATTAACATTCTCCCAACAGCCATTCTCAATCAGCTGAGGACATTGGTCAGATGGATGTCCTGGCTTAGTGCACACACCACAAACTTGAGCAACTCCTAGCACATTCGGCTTCCCTAGAGCCTGAGTCACAAGTGAAGTAAGATTAGCCATTTGAGCTTCCAAACTAGAATTAGTACTTACCTCATGGACCTAGCGTTAAGGTTTTCCAATTCCTTCATACTGTTGGGCATTTAAGGTTCGGTTGGCAATCAAAGTCTTCGTCGCTATTGAAGTTTTATCAACCAAAGCTCCTCCTGCACTGCATCTAACATCTGTGGCTCAAAAGGAAGCAATCACTCATAAAAGTATTGAATCAAAAGCTCATTCTTCATCTGATGCTGCGGACATGATGCTATGAGAGTTTTGAAGTGGTCATAGTAAGCTGGATATGATTATCCTGGACCTTGCTGAATACCACTAATTTTATTCCCCAACAAGATGATTTTTGAAGTTGGGAAGAATTTCTTTAGAAACACCTTCTTCATGCTATCCCAAGAGTATACTGTTCCGGAAGGTAGTTTATAGAACCAATCCTTAGCCCTATAAGTCAGAGAAAAGAGAAATGTTCTCAGCTTCAGGATGTTCTCATCTACAGTTATTGGCGTCATACTGGAGCATACAACTTCAAATTCTTTTAAATGCTTATTTGGATCCTCCATAGAAAGACCATGATACTTTGGAATATGGTGAAGTAGGCTGGATTTCAGCTGGAATGACTCTTTATTACCCTGCGCGGCAGTTGGATACTAAATGCACAGGGGTGCAACATTATCCAAGGTGGATGTCGAAAGTTCTTTAATAGATCTGTTGTCTGCCATGTTGAGCTCTTCTCATTCAGGTTCAGAGTTAGACGTTTGTGACTCTTTTGTTTTTTTCCTTCATCTTCTAAATATTTTCTAAGGCTCCGAATCATACTCTAATAAGTTCTCGCTGGATCTCCTATTGCGCATGAACTAGTACTTGAGATAAAGACAAAAAAAAGAAAAATCAATAAAAGGAAAAATAAAAGTTAGATAATTAGCAATTTTACTAATCCCCGGCAACGACGCCAAAAATTGATGCGCTATTTTAGTAGCTTACAACTTAATACACTGTTATGTGATTGTAGTATAGAATAAGTAGGGATAGTTTTGGACCGGGGATTAGAGGGTTTGCCAATTAGAGCTAAGAATAACTAAGAGACAATTAACAACCTAATTAAGAAAATATTTGGGGATTTGATTTTTCTAATTTAAATTATGAAACTAACTAAGAAGAATATAATAAAACTTAAAAGATGGAAAATATGATAAATTAGCTAAGGGTTTATCTCCACACACCAAACATATACTCATAAATCAATGTTCAATAATCACTTGCTAATTCGTGAGAGACAATGCTCAAGATTAATCGTGATCAACACTGCATTAATCTTATTATTTTCTCAAGTTCGTTGAATTAAATTTACCGTCGCTTTTAAACTATTCTTATCGTGCTATCTAATCAGGAATCACAAGTTAGATAACAATCCAAGATCATTAAGTTTTGTGGAAACTATGAACACTGATTAGGCAATTACAAGTATGATCAGCATCTTGTTCTTACCTAGGTTTTTACTTAACCTTACTAACGTTCCTTGGTATTTACTACTTATGAGTACAATATTGTAACCATTAGTTGAAACTCTCTTATACTCTAGCCCCAGATCCTAGCATGCTTACTAAGTTGTCTACCTTAACAAACATACAAAAAAAAATTCTCTATAAAACAATTCAGCAAACAATCATTAATCAACAAGGAAGATTAAATTCAATTAATTCATAAAGCACATGTTTGGGGCTTCAAATTCACCCCTAGCTAAGAAGATTTTAGCTAGACACATTAATTATATCCAAACAGTAATCCATTATCAAATATCAAACTAAAATATGAGGAAGGGTGATGAGAAGGAACACTATCGCCTGATCCTTGGTGGTGGAGAGAGTCTACTGGGTGCGGATAGCGCTAAGAAAAAAGATTAAGATCTCCTCTCTTCTGCTTTGACCTGGTGTTGTGCAATCCGTTCCAGTGCTGCTGCTGATCCTCTTGGCTGAATTCTCTTGTGGCTGTGGTTGGGAACGAGAAGGGACGAAGAGGGAAGAAGGTGAACAGAGTGGCGATGTGGTTGAGGGGAGAAAGAGATGAATAATGATGGCTCTGTGGCTGAGGAGAGAAGCTGCGACAGAGAAGGGACGAAGAGGATGGAGGCTTGCGGCATGCTGTTGCGAGGAGGAAGGCGATGAAGAGAGGCCTGCGATGGATTTCGATTATGGTTGATGATGGGTTAGGGTTGTGTCTGGGTGTTGTGAAGGAGAAAGGGATGATGGTGGTGGTTGGGTGACGAACTGAGACAAAGATGGGGGGCGACAATTGTTGTGCTGTTGCGAAGAGGAGGAGTTACAGTCTGATGAGGTGTTTTGTGGCGAGATGATGAAGGCGTGGCTGTGGATCTGCGATGTGAAGGTAAAGAGGATGATGGTGGTTTGTTGGCTGTGATGATGTGGAGAACGATGGCTAGATGGAGGCTGTTTGGCGTGGCTTGAAGGGCTGAATTGTGAGACGGCGAGCGGCTGCGACGAGGGATGCATGTTGTGGATGGGTGTGATTGTTGCGAGGATGAAAAGGCTGTAGATGGGTCATCTCTCCAAAGCCAGGTATAGTCTCTTTTATAATCATGTTCTTTAGTTTTCCTTCCTTGTGTAGTTTCCTTTTGCAATAAGTCTTCCTAATTCAAACCAATTTGCACTTCTTAGCTTCTATTTTGGAATTTTATAATTGGGAACCTACACAAACACAAAAATAACAATTAGTACCATAATTAACAAGTAATAGCCAAAAATATATATAGAAATATGATACTAAAAATAGCCTAATTATGCTCCTATCAGAGTCGCAGCTACTGGTGAGTGAGAGGCAAAAAATTTGGGATTTTAGGGTTACAATAAATTTATGTAAACCCAATCAGGATAGGACGCATGTATAGGTCTATTCAAACGGATCAAAATCGAACCGTTTTGATTTCAAATTTAGGAACCGGACTCGAACTGTTCTCATAACGAATTTGGATCGTTTATTAATTTACAAAATCAAATCCAGACTGTTTGGTGCAAAATGGTCCGGTTTGATTTTAATTCGTGGTTCCTTGATCCGTTTGCTCACCCCTTGCCACCGGCTTGGTCACTAGATTCATCGGAAGTCAGTGGATGATGAAAGGACCGCACTACCTCCTTCATACCAAACAAAAGCCCGAAGAGACGATATGGGAATACGTCACACGTTCCACCAACAAACTGACGATGATCAATGGATGCAGTGATGACACAGACACTGCTACTTTTACCGCCAGGCTGGAAAAATGCCCCTTTTTTTATGCCCTCAACTTGGAACCTTCAAAAAGCATGGCGATCCTGTTGAAAACAACTCCAAAACACATTTCTCTCGATTAGATGAAAGTTGCCAGGAGGAAAATGACCAAGATAGGGAGAATCACACAAGAAAACGAGAAAATGAGGGGAGAAAGAAGATGAGATGGTAGACCCTGAGAAGATTGCATTCAGTCGAAGAGACATTGGAATGGCGGAAGGACTGAATCCAACCAGTGAGAACTCGGGAAGTTGCAGTGGCGCGACCCAGACACGACCGAATAACCAGTGTGATGAAAAAGAAATACAAACCATATACAGCCCTGAAGACAAGCCGGGCCAATATCCTGAAATATATGACGAATCGGGAGAATGTCAAATGGCCATTCAGAATGAAAGGAAACCCAAAAGGAGGAGACAAAAGCAAGTATTGTTCCTTCCACAAGGATCACGAGCACGATACTGAAGATTGCTATAAGCTGAAAGATGAAATTGAGCATTGGATTCAAAGAAGATGACTCGACGAATTCATTGGAATGCCAGACAAGCAGCTCAAAGGAATAGAAAAGGTAGATATCTCTGCCACAAGATCAAAAGAACAACCTAGGGAACTAATTTATGCGTTACACTGCATGGCCAGGCAGAGCAAAACGATCAACCCAAGCAAAAAAACACTTTTCGCTAGTGCAAATCTATATCGAAGTAGGAGTACCAACACTTTTACCAATACTCTAAACATGGTGAAACTTGTATCAATCAACTCACACAATTCAAGGATCCTACCGACGGATCAAGCCCAACTTGAAATACCGATAACGAAATTGATGGCAACAGACTCGATCAAACCTCGGCATGTGGTGCCGAACGCGGTGCTGACGTGAGCATGATCGAACAGTTTTACGCTTAACATGATCGGTCAAATTAATACTGCTCAGATACCGCATAGGAAAGCACCCCGAATCCATTAACTACAATGAGGAACAATGAAACATGATCAATAGCAAATCTAGCGACTGAAGACATAGACTATACGAGATAAAACAACCAAGACATGAATCTCTAACGTGAGGATAGACATCAACCAAGTAAAGATCATGAGGACAAAACAAATCACTCGTCAGTGTAGCGTAACTATTCAAGAAAAAACAACCGTTAGGATTGGTCGAAATATCCAAAAGGGAATATCAATAAAATAATTACATATTCGAAATCCTCATCTTACGCGTGGACAAAAGGATAAATAAGTCAAAACTTAGCCATATAAAGCAATCGGCATGTAAAGCCAAAAGAAATCAAAACACAAGTTGGATATATACAATAAACTTCTTGTCTGATCAACCATGAAGTAAAAGTTGGACGAACGAGTCAACTAAATTAATGAAACTTCGGGTCGACTAGAACGTCGAACCAATGAAGTAAAAGTTGGACGAACAAGTCGATTAATTAAAAGCAACTTCGAGTCAACTGGAACGTTGAACCAACGAAGTAAAAGTTGGACGAACGAGTCAACTAAATAAAAACAACTTCGGGTTGACTGGAACGTCGAACCAACGAAGTAAAAGTTGGACGAACGAGTCGACTAAATAAAAACAACTTCGGGTAGGCTGGAACGTCGAACCAACGAAGTAAAAGTTGGACGAATGAGTCAACTAAATAAAAGCAACTTTGGGTCGACTGGAACGTCGAACCAACAAAGTAAAAGTTGGACAAACGAGTCGACTAAATAAAAACAACTTCGGGTCGACTGGAACGTCAAACCAATGAAGTAAGACGAACGAGTTGACTAAATAAAAACAACTTCGTGTTGACTGAAACGTCGAACCAACGAAGTAAAAGTTGGACGAACGAGTCAACTAGATAGAAGCAACTTCGGGTCGATTGGAATGTCGAACCAACATAGTTGGACGAACGAATTGACTAAATAAAAGGATATTCGGGTCGAATGGAACGTTGAACCAATGATGTAAAAGTTGGATGAACGAGTCAACTCGATAAAAGCAACTTCGGTTTGATTAGAGCATCAAACTAACGAAGTAAAAGATGGAAGAAAGAGTTAACATAATTCAGAGAGCCTCGGGTCAACTAGTGCGCTAGATGAACTAACAAACAAACATTCTCATAAAAGCTTCGAGACAACCAACACAAGGTCGAAACAAACGCGTTAGAGCCTAGGAGAATTCAGATCAATGAAATTTAGACGATAAAAAATGTAGCTGTAAAAATCAAAGTTTGAGTACAATGCAACTCATTTAATGCAACTCATTTTGACAATTATGGCTGACCTAAAAAATCTATAGGCAACATAAACGAGTCAACAAGATGAACTATGAATACGAAGAAAAGTAAGAACAACATGGAGAAAATTCTTGTTCCTTAATAAGACTATTCTATTACATTAAAATAAGAAGGTAAAATAGTAGGAGATCATGCGAAGGCATCCATAACATCATCGACGACACCATCTAACGGACGAGGGGCAGTCGAATCACTGGTAGGAGCTCTCTCTTCAAGAGGAGGTGAAAGCAATGGCTCTTCAACCGTTGGGCCGTCCAAAGGACCCGGAAGGTCTTCATCACCATCTTCATCTTCAAAAGTCTGATAGACCAAGTGACGGTATCGAGACAAGTCAACACCAAGCCCTCGATATAGTCAAGAAGCTCAGTTCGTCCATCAACGTTTCGCTGCCAACTTGCCACTTCCATAATGTGAAGCCTTTCTTTAACGGAAGCAAGTTCATTCCTGGCTACAATAAGTCGCCCTTCAGCAGTGGTAAGCATTGCGGAGGTATTTGCCTTGACCTTGTCAAATGCAACCACTAATTGCTCCACCCTTTTTTGGTGACATCGCGGTTGATAGATTGCTCTATCACGACACGTGCAACATCATCATGAATTGCCTTATTGGTGGACAACTCCTTCTCCACATTGTGTAAGCGTGCACAAACACTGTCTAATTCGGTTTTTAAAGATTCAAGCTTAGCTGTAGACCGATCTCGTGCACCCTTCGCTTCAACCAATGAGGCTTGAGCAACCCTAGCCTTTTTTATATTCTGAACATCGCACTCTTAACATGTCAGATTGACAAAGGACGTGGGAAAACACCAACAACAGCGCATCGAAATTCTTCTCCAGAGAAGCCACCTGGTTACGACTAGCTTGGTAACCTAAACCCATCAACCCTGCGTAGGCAAGATGATTCATCCCATCCATTATATGTCTAAGGCCATCATTGAAATGAAGGTCTGGATCCAACACAGACATCGAAGGCCTCTCCACCGACCGTCTGTGTCATTCGTTGATCAGCCTACGTGCGCCATCCTGCACGTCAAGCTGGGAAAACCAACAAAACTTCCCGTCCGACTTAACCCGACTCTCTCCAATGGTAGGCTCCATCCAACTAATTCGTGAACAAAGGACGCGGGGATCCGGAAGCACAGAGGAACCACCACCAACAGTCGAGAAGGAAGATGGAACGATAAAAAAGCCATCCTCACCCTCTCGCTGCGTAGTAATCGCAACAGAAGCAGAATGAGTGGTAGTCCCAACGAGGACAAGAGAACCTAAGTAGGCAGAAGAAGGCAAGACCTCCGCCGCATTATCCACAGGAAAAGAAAGAGAACAGGGAGACTGCACCTCGAGAACTTGACCACGACCACCAAGCTCCTTAGACTGAACAACTGCTAGTTGGAACATTTTATCATCGATGGCCCTAGAATCGTCATTGGAGCACTTGGTTGCGTCAGGACAACCACAACAGAAAGAAGCCTTTTTTCGCCATCATCCAACGGGCGAATGCTCTTTTTTATTGCTCTCCAATGCCAACTTCATCTCTTCAGCCTCTTGCAGAGATAAGCGATCCTCCCTCGTAGGCACCCTATCAGCATAACTCTAATAAGAAAAGGGCGACGAGTAGAATTGAGGAGCCGCTTTCTCTTCGGAACACGGTCAAAACTTATAAACAACCACTTCGACGGACTAACAGGCCTCATAACCTTTCTCTTCTTAGAAGTCGGACCAGTAGTGCCAACGCTAACAGGAGCATTGAGATCCGTAACATCCGAGCTCACTTTCCCATCAACGATAACATTAACACCGCCAGCAAGAACAGCGTGAACATCAATCTCCACAGCTTGCCTCTCAATCAGCAGAGCCCGTTCAGCTTCATTCATACTATACAAACCGCTGTGCTCCACCATGACATCAGAAAGAAAAGTGTCTAAAGGAACCCTGGGAAGCTGCAAAAAATGCTCGTTGATAATCTGTTCTTTTGCAGTCAAATGCAGATCCCTCCGCTTGTTGGGAACCCAAAAAACCTCACTATTTTCTGACCCCACAAATTGAAGTAGGCAGAACGAACATAAACATAAAACCAGTCCCATTACCAACCCCTGATATCATCGTTAATATTACCAAAACACGCAGGAGAACGAAGAAAACAAATACTCTTGGACATCAATAGACCGACCACCAAGTGCAAAGTTCTAGCAGTCAAAGGGATACTAGAAAGGATGGCTCTTGCATACGTGGAAACCATTACCCTCCAACCGTTAGGACCCATCTGAGCAAAATAAATACCCAGAAAGTCTAAATAAGCCTAGAATAACTCTGGAACTGGAAATCGAAGACCAAATTGAAACATACGTGGGTAAAGTGCAATATACCCCTTCCTCGGATGATAAGGACTGTCGTTTTGTCGAGGTAAACTGATCTCAAGGTCGGAAGGCAAAGAGTAGTTAGAACGAATGCTATCCGAGATTGCCTGAGAAACCTTCTTGAGAGATAAATGGGCTTCGCAGATAGCTAACTGCTCATCGTTTAGTAAGTCACCGACAGGCATCGCGAATAGCCAAGAAAAGAAGAAAGAAGACGACGAAAAGAAGAAACAACCCTAATTTCAAAAATGGCGTAAAGAAAGAGACAAACCCGTCACGTTCCCCTTTATATAGCCGAACAATGAAGAGACTGCTCATGGGACGACGTGTGGGATATAATGGTGCACGAAAATCCAAAAAATGTGCACAAAAAAGAACGGATAAACAAGTAATCGAGATGATCGACCCACCAAAAGTTGCTAACAACATAAAATTCAAGGCAATGATAGAATTGAAAGACTAACTGTCACGAAGTTAGTGGCCATGTCGGCATACCCACTAACTAAAAGGGGGAGTAGCTGATGATACATCAAAATAGATCAACATCGCAGCCATACACGTGGCAAAGAACATCAATCACGAAGATCTGGCGCCCATCTACTTGGCTACCTCGTAAAACCCAAGAAGGTTAAAACCAATCGTAAAGACCCAAACAAGGCCCATTGTAGGAAGACATAATCGAAGCCCAAATCCAGGTCTGCACGAACCAAAGCCCAAATCTAGGCCCGATATGAGTTCTCTCATAAAGAAGGGGAACATTGCACAAAAAGAGTCGTGGAAGAAGTTACGCCTCCACGGGCGCATCTCCATAAAGGAGGAGACTGTTACGAGAAACATCTCCTTCGATTGTGCCTCACATGCTTAAGTCACGCAGAGAATTAATCACGACCATTATAAAAGGTAAAGGGTACATTCAACAAAAGTATGCAACTTTAACTGAGTTTTGTCCAGATTTATTTCCTTTTTAAAATAGAGTCGCTAACTTAAGCATCAGAGTGCCTTCACTACACCACAAATGCTTATTCACAGCGTTTCAAAAACGCTATTGTAGGATATCATAGCGTTTTAGAAAACGCTGTGTCTGTCGGAGCTATAATAGATACAGGGTTATTTATAGCATTTTAGAAACACTATTGTAAGTAGACCATTTATAGCGTTTTTCAAACGCTATTGTTTATTTGTAATAGCGTTTTAAAAATGCTATGGTTAAAACCTATAATAGCGTTTAAAAAGTGCTATTGTTTAGCTTGTGACAACACTAAAACGCTATTGTATAGTTACCAATAGCATTTCTGAAACGCTATTGTATAGTTACCAATAGGGTTTTTGAAACGCTATTGTCTTCCCTCACGTAGCATTTAACAAATGCTATTGTATTAGTTTCTATAGCGTATCTCAATGCCCTTTTTTTCTATAGAACTCATCAAGTGCTATCAAATGACTTTTTATAACATCTTATAAGTTTTATTTCTAGAAAATAAAAACTTAAATGTGCCAAACACTTGAACATTTCAATGAACGGCGAGGCACAGTAATGTAATTAATATGGTGATGTATTACATCGAGTCACAAAATCTATCAAAATATATCAAGTACAATAACAATTTTTGAAATTTCGGGTTTTCGGGTGTTTACTTGTCCATCACTTGAAGATTCCCATGTTGAACACTATATCTTGAAGCCACTGTTAGGGATTCTATTGTTACTTGTAAAGACCTCCTGAAAATTTTTAGTTAGTTCATTCCATTTAGATGCCTCCCAAGTGTAAACACATTTCTTCTTAACCAGCAGGATATGATAGATCTACCCATAGTACCATTAAGTGCAAGCAATACCTGCATTCAAATTTCAAATGTCTCAAACTCATCTGTGATGCAATTGTGGCAACAATTTTTTTTTTCCTTTGTAGAATTGTGTAAACTAATTAATGATTCCACAAGTCCTTCAGTAAATCCTAAAAGTACTCTTTAGTTGGAAACTCTGTTAAAGAATCAATAGAAGATCACTATTCCATGAATTCATTACTTATCGTTAAGCTATGCATAGTGAATTCCATATCCCCACCATATAAGGCGCAATCTAATGGTGCATTGAGCACCAAGTGTAGTTGAATTAGAGTCCCTGGGTCGTCCTTCTTCACAACTTTGATATCTCCACCCATTTTTTTGACCTACCATGCCTGTGCATCAGGTACATTATCATAGACAAAAAGTTACTCTAATCACGCCTAGCATGAACATATCCCCGTATCCATTATAATTAACATGGATATTACATGCCAAAACAAACATCGCAAAGCCTAGAACAATGACTTTTCATTTACAAATAGTAGAATTAGGAAAATACAACGATCCAATTGAGATTGGATGATGGAGGAATGAAGAACAAATAGTTTCTTCCAACCTGAGTTGAATGGTTGCTGATGGTGCAACAATGTTCTATAAGACAGAATGGCTCAGAACAATGATTTTCCATTTACAAATATACTAGGATAGGGCACATACAATAGTTGAGCACAATTCTTCAAAACGACATTTGACTATTTTCCTACACCGACACACAATGAATAATGCAAACATTAAGCTTACCAAGGTCCGCACTATGCATAAACCAAGACCAGATCCACCATACCTGAAATAGGAAAAAAATAATTAAAAGGTTCGGACCACCCATAACATGTAAAGGATTTCTAGTTTAAGCAGCAGTTTACAAGAGATACCACAAGTCCAAAAAACTTGACATTCTGACAGATGGGCCTTAGCTTGCTCTGACGCAAGCCAAGAATTCATATAAATGACATAAGCATGTACACCACTCTGGGTTACCTATATTGAGTATATAACATAGAGGGCCATTTAAACTGTTGTGAACTGCCTACGTTCGAGTTGTTGAAGGATCAACTTGCTCAAAACTCTCAAATATAGACTCCCATTTGCTTGGATCAATTCCTGTGTAAAAAGAAAATTTTATCAAAATAAAGAAGATTTTGAATCATACAAGGAAAAAAAAGAGGAGAAGAAGAAGTTATTATACATTAAAAAGCAATAAAGTCCATACCACAACCTGTGTCATCAACTTCAAACCACATAGTAGTTTTGTTGCCTGACTTGATGTTTCCCTTTGCATGGTCTGGTTGTTGCTTTGTATTTGCTCTGAACACAAATTAAGATTTCTGATCAAGAGGTAACTTCTCAGAGTAAGTATCAGAATTGAAGCTTTCACACCACCCACGCAAAATAACATGGCCAGCTGAAATGAATTGAAAAGGGCAACTCGTGTAAGCTTACACTTAAAACTTCTAAGAACTAGTATCATATTATTCACTGCTGCTTTCGGAATATGTTACTTACAATTGCTATCATTGTTTTATTTTTAAAAGGCAACTAGAGTCTTTCATGGATGCCACCATAATATGTTGTGGCTCGGTTTGAACCCTCAACATGTAATACTTTACATCACAAGTCTTTGCAACTAAACTACCTGGTATTGGTTACGATAACATAATTGTCGATTTTTAATACCATAACTGTCAGATTTTATTTTTATACTTAGTTTTAGTACTTACACTTCAATCCCGAAGGAAGGGGAACAAAAGATTGGAAATTATTTTAGGTCTGAATTGAAGGACTAAGGTAAACAAAAAAAATATTATGTGGAAATTAGAAATGACAACCCATTTTATGTATTCACAAAATGGATACACTTTTATTAACTTTGTTTATCAAGTAAATTTGCAGTAATGAGCAAAGAGTTGCACTTACATGAAGTAAACTTGATAGAATTGCTAATGAGGTTCGCAAATATCTGGATAACTCTAGCTGAGTCTCCCAGGACTAGTTTTGGCATATCATCTGCAAAATGAGGCACAGTCAGAGAAATAGATTTTCACCATTTTTCTGTTTTTGGGTCTTTTTGAGATGAATATTGGTCCCATAGTGAAGAAAAATATACCAGAGAGATCCAAAACAGTCTCCACATTGTGGTTCATGCACTGTACAGAAAACATATCAACCAGTCCTTCAAGTTCCTGTCCCAAGTCAAATTCAGCTTGTTCCAGAACCAGTTTTCCGGATTCAACCTACAAAATATTAGAACAGAAATAATGAACCTATCCAGTTTCCAACAAGCAAAAATGAGTTTCCAGAAATAACGAACCTATAATCACCATAAAGAGAAAAAACGCTAAGTAGGAACGATTGTCAATCATAAACCCACATGGAGTCTTCTGATGAGCCTCAAAGTCTATCATTTTGGACTGAATTAGGCTACTAATACAAACATGATGAGCCAGCTCCAGTGGCAGTGCACTGACTGGGTTATCAGAAGAGGGCTGAGTTACCCTGAGAGACTGGATTGCTAATTAACCTTCTGATCTATTTTGGAAGTAGGTAGTTTCTTGTAGAACCTGAGTAATGCCTCAATTAAGAAGAGGGCCACTTATTCCTGAGGCAAATTTAGTGAACCACATTTTCTATGTTGTTTCATCGACATGTGCCTTTTCGAGTGCTTTGAATGCTTCTGAAAAGCCTTGATGCGAGATCGATGCACCACGTCCTTGTACAGTATTACCGAGTAGCATCCAACTGTTGATCTTTGTGCTTGCAAGCTACCAAGCAATTCTCCGAAATGAATTAACTCATTTTTCCAAGAACATTTTGCATAACAATCAAGCTAGAAATAATTTCCTGTGGCAAACAAGCCTAATTCTTCAGGCTAATTTATGTGTTCCAACTTTACAATGGCAGCAATACCTTGCAGCTGTTAACCAAATCAACTTTTCTTCAGGTTAGTGATTTTCAACCCGAACAAAATCTGAAACTAAGCCTTTTCAAGGAACTACTTTCAGCATATTCCTCATTGGTAATTTTAGGTTTTGTTTGCCTTCGCTTAAGTTATAAGCTGCTTTCACCTTTGTAACATACACAAAGGATAGCACCTTCTCTAATGTACTAATTGCAGTCTGAATAAGTAATCAAATAAGCTGTCTTTGAATTCAGGAAATCAAGCATCCACAAAGAATTATTTTGCCCAACAATCAGAACAGAGAAGTATTCACTATGATTTCATGCTTAAAGTTAAGTTCAACCCGATAAGCGAATTGAACTGAAGAAGAAAACCCCTTTCAATAGTGAATTTCAAAAAGAGTAAACAAACCCAATGTTCAGGCTAAACATTAATGTTCAATAGTGTAAGGAAATAAACATGAATGAATTTCAAAGAAAAACACACAAAATTTTAATTTTTTGATAAAAATTCTAAGAAAAACACCAAGAACCAAAAAGATTCTTTAAGTAGCTTATGTATACATACTATTCATTAAGGATTTCATGCAAAAATCAAAGCTCCATCCACCAATAAAAAAAAAAACAACCAATATCATACAACCAATCAAGATTTCTTCAAGTTGAAAGTCTTGCAAGGTCTTGACATTTTTTCAATTCAACATTATCCTTATGCAATAATAGATAAACTTATCATGAGATTGCAAAATTCATACGCCTAATCATAACAACTGTTCCCTATTATTGAGAATATCAGATTAATTTTTTAGCAAGTACTTCTTTAAAAGATTTAAGAAAATGCTCCAGAATATATTTTATGGTGCTATATCAATTAGTTGTTATCACAATAAGCAACGTGCCCTTATAATATGTACATACCTGGTTTACAAATCTTACAAGATCATTCAACTTCTCCATTGCAGTCCCCATCTGCGACATGTAACCTCCTGCAACTAAAGGATCAACAGCTAGAGTATTTGTTAGAAGTTCTTGAAGTTTACCCATTCCCTGAGAAAGAGCATCTTCAGCTTGCTGAGATGAATGTTGCAAATTTCATACATCCCTGAGTTGTTGCTCCGTCAATGGGTCAAGTTGTGGCGTGAGAACCTGTTGTCAGAATAAGCAATCAATGATTTTATGTTATCAGTCACAATGGACTGAAGGCACACTTCATTCTAGAAGGATGGTCAGCGAAGGAGAAAGGGAGGAGGAGATGGTGTACATCCTCATGTTTCCCTCCAACCATTTCTCCATACAATGAACGACACCCCTCAAGTTTGTCTCCGTCATGCACAGTCCATCCCCTAAAAAAAAAAAATGAGAGAGATCAATGGGGCATCGAGGATGGCCTGGCCATGTAATTCACACTGTCATTCTCAGCTCTTGCAAGATTGTTCAAAACTGATTTCAAAGACCAGGACCCGAAAGTTGGGTATGCAACCTACTGCAATTGGAGAACTGTTAGGAAACTTCGATCCATGGTTGTTAATGAAGCATGATACTTTTTAATTTATTTTCAATAGGTATTGACATATTAGGGACAAAAAACATTTTTTTACTAACTCAGGAGGACCCCTTCTTTTCATTGTAAATTAAGGATCCTACATACACATGACTAAATGAAAATTATATCATTTGTGCTATGTTTGAGCTGAAATTTTGGGAGAATTAAAGACTAACAACAAAAACAATCTGTCAAATTATCAGCTTGTTCGACATGCGTGCCTCAATCCGTGCTAAGTGGGATAAAAGAATTCCTTTATTAATATCTAGAAGCGAGTGATGCGAGGGCCCACCTTGGGCTAGCCAGCACCCATTGTCCAAGACCACCTGCTTGTGGGCAGTCCTTAAACACTATCAAAGGTCGTTTATCAAGATATTTAATGCAAACTTAAACACGTGTCTCGATGAACAATTTCGAAATGGCTTGAAACTATGGTGCGTTATTTCTAGTGTTAATCTATAATTTTTTTGAAATTTTCAGTTCAAATGAATTAAAAAATATTTTTTTAAATTTAATAGGGTCATAAATTTACAATGAAAACCAAGGGGGTCATCTTGAGTTAGTAAAAACCATTTTTTGTCCCTAAACTCCCACTATCCCAAGACACCGAATAGGCCCTCCGTTGATTCCCGTCTCTCAATTCACTATCTTCACTCTGATTTCACTTAATTCTTTACATTTTTATCCATACGACTGCTGCACTTTTTTTATTTTTTTTATTTCCACCATTTACTTATTCAAACATCTATCTCTCAGGAGCATCCGGTGCTATAAAATATTGCCTAAGTGATTAATAAAGGATCACTCTAGGGTTTTTTCCAAGAGCCCTAATTTCACAATTCCTAGAAAAATAAGTGATACTAATATTAAATACCTCCATCACACCATTACAACCCATTATTTAAATGTGCTAGCTTAGGCCAACACTAATTACTTTCTAATTATAAATCCAAAAATCAATTACAATTACAAAACAATCCTTAAATTAAATGAGCACATCAATTGTGAATCTCTAATTGGTATGCCTACATCAAAAGACGTGCCCTCGACAGACTATCTACCCTCTCAATGCCCAAGTTAGAGGAAGGGATTCTTCTGGGATCTGTAGAACAGAATCAGGTGGAGTGGATGTTGATAAAAATTTCATATATGCATGTAACCTGACTTTGGTCTTTGTGCTAGCATGTGATTAACATCAGCTCACAGCTAGTGACTGAAATCCTAATATTTAGTATTGGACTACACAAGATTCATTCAATGATATAACCGTAAAACAACTAAAATTGAAGTGAGAAACTGTTCAGCCCTCATATGCTGTTTGTATGAATTAATTATTAGCCAGCGATAGTGTAGCATGCAACATGGTAGTAAGGTATCCGCAATAAACATATGATGAAAATGAAGAGATGAATGTGGATACAACAAAGGACAAACCAGGGTTAACACCAGAAGCCCCAAGATTACCACCATCCAGTGCATTACCTACATACAAACCCTGCAAGAACCCATTTACTGCCACATTAGATAAGTATAAAAGGCGAATATCCAATTCTCAAGAAACTAATTGCTACGAGAAAAACTTCCAGGCACCTGTTGTCTAGCTCGCTTAAGCTCTTGCTCAATTTGAGTGAGCTTCAAACGACTTGACTCCAATTGTTGAACATAGGCCTGTCAAGTAACAACGATCAAATCATTTTGCAATTGAAACAAGCAAATACTTTTCTTGAGTATATATATATATGCATAACTTCCTTGCTTCATTTCTATTCCTACCATTTTCCTTAAACGGCTTTTGCGGGCGGCTTCACGATTTTGAGCAAGTCGCCTCAATACCTGTAAATAATTTTATGCATTAGTTGCAATTGATATTGATGGAAATTAACTTAATGATTATCTAGTCATGCCTCATTCTAGCTAAGTTAGGGGAGGATAATGCAATTACCACATCAATTTTTAATGTATCAACACATTAACATGTTGATACATGAACTTGGAAAAATGGAGATGGTTGAACTTATGATGAAGACAAGGTAAGCTCAGATGTGAGTTGCCCTTCTACAACACACAATGTTCTCAAAGACGATACTGTTAAGAGAGTTATGAAATTGGTAAATTTTGAATTGTGCGGAAATTATTTCATTACCTTTAGGGTTCCCATTTGTGAAACCATGACAAATGGAAAACATTGAAGTTTCTCAGAATAAGAAATAACATACAAAAGAGGCTTAGATAGCAAACGCCACACGACATAAACAAAAGGCATACACACCATATAACATAAAACAAAAACAAAGAAGTTACCACCGGATCAAAGAGAAGCAAATCAGAACTCAAGCAATTTCGTCTAATTTACGAAATATTATCCTCATCTTCCAGAAAACTCGACACCATCTAGACAATAGACCCTTAGTCCCCAAGACATATCCTCAGAGAAAACCCGAAATACATCCCTATCTTGAAATTAAAACAATTCAGAAGAGTAATAGTTAGGCAGAATTTAGATAAAGATCCAAGAATTTCTAAAAGTTCACTTGTTAACTTCAAGTACTCAAGAATCAAAATTAAATAATACCTGAGACAAAACTCTGAAGCTGCTATGCTGGCAATTACCTTCCCCTACACTGCTTGCTTATGCAACCAAGTAAATATTGTGCTATAACATACCACTTCTTACAACCAAACTTCTCAACTAACTCAATAATAAGAACATCTTCCTGAAAATTTCCAACAATAATATATTAGTCTCACATACACAATGTCTAAATGTCTTCATTATCACAAATTTAGTTGAGAAAAAAAATACTGAGATGTTTACTCTGTACCTCTTTAGCCCAAGGTCCGTTAACAAGACCAGGACTAAGAACCTTTTGCCAACGATGCAAGCATTGAACATCTGACCTACCCGGAAATGATTCAGCTGCAAAATATCAGAACTATGTGAATTAAGACTTGACCCAATGTTAATCAATGAAATAGGTGTTTATAAAGAGGTCAAAGTGAAATTAGAGCTATAAAAGAAGAAAAAAAAACAGCAGGAGTGAAGTAATAAACATCAATGTAGCAAATTTGTGGAGCATCACATGACATGAACAAAATCATAAAGAGACAATGAAACGAGATAAAAAAAGGGAAAACGATGGTGTGGGGTTCTTCCGAAATCGGATTTTTACTTCAATTTCAAAAACCCTAGAGCTTCAAAAAGTGAATGAAATCCATAAAAAAAAACATAAATTTCTTCTTAATCCAACAAAAAGAAGAAGTAAACCCCATCTATCAGAAGAAGAAGCTAACCTTGTTGTTGTTGAAGAGATGGAGGTACAGAGCCATGGTTTGCTGCGAATAAGAGGAGAAAGGAAAAGGGGCATTGGCAAGTTGAAGCCTTTTTTAAGTGAGCCAAGGTTTCGCCTAGATCTCTCTCTAGAACTGCCCTCTTCCTCGAAACGAGAGGGATCAGAACGTGAAGAAGAATGTGGAGAAAATGTGAAGAAGAAGAACTAGAGAAGATCTGAAGATAAGAAGAAGAATAAGTGAAGAAGATATGGAGATGTGAAGAAGTGAAAAAGACCTTATTTTGGGGGAGAAAAGAGATAAAATCGGGTGAAAATAAAATTTTGAGCGGCGCCAAAATCCCCACCCAAATTAGACAGTGTTTTCATTTTTAAAACCTTTAAATTTTGATTTTTCATAGCAAAATTTAAAAAATTCTATTGAGAAATGCTATGAATGAGAGTGTGTGATGTAATCATAGCACTTTGGACAAAAACGCTATAAACATGTGCTATAAATTAGGACTTTTCTTGTAGTGCGTCGACCACCAAAAAGGTGGTCTTTGGAAGTCTAACATCTGTTTTGCATGTCAAACTCTTAGGAGGAGGAGATTTGGAAGCATCAGCGGGAATCACTACCCAAAGACATATCTCAATGAAAGAGGAGACTGTTACAAAAAACGTCTTCTCATCACGCCCTACATGCTTAAGTCACACGGAAAATTAATAACGGACATTATATAAGGTAAAGGGAACATTAAAAAAGGTATGCAATTTTAACTAAGCTCTGTCTAGATTTAGTCTTTTCCCACAGATTTACTGACTTAAGGATCGGAGTGCCTTCGGCCACCAAAAATGTGGACTTTCGCAATCTATCTTGTTTTGCATGTCAGATCTCTAGGAGATCGAATTTGGATGCATCGGTTTGGCGCTGTCTGTGGGGAATGACAATTTTCTTTTCCAAAAGAGAATTTGTAGTTGGTAATTTCCTTAGCACGAGTCAGTATCAGAAAAACTTAGTGCAAATGGAACATACAACAAATTCTCAGCTCAACAATCAAAGTAATTCTTCTGCTAGTGAAGTTGAATTACCAGTAAGGCATGCCCCAAATCCAAATCCAACACCAACATAACTAATCATGCTAGGTAATTTAGTATCACCACTTGGAATGGTGGCCCAACCATCTTAGCATCTGGCGGTAAAATGACAGATCCCCGTGTGGACCAACTCTTGTTCCAGATGATTATCTAGTCAAAGTAGTTGAAAAACTTAGCCAAGAACGTGCTTAATCTGCTAAACACATCCAAACGCCACCATAGCAGAACTCTGCCAACCACGTTAGAGAGAACCATGAAGTTCCTGCCGAACTTCGACGAGCAAACTTTGAAAGCAGTGAACCACAAGGAGATGGATCACAGAGTAATGGAATTATTCCACCAGCTCTATTCAGAATCGGAGTCATGGATCCCAACGTGCTTTACGAGTTGTCCAGCCCGCCATTCTTTGACACACTAATGAAAACCACTCTGCCAAACAAGTCAACTCTTCCAAAGTTTGAAACTTATGATGGCACTACTGATCTGACAGACCACCTGGGACATTTCCACCACATGATGCACTGAAAGAAAACACAAAGTCCATTTTTTGCCAAACCTTTTTGACCAACCTCACATCCACAACGATGAGTTGGTTTAACAGTTTACCGCTCAGGTCGATAGATCCTTCCATACATTAGCCACCGCCTTCATCACAAGGTTCAGTGGCAACCAACGGATCAGAAAGGGCCCATATTACTTACTCTACAACAAGCAGAAGCCTGAAGAAACTATCAGGGAGTATGTTATTCATTTTACTGATGAGTTAACCATGATCGACGAATGTAGCAATGACACAACCACTTTCACCTCTGGATTGAAAAGAGGGTTGTTTTACAACTTCCTGAACCTGGATCCACCGAGAAACATGGCGACCTTATTAAGGACCACCCAAAAGTACATCACCCTCTAAGAGATGTTTGCCGCCAAGAAGAAAAATTAATATGAAAAAAGATCCTTCCCAAAAAATCGGGAAAGGAGTGAAGAAAGACGAAGAGATGACATGCCACAGGAGGAAAATGGCTAGTCAAAAAGTCATCAGACCAATGGCAGGTTCGAATTCAACAAACAATAATTTGGGAAGCTGCAATCCGGAAGATCCGGACATGAACGGTCAACGAATGCGGTCAACACGACATACAAGCCGTTCACGACTTTGAAAACAAGTCGAGCAAATGTCCTGAAGTCCATGGCGAAGTAGGAGGACATCAAATGGCCACTCAAGCTGAGAGGAAACCCAGCACGACGAGATAAGAACAAATATTGCTATTTTTACCAAGACCACAGACATGACACATAAGACTAGTACAACTTGAAGGATGAAATCGAGTACTAGGTCCAAAGAGGATGACTCAGAGATTTCATCAGGCTGAAGGACAAGAAGTCTAAAGGGAAAGAGAAGGCAGATACTACCATGGGGTCAAACGAGCAGCCCAGGGAGCTGATACATGTCGTAACACGGTGTAGCTGGCGAGAAGGAACGATCCAACCGATCACGAAAGTGATCCGATACCTGGAGCCTTTTGTACAACGTGCCAGAACTACTCAATAAACTCTGAAATTTTCAGAAGAGGATGCAAATGGAGTTCATTTCCCCCATAACGACGCCCTGGTGATTTCAATATTGATAGCCAGGTGGGAGATCAAGAGAGTACTAGTCGACATGGGTAGCTCAGCCAACCTTTTATACCTGATGACATTCCGCAAGATGCAATTCAGCGAAGAGATGCTTACACCCAACGACCAGTCGATGGTTGGTTTCAGCGGAGAACAATGTCGCTCACTCAGGATGATTCGATTACCAGTCAAAGTAGGAGAATCAGGTAAACAAGTCCTATTAATGAACTTCCTTGTTGTCGATGCTTCATCCGCGTACAACATGCTTCTTGGACGACCTTGGATACACGAGATGGGGCGCGTGAATGCCACTGTGCAACAATGAAGGCCCCGAGCAGATAACAATCATTGTCACCACCAGAGGAGCCGCTGCAGCAACTTGGTCAATCGCAAATGGATCCCGACCTCTTAGAGGACATTGCAGTGCCAATCAGTTCGAGAGGCTGACCAAATACTGGACAACCAGACAAAAAATCAATACCAGTCCATCTGGACTGTGAAGAGGGAGAAAAACAATACCGATTGGTGCAAAAATCCACCCAGAACTAACTAAGTAGCTAATCCAACTGTTGAAAGCTAATCAAGACATCTTCGCTTGGACAATGAAAGACATGATAGGCATTGACCGCTTCGTCATCACTCACAGGCTGCAAGTCAACCTGGACAAGAAGCTAGTCCGATAGAACAGAAGCCAGTTGCCCCAGAACGCAACCAAGCTATAGACGAGGAGGTACATCATCTAATGAATGCATGAATGATCAATGAATCTCGCTACCTGGATTGGCTGGTCAACGTGGTTTGGGTGAAGAAAAAGAATGAAAACTGGAGAGTATGTGTAGACTACAAGATCTGAACAAGGCCTGCCCAAAAGACAGTTTCCCACTCCCACGAATAGATCAAATAGTGGATGCCACTGTAGGACACGAACTCCTAAGATTCATGGATTCATACTCTGGCTACAACCAGATACAGATGCACCCACCCGACCAGGAAAAGACATCTTTCATAACATAAAGAGGTACGTGCTGCTACCGAGTGATGCTAATTGGACTAAGGAATGCGAGAGCCACGTACCGTCTTGTAAACAGGATGTTTAAGGATCAGATAGGCAAGACCATGGAGGTGTATATTGATGATATGTTATTAAGTGCTTGCAAAAAAATGACCACATCAAAGACCAGGAACAAGCCTTCTTTCAACTCCGAAGGTACAAAATAAAGCTGAACTAGAAAAATGCACATTCGGGGTAGAATTAGGGAAATTCCTCGGTACATGGTCAACTAAAGAGGAATCGAGGCAGTTCTGAAGTAGAAACAAACACTCCTCAACATGCAGTCGCCCACTAACATCTAGGGTGTGCAAAGCCTCATTAACAACTTTGAATAGATTCATCTCTAGATCGTCAGATAAATGTCTTTTCTTCTTCTAAATTTTAAAAGGAAACAAAACATTCAAGTGGAGTGAAGAATATGAAAAGGTTTTCCAAAGTTTGAAGACATACATGGGAAGTACTGAACTGTTATAAAAAACCAAGAACATGAGAGACGTTGTACTTGTACCTATCAGTGTCTGAACATGCAGTCAGCTCATTACTGATACAAGAGGAAAAAGGCGCACAAAAGCAAGTCTATTATGTCAGCAAGACATTTGCAGACGCAAAATTAACTACCCGACTTTAGAGAAGCTGGCACTCGCCCTGGTCGTATCTTCAAGAAAGTTACGACCATATATTCAAGATCATCCTAATACTGTCATGACTGGCCAACCACTTCGGTCAGTGCTGCACAAACAAGAATTATCCAGAAGGATGGTAAAATGGGCGATAGAGCTCGATTAGTTTGATATCAGTTATGCTCCTAAGACTGTAATGAAAGCACAAACATTATCAGACTTCATTGCTGAGTTCACGGACGTCAGCGAACAACGACCAAACAACAATCAAGAGGTATAACACACCGAACAGACTGTTTATGAATAGATCTTGCTGCGACGGACCATCCAATGAGAAGGGGAGTGGAACAGGAATAATCCTATACAACTCGTAAAGCATATGTTGGAAAAGGCGATAAAATTTAGTTTTAAAGCCTCAAACAATGAAGTCGAGTATGAAGCATTGATAGCCGGATTACAATTGGCTAAACACCTAAGAGTAAGAAAAATCAACGTCTTCACTGACTCTAAACTGGTGGTCAACTAGTTGAACAACGAATTCTAAGTAAAAATGCTCGGATGAAAGCCTACCAATAAAAGACATATGAGTTGATCGAAAGCTTCAGCGCTGCAACCGTTCAACGATGCGCAAGAGCAGAAAACTACAAAGCCTGCAAATTGGCAAAAAAGGCATCACGAGCTGAAGAAACTTATAATCCGCTTGTCACGATACAGGAGAGGTCAATAATGAAAAACCAAGTGTAGGAAGCATGTACAACAGATCAGGAGAACAACTGGAGTACAAAGCGGAATACTTCCAGCGGATAAGATGGAGTCCCGTAAATTACAAAACAGAGCAACATGGTACACATTGATTAACGACAAACTCTATAAAAGGTCTGCCACATGACTGCCTCTCACCCGATGATGCTGACTATGTTTTACAAGAAATTCACTTCGCCGTATGCGGGAACCATCCAGGACGAAGAACAATAGCCCACAAAGCAAGGATGCATCGACTCTCCGAAAAACCTCCGTATCATGCATCAAATGCGTGTCGGACACGGATTCACGCCCGACACGCGCTGGACATGTGGTCAACGGTCAAAATTTGTTGACTGGTTTGGACACGGCCTAGACACGGTCCAGACACGGTCCAGACTTAGTCAAGATTCGTTGACTGCAAAAATTGGAATTAAATCATATCGATCACCCGATCCTTCCTCCCACACAGCACAGGAAAACCGAAAAAAACCCTAACTCCCACAGCCAAACCCTAACCCTAACCCTAAATCAGATCGATCGATCGAAAGACGGAGGTAGAGAGAAGAGAAGTCAGAACAGAGAAATAGAATCAATCGATCGATTTCGACAGAGAGGACTGAGGAGAAATCGGGTTCGACAGATAGGGATAGATTGATCGACAGGATCTATGGCGTCCTCATCAACACCAGGTACCTTCGATCGATCGACAGGATCGATCGATTTCGTTTGTTTGTTTATTTTTTTCCTGCTATTTTCTCTGTTAATGTTTCCTGCGATTTCATCGATCGATCGATCGATCTTCCTGAGATTGATTTCTGAGATCGATCGATCCTGCGATTTTGTTTTTTTTTTCCTGCGATTTTTTTTCCTGCCATTCTTGCGATTCATGAAATACTTCAAATATATATGAAACTGAAAGCATTCTCTTTTCCTGCCATTCTTTTTTCTTTTGTTTTCCTGCCATTCTCTTTTTTTTTCTGCATATATATGAAAGCAAAACATGCATGAAATACTTCAAATACCCCATATTTGAGCTTGCACCTATTGGTTGAAAACTAAATAAGAAACTAAAACTGGTTTTAGGCCAAGGAACTGGAGATGATCTTTGGAAGCATGTGACAATACTAAGAAGAAGTGAAGGTGGGGGAAACCTTAGATGGAGGTGCAACTTTTGTCAGAAAGATTTTACGGGATCTCTTACTAGATTGAAGGACCACTTGTTGAAGATAACAGGCCGTGGGATAGCTATTTGTACCAAAATCTCCCCCATACAACTTAGAGAGGTGCGGCAATTTGTTGATGAAGCTGCATTGAGAGCAGAAAGTTCAAGGGTGCGAAGTGTTCCTTTACCTCCTTCAGTGGGATCAAGTAGTTACCCGCACCCGGGTTCAAGTAGTGGGGGGGTTGGTCCTTCAGTTCCATACAATGAACAAAGGAAGAGGAGAGCCACTAATAATCCTATTGCAAATGCTTTCAATACGAGTGAGCGACAAGAGTTGGATGCTTTGATTGCAAGGGCGTTCTACTCAGCTGCATTGCCATTCAACCTTGCAAGGAATCCGTATTTTCAGGAGGCTTTCACCTTTGCAACGAATAAAGCAAAGTCCATTAGTGGTTACAAGATCCCTGGGTATAATGCATTGAGGACGACATTGCTTCAAAATGAAAGGGGCAACATTGAGAGGTTGTTGGAGGCAACAAAGTTCACATGGGTTACTAATGGGGCAACAATTGTTTGTGATGGGTGGATTGATTCTCAAAGGAGACCTCTCATTAATTTCATAGTGATTAATGAGGGTGGTCCAATGTTCTTGAAGGCTGTGAATTGTGAAGGGGAATACAAAGACAAGTTCTTCATTGCTGATTTGATCAAGGAAGTTGTACGTGAGGTTGGGCCAAGTAATGTGGTTCAAGTTATAACCGACAATGCTCCAGTTTGTAAGGCTGCAGGTGTACTTGTTGAGAGCCAGTATCCTGAGGTTTTTTGGACACTTTGTGTAGTTCACACTCTCAACCTTGCCTTGAAGAACATATGCGCTCCAAAGAACACGCCTGCAAATGAAAAGGCCTACAGTTTGTGTAGTTGGATTATTGATGTTGTTGGGGATGGGGTGATGATCAAGAACTTTATCATGAACCATTCCATGAGGTTGCATATGTTTAATGAGCATTCGAGATTGAAGTTGCTTTCCATAGCAGAGACGCGCTTTGCTTCAAGCATAATTATGCTCAAGAGGTTGAAAGACATTAAAAGTAGCATCCAAAGTATGGTGATTGGAGATCAGTGGGATTCCTATAAGGAAGATGATGTTGAGAAAGCACGGATTGTGAAAGGAAAACTATTGGATGACTTGTGGTGGGACAAAGTGGACTATGTGCTTCGTTTCACAGAGCCTATTTATTCAATGTTGCGGAGGGCTGATATAGATAAGTCTTGTCTTCACTTGGTGTATGAGATGTGGGATGTTATGATTGAGAAAGTGAAACAAGTTATTTACCGTCATGAAGGAAATGAAAATACTAGTGAGGAGTCAGAGTTTTTTTTCAGTGGTGCATTAGATATTGGTAGATCGATGGGAGAAAAACAACACACCACTGCATTGCTTAGCACATTCCTTGAATCCAAGGTAAATAATTACATTGTTTTTAACTTTTTATTCTACTTATTCTTGAGTCTTGACTAGAAGACTAGAATTCATGAGTTATGCACTTAATGTTTATATATTAATTATTGATTGACATTGCTTATATATAGGTATTATAGCAGAGAATGGCTGCAAGAGGATCCTAATCGTATTGCGCCACACAGAGATCCTGAGATTACAAAGGAGATGGATAAGTGTTTCAAGAGATACTTTCCTAATATTGAAGACAGAATAGTGGTTATTACAGAGTATGCTAGGTTTTCAACGGGTACTGGACAGTTTGCAGAAGGTGATGCTCTACAGAGTGGGTTACTCCTGAATATTGCTTTGAAGTTACTTGGGCAACCTTGTTCATCCTCGTGTTGTGAGAGGAATTGGAGCACGTATAACAACATCCACTCATTAAAAAGGAACAAATTGACCCCACAACGAGCTGAAGATTTAGTGTATGTGCATTCCAACCTTCGTCTTTTGTCAAGAAGAAAACAAGAGTACAAAGAAGGTGAGACAAGGATGTGGGATATCGCAGGAGATACTATTGATTCGTTGGATTTGGATGCTACTGGAGTGCTTGAGATTGCCAGTCTTTCACTTGATGAACCTGAGCTAGAGGATGGACTGTTGAATGAAGAAAATGTGACAATTGATCCGCTAGTTAATGAAAAAGAAGAGATGTAGCCGCCTCGCTGGTGAGTTTTTGAAATTATCAATTTACATTTTATTTACATTATCAAGTTAATGAAATTATATTGCTTATGCTTTATGAGTATGACTTGAACAGTTAAGCTTGACTTTATGATGCATTTGTAAATTTGAATGAATGAATTTGAATGTTTTATTGATATGTTTGGATTGATTAATAGTATTATTAATTTGTTTATGATTTTATGTTCTTATGAGTTACAAAAAAAATATATTAAAAAATTAAGTTTAACCGTGTCGCCGAGTCCTATATTTTTTAAAATTGCCGAGTCGCCGTGTCGTATCCGTGTCCGAGTCCATGCATCCTTGCCACAAAGCCTTAACATTGGGTTACTACTAGCCAACAATGGAAACAGACACAAATGAACTCGTTCATACTTGTGACAAATGTCAAATACTCGCCCCATATACTCACATGCCAGGCCAAAACCTAATCCCAATGAGTAGTCTGTGGCCATTCACAGAATAGGGAATGGACATCGTGGAACCACTTCCAATGTTCGACAGAAAGAAATTCTTCCTCATAGTAGTAGATTACTTCACCAAATGAGAAGAAGTAAAACCGTTGGCAAAGAGAGATTTGGAATTCCCAGAGTAATTGTCACTGACAATGGGAAGCAATTCGAAGGCAAAAAGGGGTGCATAAACTTAATTATCAAACAACACTTCTCAGCCACCCACCCACAAGCGAAGGGTCAAGCAGAAGTGACCAGTAGAACAATCCTAGAAGTAAAAAAAAAAAAAAAAAAAGCTCAAAGCATCAAAAGGAATGTGGGTGTCCGAATTGCTAGAGATCCTTTGGGCCTACAGAACAACAAAGAGAACTCCCACAAGAGAAACACCGTTCACCCTTGCATACGGATCTGAAGCAATGGTACCAGTCGAAATTGGTATGCTAACATTCAAAACCGAAGAGTTCCAAACAATGAAGCACTATGAGTTGGATTAGAGCTTCTTCATGAAAAATGAGAAAGAGCCTCGATCAAAGCAGCTGCCTACCAACAACGGGTGGCTAATGATTACAATAAAAAAGTAAAGCCCCGTATGTTCAGCATCAGAGACTAGGTTCTTAGAAAAATCTAGCTCAATACAAAAGAACCAGGCGCGGGAAAACTGAATCCAAACTGGGAAGGACCATAGAAAGTGATGAAAATCACTAGACCAGGAAATATTGGTTGGAAGATTCAAAGGGTGAATAACTACCACGACCAGGGAATGTAAACATTTGAAGAAGTATTTTCAATAAATTTCCAGATTATAAAAGAACCCTTCATCTCGTGTTCAAACAACCTAATCCGGTCAAGACATCAAAGTCAGGCTAGGAATTTACTCATAAAATTTGTGGCCCGACCACGAAGCGAGCTTCAAATGGAGTCAGGACAAATAAGTCAGACAAACCCATAAAACTTCTGGTCTGACCAACTACAAAGTGTATTTTAAGAAGTCTAGATGTATAAGTCAAACTCACTCGTAGATCTTCTGGCCCGACTAACATGTCGGACCACGAAGTATATTTAAAAGAATCTGGACGTATAAGTCAGACTCACTCGTAAATCTTCTTACCCGACTAACATGTCAGACCACGGAGTATGTTTAAAAGAGTCTGGACGTATAAGTCAGACTCATTCATAAATCTTCTGGCCTAACATGTCGGACCACGAAGTATATTTAAAAGAGTCTAGATGTACAAGTCAAACTAGCCTGACTAGCATGTCAGACCACAAAGTATATTTGAAAGAGTCTGGACATATAAGCCAGACTCACTGGTAAATCCGTTGGCCCGACTAAACATGTCGGACCACAAAGAGTGTGTAAAAAGAATCTGGACGTATAAGTTAGATTTAATCAAGGAATCTCCCGACCTGATTAACAAGTCAAACCACAAAATGTACTTACGAAAGTCAGCACGAATCAAAAGTAATAGATAACCAAAAAGCAAGTTCAAAGATAGAAATTCAACCAAGTCTAAATTACCAAGTTAGACAAAGAGCTTTGCAATGTAAAAGTTGAAAAGTCAGTGTCTACAACCAGATATCATGGTTAGTCCAGGTGTTAAACAAGCTAAGACTATGACATGATATAGCAGAAAAGACATATAGATCAGAGAATGATCAATACGAAAAAGACAAGCCAACAAAAAGCATAAAAATGTCAACAAAAAAGGATTTTCCATTCATTTCTCTACTCGGGTACATCAAGAAAAGAAGATACAACAGTTGGAGAGGAGACAGTAGAAGGAATCAAAGCATCACTTGAAGGAACACTTGGAGGAGGTTGAGCATTGGTATCAGCAGTATTTTCAACAGAAGGAGGTGGAGTTTTGTCTCCAGACGAAGCTTTATTTTCAGCAATAGGAGCAGATGATGGCGCATGTTCGAAAGGACGAGGAGACGATGGTTCTTCACCAACCGGATCACTTGGCGATCCGAATCATATTCTTCATCGTCATCATCTTCGAAGACTTGGTTAGCCAAACCATGATATCTCGATAGATCGAGACCCTCCTCCAATTCCATAAAGTCAATGAGGTCAAATTGACCATCAATGACCCTTTTCCAATCTGCTGCTTCTGCAGCCTTCAATCTATCTGTGACTATTGCAAGCTTGTTTTTGGTCGATACAAGTTATCCCTCAATAGTGGTGAGTCTTTCAGAAGCTTTTGGCTTAGCAATAGCAAGTTCAGCGGTTAACTATACTACTCGTTCTTCGGCAACCTTACGACTAGCAGATTGCTCATTAGCAGAACGCATGACCTCGTCACGACTAGCCTTCTCACTGGACAACTCCTTCTCAAAAACATCTAGCCGATCACGAAGCTGGTTCAACTCTGTCTCCGAGGTCGCAAGTTCAGCAGGAAACTTGTCTCGGACAACCTCTACTTCCTTCAATGATGCCTGAGCAGTCTTAACTGCCTTTTCATGCTCCACATATTGCTCTTTCAGCACATCAGACTGACAGAGAACGTGGGAAAGCACCAACGTCTACCCCACCATCTTCCTCTCCACGGTTGCCATCTGATCACGCGCAACCTTGTAGTCTGGCCCCATTACACCAACATAAGTGAGGTGATTCATCCCCTCTATTATCTGCTTAAGACCCTGATCGAGATGATTACTAGGCTGATGCACAGGCATAAGAGCTCTCTCAACCAACCGCCTATGCCACTCGACAATGAGATTATGCACACTATTATGCACGTCTATCCTGAAAACCAATTGAACTTCCCATCAGATTTAATATAGATGTCTTTAGGGTTGGGTTTCTTCCGACCAATTTGTGGATGAAGAATTTGGGGATCAGGAAGAATTGAAGCCCCAACTCCAGTAGCTGGGTGAATGGTCGGAATGGAAGTGATAACAGAAATATCACTCTTGCCATTCTTCTTAAAGTCAACAGTGGCAAGAGTGGGATGAGGAGGATAAAAGATAGACAACTCCGCAACATCGGCAACATGATTCGGAGGAGGAGGAGGCTTAGAACACGGACCATGGTCAACTTCAACCTCATCATACATTGGGTTGGATCACGAGATCACTCGATAGCAAGTTGCAACCTCTTATTATTGATGACACGATGGTCATCATCATACCACTTGGCAAAATCAGGAACACTATGAGTGGAGATGAGGTTCCTCTCATGCTCATCCAATGGATGAGACACCTCATTTTTGCTCCTTTCCAACGTTTGATTTATCTCCTCAGCCTCTTGAGCAGCGAGACGAGCCTCCTCTCCATCATCCTTTCCATATGATCTCGGACGAGGAGCAATCCGAGTAGCCCCCTGAACAGAACTAGCAAGCCACTTACACTTTGTGACACGATCAGGGCTAATCGCCAGCTGCTTCAATGGGCTGGCAGGCCTAGGGATCTTTCATTTTCTAGTGGTCGAGCCAGCACCACCCGCAGCAGCAAGAGTATTGAGATCAGTAGCCCTCCTAACGGTGCTCACTTTCCCACAATGCTAACAGGAGCAGTACGTTCCTCCTCATCAGAAATGATGACATGGCCAGCATGAACAACAATGACTTCAGCAGCTCAGGCCTCAATAAATGCCGCACACTGTGCCTCATTCATAGTTTACGATTGATAACGTCCGAAGCAAGGAGGGCCTCCAAGGTGACTTGAAAAAGTAAAAGAAACCGATCACGGATCACCTGCTCATTTGTAGTCAAATACGGTTCCTTCCACTTCTTGGGCTCCCCAAACGACCGCAGAATATGTCGGTTCTGCAATTTGAAGTAACTAGAATCAATGGATGCATAAAACAAAGACCTCGCCCAGCCCCTGTAATCTTCCTTGAGCTTTCCAAAACAAGCAGGAAAATGGAGAAAGTAAATACGACTACTGCTTACATTAAGCCCCCCCCCCCCCCCCCCCCCACAACGTGCAAAATCTTGGCATTTAGAGGAATTCCAAACAGAATGGCTCTCGCCATAGTTGAAACCATCACCCTCCAGCCGTTGGGACCCCATTGAGTAGGAACAATGCCCAATAAGTCCAAATACGATCAGAAGATCTCTGGAGCCGGAAGTCGAAAACCTGACTTGAACATGCCAAGATACAACGCAATGTAGTCAGGCCTCCGAAGACAAGGACTGTCATCACTCCTAGGTAAGATAATCTCTAGGTCAGATGGCAGCGAGAACTCATAGCTAATACTATCCAAAGTCCCTTACGTCACTCGCTTGGGCAAGAAGAACGCCTCGCATGTATCTAATGCATCTCCACTTAGCATCCCGATAATAGACATGAGAAAGGATTTGTGCAAAAAAGAAAACAAATGAGAGAAAAAAACTCTGATAATGGAGATAGCGTAAAGAAAGAAACACAGATATCACATCCCTTTTATAGGGTTGGGCAACGAAAAAACTACTAATAGGAAGACGTGTGAAATATGATGGCTGCATGAAATCCCAAAAATTGCGCTGAAATGAACAAGCGAATGAGACTCAGAATAGAAACCGTATCGATAGCTGTTAACGACATTAAATATGATGCAATGATGAAATCGAAAATCCAACCACCGTAGAGTTAGTGGCCACGCAAGCATGCCCACTAACAAGGGGGAGTAGTTGATGATCATCAAATAATACTTGAATCATAACCGTACAAGTGGCAAAAATCATCTATCATGAGGACTAGATGCTTCAGTCCAATCCCGACCTGCAAAGCTCGAAAAGGCAAGTCTAGTCAGTAAAGCCCAAAAGGGCCCTTCAAAACAGATCGTAATCAGAGGCCCAACGAATCTCTCCTTTAAAGAAAAGAAATGTTACTAAAGATACAAGTCATGGCGGGAATCACTGACGTATCTCAATGAAGGAGGAGAAGTATACAAATAACGTCTCCCTTCATCACGCCATACATTTTTAAGTCATACAGAGAATTAATAACAAACATTATATAAGGTAAAGGGAACATTCGACAAAGGTATGCAATTTCAACTGAACTCTATCCAGATTTAGTCTTCTCCCACAGATTTACTAACTTAAGCATCAGAGTGTCTTCGGCCACAAAATAGTTAGTTTATGGCAATCTAACCCTATTTTGCTGGTCAGATCCTTGTTTTGGACGCATCAGTATGTATTATCATCCTTCATTGCCAAACCTTTTAGTTTTTATCATCCCTAGAGCATCCATAATTGCTCGGTACGGTGATTATTACTGATGCGTCCAAAAAGCACCCTCCTGTGAGATTGACATGCAAAACAATCGTTAGATTTCCAAGGACCACCTTTTTGGTGGTCAAAGGCACTTCGATGCTTAAGTTAGTAACTCTGTTGGAAGAAGGAAGTAAATTTGGACAAAACTCAGTTAAAGTTGCATACCTATGTTGAATGTTCTCTTTACCTTTATAATGGCCGCGGTTAACTATCTGCATGACTTAAGCATGTGTGGCGCAGCGGAAGGAGATGTTTCTTGTAACAGTCTCTTCCTTAATGGAGATGTGTTCGTGGAGGCGTAACTCCCTCCACGGATATTTTTTGATGCAATGTTCATTTTCTTTATGAGGGAACTCGTGTCGGGCCTGGATTCGGGCTTTGATTAGTTTGGGCCAGAATTCGGACCTTGTTTATGTCTCCTCAGTGGTGGGCCTCGTTTGGTTTTTTTTCCTCAGAATGTCACTTGTGTGTAAAAAAAATCGGAAACCAACTTTTTCACAATCTTATTGGTCAAACTTTGACATGATTGAACTAGGATTATGGCGATAAGTAACATGATTATTTGCACCCTTAAAAAATGATTATTTTCTAAAGCGTCGTGAAAAAAGAAATTATTTTTTAATACATCCAACAAAATAAGGATGACCATCTTATAAATCTCAAGCTGTTTGAACATTAATTTCGAAATATTCACGCAACCTATACTGATGTGGAGTGCCCACCATTTGTATGGATATTATTACCTGCCACCCCTCAAATTTAGGTTAGATATAGTGGATATATGGGCCCTAGGCATGATTATATCTAGGCTTTTAGGGTATTTTGATATCGAAATTTTCACATGGGATATTTCGACACATTGGAAATATGTTGATAGAAATATTAAGCAATTTAACTGCACAATTGAATTATTATTATTATTATTATTATTATTATTATTATTATTATCATTATTATTATTATTATTATTATTATTATTATTATTATGAGCAGTATTTAATGGGATTTTGATAGGATCCCACAACCATTAAACATCTTCCACATGGTTTTAATTCTGGAGTTGTGATAACATCGGCTATAAGTCTATCAATTGAGGTAACACTCGTTAGCCTGTATGTTTGAATAATTAGTTAGCATCAAAATATTATCAAATATTAGGATAAATGGGGTATCACAGATGTTTAATATTTTTTTTAATCAGTATATCAATAATATCTCATATTAGTAAATATATCACATCTGTAATATATTCTTGAATATATCAATAATATCTCGTATAAGTAAAAAAAAAATTTAATTAACCTTCGAGAAGGAGGGGCAACTATGAGATGTCAGACCTTTATTACTTGATCAAAAGATTTTATACATGTCGGGGGTACATTACGACTTTACCCAATAAAGAAACTGAGAACCTAGGGGCTAGACCTAATTTACCAAAAATAATCAAGAAATCCAAGAAACTAAGGGTTATCCCTCATTCACCAAAAATAATCAAACAATCCAAGCAAAGGCCCTAATCCTTCATCACATAACAAGCAAAAAGGAACAAAACCTTTCACGTCCTGGCTCGACGCCCATTGCTGGCCAAAACTGAACAAGAACCATCTGCCAACCTGCTGCCGCACAAGGCTACTACTGTCCAGGAATGGCAGCCAACACGACATGCTCGCCTACCCCATTGAACCTGCCATAAAATCCAGCCAAAAACCAGTAAAGAACAGTGGATCTAAAATCCCCGAAACCTTCAAAGAAAACTTTTTCCATACACCGAATTGTAAGAAACAATGCCCCCTACCACCGAGTCTTTTCTCATCTATCTTGGCGAATGTAAAACGTTTGTCTCCAATCGAACCAAATCTCTATTTGAATTCCCAAAGTCTCGACTAATTCATTCCCTTAGAGTTTTATCTGCTAAGGCGTCTGCCACTGCATTTGCTTCCATAAATATATGTTTAACCCCAACCATTATCATAAACACATTTGCAATGTTGCTTTCATAGTTCCCAAATAATAAACATAGTAGTCAGATAATAAAGCGTACCTACTTGAGTATTCATGTTAGCTCTCTGAAGCCACGTCGTCAAAATAGTTAATATCTCCGTTGGTCTTCTCACATGGATGTCAAAGATATAATCAAAGTGTCTCCAAACTTCTGAGGCCATTCTACCATCTAAGAATAAATGCTTCAAAGATTCAAAGCTCGGAGTGTTACAACATAAGCATCTCGAGGCAAGACTGATACTACACCTATGCAACTCTTCATCTATAAGAACACCTCTCAACAACAATTTTCACACAAAAACGGAAATTCTAGTCGGCAAGAGGGATTGCCAGATCTTATTATATAATGCTACTTCCTTTCCCTTCACATGAAGCAAATCATAGCCATATCGAGTACTAAATAAACCATCCGCATCACGTGTCCACACACAAGAGTCCTCACTATGTTCTCTTCCCCGAATTCTATCATCATATAATGATTTCGCCAAGTCTCTAAGAGATGGGCTAACCAATTCAAAGTCCTTATTCTTAAGGCCTCATTCACCGTTGGCAACTTACCTAGATCAACCAATTCCCTTGATCGCATAAATATCGCCATTCCATTCAAATTATCTATGAAAAAACTAGTATTCTCATTACCAATATGCCATACATAGTTTCCAACAAAAACTGATTTGATCTTCATAATCTCTTTCATGAAAGGCGAAGCACCACTTTTTTCTTTTTGACATATCAAAAGAACCCTCGCCTTCCAATATATACTTCTCAAAAAATTAGCCTACAACGAATTTGAGTTCAGAAGATGCCACAGAGCTTTAAGACGAAAAGCTTTTGTGACAGTTAAAGATTCCGAACACCCAATCCGTCTTCCTCCAAAGGTAAACTTATTTTCTCCCAAGAAACCCAATTTTTTTCAATCTACCTTCACAATCCCCCCAAAACAATCCGCTAGTAACTTTTGAATCCTTTCTAGAACCTTCTATGGACACACATAGTAATTAACGTGTGGACTGGAATGGAACTTAGCACATGCTTAATCAAGATCAATCTACCTCCTGGCGATAACAGCTTCGCCTTGCACCCAATTATTCTTTTTTTATTTTTACTGACTAATTAATCGAAAAATTTTATTTTGCATCTTCCCTAATAAATAGGAACCCCCAGATATTTCATTGGGGACGCTCTATGCTGAAAACCTGTATATGTCTTCAAGGCGACCACTATCTCTACTGAGGCCTTTTCCTCCACCATAAATGAACTTTTTCCTGCATTGAACTTTTGACCCGAGACTCTATTATATCTCTCCAAAATTTTAATACAACCTGTTACAGAAGACTTCCTGCCATTGAGAAATATAAGCGTGTCATCTGCATAGAGAAGGTGTGTGATTGGCGTGCAGTCTCTAGGTGTATAATAAAAACAAATCTCCCCCTTATTAAATATCGCTTTCAGCCTCCTATTTAACACCTCAAAAGCAATAATAAATAACATAGGAAAGAGCGGGTCTCCCTACCTCAATCCTCTGGATGATTTGAGATAACCATTGTAATTTCTTTACAACAACACTGAAAACCTACAATTGGAAATACAGTTGACAATAATATGACACACCCTGTTAGTGAATCCAAAATTGTCTGAGCACCGCTAAAAGAAATGACCATTCTAGGCGATCATAAACTTTTTCCATATCAATCTTTAATACCACCTTTCCGCCAATGACATTTCTATTAATATTTCTTACCAATTCCTGAGCGAGTCCAATATTCTCTACAATGGATCTCCCCCTCACAAAGGCCCCTTGTTCTTGATCCACCATTCTGGTAACAATAAAGCTAATCTATTGCATAGTAATTTACTAAAAAAATTATAAATCACATTGCAAAGACTAATAGGACAAAAATCAGATAAAGAAACTAGTGAGTCCACCTTAGGAATCATGGCAATCAGATTAGCCGAAAATGGCGAAGGAAGTGCCTCACCTTCAAATAACTGAATGGCCGCTTTCTAGATATCTATACCAACTACCTCCTAGCACACCTGAAAGAAGCCTGCAGTAAAATCATCTAAACTTGGCGCGCTGTTTCTCGGAATACCAAAGGTAGCTTGTTTCATTTCCTCAATAGATGGCCTTCTGACTAGCTCACCACAATTCAAACTGGAAATGACTGAAGGGATACAATCTAGTAGTTCAGTATCCGTTCCATGAAAATCCTGGGAGGAAAACAATTGGTGAAAATACCCATTTGCTTCCAATAGAATTTTCCCTGAATCTGAAATCTCCCTACCACAAAGTAGCATAATCGAAGAGATGGCTCGTTTATTTTGTTTAGACATAACTGAAGCAAAAAAATACTTTGTGCAAGCATCCCCCTCTTTGAACTCATTTTCCCCTGATTTTTGCAACCAGTAAAGCTTATCCTGTTTAAGAGCAAGTCTGTATTATGCCTGACACCTGCTCAGATTACAACACGTATTAACATCCCAATTCGCCTCCATATTAAAACTATTACTCCCATTCTCCTCCCAGCTAGAAAGTAAAATTGTTTCCCATTGATTCATTTCATCTTCCATTGCTCTGATTCTGCTAAAAACATTACCAAATACCTCTTTGCTCCACTTAATAAGAGCTCTACAAAGCATTTTATGTTTGACATCCACTATATCAAGTGCCCTCATATTACCCACTTGAACACTCCAAACTGAATCAACTAAAGACTCAAATGTTGGGTGTGTTGTCCACATATTTAAAAATCTGAAAGGCGTAAAACCTGATCTAGACTGTACATGAATAGAAGCCAAAATAGGCGCATGATCAGAAAAAATACGTTGTAAGTGTCCCACCTTCATGATAGGCATATGTGAAAGCCACGTCGAATTAACAAGAACTTCATCCTACCTTGCCCAGATGCGGTCACTTTCTCACCTATTAGTACACCAAGTAAACCTTGGTCCAGTGAACCCACAGTCATGCAGTCAACAATGTTTAATACAATCTGAAAAATTGGACATGCTAATCTAGGAGGGATTAATCCCCCCAAAAAATTTTGTTTCATTAATAGTAGCATTAAAATCTCCCCCTACCATCCACGAGACATCACACTGCATAGCCAATTGTTTCAGCTTCCCCATAAATCTTTTTTCTTCTCCACTGAGCATTTAGCATAAACAAAGGAAATAAAAAATATCTAAGAATTTGAATCTGTTACCTTACAGTGAATCAACTGGTCTGTCATATCAATCACTGAGACCGCCAAATCTGAAGCCCAAAAGATCCATAAATTCCCACCACTACTTCATTTGACGAAAAACCTGACAATCTAATCGTGTTACCAATATCCAGATGACGACTATCCTCTATCATAGGTTCCACTAGCATTATGATTCTAACCTTGTATTCCACCACCTTTCTTTTAAGTCTACTTCTAGTGGCTTTATTTCCTACTCCACGAGCGTTCCAGAACATAATGTTTTCAATCATTCTTAACATGGGAAGGATAAGTCGCCTGCCTAGCCGTTCGACGAGTACCTGGAGGAATCGCCAACCTCTTTCTTTTTCTTTTTGTTACTCATATCTCCTTCTGACGAAGCACCCAATTCCAAATCTCTCATCAAGGTTGCCTAAGGGCCTATCTCTGATTCAGAATCTTTATCTTCACTATCATCACTGGCATTCTCAAAAGTGTTGATATTCATATTTATTTATTTATTTATTTCTAATCTGTGACTTTCTTTTAACAGACTAATAGCTTTCTCTAAATATCACCCAACGAGGTCATACCAAGTTCCTGATTTGAGTTATTACTCTCCCTGCCAATCTTCTCCTCACCTACTACTACTGCATGATTATCACCGTGAGCAGCTAACAGGACAGTCTGTTCCCCAGCATCGAGAACAGGGGGACTTATTTACATCTGACATCTCGAAACAACCTGCAGAAATCATCATTTTAAACTTAGCAGAATCTGCTCCGACCCCCATTTCAGTACCTAGCTTTGATGCCTGCTCCTCTGCAACTAACATTAGGACCTTGCTAAGTTGTTGCATTGCTGCTCGTTCCCCTGGAGAGTGCACCATGTTAACAACAGCAAATTCTACTCCGACCTCTCTGCCTGCACCATTCACAGGGCAAAACCTGTGACTTCCATCTTTTGTTCATTGCCTGCATCAAACTCAGTAACAATTTCTGCATTGCCACCCACTGTGGCGACCTCTAAATCCACTACCTTCCCCACCGACTCTGTCGAATTAATTGAGACGCTCGCTAAATTTTCATCACCCACCTTCTTGTTATTTGGTTTCCCCTCCACATCCTGACCAAAACTTGCCTGTGACATCATTTTTTGCAGCTTGAATGGCCTTCTCTATCGCGCTTGTTGAGCACCCCGAGTCTTTGCAATCAGCCCTGAAGTTTTTAATCCTTATCTAACTCGAGTTGCTTAGTAAATTTCCACTTCCCTCTAAATTCACCACATGAGCAAGTGTTTTATTTCCCTGCGTCTCATTCAACTCCACAGCCAATTCATTACCCGCCTGCATCTCCTTCTCTAGGTCAGCTAGCACTTCGAACGAATTCTTGGTCATCCCGACATCAATTTCAGATTCTTTAGGCAATGCCTCAACTTGCTTCAAATTACCTTAAGTCATCCCTTGGTTGTTAACCTCTTATCCCTTATCATTCTTAGCCACTAGTTCCCGCTTGCTCCATTTTATTCCCCGCCTCCTTCGTGACTGGTCTATAAACCATCTTCACCTCTGCTCCTCTAGGTTGATTCAACTTCTTTTTGCCCCTAAATTTTGATTCTTCTGGGTCTCCTCTTGTTGTTTGCTTTTAGCTTTACTCTCCATCTCTGTTAAACCTTCTTTTCTACCCCCCCCCCCCCCCCCCGTTTCGTACAAGTTTCATTGGTATGCCTAATCATAGCACAATTCTCACAATACTTAAAGTCTGGATAGACAATTTTCTGCCAGAACCTCTTGATTCCCGAAGACTCTAGCCAAATTCTATAGGCAGTTCAACCAACAAATCCATCTTGACACACAACCATGCAACACTGGGTCTAGTAAAACCGTGAGTACTGTCATCAATCCTCATAAAAGACCTTATCGAATCACCTACTTATTTAAGATATAGCGGGTGGAAAAATTGCAAAGGTAGATTCAGAAGGCCACCCACAACGGAGCTAGAATCGAGTCTTCTCGCATGCTAAAACCCTGGTGCCAATGGAAAGCTTTGAATCTAACCCCCTGATCATATACAAATCCCTTGACAAATCTTTATTGGCTTCTTCTTCCACCTGAAATCTAACTAGAACATGCCTAGGGTCTAACAAACCCATAGTAAAATCCCCCATAACTCCCCATGATCTATGTATAGTTTCACGAATCACCTCGAGTGAGGGATGATAGCTGGAGAATTTAAGAACAATGACGTAAGATTCAACATACCTTTAACATCTCTTCGCCTCAGATATATTTGGATAAAACATATTCCCTTCCTTACGAAAATGATTACCTTTCATAGGTTTTTCATCGATCACCACCTTCTTAACGACTCCCAATGCTTGGAGAAAGGATTTAGGTGTCATCGCAGCCTCGGGATGCACTCCTCCCAGCCCAAGAGGCTGGCTTCCCCCTACGGCGGCTGGAGAAGCCGCCATGGGAACTGTCGAGATCCCTAACTCTAACGGTCCAGATTAGACCGAGAATAGCATGGATGGTACTAGGAAAACTAATTCTACTAGGTCTCTTCCCGCTTGAACGTCTCTCCTTTCACATAAGAAGTCTTCTTCCCATTCACAAATTCTGCAAGGCAATTGAGAAGAGAATCCAAATCAATTCATAAACAACAAGTTTTGAATTTAATTGTCTTTATTTGTGGCTTTAAATGTATCATAGTCTTTGCATGGGACAAATTCTCTCTGATCAAAAGAAAAGAAGCCAAAATCATTAAAGTTGTTGAAAAGGAAATAAACTTTAGTGTTGCTTACAATCCCAGTTGTTATCTACTTCACTTTTTTATTTGTTGTTTCTAAATATTGCTTGAACCCACAGTAAAAAGCTTTGAATTCAAACATTCTGAGATATAGAGAAGAAGTTGAAGGATATGAAGAAGTAAGATGTACAAACAATATCAACTCATAAACATAAGTATGGTTGAAGTAATAAACATGATGAAAAGAAGTTGGAGTTAATACTGCTTGATGAATTTTTTTTTACCATTTATTGCCAATACCGACATGGTTTCCTGCATTGTTTCGGTGAGCTAAAGATAAAGTTACACAGTATTCATGTCCATGATCACCAATGATGCGTCCAAAATCTGGTCTCCTGTAAGTTTGACCTGCAAAACAAATGTTAGATTGCCAAAAACCGCCTTTTTGGTGGCCGAAGGCACTCCAATGCTTAAGTCAGTAACTCAGTTGGAGATGGAGAAAAATCTGGATAGAACTCAGTTAAAATTGCATACCTTTGTTGAATGTTCCCTTTACCTTATATAATGGCTATTGTTAATTCTCTGCGTGACTTAAGCATGTATGGCACAACGAGAAGAGACGTTCCTCATAACTCTCTCCTCCTTTATGAAGATACGTCCTCGAGGCGTAACTCCCTCTACGACTCTTTTTCTCTGTAATGTTCCTCCTCTTTAAGGATGAACTCTATTGGCCTAGATTTGGGCCTAGAGTTGGCATGGTTTTGGGATACTTGATCCTTGTGATAGACGATCTTTGCTAAGTGTATGGCTGCGATAACAGTCTTATTTGATGTATAGCCTTTTCCCCTTGGTTAGTGGGTATGCTGATGTAACCACTAATCGTGCGATGGTTAGACTTTCGATTTCACCATCGTGGCACATTTAATGTCGTTACCAGCTGTTACTGCGTTTGTTTCTTCGATGTCTCATTCGCCTATTCATTTTGGAGTGATTTTTGGGATTTTGCACGACCATCGTGTCCCGCACATTTTCCTATGTGTAGTCCTTTCATTGTTTAACCCTATAAAAAAGAGGAGGTGGATACAACACTTTCTTTTTTACGCTCTCTTCGTCCTAGGCTTTGATTTCTTTTTCTTTCGTTCTCGTTTCATAACAATGTCTGGCTTCAGCGTCTAAGTGGGGATGTGCTTGCTACTTGTGAAGCTTACTTTTCTCCTAAGTGGGCAACGCGATCGACTCTGGATAGTGTTCTTTACGACTATTCGTTGCAATCTGACCTCGAGATCATTCTGTCCGAAGAGGGTGACAATCCTTGTCTTCCGAGGCCTGGCTATATTGCGTTGTACCCTAGCATGTTTCAAGCATGTCTTAGGATTTTGGCTCCAAAAATCTTCTGGGAGTATCTAGGTTTCTTGGGCATCGCTTTTGTGCAAATGGTTCCTAATGGCTGGAGGGTAATGATCTTGACTTTAGCGAGGGTTGTTTTATCTAGGATTTCGATGAACACCAGGGTTTTGCATTATGTGGTAGGGTTCAGTGTAAATGCGAACCGCACTTGCTATCTCCATGGTCTATCCTGTTTTAAAAATCTAAGGGACAAGTATAGGGGTTGGTCGAGGCCCTGGTTTTATGCAACGATTTCTTCTAATTATTTCAGGTTGTGCAATGTGCAAATTTTGCCATCATTCCGAAAACCCTAAAGGAAATAACTATTATTGTCTGTGGAAGAACAAGGGTTCTCTAATCGATTTAATAAGCTACCCAAGTCCCCAGTAAAAGCTTTTCTTACTACGGATATCCTCGACCGCAGTGGTTTGTATACTTTGAGCAGATAGATCGTGCGGCGCTCACGACGACTTGTGCTTCAGAAGTTACTGTTGCATGTGATGATACTGTCATCATTTCTGACAAAGGCAAGAGCGTACTCCCTGGGTTGTCGTTGGCGATGCGGGCATTGATTAGGAAGTGAGCTCCACTAACAAACCTACGGATCGCAATGCTCTTGTTGTTGCCAGAGGTGTCGTTAATGCTGACTCGAGCATTTGAAAGAGGAAAGTTCCCAGGCCCGCTAGCCCATCCAAGTTGTTTGCGATCAGTCCTGGTCATGTCCCAAAGAAGAAGAACCTTGCTATTTTGGTTCCTGGTATTACCAAGGCTCCCCCTCTTTCTGCATTTTCCTAGAAGGATGGATGGGATGTTGTTGATCCTGCTGCTCGAGAGGTTGAGGAGATAAATCAAACTCTTGAAATGAGCAAGAAAAAGGTTTCTCGTCATTTGGATAATCATGAGAAGAGTCGTGTCTCCTCATATGACGTGCCCGATTTCGCCGACTTCTTTATTGATGATTCACATGTTATCGACAACAAGATGTTCCAGCCCGGTGTCGAAATGTCTAAGAATCCGAACAGTACGAAGACTTTGTTTGATTTCGAGTTCGACTCCTCATTGGGAGATCAATTCGTTACTCGTGGTCAGGGTTCTAAGGTTCATGTTCCCTCTGTCGTCGTGGGTACCTCGGAGTTGCCTACTACTCTCCCTACTACCCGTCTTACTAATGTTACTTTTAAGAAGTTCAGCTGGTTTTCTAAGACTGACGTGCAAGACAATGCTCGTAATCTCATCGTCAAATGTCATGGGCGGTTGGTCGAGAGGGCTCCTATGCCCGTGCTTCCGCCATGCAATCACATCGATGAAGGTCTCGAGCATCTTATAGAGGGGATGAGTCACCTCGTCTAAGTTGGTTATATAGGGTCAAATTATAAGGCCGTGCGCGATCAGGTGGCGCTCATTGATCGGAAAATGGTAGGGCATGCCATGGTTCTATCTCATGTTCTCCGTAAATTTGATCCGTTGAGGGTGCAGTGTACAGAGTATGCAAAGGCTGTTGTTGCCGTTCGGACTTTGCTGAAAGCAGTGTTCTAAAAATCGGCCTAGGCGCTCGAAGGTAGAAAACCGCCCAGATTAATGGTTGGGCGGGTCTGGGCGGTCTAGGCGGGTCTGGGCGGGGTCTAGGCGGAGTTTGGGCTGCCAAGGCGGGGTTTGGGCGACCTAGGTGGGGTCTAGGCGGTCTGGGTGATTTTTTTTTTATTTTTTTTAATAAGGCTGATTGTGTTCTTATTTTATTTTTCTTTCCTCTTTTTTAGAAATAAACTATTTTATTGTTTTTTATTCAGTATATGTCTAATTGTAGCAAATGATGATTACTTAATGAAATTCTCAAAGGATCTACCGGTACCAATTTTACTAATGTAGATTTTATCAAACATGACTGAGGTTATTCATGCAATTTGAAGAAAAATAAAAGAGTAGGTTTGGATATTTGTCCACAGATTCAATTTTATATAAAGTACCCATCATGACCAACTTCAATCATTTGAGTTTTAATAAATTTTGTTCATGATTGTTAATTTTTCATGTTTTTAAATTTTGCATATGTATCTTGGCATTAAATTGGATGTTATTGATAATATATTATGCTTAACTTTTGTAAATTATTAAAGTTATAATACAAAACCAAAGACCGCCTAGGCCCATGGGCGCTAGGCACCCGCTCGCCGCCCGCCCAGCGCCTAGCGCTTTTTAGAACACTTGCTGAAAGAAGTCGAGGCTATTCATAATAAGTTTGTTTCCAACCTTGAGACCTCCGAGGTGGAGTTGGATATAATGCGTTCTCAGTTGAGTACTGCTGAGAAGGAGTTGTCCAATCGAATGGTTGATTGTGACGAGGCCAAGCATTCTACTGTAGAGTACTCGGCCAGTCCGAAAGCTTCTATAGTGCAAGTTGTTCAGTTGAATATCGAGTTTGTTACTGCCAAATCGGTAGCTTCTGCTATGCTTACTACCGCTGAGAGTGAACTTGCGTCGACTCGGGCTGAGCTTGTGCGAATTACTGATAAATAAAAGGCTGGAGAAGCTGTGGATTGGAAAAAAGTAGTCGATGGTCACCACGACTTCTTAGACTTTATTCAGTCGCAAGACTTGGATTTATCTAAATATCGTTGCTACGTTGAGCAGGTATTCGAAAATGACGAGGAACCCGTTCTGAATTCGCTGAGTGACCTCGTTGATAAGGAACAATCATTTCATCGCCCATCGAAGCTTGTGCCATCAAGTGACATAGTTATTGATACAAATGCCTCTTCTTGAATACCCTTATTGGCCCTTCTCGTCTTCATGTAATCTTTTCCGATGTAATGAACTTAGAAAATCAATGAGAATCTCATTTATTTTAATTGCTTGTACGCAATATGTCTTTTTTGTCTAACTTGTTAGACTTATCTTTTTGCTTTCAACATTCCTGGCTGAATTCTGACTTGTTTGTCCGAATTTTTACAAATGTGCTTTCGGTGTTTGATGTATTAGTCATGTGGAAGCTTTTTAATGAAATCCGACTTTTCATGTCTTGATTTTGATGTTGAACTTTATTACTCCATGGTTGATCAGTCCAGAAGTTTCATGTTTACATCCGACTTGCTTATCCTGATACATATACTTAGACTTTACTTGTAACTCGATACTTTGATCGTATGTGCATTTACTCGAGTAAAATCTTTAGTATGGCTTCTTTGTCCGGACTAGGTTTTGTCGTTTGAACGCGAAATGAAGGATGTAAAGAAGTCTTATTGATAATATTTTTTCAAATGTTCTACATTCCACGGTCATGGTATTTGTTCACCATCCGTATTTTCTGACCAGTATGTCCCTAGTATGTTGATTTTTATCACTTTATATGGTCATTCCCATTTCGGATTCAGTTTGCCCGCACCTGGTTCCTTTGTGTTGAGTTGAACTTTTCGGAGTACCCAATCACCAACATTGAACGTGCGAGGCTTTACTTTTTTGTTATAGTAGTTGGCCATACGTTGTTGGTAGGTTGATGCTTTGATAGAAGCCTTTTATCGTTTTTATTTGAGGAGCTCTAATCCGACTCTCAATGTTTAATTGTTGTCCTCTGCTCGAAACTCTTCGGATCTGAATGTTGGCATACCAATTTCTACAGGTATCATTGCTTCAGACCCGTATGCAAGGGCAAAAGGAGTCTCCCATGTTGGCGTCCTTTTCGTTGTTCTGTATGCCCAAAGGATGCTAGGTAGTTCGGATGTCCACAATCCCTTCGATGCTTCAAGCTTCCTTTTGATTGCCTCTAGGATCGTTCTGTTGGTGACCTAGGCTTGCCCATTTGCATGTGGATTGGTGGGTGCTGAGAAGTATTGTCGGATTCCTAGGTTTTCACACAACTCCCTAACCTTCTTGCCCTCAAATTGTTTCCCGTTGTCTGTGACAATTACTCTTGGGATTCCTAATCTTCATATTAAGCCTTTCCAGAGGAACTTTTTGACTTGAGTTTTTCCTATCTTTGCTAACGGTTCTACTTCTACCCACTTAGTGAAGTAATCTACTTCTACGAAGAGGAATTTCTTCTTGCCAGATATTGGGAGCGGCCCTACGATGTCCATCCCTCATTGTGCAAATGACCACAGACTACTCATTAGGATCAGATTTTGGCCTGGCATGTGAGTATATGGGGCAAATCTCTGGCATTTGTCACAACTGCGAACGAGTTTATTTGCATCCGCTTCCATTGTCGATTAATAGTATCCTAGTGTTAAGGCTTTGTGAGCTAGTGTTTTTCCTCCCGGATGGTTTCCACATGTACCATGATGAATCTCTCACAGGACAAAGTCAGCATCGTTGGGCGAGAGGCATCTTAGTAGTAGGCTAGTGGTAGATCTCCTGTAGAGTCTGTCATTAATCACCGTGTACCATGTCGCTCTGTTTTGCAGTTTTCGGGCCTCCATCTTATCCACTGGGAACTCCCCGTTCATTATATACACGAGGATTGGAGTTGTCCAATTACTTTCCTGGCCTATTGCGCATGCCTCTTGCACTTGATTTTTCAATATGGAACTTTCCTGTATCTTGACGAGCGGATTATCATTTTCTTTAGCCTGTGATACTTCCTTGGCTAGTTCGCCAGCTCTTTTCTTCTATGCTCTTGCATATTATTGAATGGTTATAGTCTGGAAACTTTCTATTAGCTCGGCAGTTTTTTTGTGGTAGGCTTTCATTCGAGCATCTTTGACTTGGAATTCGTTGTTTAGCTAATTGACCACCAATTTGGAGTCAGTGAAGACACTAATTTCTTTTATTCCCAAGTGTTTTTCCAATTGCAGCCCAGCTATTACTGCTTCGTACTCGGCATCATTGTTTAAGGCTTTGAAATTGAATTTTATTGTATTTTCTAACATTACGCCTTCCGAGTTGTACAAGATCATTCCAGCTCCACTTCCCGCCTCGTTGGATGCTCCGTCACAACGGAGGATCCATTTGTGGACTGTTTCTTTGGTATGTTCCTCTTCATGGTTACTGTCTGGCGGGCGGTCGCTACTTCCTGTGAATTCAGTGATGAAATCCGCCAGTGTTTAAACTTTTATTGCGGTTCTGGGGGCATAAATGTCAAATTTTCCTAGCTCTATTGCCCATTTCACCATTCTTTCGGATAGCTCTGGTTTGTGCAATACTGACCGAAGTGGTTGTTCGGTAATGACAATGATTGGGTGAGCTTGGAAGTATAGTCGTAGCTTTCTTGAAGATATGATCAGCGTGAGTGCCAGTTTCTCCAAAGCCGAATAGTTGATCTCCGCATCTGCAAGTGTTTTGCTGATGTAATATACCAACTTTTGTGTGCCCTTCTCCTCCCATATCAGTGTTGAGCTTACTGCATGGTCAGACACATATAAGTACAAATACAACGCTTCCTCCGTGCTCGGTTTTGATAGCAACTTCGTGCTCCCCATGTACGCCTTCAAGCTCTGGAAGGCCTTCTCGCATTCTTCGTTCCATTTGAATGTCTTGATTCATTTCAAATTTTGAAAAAAGGTGGACATTTGTTCGAGGACTTGCAAATGAATTTGTTTAAAGCCTCTATCCTGCCATTAAGACTTTGCACGCCCTTTATGTTCGTTGGTGACTTCAGGTTGAGAAGTGTATGTATTTGTTTCGGATCAGCTTCGATTTCTTTTTGGTTGACTATGCACCCAAGGAATTTTTCGAACTCTACTCCAAATGTGCATTTCTCCGGATTCAACTTCATTTTGTATCTTCGGAGCTGGGAGAAGGCCTTTTTGAGATCTTTGATATGGTCTGCTCGGCGTAAGCTTTTGACCAACATGTCATCAATATACACCTCATCATCTTGTCAATTTGGTCTCTGAACATTCTGTTGACCAGTCGCTGGTACATGGCTCCCGCGTTCTTTGATCTGAATGGCATTACTCGATAACAATATGTACCTCTCTCTATTATGAAATATGTATTTTCTTGGTCAGGAGGGTGCATCTGTATTTGCTTGTACTCAGAGTACGCATCCATGAAGCTAAGGAGTTCATGTCCGGCAGTGGCATCTACTATTTGGTCTATGCGTGGAAGTAGGAAATTGTCTTTTGGGCAGGCTTTGTTTAGATCATTGTAATCTACACATACTGTCGACTTGCCATTTTTCATCTTTACCAACACCGTGTTAGCTAACCGGTCTGGGTAGTGAGATTCTTTGATCATTCATGCAGTTATCAGATGGTGCACTTCCTCGTTTATTGCTTGGTTACGCTCACGGGCAACCGACCTTCTTTTTTGTGGGACTAGTTTCTTATCTGGATTTACTTGCAATTTGTGAGTGATGACATACGGGTCTATTCCCACTATGTCTATCATCGTCCAGGCAAAAACGTCCTAATTATCCTTCAAGAGTCGGACCAGTTTCATGGCGAGTTCTGGATGGATTTTTGTGCCAATCCAAACTTTTTTTACTCTTTCATCATCCAAGTAGACTACTGTCGTTTCTTCTTCTGGTTGTCCAGTATTTGGTCAATCTTTTGAACTAGTAGGGGTCGTATTTTCATCCAAGAGGTTGGGGTTATTTTACTAGATTATTGCAATGACTCCTCTGGTCATTGCAATAATTGCTATTTCTATTGAGTTTTCATCGTTGCATAGTGGCATTCGTGTGTAGCTGGTTGATCTCCTAGGATTATTCCGACCCCATCAATGGTATAGTACTTCAAGCATTGGTTCATGGTGGAGGATACCACACCCATTTCGTGTATCCAAGGTCTTCTGAGAAGCGTTATATGCAAATGGAGCATCGACAACAAGGAAATCTGTCAACAAGACTCGTTGTTTTCTGGCTCTCCCACTTCGATCGGCAGTTGGACCATTCTGAGTAGACGACATTGTTCTCTGCTGAAACCTACCATTGGTTGATCGTTGGGCGGGAGCATTTCGTTGGTGAACCGCATCTTTCAGAACGCTGTCAAGTATGGAAGGTTGGCTGAGTTGCTTGTGTCAACCGCCACTCTCTTGATCTCCCACCTGGCTACAGTATTGAAATTAGGGCGTCATTATGAGGGAAATGGACTCCCTTCGCATCCTCATTGGAGAATGTCAGAGTTCGATGCGTCGTTCGAGCACGTTGTGCAAAAGACACTCAATAACTTATCTTTGTTTGTAAATCTCGGATTGATTAATTCCGAGATCGATTGGATAGCTCATTCTCTCTTATTACGCCATGTAAGACATATATCAGCTGACTGCTCCTTTGATCTGGATTTCCTTTCTTTGGATACTCTCCGCCTAATGAACTCTCTGATTCATCCTTTTTGAATATGGCGCTCGATCTCGTCCTTTAAGTTGTAGCAGTCTTCGGTGTCGTGCCCGTATTCCTTGTAGAAAGAGCAATATCTGCTTTTACTTATCCTATATGGATCTCCTTTCATTTTGGGTGGCCACTTAATGTCCTCCCACTTCTCCACAGTTTTCAGGACCTCAACTCGACTTATTTTCAAAGTCATGAACGGTTTGCTTGTCGATCGTTCATGCTTGGATCCTCCGAGTTGTAGCCTTCCAGGTTTTTGTTGGTCGAACTCGAATCTGCCACTGGTTCGATGCCTTTTTGATTGGCTACTTTCCTCTCAAGGCCTATCGTCCCTCCGTCTTTCTCTCCTCTCTCAATCGGCTGAAGCGTGTCTCCTTTTTTATTCATTATTCCTCCTAACTACCACCGTCTCCTCGGGAGTGAAGTATTTTTGGGTGGTCTTCAATAGAATTGCCATGTTTTTCGGGGGGGGGGGGGGGTCTAGATTCAGATAATTGTAAAATGGTCCTTTTTTAGTCCGAAGGTGAAGGTGGCAATGGTCGTATCGTCGCTGCAGTCGTCGATTATAGTCAACTCGTCAGTAAAACAAATAATGTATTCCCTTATGGTTTCTTCAAGCTTCTGTCTGATGTGAAACAGATAGTGTGGGCCTTTTCTCATTCGTCCATTGTCGATGAACCTCGTGATAAAGGCAGTGGCTAGCACTTGGAAAGTGTCTATCAATTTCGGCGGCAAGCTGTTGAACCAACTCATCACTGTGGAGGTGAGGCTGATTGGAAATGTTTGGCATAGGATGGACATTATGCTCTCCTACAATGCCATCATGTGGTGAAAATGTCGTGGATAGTCGGTGGGATCGGTAGTGCAATAGTATGTCTTACACTTTGGTGGAGTGAACTTTGTTGGTAGAGGAGTTATCGTGAGCGCGTCAAAGAATGGAAATACGGCCAATTCGTACAACACGTTAAGATCCATGACTCTGATCCTGAATTTAATTTGTTCTGGGGTCATGTCGTTCTGAGAGGGGCATCTATTGGCGGTTCACTGCTTTCGAGGTTCGCCTGCTAAGGTCTTGCAGGAATTTAATTTCTTTCTCGAATGTGGTTGGTGAATTGAGCATGCTCTTGAGTGAGTCTGTCCACCATTTTGATTAGAAGATCCATCTTGGTCATGAGTAGATTCACGCGAGGATCCGTGGTGGTCCCGCCATATATTTGAGATGACTGGGCTATCGCTCCATGTTGTGGCTCTCAGTCACCGGGTACGGTCGGCTCGAGAGTTGTTTTGAGGTTGAAGCATGCTTTGTATGTAACACAGCTCCACTAGTGAAGGGATCACTTTGAACTTTGTTTGTTGCTAGGTTGAGGGTCTATAGTGTGTTCCATATGTTCTAAAACATTTTTATTCGCTGATCAAAACTGAGGGAGTTTCCTACTGCAGACTCTCTTCTTAAGAGGAAAACTGTCGTTTCCCACGGAAAGTGCCAAATTGATGCGTCCAAAATCCGGGATCCTGTAAATTTGACCTGCAAAACAAATCTTAGATTGCCAAATACCACCTTTTTGGTGGCAGAAGGCACTCCGATGCTCAAGTAAGTAACTCAGTTGGAGATGGAGATAAATCTAGACAGAACTCAGTTAAAATTGCATACCTTTGTCTAATGTTCCCTTTACCTTATATAATGGTTGTTGTTAATTCTTTGTGTGACTTAAGTATGTGAGAAGCAACGAGAAAAGATGTTCCTCGTAACAGTATCCTCATTTATGAAGATACGTCCTCGGAGGCGTAACTCCCTCCACGACTCTTTTTCTCTTTAACATTCCTCCTCTTCAAGGGAGAAATCTATTGGACCTGGATTTGGGCCTTTGTATATGGTTTATTCCGACGGGCCCTGTTTGGGCTTCTATGACTAAATACACCCTTTTTGGGCTTTATACATTGGCCTAGTTTTGGGATACTTGATCCTTGTGATGGACGATCTTTGCCAAGTGTATGGCTATGATAACAATCTTATTTGATGTACCATCAACCAACATAATAGTGATTGCAGTTTTCTTCTAGGTGCTAGGTGTTGGATGCTCTCTAAAATTTTAAGGGAAAGCTCAGTTTGGTAACTCTATGCACTGAAAGAATTGTGACTGATGGTCTAAGCTAACATGGAGAACACTTTGTACAGATTTTGTGAACTAAACACAAACTGTTTGTATGTAGAAAACGGAAAAAAATAAAATAAAAAATAAAAAATTTGAGAAAGGGTTCAATTTACCTGAGTAAGTTGTAAGTGAATTGATTTGGATTCTCTTCTCAATTGCCTTGCATAGTTTGTGAATGGGAACAAGACTTCTTATGTAAAGGGAGAGACGATCAAGTGGGAAGAGACCTAGTGGAACTAATTTTCCTATTTTTTTTGGTTAATGATTAGCTAATTGTAAACATGGAGAGAATTTGTAAATATAATTTTTCCTATCGTTAAAGAGTGGAATATAGCCCTAAGATTAATCTTTAGATATATTAGATCTAATGGTGGAGAGTGTTAACCTCGCCAAGTCCCATGAGGTTAACCTCATTGAATCACGACTCATTTACTAATGCAGACGATGCCCTTATCATTCTTAGTGGCCCCATATCTTTAGCTCGAGGCAGTTTGAAATTTCTTAATTTCTACCGCAATATATTAGGTAAAAAAACTAATGAAACCAAAAGCTCTTTTGTTGTAAAAGGGGATGCATGAAGGAGGAGAATCGACATGCTCAAAGAAGTTACAAAATTCTAAAACAAGTTTTCACCAATAAAACATTTGGGAGATCCCATATATCAAGGAAGAGGCAAGACTATTTTCTTTGAAGAGCTTGTTAACAAAATTCGAAAAAGGATCAGTGATTGGAAAGCTAAGCTTATTTCTCCAGGCAGTTGATTCATTTTAATTTACCATGTACTAAGCTCCATATCAATTTTTTTGTTGATGGCCACTTGTGTTCCTTCGAAGGCTATGTTGTCTGATGCAGCGTTGCCACGGAAGAGACAAACTTTTTGCAAGAAGCCACTTCACATCACATATTTTCGTACCAAAACTGAATTTCTCCTTTGCATTTTAGCTACAATGCGACGATTTTTGGAACACTAATAACCAATTTATTAGTTATTTGTTAATAATTTAAATATAAGTACAACAAAATACCAAATAAGACTTTGCTGCCCTAAATTGCAATACGATTGTAGGAAGATTGATATAGTTAGGATATTTAGTAATATTAGCAATCATAGTATTTTAGGAAGTATTAGGTATTCTAGTATTATTGTAATAGGGTTTCCAATTAGGAAAATGTTTTCTATTAGGTTTAGGGTTTGCTTTTTATAAATAGGAGAGGAGGTAATTCATTGTAATTAGTTGACTAATAAAAAAAGTTTATTTCGTTTATTCATCGTTGAATACTTTGTCATTCAATTTATTTATTCTATTTTCAACATTATTTTCAAATTCATTATTCTACAAGTTTTATTCTATCAAAGACTAAATATCATTGTATTTTATTATGGATTGGTTGCTTAATTTTCTCGTTGTTGTGTTATGCAATTATAGATTGGTACATAATAGTCATGTTTGTTTTCTTTGATTATGGTTTATTAGTGCAAACAGTATAGATTTTATAAAAAATATTATGGTTCTTACTCAAATTCGTTGCAACTCTATCGCAACTCTCACAACTCTTGTAAAAGGTCGAGGCTTCGCTCCGACTTTCGTTTTAGACAACATAGTTTGAAGGCTTTGAAGAGAATACAAACCAAGCTGCCTACTTTCTTTTGGGATGACCATGAGGGAAAGTCATAGTGCAAATGGGTGGCATGAGAGGATATTTGCTATCCATGGTCTGGATGTCGAAACTTGTTTACAGTAACTAATGCACTTCAATTAAAAAATCTTTATGGATTCTCCTTGCCACTAATTCACTATGGGTGTATATCTAAGAAATAAATATATAAAACCGGATATCCCATTGTTGTTACGAGTTGCAAGGCAAAGAGCTTAAAAAAATTTCATAGGAAATATTTGCTCTCCCAAGTGATCTTTTGGATAATGGCCCTTGCAAGATCAGTTTCTACCATGAGAAATTTTTGCTTTCTCATAAAACGAGGTTGAAGAGTAATGGTCATCCTTAGCTTCGGCGACGGAGATCGATTAGAGTAGATGAGGCATTGCAACTTACAGCCATTCGGGATTTATAAATTTCTGCAAATTAGATAATCAATTGGAAGATTCATGTCTATGGAAACATACCTCAGATGTTCTTTCTAGGTGAGATCAGCTTATGAGGATATTCGTTCTAACCCCAGGACTTAAACATGGTGTTACAAAATTGTAGCGACTACTGCTACCAACCAAAACTTCAAATTTTGTTAGAAAACTGGAGCAATCCATGTAAAAAGTTGGATCCAAAGCTGTATTTTAGCTTCAAACTGTGTGTGTTGTGACAACCCATAAAATGAAAAATTATGTGTTTTGCACATTGATAGTGATATTGCACGGCGAGTTTGGGGACATTTTGCCAAATTTTTAACATTCTTCACAGGTGGCCAATGGAACTACTATTGGAATCTAACAGATTCTAAACCAGGACCTCATGTCAATAATCAATGAGGAGAAATTTTAATCAATGCGTACCTGAAGTCGCCATTGATGAAGTACCTCGTAGCATTCCTTACGAACTAAACAACACGCGGCCGAGAAATCTTCCACCTCCCGAACCTTTCTTTTGTATTTATCAAACCAGATTGGAAAAATAGGAGATAAAAAATTAGGTTTGAAGTGGGGACCTCAACCGTATATATAGAACCCTAATTCTATTATTAGTCCATCATCAGTAATAGAATTATAGTAGAGCTTAAATTGGTATGTACACATAAATAACCTCCATACTCAATGTAGTAATACATGTCAAGATATATAATATGTAATTAGAAACGTGTTTATGACCCTGGTTTTGTTTCTTAATCATCACAACTAATCGGATCTAATCAAACATCACTCACTTATAGTTCGATAGTCTAGAATGTATAATAATATAAACTATGTAGATCCACCTTAGGAAATTTTCTAATAATCTCCCACTTGGACTACATAGATCATCCATAGATTATACATTGTAAGACTTTATGAGCTCAAAACTTGACTATCGAGAGTTGTGAGTGTCGTCTCAAAACAATCTGGTCCATTGAAAATATCAATATGGGATCATACCGACCTTCACTACATTTTTCGTGGTTGAACTCATCAATGGTCACAAATATCAATACAATCAACGACATAGATCATAATATTAATGTGTAGCATGAAAATGATATGTAATGTGATCCCTGATCATATCCATTATCAACTGGTTATACCTTATGATTCAAAAATTGAATCGCCTTATTCTACTTAATCAAACTGTATATGCGCAACCATAATTGAAAAACTAGAAAACTTTATTTCTAAGTCATCAATTAAATGTAATGATAACTATGAGTTCATCAAACATGACAAAATATTACAAACTCTTACTAATTAGGTAAATTACAAGAACTAACCACTCCCATATGAGCAACATGCTCTTTGAAAACTTTACAGTGGTAAGCCCTTTGTAAGCGGATTTACAATCATGAGAGTTGTACTAATGTGATGAACTTCAATTTGATGATTTTGAATTATTTGTTTAACTACAAGATATTTAAAGTCAATGTACTTTGTCACTCTGAAAGTCTTGCATTAAAGAACAACGCCTTTATTATCACTATAGATCTTCAACTGTTTCTCAATGAAACTCGTTATGTGAAGCCCTGAAATGAAGTTCCGTAACCACAATGTATGATTTGACGCTTCATGACAAGCAACATACTCGGCTTCCATCGTGGATGAAACAATGAGTTGTTGTTTGACCCTTTTCCAAGAAATGACACCACCAGCTAGCATGAAAATACAACTTGATGTTGATTGTTTAGTATCAAGGCAACCTGCAAAGTCTGAATCCGAATACCCAACCACTTCTAAGTGATCAGATTTTCTATATGTGAGCATAAATTCTTTTGTACTTTGTAAAGACAACATTACTCTTTTAGCCACTTTTCAATGATCAATGTCCGTATTTTTCAAATATCTACCAAGCATTCCAACTGCGTATGAAATATCTGGACGCATAAAAATATGAGCATACATAAGACTCCCTGCATCAGATGTATAAGGGATATCTTTTATTTGTGCCTTTTCTAAATCATTCTTTGAGGTTTGGAGCAAACTTAACTTATCACCCTTAGCAATGGGTGCATCACCTGGTTTACAATTGTGCATGTCAAATCTACTTAGCACCTTTTCAAGATAAGGCTATTGTGATAAGCCAACCACACCACTGACTTGTCATGATGAATCTTTATGCCTAACACAAAAGATGTTTCACCAAGATCTTTCATTTCATAATTCTTTCAAAGAAATCTCTTAGTCTCATGCAACAAGCCTATGTCATTACTAGATAGTAGGATGTCATCAACATATAATACCAGAAAAAAAATTGCTCCCATTAATCTTACGACAAACATATTAATCAACCAGATTTTCCTCAAAATCGAATGAGGATATTACTTCATCAAACTTTTTATACCATTGACAAGATGCATGCTTTAAGCCGTAGATGGATTTCTTTAATTTGAAACTTTATGCTTTGAGTATTTAATTTCAAAACCTTGTCGTTGCTTCATATAAATAGTTTTTTTTCAACATTTCTATTCAGAAATGCAGTCTTAACATTCGTCTTGATGATACACCAAACCGTCCTCTGATCAGCACCGTACATGTGTCATGATAATCTCGTCAACAGAACAAAACAAGCCTGATTGCAGGCCCAAACAGTGTTGAGCCCATCATTGGCAGAATCCAGACAATCGGGTCTGAGTAGCAACAAGCCAGTAAGCAACACGTCATGCGATTACACCCAATACTCGTAAGACCTCCAAGGCAAGTATCTGAGAGATCTACCCAAGACAAGCAGGGCCAACGACACAGAGGATCTTACTAGGAAACATATATTAGTGTATAAGTCGGGCAAGGACTCCTTGCATAGACAACACTCAGAAAAAGGAATCTCTCTCGCACATCTAGGAGCATGAGTCGTGTAGGGAAACTATCCCACATGGACAACTCCCAATTAGGAAAGGATATCCACAGCAAGATCACTTTCTCTTATGGACAGCTCCCACTCAGAAAAAGATCTCCACAACAATATCACTTTCCCTAAACAACGCTACCAAAGGCCCAGCCAAACAAGGACTCCTTCACTATAAAAGGGAGATAAGGTCGATGAACTAGAAGTACGCAATAGAACCCAGTTTAAAGTTTTAAGCCTCTCTTATGCCTTATCTAACTTAAGCGCATCGACCACCACAGTGTGGTCCTTGGCTCACGTTTGCTACCTGTGCAGGTCTAGGTAAGCAACAAAGGAAAACATAAATTGACTATATTAGTTTGGCGCCGTCTGTGGGGAACAACAGAGTTTTTCAAAAAGAACAGTAGTTCACCTTTTCCAGTCCCGACAAAGTTCCTATGTTCCTCAAAAAGAACAGAGGTATGTGTCCTTCACAGAGTAAACTAAGAAACCGAGCACTCCAACCAGTCTCGAAAGGGTTTGCTCCACAAATTATGGACCAGATCAGCCTACGAGGACCAACAGATGCAACGCGTTCACTCCCAAGAACCAATTTTGCCCCTTACCTTCACGGACTGGACCTCCAAGGTATCCGAACTCCACATTATGATGCCCTGGTGATATCGGTGTCCATAGCAAATTGGGAGGTGGGAAGGTCTTTAGTGGATACCGAAAGCAGTGTGAACGTGTTGTTTCGGAACACGTTTCGCAACATGCAGTTAAAGAAAGAAAGCTTACGCCCCTCGACACATCCTCTGGTCGAACTCAGCAAGAAACAATACTTCCCGATGGGAAGGATCAAATTAACAATAGTGGCAGGAGAGCCACAACTCCAAAAAATAATCCTTCTAAAATTCATGGTGGTCGACGCACCGTCCTCCTATAATATCATCCTCGGGAGGCCCTGGCTTCACCAAATGGAGGTGGCGGTCTCTACTTTACACTAGTGCGTTAAGTACCCCGCTAATCAGACAGTGGGCGAAATAAGAGGAAATCAGCCAGCTGCCAGAGACTGCAATTACTCTGCACTGGAATGGCTCAACAGCCGTCAACTGTAGATCGAAAGCACCCCTGAAACACCACAAAGCTCAGATCCGGAGTTGAGCGAGGAATCTCCCAACTCGGATGAGGAGGCCCCTCTCAACTTGAAAGGAAAACCCAACGTCGGTCAACCCGAAGAGGAGCCAGTAACCATGTATCTAGACTGCCCTAGTAACACCAGAGCCATCCAAACAAGTTCCTAACTAAGCAACGAATTCGCGGAACAGCTGATGACGCTACTGTGATAGAATCAGGATGTCTTTGTTTGGACGATGAAGGACATGGTGAGAATAGACCCCTCCATAATCACCCATCGACTGACTGTAGACCCAGCACGAAAACCAGTCAGACGAAAGAAAATACATGTGGCCCCCAAAAGGAATCGGGTTATAAACGAAGAAGTGCAGAAGCTGCAAAACGCCGACATGATCAAAGAAGCGAGATACCCTGATTGGTTGCAAACACCGTCCTAGTGAAAAAGGAAAACAGAAAGTGGAGAGTCCACGTAGAATACACCGACTTGAACAAAACATGCCTGAAGGACAGTTTTCGCTTCTCAACATCGAAAAATTTGTAGATACCACATCCAGACACATCCTCCTAAACTTCATGGACACGTACTCCAGATAATAGATGCACCCCCGGATTAGGATAAAACGTCTTTCATAACCGAGAGAGGGGTATAATGTTACCAGGTAATGCCATTCGGCCTCAATAACGCGGGCGCTGCGTACCAATGGCTAGTGAACCTGATGTTTGAAAGGAAAATTGGAAGGAACATGGAGGTCTACATAGACGACATGTTGGTCAAGAACCTCCACAACCTAGACAAAATATCCCACTTTGCCAAAGCCTTCGGCCAACTCCGCAAGTATCAGATGAAGCTCAACACGTAGAAATGCACGTTCGGGGTCGAATCAGGCAAGTTCCTCGGTTACATAGTAAACCGAAGAGGAATAAAAGCATATCAGAAGCAGATCCAGGCTCTTCTCGACATGAAGTCCCCGATCTCCATCAGGGAAGTTCAAAGCCTGACCGGGAGGGTGACAACACTTAACAGGTTTATATCCAAATCATCATTCAAGTGCCTCCCTTTCTTCAAGATACTCAGAGGTAGCAAGGCCTTCAACTGGGACAAGGAGTGCGAGCAAGCCTTCCAAAACCTAAAGTCGTACATGGGAAGTACCAATCTATTTTCAAACCAACCTCAGGAGAGACGCCTAATTTGTATCTAGTCGTCTCAGATCAAGCCGTTAATTCATCTCTTGTGCAGAATGATAAAGATGTACAGAGACTAGTATACTACGCCAACACAAATTTTGTCGAAGCCGAACTATCCAGATCTAGAAAAGTTAGCCTTGGCATTAGTCATATCTTCCAAGAAGTTAAGGCCCTACTTTCAGACCCATTTTATTACATTTCTGACCAAACACTCGCTCCACAAGTGCTGCACAATCCAAAATTATCTGGCAGAATGGTTAAATGGTCGGTGGAACTGGGACAGTTTGACATCAATTACGCACCCAGGACGACCATAAAAGCCCAAGCATTAGCAGACTTCATCAAGTTTACTGGTGGTGAAGAGAATGAGTTGAACAGTTCAGAGTCGAGACCAGATGAGCCAAGCTAGATCCTACGTTGTGATGGGTCAGCCACGCAGAAAGGAAGCGGTACGGGTATCACACTCTACTCTCTAAACAGCTTCGTCTTGGAAAAAATAGTGAGATTTGGTTTCCCAGCCTTGAATAATGAAACGGACGAAGCCTCCTGTTCGGCATGAAGTTAGCAAAGGGAATCAAGGTAACTGTGCTAACCACTTACAACGATTCGCATCTAGTAGTCAACCAGGTTATAGGGGACTTTAACAGTAAAGACCCGAGGATGATAGCCTACCGATAAAAGGTCATTAATGCAGCGGGCCAATTCAAAAGATTCAAACTTCTGCAATGTCAACGAGATGACAACTAGAGAGCAGACGCACTGGCCAGGCAGACCTCAGCTAATGGACTTATCGAATTCTAGGAACAATGAAGTATGGAAGAAGATGAGATCAATTCGAAGTGAATTCAAGTTGGATGAATCCCATCGTCGAGTAAATGAAAGATGGGGCTCTCCCAACCGAAAAATCAGAGGCCAGAAAGCTGAAAAACAAGGCAGCGCGGTACACCCTCTTCAATAACAAACTCTACAGAAGATCAGCAATGGGCCCCTGCTCATATGCTTAGCCTCTTCAGAAGCAAACCAAGTCCTTCGAGAGATCCATGACGGCATCTGCGGGAATCACCTGAGCGGTGGAACCCTAGCCCATAAGGCCCTGACTCTGGGAATACTACTGGCCGCAAATGTAGCAGGATGTGAAAGACATCGTCTGCAAGTGCAAAAAGTGCCAAAGGTTCATGTCGTACACTCACATGCCCACTCATCCCTTAACTCCAATGACCAGCCCATGGCGATTTGCACAATGGGGAATGGTCATCATTGGACCACCCTCGGCCTAAACTAATAAGAAGTTTTTCCTAGTATCAATTGATTATTTCACTAAATGGGTCAAAGTTGAGTCTATGTCCAAGATTGGATAAAACCAAATTGAAAAATTCATCTGGACATCCATCATCTGCAGATTCGGTATTCCAAGGGCACTGGTAAGTGATAACGAAACCCAATTTGAAGGTAGCAAGGTCGAGAAACTATGTAAAGACCTCGGCATCAGACACCATTTCTCATTGCCAGGGCATCCACAAGCCAACGACCAAGCAGAAGTCACCAATAGAACCATTTTGGAGGCAGTCAAAAGGAAGCTCAACGCGGCAAAAGGGAAATGGGTCTTAGCTTTCCCAGGAATACTCTGGGCGTATCGGCCCACAAAAAGAACACCCACAGGAGAAACACCCTTCGCCCTAGCATACGGGTCAGAAGCAATGGTCCCGGTGGAACTCAAAATACCAACTTTTAGGGCAGCGAAATTCATACTAGAAAACAACGACGATGCTTTGTGCGTCATTTTAGATCTCCTCGAATAAAGGAGAAATCATGTCGTTGTTAGAATAGCCGCCTACCAACAAAAGATGGCTTGGTACTACAACAAGAAAGTCAAGAAACGAGAATTCAAAATCGGAGACTAGGTACTTAGATAGATTCAACAAAACACTAAAGAACCGGGGGCAGGAAAACTGAACCCGAATTGGAAAGGGCCATATAAAGAAACAAAGGTCAATAGGCCAGGGACATATTGGTTGGAGGATGTGGACGGTAGAAGCCTTATGTGGCCATGGAATGTAGAACACCTTAAAAAAATTCAATAAAGGATATTTGTTTTTCTGAAATTCCACTACCGATACTATTCTGCCTAACTCCCAAACACAAGTCAGGACGGCCATAGTCAGAATTGATACACAAGTCAGAACGGCCACAGTCAGACTTGATACACAAGTCAAGACAGCCACAATAAGACTTGATACACAATTCAGGACGGCCACAGTCAAACTTGCATCCTTTAGATATAAGTCAGGATGGCCATAGTCAGACTTGATACACAAGTCAGGACGGCCAAATTCAGACTTGCACCCTTCATATACAAATCAGAATGGCCATAGTCACAAGTCAGGGCGTCCACATTTAGACTTGATACACAAGTCAGGATGGCCACAGTCAGACTTGATACACAAGTCAGGACGACCACAGTTAGACTTGATACACAAGTTAGGACGGTCACAGTCAGACTTGATACACGAGTTAGGACGACCACAGTTAGACTTGCATCCTTCAGATACAAGTCAAGACGGCCACAGTCAGACTTCATATACAAGTCAGGGCGACCATAATTAGACTTGATACACAAGTCAGGACGGCCACAATCAAACTTGCACCCTTTAGATACAAGTCAAGACGGCCACAGTCAGACTTGCACCCTTCAGACACCAGTCAGGACCTCCAAGCCATACTTGTTGAGTGGGCCATGACGGCCAAAGTCTACCTATTGCCTGAAGCCTAGTCCGAATAGAACAATCAACGATGGCCTGGGAAGTGAGAGCTAAGTCAAAGTTCAAACAGCCTGGTGAAGACAGCTCGCCATAGATCTCGGTCCTTATGCAGACCACAATCACCGGACATTATCGCTCAAACACCCCGCCTACAAATGCTAGACGGCAATAAAGACACTTGTATTACCTGACATACGCTATATGGGTCGTCGTACTCTCAAGAGCAACATCAAAAAAAAATTCGACGGCTGACGAAAGATCAAGACCAAAGCCACGGCCCAACAGTTAAGAAAGTCAAAATAGGTCAACAAAGCAGAAGTGCAAAGTGTCAAGGTCAAGCATGCAAGCAACAGACTAGCACAGAGCACATAATACAAACTAGCTACAGAGAACACATGTACAAAAGATATGTGTTCATGCTCTTTAAATTTATTCAAAAGCTACAACTGTTTTGGAGAGCTTGCTCCAGAGGCAGAAGAGCCACTTTCATCAGAAAGGACTGCGGGAAGTAAAAGAGCATTATCTAAAGCCAATCTTGAGTTGCAAGAAAGGGAAGCAGGTCGGAAACTTATGCATCGTCAATCTTCAAAAAAACAACATTCTGATATCGATCAATTAGTTCAAGCAGTTCCAACATACCATGGTCAACATCGAAAGATCTCAAAGTTCCATGATGGGCATTGGGCCCCGCTAAGCTGGCCTCCGCCTCCGATGGTCTGTGAGAAAGCGCTATCGTATGGGACTTTTCCTCTGCTAGCCGCTCCTTCAGCAAGTTCAACTGCGCCAGAGCATCAGCAGCCCAAGCCTCATGAACTCAGCATCACCCGCCAGCCAGATCAAATTCAAACTCCAAGCGCAAAGCAGCCAACTCAAACTCGTGAAACTACGCCTTACCCACCATCCCCTTGAGTTGCTCACTTAAGAGGCCCAACCTATAAAGCGGGTCTGACTATGACTTGCAATGCTCCACAAAAGGTCCCTCTGCAGCATGGACTACGCTACGAGCATTAGGATGTAGATCACTTAGCAAATGATGACAAAGAACCCTTGGGAGACATCGGCTCAGCAAACTTCACAGAAAGAATATTGGCTTGACGCTCAACATCAAGCTCTAGGGGCGGGAGAGAAGATCCACTCCTCAAAGTAGCAGGCTCAACAAACTGCTTCGCAGCCACCACTTCCTGCTCTAACAGGATCGACTTAGAGGAAGAACCAGTTGTATCGCTAGCCTGCCTTCTTCGAAAACGGTCGATAAGCGGCATGATCGCCTCCAACTCAACCTGCTTTGAAGGACTCGGTATTGTGAACCTTCTCTTTCTGGAACGATCACTACCAATCTCTTCGGAGGCAACCTAGGCACAATAAGGCATGCATGGAAGTGCCTAAACAATCCACTTCGCACGACGTTGTCTGTGGCCATGACCTCATCAACAAGACCAAGGGAAACTCATTAAACACTCTCCTCACAAATTCTTCCTCCTCAGTAGGAGTTGAAACCACAAATTTACACGCACGAAACAGTGAAACAACATGTCAGTTTCTACAAAATCACAAAGAAATAAAAGGACGCAGAAGAGATGCAAGGTGAAAATACTACCTCTCACAAAAGCGGCGACTTATATAAGTACCGGGTAGTCAACGCCCCCTCTCCTTACTAAACGGCCATGAACTCATTTAATGACGTGCGCCACTTGAGACAACATTTCAGGTTGAATCATCACAACTGTACAGAGTCTATCAAAATGACTTAGTGGACCGATGAGATGGCTCAATAACTCGGGGGAGCAACTAATGATACACCAGAGCTTCCTCTTATCAGCACCGTACACATGTCATGATAATTTCATCAACATAATGAAACAAGCCCGATTGCAGGTCCAAACAGTAGTGAGCCCATCATTGGCATAATCTAGAAAATCATGTCTAAGTTGCAACGAGCCAGTAAGCCCACATCTCACGTCGTCAAGCCCAACACTCGTAAGACCTCCAAGGCAAGTATCTGAGATATTACCCAAAGCAGACAGACCAAAAACACAGTGCATCCGACTAGGAAACATATATTAGAGTATAAAAGTTGGGCAAGGAAACTTCCTTTCATGGACAACACTCAAAAAGGGAAATAGCTTTCGCAGATCTAGGAGCATGAGTCGTGTAGGAAAACTATCCCACATGGACAACTCCCAATTAGGAAAGGATCTCCATAGCAAAATCATTTTTCCTAAATTACACCACCAAATGCCCAACCGAACAAGAACTCATTCACTATAAAAGGGATATAAGGTCGATGAACTAAAGGTACGCAATATAACCCAATTTACAGTTTTAAGCCTCTCCTAAGGCTTATCTAACTTAAGCATCGGAGTGCCATCGGCCACCACACGGTGGTCTTTGGCTCATGTTTGCTACCTGTGCAGGTCTAGGTAAGCAGTAAGGAAGGAAAACAGAAATCAACAACATCACATCTGATGGAGCTCTAAATCATAATGAGCTACAAAGGCCATAATAATTCTAAAAGAGTCTTTCGTAGAAACTAGAGAGAATGTCTCTTTATAATCAATGCATTCCTTTTGAGTAAAGCCTTTAGCGGCAAGACATGCCTTATATATTTCAATGTTACCTTTGCAATCGCGTTTGGTTTATAAAACTCATTTGCATCCAATTGGTTTCACCCCCTTAGGTAACTCGACAAGTTCCCAAACGTCGTTGTCCTTCGTAGACCTTAACTCATCTCACATAGAATTCATCCAATCTGAATAGTGAGCACTTTGTTTGACTTGAAGAAAAGTGATAGGATCATTTTTCATTCCTATATCAAACTCATGCTCATCAAGATAAACTATGTAATCATCCGAAATACTATCTTTTTTCCCTATTGGATCTCCTTATTAGCATTTTTCATTGAGGAGGTTGAAGTGATTTTGGATTAGCGGAAGGAAATTCAGCTATATCTTCGTGGTTTATATCAGCATCCTGTTCAAGAAATGGCATGATCGTGTTTACAGGTTAAATATCCATCATAGGAATGTCAACATGTTTTTCTTTAAAACTAATATTTTTGGATTGTGTACTCCCACTTCTCAACATCCTCAATAAACTTGGCATTATCCATCTCAATTAAGGTATTAGTAGAAGGGCGATAAAACTTGAATCCCCTCGATCCTTCTGAATATCTGATAAAGTAACAACTAATAGTTATGGATTCCAATTTTCCTTCATAAGGCTTGTAAGGTCTAGCCTCAGTTGGACACCCCCAAATATGTAATGCTCAATGCTAGGACATCTACCAGTCCATAACTCATATGTGGTTTTGTTGAATGCTTTACTAGGTACTCTATTAAGGATATAAACTGTAGTCTTTAAGGCCTCACCCCAAAGAGACTCTAGCAAGGTAGAATGAAAAATCATACTCTTAATCATGTCTTTTAGGGTCCTATTTCTTCTCTCAGATACACCATTTTGACGTGGTGTCTCTAGCATGGTGTATTGAGAGACAATGCCACATTCCTGTAAGTACCTTATAAATGGATCTGAACATCAGTCTGAAACGTCATATCTGCCATAGAATTCAACACCACGATTAGATCTAACGACCTTAATTTTCTTATTATGTTGATTTTCAACCTTGAACACATCCAATGATTGTGACTTTTCATGTATTAAGTATAGATACCCATAGCGAGAATTATCTTTTGTAAAAGTGATAAAATAACGTTGACCATTCTAAGAAGCCTTAGGGACCACAAATATCATTATGTATCAAATCTAAGACACACCAGAACTCCTATGAGCACCTAACTTCCTAGTGTTTGTTTGTTTCACCTTGACGCATTCAATACACACTACACCACAAATCCTCATTTATATCATTTGATAATAGCATTTTTTTCATTTATGTTGTGAAAAGTCAAGTTTTAATGACTATTGAAATCTAAAAACACTATTAAAAGTTAAGCGAGATTTAAAAATGCAAAGGTGTGTTCACCAAATATTTAACATAGTTATGCGTGCGATTCTCCCCTCTCCCTAAAACCTAAAAAACATAACACACAACGTCGACTTTTCTCCTTTCTCCCTCTACTGCGATTCTCCTCACTCGCTCTTTTTCTATATTTGCTCGTCTCTCACTCGTTTTGGGATCTTCTGCACCTCTCTCCCTCTCTTCGCACTTCCATTTCTTCTCGTCCTTCTGCCCTTTCCATAACCTTATTTCTCTGTCACTAACACAGAAACTCAACTCATCAACCGAATCTCTCATAGAAGAAAAGAAGAAGATGGGGACTTTGGATAAAGATATTTACACTATCGGGTTTTGGATTCATGAGAGAGCGTCCAAGTCATTGCCAAATCCTCTCTTCGTATCTCTCTCGAAAACACTAACACAATTTAGGGTTAGTGTTTTATCAATCGAATCCATCGATCTTCATTCATTTCTCTATTTCTTCTTAGTGGGCAGAGAGAATTTTTGTAATCACCCAATCAGGTTGCTATATTGATCCTCCACTCCAAATTCAGGTGTGTGTGTGTGTGTGTTTTGGGGTTTCTTTCAACTATCTGCAGCAACACAAGCGAATACTGGTTTTTATTCCATTTAGGCAAGGTAATTTGTTAGCTCCTTTACCACTATTGTTGTGTCATGTATTAATTGGCGGGAGGAATTCAAAAGAACGAAAAGAAGGCGCGAAAATGAGCGCTTAAATTCAAATTCAAAAATTAGGCAAGGAGAGAAGAGTCATTTTACCTGTAATTGTTACAACTGCCTACTATCATGTGGCAACATATGATAGGTTCAATTCCAAAGTTTGTTGTAGCTTTCCCCTTTATAAACTCATTAGGAACATAGTGAAAAAAAAAACATGTAAGAAGAAAGTAGTCTAGGCTCCAATCGTCTTGATTGAGAGAGTTCTCTTCTGTAATTTCTGCATAAGCCAGATATTCTAATCCATTTCCTTTGATTGTTCCAATACTTGTCTTCCTAAAATCGTCCAAATGTAACATTTCGTATCAGAGCTCACTCGATCCAATCCGCCATGGAAACCAGGGCTCGAGATCTAGAGGCGTTCATGAAAGAGACGGAGCAACAGACAGAGACAACCGACCAACTGGAATCATTCAAAATAGAGCTCAGACGCATAGCGCAAGCGGCAGAAACTCAAGAGAAGCGAATCGATGATAAGATCGATCAATTAATCCAGATGTTGCAAGGGAATCGGATCCTTAACAGAGACGAAGCAAGTACATCTCAAGGTACGGGAACAACGTTATTGCAAAAGAAACATGTGTTGACCTTATTATGTTTCTACTACACATTTTCCTTTGAACTCCCATCAGATGCAATTCCCTTAGCTTTAACATAAGTATTTTGATCCATTTTCTTGATGCCTGAATTGCCATTGGAAAATGTGGTCATGTGAGCACTTTCTGTCTTTTCTCGTTTCAATCTTTCCTCTTTTTGCACACACTGAGCAATGAGCTCATTAAGAGTCCATTTATCCCTTTGAGTATTATAATTGATTTTAAAGGTACCAAACAGTGTAGCAAGAGAACTCAAAATGAGGTGCACAATGTGATCAGCAAAAAAATTCAACTTTATTGTCCTCGTTTTGGAAACAAGATTAGACATTTTCATTATGTACATCCTTATATTTCCTTTCTCAACATACCGCATGGTAACAAGTTCGATAAGAAGTGTACTTGTCTCCACCTTTTCCATTGCAACAAATTGGTCTGCAACTTGGCGTAAGAAATCTTTAATATTTTCCTCCTTAGGTATGGCATCACGTAAAGTTTTAGAAATAGAGTGTTTCATTATCATAAGAATATTGCGATTAGAGCACTATCACTTTTCATAAGAAGCCTTATATTCAGCTGAACTAGAATCAGCTGGCTTAGTGAGTTCATCAACATGAAGCGCATAATCCAAATTCATACACCCAAGAACGATCACAATATGTTCTTTCCATTTTTCAAAATTTGAACCATTAAGTACTGGAATGTTGTTTATATTGACAGATATCGAAAAAACATTCACTAAATAACAAAAAAAAAAAAAAAAACCAAGTTCACATCAATATATGTACACCCAATCAACTGTAATGCAATGACATGATAAAAATAAATAAATAATCACCATTATGCAAAATTTTGTCTCACTGATGAGCAAACAAATAGACTAAGGGTAAAAGTTACATATAATTACATTTATAGTATTGGGCCCTTATGAGAAGCCAAACATACCATTGTAATTCAAGTCTTTGGACAAGCATTATAATGTGTAAGTGGATCTCTCAAGATAACTAAGACTAACTAATGTAAATAAAATAAAACGCAGACTTGCCAAACAATAACCCTCATTTGGGTCGGACATTGAACGCTAAGTAGATCTCAAAAAATTTTCACTTAAATTAATTACCTTAGACCGTCAATGAACTGGCCAAAACAATAACCTTCCTTTGGGCTGATTATTATTCGCATGGGTCATGACAACCATATGCAATTCAACTAAAAAAGGTTATAACTGAAATTCAAATTCAAATAAAATTTTATGAAAGAGGTAACTTAGGCGACATATCACAAAATTTGATATAAATTTGAGTTTTTTGGATTGCTAATTAAAATATACTCGAGGTGCTACCTAAAAAATTCCTTAACTTTAAATAAATTTATTCCAAATCCATGAGTGAAGAAGGCCAAAAAATGCAACTGGTCCAGCCCAACATGCCTGACTTACCAAACAAGACATGAACCGACAAACTAGATCGAACCGGTCTAGCTGGTTTGGACCGAACCGGTCCAGCTCGAATGAATCGAACTGGTTCAACTCAGGCCCAAGAAATTGACCCAGCCCTTATAGCCGACCTAGGTCCAAAGCCCGACCCAATTGTTACGAAACCTTCAGCCCCACAAAATTACCCATCTTCTCATTGCTAACTGAAAACCAACAGAGGAGGGAGGGGAAGGGACTGTCGACCGACCAACAAAGGTGACGATCAAGGAGGAGGAGGGGTTACGACCGACCAACCAAAAGTGGGGTTGATTGCACAATTGGAGGGAAAGGGTCGATGGAACAACACAGTCGACTCACTCTTCTGATCAGTGTCGACTAGAAGTGAGGAGTCTAGTAGCATCAAGGAAGTGTCGACTGACCCTGTCAATAGACCAGTGAGGAGGGGTCGATACCAGTGAGGCAACTGGCCTTTCCGATTGGAAGGTACGCCTCCCCTTTTTTCACTATAGAGTCTGAATTTGACTGTTTTTCGATGACGTTCAATTATCACCAACTACCCGAACAACCAAATGGGGTCGATTAGCACCGGCTAACTCACAAATCAATCGTCGGGAGAATCGGATCCGGTGAAATAAATATTTAGGGTTTTGGTAAAACTCACGTGAGGATTGATTAACTAATCAAGTAATAAGAAACAATAAATCGTATGTTTTCTTCAATTATTCTGACAGGGAGGCTTTGATACTAGTTAAAATCTGTTAGATTCTAAACCATTACCTCATATCAATAATCAATGAAGAGAAACTTTAATCAATGCGTACTTGAAGTTCGCCATTGATAAAAAAGTATCCTGGTAGCAATTCTCACGAACTAAGCAACACGTAGCGAAGAGAAATTCCAGCTCCAGAACCTTTCTCATGTGTTTCTTAAAGGAGATAGAAAATTACGTTTGGAATGGGGACCTTAACCATATATATAGAACTTTTATTTTATTATTAGCCCATCATCAATAATAGAATTATAGTGGGGCTTAAATTAGAAAAGTGTTTATGACGCTAGTCTCGTTTCTTAATGATCACAACTAGTCGGGTCTAATCAAACACCACTCACATATAATTCGACAATCTACAACATATAATAATATGAACTATGTAAATCCACCTTAAGGGAATTTTCTAACAACTACCACTTTATTGACGAGCTGGTTTAATAGTCTCATCAAAAACTTAACTTGGCATGCTATACAACATCATCCCGATGGTTAGTTTATGGGAGTTATGGTTACAACAGAACACGACACAAGTGTGAAAATGGAGAATTAAACCCAAAGTATGTAATTTTAAATGTGTGAAATGGGAATAGATCGGCTAATAATTGTTTCATTCCCAAACTATCAATTAATGATAGCAAAGGGACAATCAAAATATTGGGGAGAGCATCTCCAAGGGTAAAAGTTAAAATGGGGGATTAACCAAAAGCTAAATTTAGGGATCCCTTATTTTTTCATCACTCCAATTACATTTCATATTTTAACTTTTTCATCATTATTTAAATATACCTTCCACTTTTTCATCATTGTTTTGGTTTTTGTTTTTGTTTTTAATTTGGAAAATTAAAAGAGTTTGAATATTTTAATATTATTTAGGATTTAGAGATGATATGGATACCCCAAATATAAGGGGAAGGTAGAAGTAAAGTTAAAATATGGGAAGTTTTAGGGGTTCCCTTGGAGCGTGGATTTTCCCACATGAGCCCCCTAAAATAGTTTTTTGGCTATTTTAGGGAACCCCTTGGAGATGCTCTTAAATGTCAAGTAGGCACCTATTTCAACTTCCATGGTGCTACGTTGGATATTTCTGAACATTGGCGGAGTGTTTTTTTTTTTTTAATTCAAAAACTCAAAATATTGCGTCGATAAAATTTGTAAGAAAATTATGAGAAGGGGTGATATAAATAAACAAAAACTCCTTCCAAGGTATATATCATGTGGTATTAGGGAGAACTATACACTCTCAATTGAACATTGATGGATTAGCCATGGATGGTTCGACTTTAGGAGTGGTAATTCCCAATGACCAAGGTGATTGTTTGTGTATGATGCAACACTTATTTACAGGTGGGCCAAATAATGGCTATTCTGAAGGGGCTTAGACTATGTGTCGATCTAAATTTACCGAATGTTCTTACTCAAACTGTTTCTCTCCTTATCCAACAATGGTTTTATGAAACTTAAAAAATCCCATCGCATATGCGCCCATGGTGAAAAATTCAAATGCTTGCCTCGCATACCCATATCATATGAATCCATGTATTTCTGGAAGTCAATATGGCGGCACACACTTTAGCATCCCTTGCGCAAAAATAACTGACCAGGAAGACCAAACGTTCTTTTGCATTTAGACAAGTCCAAGATAGCTTATCTATGATTAAAATAGGAGTAAGTCTAGGGAGCCTTGTTTGGGGGCCTCTTTTGATTTTTATTTACACTTTTTACCCTTTTTCTTTAAAACACCATCCATAGAAGAGGTAGAAGTTTCAAAAAACCCAAAAGAGGCACAAAAAAGACCCTCAAATAAAAATCCCTAGAATTGTTCTTCAAAATGATGTCGCAATTGTGGACTCTAAATAGTTTGATAAAGATTTAGCACACTATATAAGCCCTTCCCTTCTCCTCAAAAAAAAATACGCACCGAAGTTCAAAATTTTACTTTACGATGTTATCCCACTGATACATCCACATAGAGTAAGGGATGTCCTTCAAAGGTCCCCATGTATTTTCCCAAACCCAAATAACTATTTTGAGATATGCAATAACTATTTCACATTTCACAAAGTCCTTTTGTTGTTTGTGAATTTTTCTAGTGGAGAAGGGGTAGGGAGGTGAATATTGTTGTAACTATTGATTCATCAATGAAGTATAATCTTTTAAATAAAGTTTTTAAGGCTCAAACCCCATTACTCTTATATGCAAATCAAATTACATAAACAAAACAATAATAATAATAATAATAATAATAATAATAATAATAATAAAATCAGATTAAATACTAGAGAAAGTGATGCAGGACGATCCAAGTCAGATGATGCTGAGCTGTTAGATAGCACGTTATTAGCACTAAGATATCTTGAATTAGCAAATCAGCGCAAGGATGGCAGGAAATCAAAATTCTATTTCTAATTTGATGGTTTTTTGTGCGTTTTTAGTATTTTGGCCATAACTTTGGCTACGAGTATTAGAATCGCGCAAACGACCCCAATTCGGAAAGCTCTTTTCAACGCGCACGTCGTGGTCAACCAGCTACGCTCGTTGCACATCTTTTTGAGGCTAAATTCCACCATTTTCCCTTCTGAATCCACAAATTTAGTAGTTTATTTCCCTTTATAGTAATATTTCAATTATTGTTTAGGAAGTGATTCTGAACCCAATTTGGGCCAGATTTCTGGCAGTTATTTCTTTTATTACGTATTTTGTTTTAGCGTGATTATTGGGGTTTTTCTAATTTTGGTAAAATTCTAATAATCACGAGTTTTAACTATAAAGCCCAGCTTGTGGGCTGATTTTAGAGATACCTTGGATTTTAGTAATTTGATTAAGCATTAAAGATATTTCTCTGTGTTTTGGGCTATTTTCTTGTGTTCTTCCCTGTCAATTATCTGTTGCTATTAGCCTGCAGAATAATCACTATTCTGCCCGACGTCAGAAAGTAAGTGAATCGTGATTTCTTATTGACGAAAACATTTTCAAATGTGAATATAAACAACTCCGAAAACTAATCTGGCCCAACTTCCAGTAATGGGGTTATGCCTTACCAAACCATCATTTCCTATTAATAGTAAATGTATGAATACCATTATAATGAAATTAGAGTTGTTAGGTTGAAGAACCCTAGAAATTGTTATTTGGAAGAAAGCAAACCAAATCTTGATGTTGTGGTTGAAGCTTGGAAAGAATCTCAAAAGATTAAACTTTAAATTTAAAAAAAATAAAAAAAAACCTACATTTTCTTCAAGCTTGTTCAAAAACCAAGGGTCTATTTGATCACAAGTTTTTCCAGGTAAAATGAAATTGATTACACCTTGTATTAAGGATTTTTGTTTGCAAAGTTTCAATGGTTAGTTTTTGTTGCATTTTGATTCATGCCAAAAAAAAAAGACGCAAAAAAACCCTTTTTCTCGAAAATCCCATTGATTCTTGCATTCACAATCAAATGGAAGGCAATAAAATGGAAGGGATGTGCTAATAACTCTTTTGTTTGTTCTTCATTACTCACTGAATTTTTCCCCTTGCAAACCTCTCATTGTCCCTTAGAGCATCTCCAACAACCTCAATGTGAGGCTCCTTAAATTGATTAAAATACCATTATTAAGGAGCTCCTTTAGAGAAGAGAAATTTTGTGTAACTCAAACAAACTCATTAGATATCATCTTTAAATATATTTCTTTAATATAAATTGGATAGATGTAGGGATATGATGAATTGGGTTTCATTCAAAGTCAAATTGGTGGGACCTACTTATTTTTTTTCTATTAAATAACAAACTAGTGAGCAATTGTTTCCTCCTTATTTTGAAGAGTGAAACCAAACATGTTGCGGCTCAGTAAAGCCATGTCACCCATGAGGTTATTGAAGACACAAAATAGAGTTCCAACAAACATTGATCATCAAACCCTTAGCTAGAAGCAGCCCCGACTCTAACTAGGTGACCACATAGCCCCAAATTTTTCTTTATTTATTTACTAAGGATGAATTTTAATTACTATAACTACCTTGGATTCATATTTTACCAATGTTACATGTTGCTCAATGGTCAAGAATTATTTATTTTTTCCAACATAGAAGGTCATGAGCTATGTAGTTAAGTTGCTAATCGGACCATAAACGCTTAAGGAGTCATATGAGATTAATCGAGATTAATAAACAGAATTAATCAACCTATATTTTATAAACATATTTTCTTTATCATTGTAATTAGTATGTCTATTTCAAGAATATATATATATATATACACTCGTGTGTATTGAAGTAGTAAACATCACTTATTAAATAAAGGTCCAACTTTATTAGTTTTGCTTGTTATTCCTTTGACCGTTCTTCTATATTCTCTTTATATAGTGTGTGTGTGTGTGTACATCCATATTTCTCTCTCGAGCCTCTTCACACACTCTTAGTATTGCCCTATTGGTTTGGTATTGATGAGGTTAAGGCAAAAAAAAAAAAAAAACCTTAATTTTTTCTCATTTGCTTATATTCACATTTCCATGGGACGATTAATCGGTAAATTAACCATAAATTATTGATTACTTGGCTAAAGGATTATTCAAATGATTAATTCAATAATCATAATGTTCTACTAGAGAGAAAGGATTAATTAGTAATTAATCACTGATTTCATAATATAGGTCTTGATTTCAAGTCATTTTTTTTTTATTTCAAGTCTTACCGCCAATCTAATTGGTGTTTTCTTTATATATATATATTGTTTTTTTATTATTATTATTTTTTATTTTTTGAGAGAGAGCATGTATTCAAATTTGTTTTTCAAGTATACTAAAGAGACATCTTCTATTAGTTCAAGTCTTGCCCCCAACCTAATTGGTGACTTTTTTTTTTAGAGCATGCATTCAATTTTTTCCAAGTATTCTAATGTGATGCGTTTTCTATTTTCATAGGCCTAAGAATTGAGTATGTATAGTGCTAAAATATGAAAATATTATGTACTTTTCTTTTTATGTAAAAAGGAACCCTTATTTTTAGTTTTTGCATAGGGCCCTAAAATAAGACGACACTGAGAAGCACCGCATGCCCTATTCGACAATACTCAATGGCATTTTAGTATGTAAACAAAGCAAAGTAAATCTACCACAATTTAATTTAGAATCCAATGAAGACAGAGATGATAATATATATATACTATGCATGCATTTAAAGATACTCGAGGAAAATAAAATGTGATGAGTAAGCAAGAAAAAATGAAGAGATCCCTTGTTGAATTAAGTTACCTGGATGAGCAGATTGTGTGGCCAACCCAAGTGGTGATTCTTTCTGTAGGTAAAAATAAAACAACAAAATCTCAATATGCTTAGTTGGTGAAATTAGAAAGAAAGAGAAGAAGAAATTTGGTTTGAAGAATACCTACGTACCTTGGTGGGGTAGACTTTGTCACCATTTTCGTTGATGTACAAATGCAAATACATTTTCTTCTTTTTCTTTTGAATGAAACCCACAACTTCTTTATCTGTGTTCTAAAACCCACAACCTCCAAAACCCTAGCTTTTCAATCAGCTCAGATCCCGCCAAAACACCACCAGGATCCGACCTAGAGAGTCACAGGATGCATTGGTAAATGGGTCCTGACCAATAACCCGATAGTGAAATTTGGTTCCTTTGGGCCCAATAATTATAATGAGCTGTTCTACCTGTCGAATAACAATAATAAGGTTGTGATTTAAGTTGTTTTTATTATCATATTTCTTTACCTTTTTTTTTTTTCCTTTGTGTTAAAAGGTACATTTCTAAAATACCTAGGGATATCATAGGAGGGCTTTTTGCTCCTTGTGGTTTTGGCTTGGGTCACATTGTTCAATGGGAGAAAAATGATACCAGGCTTCTCGTGCTAACAAAAACTTGCCATATGTCTTGTTTCTCTTGGACAAATGACCCAATGAGTGAAAATAAAAGGAACTATTTTTTTTGCCTTGGTTGCCCACCATCTTGATTAAGGCATGCCACAATGGCACTGCAAGGCTGGGCAAGTGACTCAGAAGAAAATTTAGGTCTCAGCGGATCTCTTGACAACACAGATTGATGCAGTTTGGACGGGTTAGATAGCAATTTGGGCTTGGTGGATTTTTTTATTGTACCTAAACACACTTGGGTGTAGCAATTCGGCTGTGATTAGGATCAGATGCATCCCTATCTAACCCATGTTTTGACAATAAAAACTCCACCAAAACTAAGACCATATTAACCAAGCACTGAAACCATATCCAAGAATTGCATGCACTTCATACTCTAATAAGAAGACTCCAAGCAATTGTTATTTATACGTCCAAATCCGTCCCTGTTGATTTTTTACCTACAAAGATGAACATCTGTGAACCAGAGACCACCATTGTGCGGCCAATGACACTCCGATGATAAAGTCATGTATTGAACAAGGATGGAGATAGACTAATAAAATTAGGGTTACATGTGTATATTTCGCATCCGTTTTGTTCACCTTGTATAGTGAGTGTTGCACTCCTTTGCTGAATCTACTGTAGAAAGCGTGATGGAGGGAAGAGATCTCGTTTAGGATATTACCTATCCATGACTTGATCTCCTTTGGCACTTGGCTATAATTGGGACCCAATACTCAATTGGACAAAGAGCCATGTAAACGAATCCTAGGCCAGCTATAGACCAAAGATCTGTGTTCGAGCGTTATTGTATTGGGCCAAACCCCGAGACTCATGCCATATTAGGCTTGCATAATCTAGGCTTGGGTGCCTGACTTACGGGATGAACAATACTTAGTTTGGGTATGGGTTGGGCCTAACTTGGGCTTGTATTATACCAAATTATTGCTTTTTGTATTATCGCCAATCTATACCACATGTTCGCCTACAGTCTGTCGATTGTTTGATGTCTCTCACTTACTCCCCTAGTTAGTGAGGCTACATATAGGGCCACTAACTTGTTGTGCGTGGGGGTCATATGATTCCATAATGGCATATTTCGACACCTTTTTGGCTTTTGCGCTGTAGTTAATGATTATGCAACAGTCAGGTGATTACTTCTCCCACACGTCGAACCTATATAAACCTACTTTGGGGGAGTTTGATTTTTTTTTTACCTTTAAGAGCTTTTTCATATTCTTTGTTTTCAAACTTTTCAGTCAGGTCAAGTGCAAACCTTCCTCTTCTCCCATCATGTCTGTGTGACTTCATCTTTTACGTGAGCGTCATGAGGCTTGACTTGACTTTTTTAGGGCCCCGTTGACGTTGGGGGAGGATTTGGCTGATCTCCACAGGCGATTTTAGATTCCTGATGATTTGAAGTTGTCGCTTTTTATGAAAGACGAGTCTGAGACTGTGCCGAGGGAGGGTTATGTTTGTCTATAAAGGCCATGTTCAAAATTGGTATGTGGTTCCCCGTCCCTGACACCATTTGGCAGTTCCTAATGTACTGGGGTATTGCCTTGGCCCAAATGGTGCCTGATGGGTGGAGGATACTGATTGCCACCCTGATTAGAGCAAAGGAAATGTTGGGCTCCATCTGTCAACTAAGTTGTTTCATTCACTAACCTCTATCAGGATGAATAAGCATGGTGTCTACTGGTTGTTGAAGCCCTCTAATTTGGATGGGCTTCCAGACGATAAGAATAATAACTAGAACAGATACTGCTTTTTAGCTTCCTTGAAGTCTGGGTACTTCACTTATGGTGGTCAGTCGATCATCCGCAACTTCATAAATCTCAGTAAGTTGCTTGCGCTCCTTTCTCTTTTTGCTTTTAATATTGTGTATATTGTTGTATGACTTGTCAATGGTTTCCAATTAGGGTGGCATGATCCTTTTGTTCTTTCTTCTGAGGAGGAGAAAGTGAAGGTCTATTTCCTTGCTTTGTCGTTAATGGCTAATTTGAAAGTTTTAAAACAAGACTTTGACAACTCTTGTTGGTTCTTCTTCTGGGACTAATGTCCAAGCATCCGAATCGCAGAAGAAGAAAGTGTCGAGGATGCCTAATCCGTATAAGGGAAAGGCTTTGGAAGGACTACTTTTTCCTTCTCATAATTCCAAGAGGGTTAAAGTGAGGGATTTCCAGACTGCTCATCCTGTCTCACTGACCACTCTGAAAAGGGAGCTTGTGGAGCATTCCCTGGCTGTGATCCCTCCCCGTGCAAAGTAGGAGGTGACAAATGAATTCGATAGTTCTCTTCAGTAGGCTATGGAGAAGTCTGCCAAGCAACCACTTCCTACTCCGTCTGCCCCAATGTCCGTCATAGAAGAGTTCTTTCAAATTTGTGGGGTTAAGGAGCCCATCAAGATCAGTGTGAAGCAGATTACATTCTCTTTAGATCATCTCTATTAGGCTACGCTGAAAGCTTCTGTCGGTGTTGATCCAGGAGCAGAACGGCCTCCCCTAGAAAGTGTTGCCCGTAATTCGTCTGTGAATTTGGATTTAGTAGTAGAACATAATGCCCCAAAGGTTGTTGATCGTTATCTGTCCGAGTCACAGTCTCCCCGTCCGGACCCTCAAGTTCACCCGACTTCCTCGCCTTATGCTGCTGATAAAGGGAAGCAGGTTGTTAAGTTTCCTCATTCCTCAAAAGTTGCAAGAAGAGGGGTGGGACTGATCGCCAACCCCACGATTCTTCATGTTGATGCCCGAGTCAACTTTCATGCTCTAGACGCTATCCATCTCAGCTCTAATGGCAGACACATGTGACACCAGGAAGTGGATCAGAGGACTGGCTCCATTCAACAGTTGAGAAAGTGGTTCTCTTGGCTGGTTGACTAAGCACCGCTGGAGGAAAAAATGGCGGGGGATTATCTTGGTAAAGGGTAAAAGCATCTCATGCTCGTAAGTTAGTCATTATTTTCTGATTGTCATGCGGTTTTCTGCCATGCTTGTTTTTCATAACTTTGTACGTGTTTCCTGATCAGGGGATGGCTCACTTGACCTATGCTAGGATGGTGGGTACTGAAGTGGAGTTAGCAGGAGCCAGGGTGCACGCTTTAGAGAGGGTGTTCGCTGGGTAGCAGTTAAAGTTCTCAATACTTTCTTCAAGGATGATTATCTGGAGAAGCAGTTAGTTGCCCAGCCCAATATGGGAACTGAGTTGAGTGAGACTTAGGAGAATCTAAGTAAAGCGTTGATTGCTCAGTCGAGTTCGGGGACTCATTTGAAAGAGTCCAAAAGAGTCTTGATGAAGCCCTGGCTGCCCAAGCTGATCTGCAGACGGAGTTGGTAGAGGTTCAGGAGAGTCGGGACAAGGCAGTAGCTGAGCAGACAATGTTTGCTGACCGACTGGCATCTGCTCTGAGATCTGCTACTGAAGCTCAGAGTATTCTAGACAGTGAACGTGCCTAGGTGGGTCGTCAGAGGGGTCTCCATGAGGCCTCCCAAATGCAAGTTTTTCAGCTCAATCAGATATTAGATTATGAGCGCCCAAACTGAACTGAAGCTGATTATAAGCTGGCAGGTTGTGAAAGTGGTATGGCCAAAGCGAATGAGGAGCTAGTCAGCTTAAAAACGCAGTAGGAGGCTAAAAAAAGAGCTTTTTAATGTTGTTGATACTGCTCAGTTCAGTCAAGTTGTTGTTGGAAGGTGAGTGTTGCTGGACTTTATTGAGCAGAATCGTGAACAATGGGACCTTTCTGCTTATAGGCACTTGGTCTTTGCCCAATTTGAGAAAGCAGATGAATCCTTCTCTTCTCTGCAGGGTGTCCCAGAGGCAGCCGCCAACCTCGTTGTTCCGGATCCTGCCACTGATCATGTCGTTCACAAGATTGCTCTTGATCATGCCGCTCCAGAGACTGCTCCTGACTATGTTGTTCAAGTGTCTGCTTCTGACTCTGTCAGTCCAGAGATTGTCATCGGCCTTACTCCATTCAATCCTTCTATATGAGTAAAGTTTTGTAAAAGAAAACTTTTATTCATGAAAACTGTGTTTTCTTTGTATCATGCTTGTGCTATAACTTTTGTATTGGAATAATTTTAATATTTATTTAGATTATGCTGAATAGACTGATATGCCACCAACACTTTATGACTGGATTTAGGTAACCACGTCCCTTCATGTCCATTGTGAGGCTTAGCTTGAGCCCTTCTAGTTTGAACGGATTGTACCTTAATAATAATGCCAACTTATTTTTCAGGTTGACTTTAGTTATAGAGTAGCCGCCTTTATCCAAGCGGATCAAACTCTTATAGTGAGCTTAACTATGCAGAAGAGTTAAACTTGTGGAGAAGTCGTTATGGTCTGGACGACTAGACTTCACCGACGAACCTAATCCTGAATAGGAGTTGGGTTGTGGAAATATCATTTTTGTCCAAACGGACTAGATTTTTGCATTATATATATGGGTACAATCCTGGAGAGGAGTTGAGATATGGAGAAATCACTTATGTTTGACAGACTAAATTTTTGTATCATGCGGCTCAATTATGAAAAGGAATTGAGTTGTGGAGAAGTCATCTCTGGTCAATCAGACTAGACTTTCGTGATGGACCTAATCCTGAATAGGAGTTACGCTGTGGAGAAATCATCTATGTCCGAACGAACTAGATTTTTGTAATATGTGGGCTCGATCCTGAATAGGAGTTGAGTCGTGGAGAAGTCGCATCTGCTCAATCGAACTAGACTTTTGTGATCGACCTAATCCTGAATAAGAGTTAGGTTGTGGAGAAATCATCTTTGTTCAAACAAACTAGATTTCTGTAGTGTATATATGGGCTCAATTCTGAAGAGGAGTTAAGCTGGCGAACTATGTCACTTATGCAGCGAGTTGTTGTCATCCTGAGTAGGACTAGACTCGGCCATTGTGAGCCATCTTGGTCCTTTAGATGGACTAGGTCACTTATGCAGCGAGTTGTCGTCATCCTGAGTAGGGCTAGACTCAGTCGTTGTGCGCCATCTTGGTCCCTTAGACAGACTAGGTACCTTATGTGGCGAGTTGTCGTCATCCTAAGTAAGATTAGACTTGGTCGCTCTGTGTCATCTTGGTTCTTTAGATGGAGTAGGTCATTTATGCGGTTAGTCATCGTCATCCTGAGTAGGACTAGACTTGGTTGTCGTGCGCCATCTTGGTCCTCTAGCCAGACTAGGCTTGCCCCTACATTCAAAGTTGAGTGTGAAATGGAATCGTTTTTAAATAGAATACCAATGCAGATTTCACCAACCCAAATTAATAGGATAATTTAACCTGATTGCTATATCGCAAGTGCACGATTGTCTAACTGGTGACAATGGAAAATACGGGTCGATCCCAGGAGCATTGAAGACATAATCACAAACTATAATCTATTTAAATCAATTTGAAAGGGGGTTACAACAATTAGAATGTCTAAACTGATAGAAAGTAGAAAAACAACTGAAAATTGAGTTTGACATTCAAAGAGATATGCTAAGGCTTTTGAGTCATCCATCATGACATACACGGTGAAAGTAATATTCGTTTGTTTACAAATCAACCCAATGTCAATTTACACAATGTATCGAAAACAATAAAAAAAAAAAACTAAAGTAAATTCTACTAAGCCTGAGGAATCATCTACGCCTTAGCGGATGGTTTAGAAGATCATGGTGGAGGTGGTCACAGCGATGGCGTGGATGAACATTTTTTCCTCAACGAACGTAATCTGTGGTGGTATGGAATAATGGATTGGGTACAAATAGCTACATGTTTTGAAAATCAGCTTATTTCCCTCCAAAGCTCCTTCCACGAACTGCTTATGTATCTCTGGTCATCCTTGCCTAGTGCACTTTCGTTTGTGCCTGCAAGAGAGAAGCAGATGAAGGGGAAACGAGATAGATAAGCAAGAGGGAGAGGTGTGTGGTCGTGAAGAAGATGGAGGCATGATGGTGACTAGTCTGTGGCAATGGTGGGTGAGGTTGTGCGATCTCTTCTGGTTCTTGTTCTGTGAGAGAGAAAAAAACATAGGTGAGGGGAAACGTGTGTGGCCGGCGTGTGGGCAGTGAGGGTGATTGTCGAGAGAGAAGAAACGGGGCGAGATGGAGTGATGTGCGTTTGTGGTTGTGGTGGTTGTTGTATGCGATGGAGCAAGGGAAGGTAGGGATGGCAACGGGGCGGATTGGGGCGGATTTGAGCAAATCCATCCCCGATCTGTCAGTAATAACGGATCCCCAATCCGCCCCGCCAATCCGTTTTACAATTTTTATCAAAATCCATAACCGCTCCGTGCGAATGCGCGGATATCCGCCCCGCCAATCCGCACAAAATTATAACAAAAAATTAAAAAATCAATCTCTGGATTTGTACAAAAAAAATACAAAAAAATCTGAATTACAAAAAATTCTGAATTACAATTTACAAAGAATTCGTACAAAAAAAATTACAAAAAATTCTGAATTATGATTTCAGATTTTAGATCTGTGATCTGATTTCAGATCTGAGATCAGATCAGATCATATCAGATCAGAGATAAAATTTGATCAGATCTTAGATCCAGATCTAAGATCAGAGAAGGAGAAGGAGATTCGGAGAAGGAAAAGGGGCGATCTCCAAGCTTCAAGATCTCTGTGAGAGGGAGATCTCTCTGCGAGGGAGGCAGATCGCGGCGTGAGGGAGCAGTGAGGCAGATCTCTCGCGGTCGACGCGGTGTGAGGGAGCAGGGAGGCAGAATGGCAGATCTCTCGAGGGACTAAGGGATGCAGATCTCTCGAGGGAGGCAGATCTCTCGCGGCGTGAGGGGAGCAGGGAGGATCTCGCGGCGTGAGGGAGGGCGAGGTGGTGTGCGGTGTGAGGGAGGGAGATCGCTGCTCTGTGAGAGGGATTGAGGGAGAGCTTGGTGCTCTGTGTGAGGGAGAGTTTGGTGAGGGAGCGATTGGTGTGAGGGAGCGAATGAGCGATTGTGAAAAATCAGAAAAAAGAGGTAATCCCTTTATATAGGCGAAGGGCACTTTGGTAAATTTGTTGGTTAAACGGACATCCGCGGGGCGGATATGGCTAAAACCGTATCCGCCCCGAATAGTAAACGGATATTTTTTGGATACCCGAAACCACCCGAAAATCCATTCAACCATATCCAAATCCGCCCCATACGGATTGGGTGGGGCGGATATCCGTGAAAATCCGCCCCACTGCCAACCCTAGGTTCATTATGCGTTCTGTTTGCTGTGACTGCAATAAAAGAAAGAGAGAAAAGTCTGTGATTAGAGGAATAAGATCATAGCAGATAGAAGATGAGGCAGAGTGGATTCAGGCGAGAAAGAAGAATAGCAGTGCGAGATGAATGCGAGATTAGCTGCGAGGTGGGGTGACTCTGACTTGTGTCTGTGTGGCTGAGGAAGAAGGGAAGAGATGGATGTGAGATGGGGTGGCTGCCTTTCTTTCTAGCGAGCGAGAATCGTCAGCGAGGGGATAATGAGATGGTTTATTTGGTGGTTGGAAAAAGAAAGGAGAAGAAAAAAAATATGCGTGAAAGAGAGATAGTGTGAACTTGTTTGGCAGGAAAGGGAATAAATAGAGTTGGGAATTTAGGTTAAGCTTGGGCTTGGGTTTAGGTTAAGATGGGTTTGGGTTTAATTGTTCCTCTTAATTTCACCCGTCACCGTCACTTTGTACCACTCTTTGAGGTTGTCAAATAATTGCTTCCACTTTGATGTGATTTCACCGTTTAACTTCCCAATCCTATAAAAACACGAAAACAAAATAATTAGAATAAAGTATGATATTCGAAGCACTAACAAATATAATATATAAGGTAATTTGAGTATAAATTATATGAATATCAAGTACCTTTATTGAAAATTCTTCTTTAAGTGTTTTACATGATACTCTCTCCACTCAGTCTCTCTGACTAGTAAGCTCTTGGCCCGTTGGTATTTCTTTAGGGGGCTTTGACCATAATGGCTATTTGTCTGATTATTTCATTGACGTGTAATGGAATTCTCTTGCAGTCGATTGATCTCCTCTAATAATCCTCGCCTTATTATCAGCGGGATATGTAAGGCACTAGTGCCGAGTGGAGACCACTGCTCCCATGTGATGGTGCAGGCCTGCCCAGAATCACGTTATATGTAAAGGGGGCGTCAACAACGATGAACTCAGTTATTAGGATTTTTATCAGGTCTGACTCTTCTACTACCACGGGCAGCCTGATGCTCTTGATTGGGTAACACCGCTCGCCTCTGAAGTCGATCATGGCCGATTTGTGCAGCTTTAGCTCTTTTCCCTCAGTTGCATCCTGTGGAATGCTTCCAGGAATAGAAAGTTAGTTGAGCACCCCATATCCACTAGTGATCTTTTCACACCCCAATTACTATAAGTAGGGCGTCATTATGCGGAGAGTGGACCCCTTGCATGTCTGATCTATGATCGGATGCTCTATTCGAGCATGCTAGATAGGCTGGTCTCCGTAGTGGAAACCTATCCGCAGTTCTCAGACTACTTTCTTCCTGATATAGATAACACCCGCCTTCTTTTCTTCAGCCTCTTGTCCTTTTCTTTCCCTCGTGTTTGTTTCTCATTAGAGCTCAAGAATTCCTCGAGCCTCATTTTTTGGACCAGTACTCAATCTCATTCCTAATGTTTTGGCAATCCTGAGTAATATGACCATGGTCTTTGTGATAAGAACAATACTTGTTCGTGTCACGTTTTGACGGGTCTCTCTTGAACTTATAGGGCCATTTGATATCCTCCCAGCTCTTCATGGTGGAGAGGATCTTGGACAAACTGGCGTTGAGCAAGGTGTAGGCATGGAACCTTGAATTGACATAGTTGGTGACTTTGTCAGGTTTTACCTCGTCAAATCCGGCCCTGCTGTCGTTTTGCCTCTACTTGGATCTGTCCTCCTCCTCGTGCCTTTTTTCATCTCGCATGTCCTAGGTCTTGAAGGATTGTTTGGCTTCATTCTCGCCTCCCTTCTTGGCTGCCAGCATCTTCTCGATAGTGATATATTTGTGTGCACTTTTCAGCAAGTCTGCCATGTCCTTCAAAGGCTTCAGAGTAAGGAAGTTGTAAAACTGATCTCCTCGGAGGGCAGAAGTAAAGGCGGTAACAGATGTGTCATCGCTACAACCGTCGATCGAAGTCAGCTCGTCATTGAAACAAGTGACATATTCCCTGTAAGTCTCGCCATGCTTCTACTTGAGGCTGAGCCGATAATGGAGCCATTTATTTATTCGATGACTCCCCACGAATTGGGTGATGAACGCCTCCACCAAGACCTGAAATCAATCAATGGATCTTTGTTGAAGGCTATGGAACCAAGTAAATGCAGCCTTCTTCAGGTTGGTAGGGAAAGTCCTACACAGGATGGCTTCTGAACTTTCCTTCAGTGCTATCACATGGTGGTAATGGCGTAGGTGGTCCGATGGATCTGACGTTCCATCGTAAAACTTAAGCTTCGAGGGGATGAACTTCTTTGGCAAAGACGTGTTCATGATTTGTTTAGAGAATGGGGGAACTGTAAGATTGTACAGGACATCTAGATTGGTCGCCTCCAGGCGAAGTGGGTTTTCAACTACAATCATGTTTGCCTTTGGAGTGTGGTCTCCACTGCCTCCCTCATTATTTGGGTTCCCTTATTGGCTAGCTTTCCAGTCCTCAATAAGGAAGTTGTCGCTCTCGTGGACGCGCTCTCTGGTGTCCTCTTGGGTCAGGGATCTATATGGATTTCCACTATTCTCTGACAGTGGCTGTAGATCCCTGGTAAGTTTCTCAACCATCCGCGTGAGATGACTCATATGAAGCAGAATCTGATCTATGTAGGGGTATTTCGTGACTGCCTTAGTGGCTGAGCCTTGTGACTGTTCTACTTCCATAATTGAATCGATTTGGCCTCGTGATTGGGCTTCATCGGCTGAAGCGCTGGCGGGCTCGGCGTTGTTGTTAGCTCGTGATCTGGTGCTAGTAACCATGTTTCACAACTCTGCTAATTTGACAGAATTTGTGCTTTTGTTCTAAGGAAAACTTGTCGTAATCCCCACGGACGACACCAAAGTGATGCGTCCAAATCTGTCCCTGTCGAATTTTTACCAACAACAATGAACTAGAGGCCATCGTTGTGGCGGCCAAAGGCACTCCGATAGTAAAGTCAAGTAATGAACAATGATGGAGATAGACTTATAAAATTAGGATTGCATGTGTGTACATTTCTCATCCTTTTTGTTCACCTTATATAGTGAGTTTGTTGACTTTACTGTCGAGAGATGATGGAGGGAGGATATATAGTTTAGGATCTCACCCGTCCATGCCTGAGTGTCCTTTGGCACTTGGCTCTAATTGGGACCCAATACTCAATTGGACCAAGAGTCGTGCAAACAGATCCTAGGCCTGTTATAGCCCAAATATATGTGTTCGGGCCTCATTGTCTTGAGCCAAATACTGATATTTGTGCCATAGTAGGCTTGTGTAATATGGGCTTGGGCCTCTGACTTACGGGCTGAACAGTATTTAGTCTGGGTTTGGGCTGAACCTAGCTTGGGCTTGCATTAGACTAGATTAGGGCTTTTTGTATTAGCGCCAATCTGTGCCACGTAATCGACTATGATCGGTCGACTATTGTATCATCAGTTATGTTGATGACCACCATGTTAAATGCTATACACCCCAACTTATTCTCTGAAAATGCTTACTTCGTACCTGATCAAAACTAAATCTGGAAGTGAATGGTAAAACAATTCCAGCACAAGTTGCATCTGTGAGAATACCTTATTTAGATAATGAAAAATTAAAATTAAATTTAAATTTAAATGTAAAAATAATTGGTCCAACCTTCCAAGTTGGCCTCCTATTAATTGAGAATTCATTGCTTGCTAATTAAGTTTACACGAGTGGTAGAGCTCAAGTCCTTGTCAATGTACATAGTAAAAGGAAAACAAAATATTAATATGAAGTTGATAAATTTCATTTGCAGGGAGCAAGTGATTGTGATGATGAATGAGTGAGCCCCATTTGATAAATGAAGCACGTTTAGATGAGAAAAAAATTTCCGAAACTAGCAAAATTTCTGGTAGAGAGTGAAAGCAGCCAGGTAGCGTTGGTACCAAAGTCAGACCGACTTTCTTGTCTTCTTTGTATTAACACTCACTCACTCACAGTTGTAGACTTGGATGAGCCAGTTGTAGACTTGGATGAGACAAACGTGTTTTACTCAAACGCTTACAAATGGTAGAGCTCCATATAGAACAATTGACATGTACCTCTAAAACTTCACCTTCAACGGATAAACATTACAAAAAGCTAGCTAGCTAGCCAGCCAGTGAGTTATTGTTTCTTCTTTATTTTCTATTTTTGTGATCATGTGGTAGCACAAATTTCTTCTTCATCAAACTGGCATCCACCCCACATCACTCCATGATCAGTCAGTTAGATATAGAATATGTCTTGTAGCTTAAAATTTGCAAACAATATCCTCAAATCCTGCTAGCTCACTCTAATACCCAAACAATAACAAAGAAAACCATGCAAGAAACAAAAGTGATGATGACATGCATGCATTTAACATTGATGCATGCTTCTTGTTTGACACCTTCAAATCCTCTTCAGTCACTCATCACCCCATATAGAACTAGCTAGCTGTGAGATCGAATTGAACATACTAACAAACAAGCAAGTTCTCTACATATACAGACATCCCTTCCAGTTTCCGATTTCCACTTTCCAACCCAAACCCATTGTTTTCTTTCACACACAAACAGACTTCTCTTCCTTCCAAGTTCCAATTTCCAGTCAATCATGGAAATGGGATTTTTTTTTTTTTTTTTTTTTGGAAAGCGAGCTGGGTTTTTATAGGATCCATAACCTATCAACAAGGTGCGACCTACAGGTCAACACCATAAGAAAGTAACCATGCCGCCAGCGGGTCTCGAACCTAGGAGGTGGAGGATAAACCCACACAGCCCTAACCCTCGACCATAACACCATTGGCAGGATCTTTACTTCTGTTCTTCATACTTGTGCGCTTGACAATGGTTTCATCACAAACAGAAGCAGGCCTTGAAGTTGGTTTCTACTCAAAACGTGTCCAAATGCCGAACAGATCTTCAGCTCTGCCGTTTGAGAAGCCTCTCTGTCTGACTAAAGAATGCCTGCAAAGCTTCTCCGGCTTCATTTTCATGACTGCTTTGTTGAGGTATAAATGTCTTCTCAATTATAATTCCACTCCCCCACACTATTTGATAGCAAATTGTGTTCTAATGATCTATATGACACAGGGATGCGATGCTTCAATACTAATCAGAGGTCCTGAAGATGCAGAATTTAAAGCGAACGAGCACCAGGGTGTAGAAGGCAATGATGTTATACAAAAAGCCAAGTCTTAGTTGGAAGATACATGTTGATGTGTAGTTTCTTGCGCTGATATTATTGCATTGGCCGCTCGGGATGCTGTAGCTTTGGTAAGTTTTGACCACTCTACAACATAATACCTACATATACATTCTGATTGTATCTCTTATCTTTCTCCTTTCCAGTACCCTGTATTGATTTATGTTTTTTTTTTTCTTTTTCATTTTGGTATATATATATTATATATGCACAAAGCGCAATGGGCCAGTTTATTTGGTTCCAACAGGTCGAAGAGATGGAAGAGTTTCGAACATTACACTAGCAAATGGCATGCCCGAAGTTACAAATTCCATCCAAGAGCTGAAAGACATGTTCTCGCAGAAGGGTCTTTCGAACAAAGACCTTGTGCTTCTCAGTGGTAAGAAACACAAACTACTAGAGAGGAGTTGCATTCATTTGTAGGTTTATGTGAAGCACAAAACCTTGTAATTCATGATTGATGCTCTAAACTGTAAGTAAATCAATCAGAACAAAATACATTATCAAAAAAGAAATCAGAACAAAATACAGAGGATTTGAGCGATTTTGGTGTCAGAGATGACTTATGGGTGATACATTAGCAAAATAATTTGAAAGGAGGATTTAAAATGTATCAAACAAAATTTCCTTCATTCCTCACTCCCTGCTAAATAGCATATATGTAAGGCCGTCCTGATTCATTTCTCAATTACAGAGCTTGGGAACTCAAGTACCCATGTTTTCAGGAACTTTGCATGGCTTGTGGTCGATGAACTACGGTAACTTCTTGAGCGCTTTGGGGTAGTGTACATAAGCAGTCACATATTATATTCCTCTCTTAAATGTAAAATAAATACATACCCCTTGTACATTTTGCCCATAGCTTTTTGACTATAGAGAATAACAAATGATCATTTGAAGCAATGCAGAATCAGTGAAAATTATACATTACAGTGATTCCCCTACTTTGTCAGGTTTGATCGATGTTCTAAGAATTACTTCAGTATTTTTGGTATTTTATTGTGTTATCTTCCAAGTAAAATGATATTTTACAGCTGCACATACCATTGGGACAACTGCATGCTTCTTCATGACACATTGATTGTACGAATTCCCTGGTGGCTCAGATCCAACAATCAATTCAGCTTTCCTCCCAGAATTTACAGCTACATGCCCAAAAAACGGTGAAGTTAATGTCCAATTACCAATGGATCAAGGGAGTGAACTTGCATTTGATATCAGAATCCTGGGCAACATTAGAAATGGCTTTGCAGTGTTAGAAACTGACGCCAAGCTATATACCGATCAAGTGACCAAGAGGATAATTGATTCCTACTTTGGCTTCTTAACAGAATTTCAATCATCTTTTGCTTTTGATTTCATGGAGTTGATAGTGAAAATGGGTAACATCGATGTCAAGACAGGATCTAAAGGGGAAATTAGGCGAGTTTGTAACACCTTTAACTGAATTGTTGTTAGCTTCATTTAGTTAGCCTCTGCTCTAGCTAATGAGAAATTGTGTTGTTGAGCTTCAACTGGTTAACCCATGTAAGTTATCAAAAGGTTCAAATACATGAATAAAAATCATGATACAGTAATTGAAGTTTAAGCATATGAGGAGCTTTTACTCTTTATTGCTGACAGCCCAAATGTAACCCACAGATAGTACCGAGTTTGTTCTTATGTTTACCATCAAAATGAGGGATTTGTATGGAGTATTGCTTTGCACCAAGTCAAGCTGTTGAAATTTTCTGAACTTGTGACCTTGAGCTGGTGCAGGATGAACATATAAAAGTGTAACAGAGAACCAAGAGATGAGAAGAATAAATCTGATCTTACAGGTTTTGTTATGTTTATCAGGAAAACAAATGTAGTTAATCAAGCTCAAGATTTACACAAGCAATATATTTTTATTATTATGTTCTAAAATTTCACAAGTTTGGCCAATGATCAACTATCACAAGCATGACCCCGATCTATGCTCAAGATCATGAAGATAAGAAAGTTTTACCCATGTCATTCTGCAACAGAATGATGTCATTTACTGGTAGACTTATGCTGGCTGAACACAAACAGTCGCAGGCATCTTGAACAAAAATCTCTATTGATACCCCAATTGGGAAATATGACATATAAGTTGGAAAGAAGAGCATATACAATCAAGAAGATACATCACAGGTTCAAAGAAAATGATTAGCCATCAAAAGTAGTGGTTTCTTCTTTTCTTCTTCAATCTCAACAGAAATGTCAGCATTAATTTCCTTGATTTTTTTGTCCCAAATGCCATCTATCAGCTTCCAGGTTTCATCACTGATTATCTGAGTCTGTCAATAAGAATTGGAAAGAAAACAGAAAATGAGCATCCTTGCATTGTGATAATGACATAATATTCTTCACTCTTACCTCCATCGGGCGGGGTGCACCAAAAACAGAATACCCTACATTCCCTGGGGCAAAGGTAACTCTCCCAGGTAGTGAAATTCCATATATTCCCCATCTTCCAGCATAAATAAGCGCTCCATACTCATCAACTGGATACACAGGAGGCTGCATCAAGAAGCTCTATCATTACTAACAAAATTACAATGGAATGTATATGTGGATTTTTTTAAGAAGTATACTTGTGCAATTTCACAACTCTTTTCAGACAATTAAGTAGGAGGAAATAGGAAATATCGGAGAAGAGAAAAGAGGTAATGCAATTGTTTCTTTCCCAGCAATATATGATACGTAACCATCATTTAGGACATACTTTTCTCATGCCGAGGATGTAGAAAATTGCTTCTTCCTTCCTTGGTGATATAGGGCACTTGGTAGGAGGTCTTTTAAGGTAAAGAGTGTACCTATGACTATTCAACATCAAATAATTCAATAGGCAGTGAGTGCTTTAAGAAAGTGAAAACGTCTCTTCATGGGATTACTATTTATCGCTTATAATACTAGTTATCTAACATCCTTGGTTTTGATTAGGTACGCATGTGCTTGGTCTTGATTAGGTAAGCACGCGCAGTTGGTGAACACTCAAGGAAGGTCATCTCGAGTTCCTCTTGCCTATTTATTCATGTGGCACAAACTTCTACATCAACAAACATTGACCTATAGAGGAAGAACAACATGACACTAGCACAAGATACGATGTTGACCGAAAATGAGCTACTTTTGAGTTAACGAAAGGCAAAATAACATGATACCTGGGGTACTCGTGGAGCCTTTGTGTATATGTCCCAAATTTCGTCGGCTTTAATTTCTCCTTTCTCAAGTAAAATATCTGAAACCAGTACAAAATGTGTAAAGCTAGTTAACACTTTTTGAAAATAAATGTTTAAAAAAAAAAGGGAGGAAGCCCAAAGAATGAAAAATGAATAAACCAAGTCATAATATATCAACAATCTCACTCAAAGAAAGGTTGAATAGTACAATAAATCCAACTGGGAAGTATATTAATAGGACCTGTGATGGTCTCCACAGCTGATTGGTGTTCCCTCAGCACAGATGAGCATTTTTGAACAGCAAAGCGCATGTATTCATCTCGAAGTGCCTCCAGTTTTGCTGCAAGCTGTCGAAGAAAAATTCTACACTGTGATACTAATGCTTTCTTTTGATATGTACTAATCACAAGGGATCTCATTTGCCTACATTTGGTACAAGATCATTTTGATTCCTGTAATAAGCTTTCCCAAATGCTGTCATCCCTGTTTGTAGAATTAAGAATTCCGCTAGTCTTGAAGAATGTGATGTAGCATTTGCGGAAATCCAACACATGTTGTCAATTCCAAACATTTCCTCCTCAATTACTCTGGCTGTAAATTCACACTATTAGTTAAACAAAAAATGCATATGTCAGCCATTTAATATTTATAGTTGATTGCAAATAAAAAATCTACCCAATTTAAAATCAGGAGAGAATGGATACATAAAATGGAATGGATTTGAAAATAAAAATGAAAAATTAATAACAAAGATAAGAAATAACAAATAATCATGAAAGAAAGTAATAACGAATAGTGACAAGCTATCATAACCTCGACTGATGGAATTAGGATATTTATTAATATATTAGCAATAGTAGTGTTTAGCAATATTAGACATTCTATTATTTTTATAATAGGGATTCCAATTAGGGTTTTCACATTGGTTTCCTATTAGGGTTAGAGTTTGATTTAGAAGGTAGGTTAATTATAAGTATGGGCGTAGGTTGCTTGTTCGTAGGTTGATTGAATACAAGATATTTGTTTATGAGTTTATTTCATTTATCATCTGTTTCGTTACTTTCATATTGCAATTTCGTTTATTTACTAATCCGAATGTATCAATTTGTATCAGAGTCTAACAATTCTACTTAGTTCTATTAAAAAAAAAATAACAACAATAAAAGTTTCGAATATGAAAGACGAAGAGTTTGTCAAAGAGTTCGTAAAGGAGTTGACTGAAGGAGAGACTACAACCAGCTGAGAAGTTGTACCTAATGTTCGCAAAATTCAGAGCAGCAATAAAGGCAACCTGCTTCAATTGATCACAACGCCCTCGAGCTCCACCACGTTGATCGACAACAACCAACTACTTTAGTCAAACATCAATCACCTATTTTAGTCAATCGCCATCCTCAGCAATCGATCGACACCATGTCGATCATCTGCCCCAAACCCCTTCCCCAGCAGTCGCTCGAACAACCTCCAATCCATCCGTAGGCCGCCCAACTCCGTCGCCTCCATAGACCTATCAACCTCCACAAAATGATCCAAAGAACCAGTTGATCGTCTCCTCTCCCCAATTGATTCCAATCGATCGTCTCCTCTCCCCACATGATTCCAATTACAACTAATCGAAAGATTCAATTGACCCCCCCGGTCGATCACCCACTTTGAGGTCGATCGGCCACCTGTCTGATTCCCTCAGGTCGATCGATCTCTCTCTTCTCCTCATCCGCCATTGAAACCTCCCCCTCCTCCCCATTCAGCATTGCCCCACCCACTCCATCCCCTTGTTGTCGAAACCCACCCTCGCAGACCTCCCAAACACTCTCCCTGTGTTTCAGTCAATCAGGGGAGGAAGAAGAGTTATCTTTTCATGCAAGTCCCCGCTATTTTTCCAAACCAGTCCCTGGCCAAATTTTTACACCCAAACACTTTCCCTTTCTTTCAGTCGAGCATGGGAGGAAGAAGAATTTTCTTTTCACACAAGTCCCTGCACCTTGTTCCAAACCATTCCCTGATCCCCCTCAGACTATTTACACCCAAACACCCAGTTAGTCGCACCATGCCTACTTGCATATATTCTAATGCCCAAGTTATTTGCAGTTGTTGGCAATTGCCTTGTACCACCAGAAATTGTTAACTACAGTAATTTTAATGCTAAGGCTATGCACCACCACAGGATGGATCCTGTACTGCCACAAAACAATATTGATGATCCAATTTGGGTCAATTTTCTGACACATTTTGATGACCAATTTGCGCACAGCTTTACCTTCAGGCGGTAGATCAGTATTCAGATTGGACTATACTTTTGGTGCCAAGTTTATTGAGGTGTCAGCATCTACAAAGGCACAATTCGAGGTCGACTTCTGCTTGGATACTTCACATTTTGTTGTTGCTTGTGCTAGTATGACTTCCTTGGCTTCAAGCTCGAGGACGAGCTTCATCAACTCAGGAAGGTAGAATATTTATTAATACTAGCAATATTAGACATTCTATTATTTTTGTAATACGAACTCCAATTAGGATTTTCATATTGGTTGTATAGGCCTAGGTTGCCATTGTTCATAGGTTGATTGAATAAAAGATATTTATTTATTAGTTTATTTCGTTTATCGTCTATTTTGTTACTTTCGTTTATTCAATTTCATTTTTACTAGTCCGAATCTATCATAGATACATTAAGTAAAATGATATATTACATTGCAGTGAGAGCACCTCATAGGTAAGATGCACATCCTTAGAAAAGTAAGCTATACTTATAAGGCTGTCGAATTAGACTTGACAAACCATTGTTTTTTCCTCTGAACCAAAGTGTTGGAAATACTTTTTGATGGACAACATTACAAAATGGTTACTGACTTAATATAATAATCAAGCTCTTAGTCGTTAGTCCCTAAAATGTTTGATTATCGAAAAAAAAAAAAAAAAACCAATAATTATTCTAAAAAGCCCCTAAAATCAAGAAGCACCTTCTACCACAATCAAAGCTCTAATGGTGGTAACCACTGGTGATTGCAGCGTGTGGTGATTTGAGTGGTGGTACCAGTAAAAGAGAGGGGGAGAAAGAGATTACAGGCAGTTTGGTGCAAAAGATAGGGAGGGGAGGGGAGGGGAGGGGAGGGGGGTGGGCGGGGGCGGGGGCGGGGGGATGAGTCAAAGAGGTCAAAACCGTAAACTCACAAAATAGGGACTTTAAACAAATGGGATTTTCACTTGGATTAACAAAATGTGTCGGGGCTGGAAGGTAGGATCTTGTGCCCAATTAACCAAAAGTAAAAACTCTGCGGTACTGTTTTGGGCTTCTCCGCGGTTGTATTTTCCATTTTTTCCATCAATAAACTGAATCTTTTCACCAAGAAGTGGAGAAAGAAATGTGTAACTCACGTGCACATGCTCTTACTACAGAGTTCACGTAGTCTGACTTCCTTGAATATACTGTTCCAGAAGTTTCAGCATAACGCATGTTTGGTTGACTGCGAACAGATTGAATATCCGTCTACATATTAAACAATTAAACATGATTAATATTTGATATGGAAGATGTTCAAAGAAATATCACCCAAAAAGTGCAACTTTTCCTTTCAAGAGCACACAGAGATGGCATTTTAATACAGACCTCCATGAAAGGACGGTGAGGATTCGGATAGTAGCATTCAAGGATAGCCACAGCTGCTTCTCGGTAGGCCAATCTCAACAACAATTCCTCTGGAATTTCAGCGCTATCTTCTTGACCTGTCTCAAACGTACCTTTTTGCTGCAAAGGCATAGCTTGACTTAAGAGTCCTGGTCATAGCGAAGAGAAGCAGAGCCAGACAAAAAAGTGTATATATGCACAAAAGGAACAACCAAGAGAAAACATACCCTCTTCAAGGCTTCTAGAAGTTCTTCCCGTCCAATAAAGTCTAAATCTTTTCTTGCAGTCAAGATTCCAGCTTCATTCCTGTCATCCAGTTCAAGTAAATTGCCAATTTTGTTAGAATCCAGATAGAGGGAAAGAAAGATTAAGGACCAAGGAGTAGTATATATAGTACAGGATATTTTGCAGTTCGGCTCCAGTGAAATCTGTCGTGAGCTCTGAAATCTCTTGAAGGAGACTATCTTTTTCTTCCTCTGACCGAAAATACTTGTTTTTAGCATGAACCTGTTACATGTAACCAAGCTATGATCAAAAAGTTTTAAAAATAAAAAGCCCTTATCCCTTGGGGAAAAGATACCTCGATTGTAGTCAATGAAATTACAATCATAAAGAAACTACATTTCCAGAGGACTAAAAGATGCCAACATTTGGACAAACGTACCCGTAAGATCGCCAATCTTCCATCCTTAGATGGCAGACCAACCCTTATAATCTTGTCAAAACGGCCTTTTCTCAAAAGAGCAGGATCAAGTATATCCAGTCTATTTGTTGCACCTATAACTAGCACCTGACAACCCGTGTTTAGAAAGAACCCAACAACCTGCGTAGTGCGTAACTAAACCTAAGGACTTGATAGTTAACCATACCTGAGCTGTAGAAACTTTAAATCCATCCATCTCTGTAAGTATCTGAAGCAGGCCTTGTTCCCTTTCCGCACCGCCCTGTCATTAATACACCAATGACATATTATCAAACAACAAACTAGATAAACGGAGGTGAAAGGGAGAGACAAAACTGTAACATTCACATTTGGGTTTTTGATGTTTGAACTATAAGCAGGAAGCTTCAGAAAGTTAGCAAATATGACTTCTTTAGGTCAAAATTCGTTCACATTTGCAATTAGACTTGAACTGAGCAATATTGAAGTCCACCCTTTCAGGGACAAGATTAAGATTGGGATTTTTAAGAAGCTTGATGATGATTGCTGTGGGCAAATTCAAAGACTTAGTCACCATAAAAAGTTTAAAATACAAAATAAATAAAACTATTACCTGCTTGACTTGATTCTCATTTTTAAGAGTTATTTGAGATTTGGCCCACATTCACTTGGGCCTATTATGCTTTGACACCCAAAGTTACTATGAATATCTTTTGCGCACATTATGGATAGAAACCCTCAACGACATTGCCTGACCTTGGTTTTTTAAAGAACAAAATGCCCTCTTTGTTTAATATTTACTTTGACATCATTTTGGACAAAAATGTAAGGGGCATTAGAGCTCATAAAAAGGCTAAATAAATGCAATTTTATATTGCTTTTAAGTAAATAAATGCAAATTCATATTGCTTTTCTGAAAGGGGGAGAAAAACAAAATTTATCTTACCCCACCAACATCAGGTCCACCACGTTTGCTACCAATTGCATCTATCTCATCAACAAAAATAATTGATGGGGCAAATGACCTCGCACTAGCAAAAAGATCCTTGACACGAGCAGCAGCAACCCCGACAAACATCTGCAAAAGACGACGTTTTATCACAGTGGAATGCCATGCTTTTGAGCCAGAGAGAATCCTTGGACAAAGAACAAGAAAGTAATACTTATGATAGAGGATCATAGCCTACACAGAAATAAATAGTTGTAGCAACATCTACTTGGCAAAAGCAAAACTGCTAGTTGACATGTATTGAAAACCTAAAAATGTTACCACTTGAGTTTATGAACCCAAGAAAGTGAACGACTCTAATCATCAATTTTTCTAGCATCATAAATATATAAGATACAGATATAGACTTCACGTGTATGCATATATTAAGCTTATGGGTCTATGAGATTGTGATTTTCATCCTTTAACTTTGTTCCACAAAGATTTAATGGACTTCTCTAACCAATGTCTCTTGTAGAGTCTATCCGCACCTCCCCCCACCCCCCAAAAATAAATAAATAAATAAAATAAGGCTTTGTTTGTTTTGCAGAAAATAAATAATACAAAGAAAATAAAGATTCCATAAAAATAAATATACACATAATAAATGAATATACAAGATACTGATATAGCCTTTACGTGCATGCATATATTAAACTTATGGGTCTATGAAATTGTGATTTTCAGTCGTTAATTATGTAATTTTTCTCTCATAACAAAAAATGGACTTCTTTAACCAATGGCAATGTCTCTTGTGTCAAGCCTATTCCCCATCTCCACCACACCCACAAATAAATAAGTAGCTAAGGCTTTGGTTGTTTAGCAAAATATAAACAGTCAAAGGGAATAAAAGATTCTAGAAAAATTAAATATATATAATCTCGACAAAACTTTCCTTTACTTGGTTGGGTTGTGGAAAATAATATTCAAATAATCAAGTACGAGTATAGCAATTGCAAATGGGTTGATCATTGCAGCAACGGTGGAGGTGATGGTGGTTTTGTCCCTTAAGTAGTGGTCACAATGTCAGTGGTGGCAGTGGTGATTGTGGGTGGTGATGATGCAGCCATAATCATGAGTGAGGTTGTGATAGTGGTCACCGGTGGTGATAGTGGTCACCGGTGGTGGCAGTGACAAAAAACGGCGATGGTCATGATTATGGTGGCATTCAGGCCTGGCCCAAACCTTGAGCAACTAATGGTTGGTCTAGGGCACCCAAAATGTTTAGGAAAAAAATTATATTACATGCAAGTTTTGTTATCTTTTGGGAAGAAATTTTCCACTCTTCTATTCTTTGGTACAACGGTTAAGTTCACTTATACCTTTTTATAAGATTTTGAGCTCGAATCCCTACACCCATTTAATTTATGTTATTTTACTAGGGTATATTCCCTGTGCCATAAAAGTTTAACATGATAAATAGAGTTTATTCTACTTTAAGTTCTAGGTGTCCGTTAGTTTCTTATATTTGGGTAAATCTCAGCAGTCTTTTATCTCCAATCTCAAACACCATTCTAATTTGTAATATATACTAGGGTATTCTCCGTGCCATTGGCACTCCACGTACTTTTTTTTTCTAAATATGATGTACTTAACACCTTCGCCACCATCCTCAATTTCGCCCTCAATCAGTTTTGAAGTGCAAGCCTATTCTAAAGTAAAAATATATAATATAAACTTTAAGGTTAGACTCGGTTAAAATTTGATTCAGTTGAGAAAAAAATTCAAATGCTGAGAGTGAGTTGTCCCCTAAACCTTGAATTTGCCGAAACATGAAGTTCAAAATTTTTGTTTAAATGTGCAGTAAGATATCTGTTCATCTCTTCTTCTTTTTTCAAGGAATGATTGACCCGTCTCATTTATTTGAAAGACATGAAATGTATTATAAGTTATTTAGCAATAAAATATATATTTTTAAAATTTAAACGTTTGTATTGGTTTCATTAGAAAGATTTCAAAAATGCATTCCAACGAAACCAAGTTAACCAAAATTCGACAACAATTAAAATAGTTATGCCAATTTTAATTTTGAGAAAAACACAATTTTCTCTCCCCTCCACATGTATGTTCCACTAACTTTTTTCACCATTTTTCATTTGTTTACCCTTATAGTTGTGTTATATTCACAAACATGCCATTATAGGAAATGAATCTCAACCCTAAACATATTTTCCAACTATCAATTCTAGCCACCTTTTATCTCCAATTCTTTAAAATATTATTCTGATTTGTAATATAGATATTTATGAAAAAGTTTTGGGGCCCCATTTCTTAAGTAGCCTAGGGCCAATTGTGCAAGGTTGTGTAGGGCCCTCATTTGTCTTGGGTTGGCGCTGGTGGCATTGTTGTCGTGGTGGTGGTTGACAGATTTATCAGCAAGGAAGCAAAGAAGTAAAACTTACGTGTCGATGCCCACACAAAAAGTTTGATTGGGAGTCGAACATGCAGTCAACGAATCAAGGAAGTTTGAGCAAGAGACAAATACGGTGTAAACATGATTTATGGGCATCATTTTTTTTTTTAAATTGGTACAAGTAACCAAAGACGGAGTGTACAACAAATTCGGAAATTAAGAGTTTCAGTTAAATGCATGATGAAGATCAACTCGTTTGCCTTATTAAAGAATCTTTGTGCATTGGGAAAATCTCGAAAGGTTCTTTAGGATATCATGTTTCGGGAGTCATGTTTGATTGGTAAAGTCCAGTAGTAAGATAAAGGGTTGTATCATCTTTTTTTCTTTCCTTTGTAAGTGTCTCACTCATATTTCATTATATTTTCCTCTTCAACAAACTCAGGGTTATATCATAAGTTTTCTTTTCTTCGGTAAGGTTCGAACCCTGGACTTGTGATTTCATCCGCGACAAGTCCACCAGGTAAGCTAGTACCTCGTTGGCGATTTAGTTATGTTAACTAAATAAGACTCATGTCTACTCTTGAGTTATGAATAGGTTATGACTTATCAACTTTGTAGATGTTTTTGAATTGTGTATCTTGATGTAGAATGCATAACTAATATATAAGTAAATTGAAATAATTAACTCAAATCTTTAATTTGAAAAATAAAATCAATATTCATGTTTTACCTTTTTTCTTATACAGCACGCAAACAATCAACAATAATATACAACAACCAATATACAACAACGTGATAATGGACGGTGGAATTTATTGCAAGTTTAAAGTAGAGCAATTTAAATTTTATTAAGTTAATGATAATTGGCTTTTCGAAAAGCACCCACTATTTACTAAATTGAAGGATCCAATATCTTCCACCTCTCATCCAAACTGGATATCTTCCACCTCCCTAGCTCTCTATCTTCATTGCTCTCTCTTTCCATGACTATACCCATTGTGCCCTTTCTTTTCAACGCTCTCTACTCACGACTTTCTCTATCGCTCTCCCACTACTCACGACTTTCTCTATCGCTCTCCCAATGGTCATACCAAGAAGCACGAACTCTTCGAAAAACTTTTCGAGCCATGTCTAACACGTATCCAACACCGGCACTTGCCCGATACGCCTTCACATGCGTCAAACATGTGGTCAACATGTCGATAGGTGTCAAACATATGGTCAATTTGGTCAACATGTCAAACACGCCTCCGACACGCCCATAACTCGGTCAGGACACTCAAAAACTCAACAACCGACTTTATTTATTTTTACTTTTAGGAGGGTATAAATACCCACCTAATTTGAACGTTGTTAATCCATCTAAAGTGAAGGACTTTTAATTGCGATTCAAGACAAGGAACACAATGAAAAAACACTAAATCATGATGGTAAGTTCTTTTTCTTCTCTCATTTGCTTTTTTTCTCCACTAATTTTCTAATCTACTTTTTTCTACACACTTATTTTTCTTGCAACAGTGTCTATCTTTTTCTTCACTTTTATACCTATTCTCCTTTTCTAATTTTTTTTAATTCTTTTTCTACTTGCAAAAAAAACGTTGCTACTAAAACGAAAGCATTGTATGTGCTTCACTTTCATATTCTATTTAATACTTCCTTTATAATTGTTTATGTTCATATGACTTCAAAAATGGATATGACGTGTCGCCGAACCCTAGTTTTTGGATAATTATCGAGTTGGCGTGTCGTGTTTGTCTCTGCGGGTCCTTTTTTTTTTTAGAAAGGCGAGCTGGATTTTTTCAGGATCCCATAACTTATCAAAGACCAAAATTGGTCAACACACCATAAACTGATAAACATGCCACCGGCTGGGTTCGAACCCATGACCTAGTGGTACCATCCGCCAAGCTCTAACCATTGAACTGTCTCTGCGCATCCTTGGGTTATACCCAACACGATCGATGAAATTTTGGCAATGACAGATATCCAGCCATTGTTCACCTCTTTGACAAATTTGATTCATTAAATTTGTTGTTCCAATTCGCTTGGTTCATTAAATTTTATTGATCTAATTGCTAATATCCGTACCCAGTCCGAAATTTGAAGGGGTGAGCGAACTCGATAACTATGATAGGTTATGCAGAAATTGGCCCCCAATGTGTCAACAATTGTATTTTCCTATCACAACTACCATAAAATCTACTCACATGCCTCGAAAGTTGCTTCCTTATAGAAGTTGCATCCCAAGTCACCCACATTGTAGTGTTTATAATTAAAAGAATATTGTACTATAAATGTGGTAGCATTTTGTACTTCAGAGATAGGATTATTTCATTAAATAACGCCTAAACCTCACAAAGCAGTTGTTTACAAGTTTGTGAATGGAGATTTGATTGTTGAGTTAGGGTTATAGAATGCCCCCTCCCCCCCAAAAAAAAATTTATTTATGATCGATTAGCAAGTTTCTGCCAACAATTCTTTTGATTTCCCTGACAAGATTAACTTTGGGAAAAAAGAGAATTTAAAATTCCAACTATCCATATAAGGACGTGCAACAGTGCAGGATTACTAGACCCCTTTCGGAGTATTTCTAAACAACTGCATAAATTTGTTGACAACATAAATTAAAAGGATTGAGAAAGTATGAAAAATAGGATGTTCAACAATTTGCTTTCAATGAGGATCAATCTGCCGCATACGAGTTAAATATAAAACTACCGGTACTCAATTTAACCTTTGTTTTAGAGAGTAGAAAAGTGAAATGGTGTTTGCATTTGCAATTATTTTCCACTCGGGATTCCGATAATTAACAGGTCGTAGCAAGACGTGGACAACTGTGCAGTGTTATTTTTTAGAAGTATGTTCTCACCTCAACAAAATCTGTTCCACTTGCAGCAAAGAAAGGAAGTCCTGCTTCACCAGCTATGGCTCTGGCCAGCAGGGTTTTACCAGTACCAGGAGGCCCATGAAGAAGCACACCTTTAGGGCAATAGATGCCTTTGTCTTGATACTCTTCTTCATTCTTTAGTATTCTGACAATTTCCTGTAATTCCCTTTTAATATACTCCTGGCCAGCAAAATCATCAAATGTGACACCAGTTGTCTCTTCTGCTGATATGAATTTAGCCCTGGTCATTTGATACAAAAAAAAGGGAAGAGGGGAAAGATCTTCAGATTTACCTATTAAATATCAACACCTCCACTTTCTTCAAGCAGAACATAACCAAAATCAATTAATTATAATCAACTGCAAGAAGTTGGATCACACATGGAAAACTCATTGATTGAGTAGAACATGCAAAGAACATGAGCCAAAAAACAAAAAACTGCATTCAAGAAAGAAAAAAGTACAACGTTGACGGTTCAAAGAACTTGAACACGAAACCAAGATGACAACTTGGAACTCTCATCTGACTTTCAGGCCACAATTCTACCTGAATACAGCTAGAATACAGGACAAAGAAACTATGGTAGTAAGCAAATGTTTTTTACAAATGGGGGAGGTTTACACCTAAAGACCCAGCTTAGCTGCAACACCGAAAGTCTCGAATTGATGCTTAATTCATCCAAGACATACACCTTGGCATTAGAAGCTTACAATTTTACGCGAGCTTTAATGCATGTAATGTTCTTAACAGTTTCATTTAGATAAGATACATATTATGACTTTCTATAATAAATTAAAAAATGTAAATATAAGGTAGCTGTCCAAAACAACCAAAAGATATAAGGCGATGACTGCCCTCTTTTTCCCCTCTCACTTTCTCCCAATCAAAAGATTTAGAAGTTTTGCCACAAAAGGAAAGTTTTTTAAACTTTTTTAATGTCACAAGTTTCGTGTATAATGCTTCTACATGTTTCTCACTTCACATGTGTTTATTTGATTTTACATGAAAAGCTTCACAACTATCGAAAACATTTTGAATATCTAAATTAGCTACTACAATGCCCACAAGGCTCCAGACTGGTAGGATATGGAGACAAAGATTTTCGACAAAGATAATCACACACACCCATTTCACCTACCTAGAAATTTCAGATAAGTCGATTCTTTAGGGATGATCTTCTTGCCATTCGGATCACCCTCACAAAAAATTACTTAGAACTGTCTAACTCCATCATATGTTATCATCAAATTTCTGACGAAATTGAACGGTTGACAAATAGTTTGTCTTGAGGATGACAATTGAGACTACTCTAAGAAACATTTACTTCATCAGTGATTTTTTTTTCTTTTTTTTTTCTTTTTTTTTTGATGAATAAAACATTTCATCAAAAAAGCAAAAGAAGAGACCGAATACAAGAGAGCGAGGAGCTCTAAAACAAATAAGTAGAGAAGACAAATAAGGACCAGGCACGGTCCAAAAAAACCCGTAAGATACAAAAACAAAAGGCAAAGCTAAAAACAATTAACCTCCACTGATGAGAGAGCTAAAAACAATCAGTGATTTCTCAATAGACGCGAGAACAATAAACTACCCCACAGTAAGAATTAAATCTACTCGATTATTAGGATGCCTTTCTTTGAAAAAAAAAAACAAAAAAAAAATCCTCATTCCACTTACCGACTTTTTCCTAAAGATCCAAGTGTCCCTAGAGATCCAAGTGCATAACGTCTGAGGGGCTCTGCTGATTTCTTTGTGGGTGTGCCTAAGTCACAAGGTATTAACTTTGAATAAATTGGCCTCATGACGCTGTCAACCCAGAGGTAAAATACAATTGAAAGGGCAAGACGCATAGACCATATAACAGCAGTTGCAACAGTGGAATAAACTTCTGCCGGTACTGCATCCACATTATAAACATCGACATTTACTAATTGTTGATGCAACTTCTGCCATACATCATTCCAACAATCAACTGGCATCCGGTCAACCATATGACGACGGAAGACAATTTCCCTATTAGAAGCTCTCGCCGATCTGTCCATATTTCCACCTTTGTAATATGGTAGGATTACTGAAACAAACACATAATCCAAGGAGTACACAATCATTAACCACTTTTCCAGTCAATAAAGTAACTGGAAAATAAGATCAAGAAAGCTACTACAATTCATCACCAATCTACGCATTATTAAATACTGAGAAAAGAAAAGCCTCTACCTGCTTCAGATATCATTATCAGAAATGTAAAGCACAAAAGCAAACTTGAAATCGTAATAGTAATACATGTGTCTGTGTATTTTTTTTTACTTTTCAATCTAAATGGACTACTAGTTAAAGTGAATGCTGAAGGCTAGAGTTTAGAATGTTTGAGCTTGAAAATGTCTTAAAAGATTGTCAACTTTGAAACTGTGCTTTCAAGGTTCAATGCATGAATACATAACTTTTTACAGTGTTTGTCCCTTATCAAGGTTTCATTTCTATAAAGAACAAGAAATTTATTTTTACACCCTTTGAACTGTTGCCCATTGTAGATTGTTTTAATTTATTATATAATGTTTTTCAGAAATTGGAAGAAACTTTGGATTTGATTTTGTATAACGATTTTTTAAAAGGTTATTTTTTTAATGGAAATTATGTGACTAATAAACCTGCATAATGACTTTAATACATGGCATCATAGAGAATGACACTTTCTTTTTCTTAATTTTTATCTGACTTTATGAAGTTAGTGTCAACTTTGTTATACATAATTTTGAGCCAACTCACAAAATCATTGACATCTTTGAAGAGCCCAACATTGGAGGCCTGTTAATTGAAGTGGAAATAAAAGAATGAGAAGTCAGACGTTCAATTGGTAGTGGGGCATGTATCTGTCAATAGAAAAGAAAGAGAAGACAAGGAAAATTTTTGAAGAAATGAAGGCTCAGAAATAGGTTTGCTTACTAATTTACTAACCCTAATTTTAGGTATTCTCTTATTAAAGAAGCGAGTCCTTAGTTATATAATTCTTTTCTCCTGGATAAAATTGCATAGTTCAGTAACCTAGTTTTCGTCAGCTTTTCACAATTTTGCCAAACAGACCACAAGCCTTCATCCCTGAGATAATAGGTCAACCTTTGTTGTTTTTTTTTCTTTTTCTAATCAAAATGAACTAATCTGAAACAAGAGTGTACAATTGTGTGCATTTACCACTGACCGAATATAATTAATGCTTTCAGACCATCAAGTTGTCAAAATCAGGAAAATTACTATTAAAAGTTGGTAACCAGAGTACTCACCAGATACAGTCCGCCCGAAATGTGAGTACTCCATAAACTGGACATTATTCGAGTTTAAAAGCTTCCAAAAATCACTGTAGTCTATCTTGTGAGAGTTCTCAGGATCCCATTCTGTTCCCTTCAACTTTCCCTGCAGAGATAACAATGTCCTACTCCAACATGAGGCCATTACAAGCTGTCTCTCTAATTGCATGTTAGCCTTGTACTCCAGTTGTTCCAATTTACTTGTGCGTTCCCTCTCTGCATCCTTGAGTTTCTGAAAATAAAACTATAAGAAGTAAGGAAATGTATTATTTTCCCAATTTAAGGGAAAATTGTTCCAAAAAACAAGAGACGGGAGTTGGGGAGGAAAACGAAATTCTTTTTCATGTATTCCTTTGAGCCTCTTGCTCACCATTAACCTTTCCTGGGTTTGTAATGAGTTGATTCATCAAAAAAATGGGGGGTAGCAATCATGCTTGAGGATTTCCATATTTTCTTTCTTTGTTTCTTTTCTTTTCACCATTTTCCCATGGTATTAGATTGTCACTACCTCTCTTGGGAGTGGATTTTCTAAAGGAGTGAAGTCCACTTGTCCTTGAGTGATGTAACACTAATAAAGCTAATCCCAATCAATATAGATAGCAGTAATTTAATTGGGTAGCAGTTTCACAGCCTGCAGAAAACAAAAATGACTCCACCCCATTGTGAACCAACAAACCAGTCAGTTCTCTTTCAAAACCCTTTTTTTATATATATATAGATGAATTGAGATATAAAAATAGCTAGGCGTTGCTGCTGCTTTGAAGAAAAGAAGTGGGTAAGTGACTAACCTCAAATAGCTGAGCTGCAGAATCTTCATTTTCGGAAACCTCGAGAGCTGAAGAAGAAACAGAAGAAGTGTAACATCTGAGCAGCTTAGGTATGGAAGAGAGGAATGTTGTGGAGGTGGTAGTGATCTTAAACCCTAAAAATGTTGTTGCTTTGAGAAGAAGAAGTGGAGAGTGTGTTGTAATTGAGGATGGTGATTGAAATCTTCTTCTTGTTGGTTTGGTGAATAATTGAGTGGATGAGGAGGAGGAGGAATCTATTGATTTGAGACTCTGAGAAATCATCATCCTCTTCTGATTCTCTCCGTCTTGGCTCTCCCACTCACAGCAGCAGCAGCTCTACTGTGTTGTGTTATCCTGTTTGATGATGATGATATTTTTGAGTTTCGAGCAGGCTCCTTGCTTTTTGATACCGCTAATTTTGCTGAAAGACACTATCATTTTTCTCAAGCATATCACCACGGAGAACACTACCAATATAAACTTAAAATTCAAAAAAATTATCCTTACTCTTCTCCTCTCTTTTCTTGCATAAACAACGCCATTAGTGCATAAGGACCCTACGAGACACTTGACGACATGTAGTTTTTGTCTTTAATCGAATCTCATGACATTCATTGCACGTCGTCGAATGTCTTTGTAAATTAAAAAAAAAATTTAATGAAACAGAAGACGCGGAGGGAAATGTGGCTGGCGGCAAGGTGGCGGTTGCTATTGTTTTGTTCCTGAGAAAAGAGGAGAAGAATAAATAAGAGAAGAAGATGAAAAAAGAAAGAAGGCAGGGAAGGGCGGTGCGTCAGGACAGGGTGGTGCAGCCCAACTTTAAGAGGGCTTGTGCGGCTGGTGGTGGTAGTTGTTGTTCCTAAAAGAGAATAGGAAGATAAAATAAAGAAATACCAAAAAAATGTGGTGTCCTTCAGCACATTAAAAAGTGGTGGCATCCTTCAACAAAAGTGGTGGTGTCAAAAAATAAAACATTTTTAACCAGCAATGGCAGAGTAAGAGAAGAGTATAACTACTAGAGTAACTTATCTCAAGAAACTCCCTTAAACCCTTGTTTTATTTTGATTGGACATCACTGAGAGCACCATTTAAGAAGAAATCCATATAAAATGGCATGTCTTTGCCTACTTAAAGCATCCATAGTTGTTGGCACTCAAATCATGACAATCAAGTCGGAGTTGGAGTCGTGACCTTCTTGTGTATGTAAAAAAACTCAAGCAACTGAGAAATTAATTCACACATGGCAGAAGTTTTGTTAGGTAAAAAACAAACGAGAGAACCACAACTGGTTTGTCTTAATGTCAGCTTTCTAATGTTATTCGCAACCTAGAAATTCCAGTATCCACCTATGTTGTCATCTAGTTTAATCCTTCATCAAGAGAAGAATCCCCCTCCACAATTGGTTGGTCATTGTTTATAATTGAAGAGAAAGACGAAGAACTTGAATATGAAGATAAAGATGAAGAACTTGAACAAGATTGGGAGGGGCGAGGTTGTTGAATAGTTATATATATATATTTTTTTTAAATCGATTTTCACTTAAAAATCTCTTTGCAGAATTATTTGATTTGGAATGTATTTTTTTAAACACGTTGGAAAACAATGACGCAACTCTAGAGAATTTGACTACAAATAATGCTCAGTCATCATGTTTAAGTGATTCACTGGAAAATGATCAATCAAAAAATATAATATACTAGGGGTGGGCACTGTTCCGGTCGGCTCGGGGTTGGGCTTGTCCCGATCCAATGAAACGGGATCGGAACAGTCCGGGTCAACACAATTTCCTGGACATACCCAATTGGTTCTAGACTAGTTTGAACTGTAGTGGTCCGGTCCGAGACCAAGCCATCCTGTTTTTTTTTTTGTTTTTTTTTAATGGAAATTGATTTTTTTTCATCAAAATCCCATTTTTTTATTAACACTAATTGTATCAAAATCTATATGATGTCTCACAGATCATTCATAACTAGTGGTTAATAAACCTTCACCACCACCACTAGTAGTAGAAGTACCAAGTAGAGTACTCCCTACCCATGGTGAGTAAAAGATAAAAATACCCTAAAAGAAGAAGAGGCACCCTAATACTATAGTAGTCACTCCATACACCAACATCAATGGAACCACAATCAACGCCACTTTCAACAATGATGAACTCCAATAACACCATCATGGCCTCTTATCAAAATCCTTCATCTTTAAGTGGTTTGTGAGAGAGAGAAAAATGGAGATCAAAGCAATAAAAAGAGATACAAAAGTATAATACCATCAAAAGAGAAGGATCTAAGCCATGCAAAATGCAAGAATGCCAAATTTGTCCTTTCACTTAGTTCATTATTTCGGTGAAACCAAGAAGAGCCACGTGGTAAAATAAAAGAGATTTTGGGATGAGAAGACAAGGGCAAGTGTGTCCTTGTGTTGCTCCAAAAATGAATGATTCCGTAAAAGCAAGAGAGGGAGAGAGATATAGGAAAGAGTGGTTGTAGTGTATTAGTAGAATAAGACTACAACCAACAATAGCTAAGAGATGAAAAAAAAAAAAAAAAAAAGTGTTTTGTATTGAAAATTTTGAGAATGAAATGTGGACCCATGGGCCCTACCCGAACCCAAATGGCATAGCAAGCAAATATAAAGATGATGGTATCGGGTCCAAAGCGTCTTGGCCCACCTGCCTGAATTTTCTCATTTTGGCCTCCAATACGTGATTAAATTACAATTCTACCACCCATTATATTTTTCTCGTTCTCGATGTCACTACATTTTTCATCCTAGTCATCACTTATACCGATCCAAAACGACATGTGACATGTACTCACACTCCCTAATTCGATTTCTTTTCTTGCATTGCTTTGGAAAAAGGGGAAAAGAATGTGTCACTTCTTCTCCTTTCATTGCTTTGGAAAAAGAAGAAAAGAGAGTGATGTGACACAGTGTGAGTCTCACTCCACTACTGGCCTTCTGGCCAAAGCTCTCTCTATCTATCACATTATTTTCTCATTTTTATTGCATCTCAGACTTAGATCGGAATGGTGGAAATCTTTCTTACTTTCACTAAGATCAGATAATAGGACTTTGGAGAGGAAGACCCAAATAAAGGAAGAAGACGGCCAAAGGAGAAGAGATGAGATAAAGGGTTTGCTAAGCTTTGGTTTTGGTTTTGGTTTTGGTTTTGGTTTGAAAACCCTAAGATATTTCAAACTGGATAATGGGTTGGGCACTTGGGTTTGGGCTTTAGTTTTGATTTGAATTGCTACGGTAATCGGGATGAATCGGAATGATTCGGGACTATATTTGTGAAAACCAGTTCCATCTCAGTTCAAACCAGTCCGGAATCGGGATAAAAATAGTGTAAACCGATTTGTCTTGGTTTGAATCGATTCAGGACCATACTGACCCGATTGGACAGGTCGGGACCGAGTTTCTTGCCCACCCCTATAATATATATACTGATGATACACCAAAACGGTCCCAATTCTACGCCGTACACATGTCATGATGATCTCGAGGAATAACAGACCCTAGTGTCAGCCCAACACTGATCCGGCCCAAGCGGTTCCAAGCTCGCCCAATGCAGTCCGCCAGATTGACTCGAAATCTCACAGTCTGCTAAGCCCACGTGTCTCACAGCTATCCTCAATACCCATAAGTTATGCTAAGACAAGTATCTCGAGGATCAGTTTCGGACAGGCAATTACAACAGTTCTTTGTTTCCAACTAGGAAGTAGATTTCATAGTACATATCACATATGGAGACTTTTACCTATAGAATACTCTCGGAACGGGAACTATCTCTCGCGTATCTAGGAGCACATGGCTAACAGGGAAACTTCCCTCCACAGCATGACTCCTAATTAGATAAGGATCTCCACGCAAATCTCCGTCCCTAAACTACGTCATTGATGGCCTGGTTGAATCAGGACTCCTGCACTATAAATAAGACATGAGGTTGGTAAGCTAAGGTTTGCTACAAATTCCATGTTTACAACATTAGATCCTTGTCTGATTTTAGCATCGGAGTGTCATCGACCACCACAACGGTGGTCCGTGGATCACGTGTGTTTCCTGTGCAGGTCAGTAGGTTTGCAGGTCAAGGTCAAAACATGGAGCGAAAAATGATTGCATCAATTTGGCGTCGTCCGTGGGGACGACAAAGTTCCCACCTTTCACTAGCATCATCTCTCATCGGAGTACGAAGAGATGGTGACCACCCGATTGCGTAACAATAGAAAATAAAAGGACACATCAAATGCTTAAACTGGTGCCATGTCGCCGCTCTCGACGGTACCGGTGACGCACGGGCAGCAAACTCACACCCCCGCACTAGCAACAGCAACGACAAACCCCAGGATATATTTGATGTCATCTTGAATACAACAAATCGCCAAAGCGGTGGAGGCTCACATACAACAAAACCCTTCACCCGCTAATGGAGATCAGGAGCAACACAGGCTTCCATATCTAGGAAACGAAAGAGAACAAGCACAAAAGAGTCAAGCCCCTACTAATTCTCATTAGACTAGAGGAGGCGGCACGACCAACGCAAAACCGACTCTCAGGCAGAGAGGCTAGACCTTCATAACCATTTCTACAGAGGGGCGCAGGACCCAGACGTGTTCTACCGTCCATCTGTTCCACCTTTCATGGACCGTATAATGAACAAGGCTCTTCCAAAGAAGTTTACGCCTCCAAAGCTCGACTTCTACGACGAGACCACCGACACGTTCGACCACCTACGCCATTACTAGCATGTAATAGCACTCAAGAAAGGATCTGAGTCAATGATGTGCAGAACCTTCCCTACCAGCCTAAAAATTCAGCACTGACATGGTTCCACAACCTCCCGCCAAAGTCAATCGACTCATTCAAGACGTTGGCAAAAGAGTTTCTGACGCGGTTTGTCGGAAGCCAGCGCCTCAGGAAGGGCCCACACTACATACTTTCTCTGAAACAGAGATCTAATGAGACACTCACAGAATACGTCACGCGCTTCAACAACGAACTGACACTCATTGACAAATGCATTGATGACACAGCCGTGATGGCTTTCACCGAGGGGCCTAAAAGAGGGAAAGTTTTATGAATGTCTCACCTTGGAACCCCCTTTGGATATGACGGAGCTCCTCAAGAGCATCTGGAGGTACATCACCTTAAAAGAGTTGAGAACTGTGAAGAGGGAAACAGAGGGTGATAAGAAGCCCTCCTCTCCTAAAGACATGATGGAGAGGAGGAGGCGTGAGGATGAAGAAAGGAGCAAACGAAAGCACAATGACAACAGGTCAGGCCCAGGCCGAGCCAGGCCAGAGAAAACATCCAATTACACTGGATCCAGGGTCGTGACGCCCTCAATTCTAGCTTGTCGGTCGTCCTGAATTCCATGAAAAACTAGGAAGATAAGAAGTGGCCCCCGAAGCAGCGCGATGACCCCTCCAAGCGGGACAACAACAAGAATTGCTCATACCACAAGGAGGGTGGTCACGATACCAACGACTACAAGAGTCTACGATACAAGATCGAGTATTGGATCCGCAGGGGCAAGCTAAAAGAATTCATGGGCTCCGAGAAGCGACTAGAAAACCCAGGGACCGGGGGAGTCGGTCAAGAAAATAGATAAAGAGACTTCGGGCATAATCTATGTCCTCCATGGAGTCAGACCGAATGAAAACCAGTCAAACAAGTTCTGCAAGCGGACTCTACTGGAGATGCGGACACAACCCGCAAATGAGGACAAACGTGTTTACTACTCGAGGCTGCAAAATCCCATTCCCACCTTAACATTCACTGACAAAGATCTCGAAGGAGTCCGAGCGCCGCACAATGACACACTCGTCATATCGATCTCCATTGCAAGGTGGGAGATAAAGAAAGCTCTGGTAGATACAGGGAGCTCACTCAACGTCCTATTCTACAATGCGTTTTGCGCTATGGACCTCAATGAGGAGAACCTGGCGTTCTCAGACTACTCGCTGATCGGATTCAGCGGAGAAAAATGTTTTTCGATTGGGAAGATAAGGTTAACAGTAGTTGCAGGAGAGCGACAACTCAGAAAGGTCATGTTTCTAGGTAGTAGACGCACCGTCTACCTACAACCTTATATTGGGAAGACCATGGCTCTACTAAATGGAAGCAATAGTCTTCACCCTCTACCAGTGCGTTAAGTACACTGCTAACCACTCTGAAGGAACGATGCGTGGGGACGAACCTACGGCACGAGGCTGCCATTAGGATGCGCTGAAGCAAATAGAATATTCCCAGATCCAACAGGATCCCACAATGCAATTTGAACTAGAACTAGACCTAGTGACTGTAGACGCATCACTCAACTCGCACGAGAACCCAACAACAGTGGCTCATTTCGGAAAAAGGGGACAATCAGACGGTACATGAGCATTATGCTCTTTAACCCAGTAGAATGGAGAGGTCAATGCAGATGAGAGTACAACCCCCCGACATTCCATTGGTGCGAAGATTAACTCCCATGCAAGGTTTACTCTTCAGTAGCCTCAGTGACATCAGCAAAGCCTAGCAGTTCGCTAAAATTATCAACGATCCAACAAGGGCCATTCGAATTCACTTCAGGGCCGGGTCAATTTCTCTCCACCAACAGTTAGTTTATTTCAGTTGTTTATTTTCTTTTCAATAGTCAATATAGAGTTTTAGTTCTTAAAAACATATGTGATTTGCAATCATTTAAGAAATAAATAAAGAATTACGCAAACACACTCTATTGATTACTGGAAAGATATAACAACGGGCACCCTGAGGCGGATACAAAAGACTACATATTATGAACATTTGAATTTGATGCGACATAAAGTAAAGACTCAATTAAACAGTCTGACGCCAAATGGAGCAAAGGTACTCAAAGTAGGCAATGCAAACACTCTAATGCACGCTATCTGCAAACAACAACAAACCGAAATACTGCCATGTGCAAGAGCAGCATGAAACAATACATTTCCTGTGGACACAACCTTCAAATATGGTCTGAGGTGGTAAAAAATTGGCAACCATGGGCCCGCAACAAACCACGACCAACTAAGGCCAACTCACACACTCGATCCGATCAGCCAGATTAACTTGGGACAAGTATCAGGTTGATACGGATCGAGTGCACCCTCCCGCTGAAGGAATGAGAGGGGTGTCCAGAAGTTAATGCCCCAATCCAGTGGACCATGTCCAACTCCACTCCGTCCCGAGATCCCGAATTCCAGCCCAAGGCGAGACAACAGGGTTGATTGAGAAATGATTGAGGCAACCACTCCGGAATTGGCTGCTGGTATTATCTTTGAGATTAAGTGCTCCGGAGTAGCAACAAGGAACCAGCGCATAAACGACAGACTCATCACTTGTGAAGGAGTTCGTACTTCTTCTCTGCAACATTAGAAAAATTACTAGACGTCAGCGAAATGATTAGGTGTTCACCCAGAGCAGGTAACCAAACATAACAACGATTCTCATTGTGGCTTATCGATGCAAATGTCAGAACATTCAAAGACTCCAACGATGGAGTTCTTCCTTCAACCTTTGGAAAACCTAATACATTTTCTTCAAGTAAGAGCATTATAGGAGATACACTCTACAAAAGACAATGCCTACAACGATGAAGAAATATCATTATATAGACATAATGGTTCACCAACGGACGTTTCAGCATTAACTGTCAGTATTGAATACCGTACGGGAAACGAGGAGACGACGGTTCCCAAGGAAACTGTGCAAGTCCACGTTTGTCCAATCAACGGGGTTGCATCCAACACCATTAATTGAGGGGGAGTAACCGATACTCAACCATCTCGTAATCTACGCCGTACACGTGCTACCATGCGATCTACGCCATACACGTAGCATATTGCGTACAAGAAACCCTAGCTCTCACTCTACGGGCCCATGGGCTCGGCCCACGATTCAAACATTATTCTACCACGTGCCTGACATGAACATAAGAAACCCTAGTCATCTCTGACATGTGGATCACACCTGCATATCACCAGGTGATTCAAGATACTCCTATCTCTTCATAAGTTATCCGCACTCTGCTCGCGGATATAGGCTCTCACGCCCGCAGCTGGCGAAGCCTCCACCTAGTCGGGCAAGCTTAGTTAGCCTTGGCTGACGACGACAACTTCCAGTTCATCCTGACACCTAGTCCACCCAACGCAGATGCCGATGGTTTAGGAAGTGGGAGTCTAATCAGCACTGTCACGCCTGTTGATGACGACCCGCCAGGGGTCGTTGTCCCCTTCGCGAACAACGATCGCCGACCCCGATCAGGTAAGCCTAACTGGTGACGACTGGCAATGACATCTTCTGATTAAAGCCCAAACTTGTAGCCCCTACTAGGCGGGACAATTGCTTTTCTACAGACTATGATCGTCGAATTACCAACCTTGAACTTGTAGCCCCTACTACACGGGCGTAGATGGTTTAGAAGGTGGGAGCCTAGTCAGTCCCGAACTGATTCCGATGGTTCGCCATGGGACCACTACTCTTCTACAGACCATGGTCGCCGAATTACCAACCCTGAACTTGTAGCCCCCACTGCGCGGGCATAGATGGTTTAAAAGGTGGGAGCCTAGTCAGTCTCGAACTAATTTCGACAGCTTGCCACGGGACCACTGCTCTTCTACAAATCATGGTCGTTGAAAACTACCAAATTTGTAGCTCGATGCGCACAAATGTAGATGATTTGGAAGGTGGGAGCCTAGTCAATCCCGAACTGATTCCGACGGCTTGCCATGGGATCACTGCTCTTCAGCATGGTCGTTGAACCCCCTCGTCTCAAACTTGTAGCCCGCTATGCGCGGGTGTAAATGGTTTGAAAGGTGGGAGACTAGTCAGTCCTGAACTGATGTCGACGCCTCGCCACGGGATCATCGTTCTTCAACAGACCATGATCACTAAATCCTTGCTCCCCAAACCAGTAGTCCACTCTGCTCGGACATAGATGGTCCAGAAGGTGGGAGCCTTAGACGGCTAGCCACGCGACCGTCTTTTTCCTTCGAAAAAATGCCACAAAGATAAATCACAGCTCAAGCAGCGTCTCCACGCTCACACAAGCTAACATTCTATTACCAGTAAAGGCTACTCAAGCCGACCTGTAAGTCGTCCCACCAACTCATGAACGAATGCTACATCAAATGCCAGCCCGAGCCTGGAAAACCTGACTCGGGGTAAGTGCCATAGGTAAAAAACAACGCATGTGCTCGACTATCACAGTTCACTCATGCCAACAACCGCGACCGATAGTAAGATGGGCAAAACGAGCCCCCAGCGGCCTACCTTAAGAATGGACCAAAGCTGGACAGCATAGCTCGCTTACGAACCATCCGCGGAACGCCCAATATTGGACGTGACTAAGCAACAATGACTCTGAGTCACTCGCAACGCAAACGATCAAACTCTCAACAGCTGACAAACCACTCAATTTCCTATTAACCCAACCAGCCTATGCCAAAGTAAAACGACAAGGCAAAACGAAAAGCACGCAATAGGGAAAACGATCACAAAACAGATACAGAACGTACACACGATAAACCTATTTTCATTGACAGTCAAAACAAAAAAAGTACAAGTGTACAAAGTATTACTCCTTATCAAGAGAGGGTACAAAATTAGAAGAGCAAAGCTTAATGGAGGAGGAAACATGAGTTGCATTCGTACGCGCCACAGTATGAGCATCATGATCAGGACTGCCCTTTTCGTCTAATGTCGCAGAAACCACTGATAAGTCCACATACGACATCTTCTTATAACGTCAAGGTCCCAATTTGGATGTTCCTCCTTCATCAGTGCCATCAGCTCGAATCTACCATGTACATCCCACTGAAATTCACACTCGCCTTGCTCCTGGAGAAGCTCTTCCACACGTGCTTTCACTTCAGCAAGTTCACGCTCCAATTGCTCCAGTTTTCCAGTTAGCGCATCGACATTAGACTGCTCCGTAGTCAGAATGTTTTTTATAACACTGAGCTCATGTTGCTCCAGTTTGAGCTGGTCTTCGGCCATCCTCGCCACTCGAATGTTAAATTCCACATTAGATGTTTCTAAATAGCCCAATTAGCCTCCTTTAAGGCATTATCCTCAGCAAGGGACCGCAGTTCAGAACGCGCCTTAGCCGCGCAACCTCCAGATCATATCCAACTCCTGCTGGAATCTATCTTTCATGGACACCACCTCTGCTAAGTCAAACTCAAGGGTGTCCAGACGAACCCTCTGGGCCTTAGCAATAACGACTAATTGTTTCAGCCTCCTCTCCCCAGCCTGCTTCCTCAGCAGCTCAATTTCGAAAAGCGCGTCAGAATGTAGCCTCTGCATGTTGTACACCCTCTCACGGGCTGCCTCGACTTTCATCCCAGCAACGACCACCTGACTTAAGTGAGACATTCCCAGCATAAGGTAACTTTAAACCCTTATCCATACGCCCTTCTAGCTTATCCGTATCGGGTTTTGGAGCATGATCCATCAGTCAGTTGTGACGCCTGCTTATATGCTTCTTCGAAGCATAGTCCACATCAACCTCCTGGCACTACACCAAAAGGCCGTTTTAGCTACACGTAGATGGCCACGGTTCTTAGCCGTGGGTTCATTTGCCACGGCTAATAACCGTGGCTATAATGGCCAATGGGCTAAAACCGTGGGCACAAACGTGTTTTGAACTGCCAACGGTTTAAAACCGTGGCAATAATCACCACCCCATGGCCACGGTTTAAAACCGTGGGTTCATTTGCCACGGCTAAAAACCGTGGCTATAATGGCCAACGGGCTAAAACCGTGGGCACAAACGTGTTTTGAACTGCCAACGGTTTAAAACCATGGCTAAACACATGTGTTTTGCACGTGCGTATTTGTGGAGAGAGTTTCGCGCCCTGGCTCCAAAACTTTCGCGCTTTAAATTTGGCGAAAAAATTGGGGAAAAAGAGCACAAGGAGCTCTCCTCACTCGAATCCTCTTCACCTCCTCTCCAATTCTTCTCCGCCTTCTCCAAAGCCCTAATTCCTCTCTTCAATTTCCAGCGACGAACTTCCTTCCCCGAGCTGGTCGTTAGCTTTGTTGCTACATTCGCTGCTTGTTGTTGTGTTGACCCAAGTCGTTACGATGATTCAGATTCTGATGCCTCCTTCGGCTTCCGGCAGCAAGACTTGCAGGTTTCGAGAAGGAAGAAGAAGAGATGCAGCAAAAATTGACAGTGAAGATAGCTAGGGTTTTGGACGAAAGCCGAGTCTCCAACGCCATACACAATCGCAAGCTCAAGGAGCTCTCCTCACTCGAATCCTCTTCACCTCCTCTCCAATTCTTCTCGCGCATCCTCTGCACCTGCGGCTAATCTATTCAGGTTCCTTCATTCATTCATTCAACTTCTCTACTCTTCTGTTTCTTGGTACAAGTTGTGGTTAGATCTCTGTAGAACTCGTTTGATTGATTTGTGTTTGTTTGCAGATGGAGATGGACGCATTACGGGGAGCGATGCGACCAAGTTCTTCGCTCTTTCCAACCTCTCCCGGTCTGAACTCAAGCAGGTTTGTTCGTTTAGGGATTTTGATCTCGAGTTGTCGTTTTAGGGTTTGTTTATCAGTTTCTGATTAGTTTAGCTGTAAATTTGAAGTCTGTGTATTTAAATACTAATGATTTAAGTATTTGTTATCGAATTGAAACAATCTGAAATGATGATTCAATATGCTTGATAGATAGAGTTGCATTATTACTTTGTTAAAGTTTGATGGACCTTTTCGTTTGCTGCAAGAGCAGAAATGTGTCGTTTTCTGTTCATTTGAGACCTATCGATGTTTACCCCCCATCTAGCTACATAGGAGCTTCTTATGCTCGATTTGTTGTTAGGTTTCGGCTTAGTGATGGTGGAGGTTTCTCTTTTATTATATTGTCTTCATTGACTGTTACTGAAGTAGTCAGATGGAAAACCCTATCGTTGATGATGGAAAAATGTTGCTTTTGCTACAATTATAGAATCTAAGTGATGGTAGTCATGAATGGGTTCTCTTCTCTTGTACTGTATTATGATATTTTTATTGGTAAATACTTGTTAGGAAGCTTTGGGTTTTGATGGGTTTAGCGGTTTTGAATTAATGGGGTTTCAGACTCGTGGTTATTGACGAGTTAGCTATGCAGTTAAAATGGATAACAGACTCATAACGATGTATAATGATGTTTGACATTTCCTAGGATCGAATCTTCATAAATTTTTTTATCAGAGAGATCTATTTATTTATTTATTTATTTTTTCTGGTGGAATTTCAGGATGCTATGGAGAAAGCAATCAAGAACAAAGTTGCTAAAGCAGTTGTGTCTGCTATTGACGTCATGTTTCAAGCCCTAAGGTTTGCATTCAGGCTGCAGATGGAAAGTTACTGATATTATATACGATGAAATGATCTAAAGGTCTTAACAACCTTTATCTTTTATCTTTTTGTATTTTTGGTTTTTTGTATCGGGTATATGTAGTGAATTTGGCTCAAAGATAGTCCCTCCCAAAAGAATTTTGAAGATGCTTCCTGAACTTTTTGATCACCAAGACCAGAATGTCCGTGCATCCTCCAAAGGACTGACACTAGAACTTTGCCGATGGATTGGGAAAGATCCAGTAAAATCCATCTTGTTAGAAAAAATGCGGGACACTATGGTAACCGTCAACCTTGATGTATTTCTGTTTCCTATTTGCTTGTTTTATCTGCTTTCTGAGCAATGAGTTGTTTTTTGGTTTTCTAGAAAAAAGAACTGGAGGCGGAGCTTGTTAATGTCACGGGAGCAACAAAACCAACTCGTAAAATAAGGTCCATAATCCTACCTTTTGAAGAGAATTACTTTCAGTTCTTTTGTGTCAACTTAGGGATACTCCAAGGTTTGCAATTTTGTGGCACATTAGTGCGAGGTTTTTGCTGGGGGAATTTTGTTTCCTGTTTTGAGGTAAACTATTCTCCTATTCGTACCAATCCTACCTTTTGAAGATAATTACTTTCAGTTCTTTTGTGTCAACTTAGGGATACTCCAAGGTTTGCAATTTTGTGGCACATTAGTGCGAGGTTTTTGCTGGGGGAATTTTGTTTCCTGTTTTGAGGTAAACTATTCTCCTATTCGTACCAATCCCCTTGTGCAACTGTCTGGTTCTGATTCTAGACCACTTGTCAATAAGGGCCTTATTGAAAGCCGGTATTCATTATTTGGTAGAATTGATTATTTTTTGATATTAGGTCTGAGCAAGACAAGGAGCCAGAGCCAGAATCAGTCTCAGAAGCTGATCGGCCAAGCCCAAGCGATGAATCTGCAGCTGATGGTATGGAATCGTCTTTATGTGACCTTTTGCTGCTCCAATGCGATAATTGACGTTCAGGATGCTTCTGATTGACACAACACTTTTGTTTGAACATATTTGCATTGTATTTCATTTGAAAAACCTACTTTTTTTTTGGTAATTCATTCGAGCCTTTTTCTGTCAGTTCCCCAGGAAATAGATGAGTATGAACTTGTTGATCCCGTGGACATTCTGAATCCTTTGGAGAAGTCAGGCTTTTGGGATGGAGTGGTTAGTGTCGTTCCTTTGTAGTTTCGAGACATTTGATAGCTCTCTCATCATACTTTCAACTTGATCTGAAGTCATATGAAAAGTTAGATCGTGATTTTTATAATGTTTGATATGTTGAATACTCTTTTATAATTTCAGAAAGCTACAAAATGGTCTGAAAGAAAGGAGGCTGTGTCAGAGCTTACAAAGCTCGCTTCAACAAAAAGAATAACTCCTGGTGATTTCAGTGAAGTTGGTCGAATTCTTAAGAAGGTATGAACTTTTCTCATTTAGTTTAGACCCTATGTCACACATAAGGTACCTTTTTGTGTTATGTTATTGTTGTTGTTTGTCTCTGTTTATTCTTCTTATTTTAGAGAGTAGCTATAGGGTTTTACTGTATATCGATGTATAAGTAATGAGCAACATATATATATGAATGGATTCATCAAAATTCCTACTAAGACACCTTTGACGTGATTAGGAAATTTAAAATCCATTAAATTTGTGTATAGATAATCCTGTCTCCATAACCTCCCTCCAAAATCAGCCGCTTTGGAAATTTCTAACTTCATTAATTTAGGTATACCTTTTTGCTTGCAGCTTATTATGGATGTGAACATAGCTGTTGCAGTTGAAGCTATACAAGCTATTGGGAATCTTGCTAGGGGACTGAGAAATCATTTTTCTGGAGGCTCACGGTTTCTCTTACCAGTTTTGCTTATAAGTAAAGTGAAACATGCTCTATTTACTATGTAATAGGATTATTTATAATATTGCAGTGGTTTCCCTGATTATCTTTTAGTTAAAATCTATGAAATGCTAGTTTTGAGGTTTTAACTGAACATAATCATGTGCAGTGATACTGAATTGTATCCGACATGTCTAGTGTTTTTTCAGTATGGTTTTTACTCTTTTTTTTGTTCTCCTTTTTGGTTATTACTTTTTTATGTTTGTCTACTTCAAGTTGTTACTTTACTAGATAGGATTGGCTCACGGTATTTTTTTTATCTTATGAATAGGAAAAATTGAAAGAAAAAAAACTAACTGTTACAGATGCTCTTACTCACACTCTCCAAGCTGTGCATAAGGCTGGGTGCTTAACACTCATTGATGTTATTGAAGGCAAGTTTTTTCTTCATTCCATCACTATCTCCAATAGTGCGCATGGTATTTCTGGTTGGGCTCAATCTCACCTAAAGTAATGAGTTTTGTTATTCTTAGACTAATGGACACACAAGAAAATCTTTGCTTCTATTAACAGAATATTCCTCTTTTCTTCTCTCTTCTGGGACCTTTTGAAAGCTGCTAGATTTTTATGTTGTGGGGGTAGCTAACTGGATGGTACACAACTTGGTTGCTGATCTAAAAAAAATCTCATCCCATGGGCATTAGTGAACATTTTTCATTTTTCACTCGGTACTTAGTTGGAGTGTCATTTTATTTATTTCTTATTATTATTGTTATTGCAGTTTAATCATATCAAGTTTTTTCATTTTCTTTGTGTTGTCAAGGGGTAAATGTTAGTTAGAAAAGCTAAAGGGTGATACTCTTCTGAGGTTTCCCACCAAAAAACTATTGCTTTAGAATGACTTTAAAGTATTTTTTTAGTGGCCTGTTTTGGAGACATTATTTATAGCCAAATGCATGTTTAAGCTTTCTCAAGTTCTGTTTGCCTGGAATCAATGGAATTATTACCCCCTGCCATGTTGATTGGTGAACCTTCAATGCGCCAGACCAAACAAAACTCATGGTTTTCATTACTGTTCTGTTTCTGAAATAGGAAGAGCTTTTCAAGCCTGTATTTGGTTATATTTGCGTATTAGCATTTAGTTGTATTTGAGTATTAGGGCAGTTCTGAAATAGAAGTTTTCTTGTATTTTTATTCTTTGTGAAGTCTGTTGCTTGATTTGTTAAATACATCCAAGGATTGTTAAAGTCAAAGTTTGAGTAATCTTGGGTATGGTGGATCACTATTTCTTAACCCCCAATTCTGATTGTTCGCTCTACAAGTGTTAATAAAGAAATATACAGAGTTTATTGTGTTGATGAAGTGGATAGGCTATCACAGAAAACCTATTTCACATGTACGCCTTATTTATATGCATGGGGTGGTCAAGGACCAATAAAAATGTCAAAATTTTTGCACATATATAGGCTGTTCAAATTACAACTGGGGCGGTCTGAACTGCCCCAGTAGTCACTGAAATATGGAGATTTGTGCCTTGTACCTTTTTTCCTTGGTTTACTAGACTGAGATAATGAGGTCTAAGTATTGTAATCTCTTCTTGTTGAATGATGTTATCTTTTTGCTCCAATCATAACAGTTTTATGTTATATGTTTGGATGAAAATGAGTTGTTTTCTTGTATTGGGTTTCATTGATTTGCTCTGTTTTTGTGTGTGGGTGTTGCAGTAAGAGATTGATCAAGCTTGTGTTATGTTTTCTTGTGTGTCGTTTTGATGTTAATATGCAGGGTTTTGACATTAACTTGAAGTGTCTCGTTTCTGGCCATTGTGTCTGACAATTAGTATCCATGTTGTTGTTATCTAACTTATTGACGACTGTTCTTGGATAAAGCTCTTGATCTAATTTTATTGTAGTATTTTCCAAATAGTTGAACAATTAGTATCCATGCTTCAGGGTTAATTTTGAAATCCTTCAGTTGAACTACAATGTGCCATCTGCTGGAACTGTTTTACTGCTATTCAAGATTTACACAAAAAATTGAATTTTGTAGGCAATTTCTACATAAGTTACTGAGAAGCTACCCACAACATTGATGCATGCACGAGCCATTGTTGCCGGCTCAAGACATTAAGAATTGGAGTTGCTCTGTCTAGTTTTTTTTCGGTACTGGAATACACTGGACAGCACGCTCTGTTTTGACAGAGTGGTCTGTCCTGATGCACTCTGTTGCTTTTTTTTTTCTTCTGCTGTTAGTTTTTTTTTTTCTTCTGCTGTTTGTGATTTGTCATATTTTGATCCATGTTCTTCCACATGACCTGCCTTGCAAAACAAAAAGTGAAAACTTTTCTAAACTTCTTAGGAGGTAATGTTGTTAAAGAATATATTTTAATTTGATGGTACTCGTACACTCCATGTCCAATGCATTAAATTAAATATTTTCATTGAATTGTACTATATTGTAAGTGCAATGCATTAAATTAGGAAAATGTTGCAATTCTTTAAACTTGTGTTCAGCTTTTGGCTTTGCTCTGTTGAGATTATTATCTTTCGAAGTTGAAAGCGTTTTCATATACATGTTTAGAGAATGCATCTGAATGTAAATGCAATACAAGAGATTCATGACTAAAATCACCCCATGTTTGGCGGGGTATTACTATTAATATTAGAACAATATAAATAACCGGAAACTAATGTTATTTACAGGAGTGTGTCTGGTTGTCTATTGCTATTAAGTTTAGACATGCTATCCACAGTAACAGAAAAGGCCAGTTAGATTTTGACTAATTGAAGCCCTTTAATTTCATTGCAGGAAATCTTGTTCAATGAGGACCACCCTCTTCTTTTGAATTTATCATTTTCAGTTAGTTTAGCCTTCTCCATATGAGGACCACCCTCTTGGAAACATCTCAGGAGAAAACCGTTCAGCTAATGATGCATTGCTGAATGATAATGCAGAAGAATGCCTTCGACATCTCATCTATGAGACAACAACTAATAGTTCAAAGCCGACACCATCTGTTAGTATACCTCCTGTTATTGCATTTGATAAGTCAATAGCCTTTGCTCATAGTTATTTTTGTCTTGTTTCTATCAAATTGAAGTTGAATTGTTTGGCTAATATTCTAGATTAGGATTAGTTCAACACTTTGTCCAGGTTCTGAAATATCTGTGTTGCTAGTACATATTTCATTCTTAAACTTTTACTTAGTTTTTTCCCCCATAATAGAGGGTATATATTTATTAACGTTGTTTTTTTTCTTCTTCCTATTTTTCTCTCCATCTATTTAGTGTAGCACTGATGATTTTCTATATTTAGAACTTAAAAACGATACAGTTTTCTCTTATGAAGTAAGGGAAGTTTATAATAGGAAGTGTGTTTTATTTTTAAATTTGAACTTTCTACTAGTAATTTTATTTGTTCAACATTTTAATCCATTTTCAATTGCCAAATATAGGTTGAATTGTCAAAAGGCTGCGATGCGCAGTTTGCGATTGGCTCGAAATCACTCTAGGTCTGAGCATGAAGGGCTTGTCTACGAAGGATGGATTTTATATGACACTGGTCACCGTGAAGAGGCATTGGCTAAGGCCGAGGAGTCTATCTCCATTCAGAGATCATTTGAAGCATTTTTTCTCAAAGCATATGTAGCAGACACAAACCTGGACTCTGTGTCTTCAACTTACGTCGCCCAACTTCTGGAGCAAGCTCTTATATGTCCTTCTGATGGTCTTACCCTTACAGATACAGAGCGGCAGGTAAGCTCAATGGTTCTTCATTTTTACTGTGTTCTGCACAACTTGCAGTTACCAAAACCTGATTATTTGATTGTTTATTTCTAGCCAAGTACCCCAAATCATGGCATAAAGACACAATGTCTTCCTCTTCCCTTATGCTTGAAAACACCCAAAGCAACACCTAGTCATCACAAACTCTGCATAGAATAACATGTACTCCATTTTCTTATGATCTTTACAACTTTTCTTCTCACTTTACTACTTTAGAAACTTTTGTTGTATGCTAAAGGGGCTGTGGCAACTGCAGCTATTGGAGAAATTTTGGTTAGAGCTCAAAGGGAAGATGAATGCCTTAGTGGCATCAAGTATTGTGGCCCAGGGGACAAATCTGCTTTTCTTACTGATTTATTTGCGTCAGTTACTTGTACTGCCCAACATGGGAATTTCCAGGCTCTTCTTGGATCTTACTGGAGTACATCCACGCCTTGATTTTCCTTCTGGATCAAAGCTTCTTGCTGGAGCTGTTCGTCTTGCAGAATAAATATATAGCTCACAACCACCTCATGCGCAAGTAGTCCAGGCAGTTTGCCCAGATGTCACCCTTTCACTCCAACAACAGGTAAGATGATTGTCTTTGTCACTGTGTCTTAGAGTCTTTAGTTCGTGTTAATATTCCCAAGGAAACTACTCCTGTAAGACAGACCCATCCTAAGTTTTGGATTGGATGCCAGTTGAGAAAAGGCCAAGCAAGCCTGAAGTTTGTGGAACCTGACAATTTTGCAAGATGATAGCTTTTTCCTAGCACTGAATTACATGTATAATGCTCAGGAGGTCATGGTTTGAAAGTTCTCTATTTATTGATTGCAGAATTATGCGGACATCCATGTTTTGTGTTTCTTTAGTAGTGACTTATAACAACTTAAAGAAGAATGTATATTAGTTCTTAAATAGTCATGTATTTTTTCTAATAAGGTTTTATGACACTTCTAAGTTATAACTTGAACGAGTTTACTGACAATAGCTTCCAAATAAAAGGTTGTGTTATTCATTTTGACATACAAAATTTGCAATTTTCAGGTACCTTGCGATGGTTTTATATCATGCGGGTGACATGGCTGGAGCTATAACACATCAACATAGGGAGCTTATCATTAATGAAAGGTGCCTTGGTTTGGACCATCCTGATACTACACACAGGTATGAACTTGTTTGGATTGTTTTTGAGAAATTTATCATGGATATAATTACCCAATTGAACTGCGTTAATGTCGTGCAGCTATGGTAATATGGCCCTTTTTTACCATGGCCTCAATCAACCGGAGCTCGCTCTACGTCATGTCTCGAACAATGCTTCTGTTAGGACTGTCTTGTGGGCCTGATCACCCTGATGTAGCTACAACATTCATTAATGTTGCAATGATGTATCAGGATATTGGAAAGATGAATATTGCACTTCGTTACTTGCAAGAAGCATTAAAAAAGAATGAATGCCTTTTAGGTGTGGAGCATATTCAAACTGCGGTGTGCTATCATGCTCTTGCTATTGCATTCAACTGCATGGGTGCTTTCAAGCTTTCTCTTCGGGCAAGTCCATGAGAATAAATGTATTGCATATTCTTTGACCATTTGATGTAATTGTATAATCTGGTCAACTGACAAATGACAAAACGTGCACAACATGAAACAAAGTTTGGCACATTTGATGTAATTGTATAATCTTATTAATTACATTACTTTGCCTCTATTCGTTTAAGTTTGGCACATTAAATTTTTTTTTTCTAGAAATAAAACTTATAAGATGTAATAAAAAGTCATTTGATAGCAAAAAAAAAAAATTGCCACGGCTTAAAATCGTGGCTAACTATTGCAACGGCTCAGAGCCGTGGCCATGACTTGCCACGGCTTATAACCGTGGCTAAAACCTTTGCAACGGCTTATAACCGTGGCTAGGACTTGCCACGGTTTTAAGCCGTGGCTATTCCTGGCCACGGCTTAAAACCGTGGCTAACATATATTTTGCCACGGTTTTTAGCCGTTACTGAGGATTTAGCGACGCCCCTACAGCCCACGGTTCTAAGCCGTGCCAATGGGTTACCCCCACGGTTTAAAACCGTTGCTAATGGCCATTTTTGGTGTAGTGTGGTGCCAGACTTGAGTGCTCATGTTTACTAAGTCCAGAGCAAACAAACTTACTCGCGCATCCGGATGAAGCTCTCCCGGATGATAAATTTCGCCAGCACCACCCTTTGAAGTCACTGCTGCTCCCAGGCCCTACTCTACAGCCTTTTATTTGTCACCAGCAGCCAGCCTCTTAGTGCGAGACGGGTTTGCAGGATTCAGAAAAAGAGAAGGAAGCAAGTTGTCTAACAGACCCTCCAACACCTTGAGATACGGCCTGGAGTGAGATGGGGAACAATGCGGACTATGAGAAACTTGGCATGTATCACCACTACCACTATCGGATAACCCACCAGTGGGACGATCAGATTCCAGAACCTCAGGCAGATTCTCACAGGAACCTTCTGTCAGAATGGTGTCGGATGAGTCGGCCCCAGTAAAAGCCGTCATTGCAGCTAGCATCAGCTGCTCGCTCAGAGCTTCCGCTTGTGTGGCACTAAGATTCAATACATTTTCAACCCCTGCTAATGGCAGGTGGTCCTTCTCCCAACCGAATACATCGACCTCCACCTTGACGAGTCGATCGAGCTTCGTTTTTCACTTACTGGTGTGGATTGTTTTGAAGACGACCCAGTTCTAACACAAGACTTCTTCGAGCTCACAAAAGAGGCTAGTGTCTTGGACGCCCCCTCCGTGTCAGACGAAACAAAAGCCTTAACTTCGATGACCTTCCTTTTTCTAAAAGGGGCCCTACCTTCAGACTTAACTCGCGACGATTGGTAAAGAGTGGGGGCCTCATGTCAGTTGTCCCACAACCCACTACGAATAAAGTTAGGAACACATATGACCTCCACCACATTCTTCGTTGGCAAGTCGCGGAATTTCTCCATAGTGTTTCGCTCATCTGGGATAAGAGGAATAGTGGGAAACCCTTTTGCGAGGAAACACGAGCAACGATTAGCATACAATCAAGCGCAACGGAATTGGAAGAAAAAGCTATACTTACGAAGTGGCTTGAACTTTCGTGCGAGTGGACGACCCTTGAACTGGAAATACTTTGAATCCGTAGGAGCCAAGAAGCAATACTTCTGCCAGAACTTGAAGTCATCAGGCAAATTCTCAAAGCAAGCCGGTGTCGTCATCTTACAAACGGCGTGATCGTTCAACCAAGGAGAAGTCAGCAACTGAATCACCCGCAGAGTCAGGCGGACGCCAGCTTCCTTCGCCCTAATCAAAATGAGAAGAACGATCATGTATCCATTAGGCACCAAGTGGGCCGGAGGAATCCCAAGGAAGTCCAAAGAGTCCCAAATAAAATCTAGAATAGGAAAACAGACTCCAGTTTGGAACATCCCACGGTGCATGCAGATGAACCCCATCGGCGTATGATCATCCTTCGGAGCATATAATGGCAGGTCCTCAGAGACCATGAACTTCGTTCGGATTTCAGCAAGGCCTAATTTAGAAAGCAACCTGTCTTCGAAAAACTCAAGGCCCTTGTCGAAAGTTGCGTAATCAAGATGGTCTTGAAAAGCCATGAAGAATATGAACAATCTTTTCAATCAGAAGATGAACATAGCAAGATCTCTAAAATCAAGAAAATAGAAGAGTTAGTCTCCACACAAAGGATGACCTAAATAGAGATGGGATTCCCGCCTCTTCTCCTCTGACTGAAGCACATTCAATTAATGAAGCGCACGGCTCAAGCAATGATTCAAACTCAATCATCATGAGCGCGTATCTTTTCAAAAAGTGACTTAGCGAACCGATGTGATGGCTTACTAACTCGGGGGAGTAGCTGATGAAATGCCAAAACGGTCTCAATTCCGTGTTGTACACGTGTCATGATGATATCGAGGAATAACAGGCCCTAGTGTCAGCCCAACACTGATCCGGCCCAAGTGGTTCCAAGCCCGCCCAATGCAGTCCGCCAAACGGACTCGAATTCTCACAGTCTGCTAAAACCACGTGCCTCACAGCTATCCTCAATACTCGTAAGCCCTGCTAAGGCAAATATCTCGAGGATCAGCTTCGAATGGGCAATTACAATACTTATTTGCTTCCAACTATGAAGCATATTCAAGAGTACGTATCACATATAGAGACGAGTACGTATCACATATAGAGACTTCTACCTATAGAATACTCTCAGAACGGGAACTATCTCCCGCGTATCTAGGAGCGCATGGCTAATAAGGAAACTTCCATCTACAACACGACTCCTAATTAGAGAAGGATCTTCATGTAGATCTTCTTCTCTAAACTACGCCATCGATGGCCTGGTTGAACCAGGAGTCCTGCACTATAATAAGACATGAGGTTGGTAAGCTAAGGTATGCTACAAATTCCCTATTTACAGCATTGCAAAGATCCTTATCTAACTTTAGCATTGGAGTGCCATCGGCCAGCACAACGGTGGTCCGCAGCTCACGTGCGTTCCTTATGTAGGTCAGCAGGTTTGAAGGTCAAGGTCAAAGCATGGAGCGGAAAATGACTGTATCACATACAAATAGTTTTTAATTCGAAAATGAGCTTTTGCTTTACAGTTAAAGCCACTAATTGGGTACTTCTAAAAATGCATAAAATTAAATAAGTTCATATGCAAATTCTCAAAATTTTAAGTTCTTGAGCATGTAAGTAATAGGTTAGTTTTGAGCACACAACTAATACAATTCAAACAACTGTCTAAGTATGCAAGATAAGCAAGGAAAAACAAAAGCAAACCAAAATACAAGGCAAAGGTGATTATTGAATTCTCCACGAAACATAGTACAAAGCTTGCTCTAATGAATGTTCATTTCTCGAAACTACGATCCACTACCTCACAAAACCAAATCAAAATGCAGACAAGGGATCGAAAACCCACTTGGTATTGATTTTCAATTGATTTTGACTTTGTTTTTGTCTTGGTTCGACCTTGAGTGTATTTGCTTTACTTGTTGGCTCAACTTGGGCTTTAATTTTGCAACTTTGACTTTTCAAAGTAGGGTTGTTCATGGTTTGGTTTCAGATCGGTTATGGGTAGAAACAATCTACCGAATCGAATCAGCCCGTTTGACAAAATGACAAACCGAACATAATCTACAAAAATGCCAAACCAAAGTACAAAAACACAGAACCGAAATTGAATTGCTCTTATATTATGTGAACTGCAAACCAAACCAACCGCCAAAAATATTACTAAAACCGGCATAAATCCGAACCAACCAAGTGGTCATATATTTTCTCTTCTAAATCATATAATAATTAGTTTATCCATAAATATCAAATAATATTTTTTCATATTTTAAAAATCAAAGAAGTGTGTCAATGTTCAAACTTAAATAAGTTACAAAACATAGACTTAACTTTATCACAACTAATCACATGACTCCACAATCTCCCACTTGCAAAAGAAAGTCTTGAACTTCACTTGCTATGTGTCAATTCCTAAATTCATGTTCACAACCTTGGCCAAAAGTGAGTTGGGCACTTCATCTTGCCCTACTCAAAATATTCATGTTGTTTTTCCTTTATAAACCATACAAGGAAATGCATAAACAATTTCTATATTTTGAGAAATACTATAATAACAAAAAAAAAAAAAAAAATATGCACATCAAACTTTCGTCACGAGTACGTCCAATACCATGTGGAGGAGCCCCATGTACCAAGCTTCATGTAAATAGTCATAACTTTCTTTATTGTGCAAATATGACATAGTTTCGTATTATGAAGCATCCGCATAAACCATAGTTGAACACATATTTGCAACAGAAGGTTCAACCCAACTTCATACTTGTCCTAGTAATCAACATTCTTCACAACACGATCATTAAAAATTAGAATATTAGGATATTTGCAGCATCAATGAAAATAAACTCCATACAATGAAATATGTCATAGATGCTTGTCATAACCAGGACATAAAAAATATTCACGTTGTTTTTCCTTTTTTCCTTTATAAACCATACAAGGAAATGCATATAATATCCTTTGCAAAATACTATAATAACAATAAATAAATAAAAAACTATGTTGATCAAACTTTCGTCATGAGTAAGATACCATGTGGAGGAACTCCATGTCCCAAGCTTCAAGCAGATAGTCATAACTTTTATGAAATATGTCATAGATGCTTGTCATAACCAGGACATAAAAAATATTCACGTTGTTTTTCCTTTTTTCCTTTATAAACCATACAAGGAAATGCATATTATATCTTTTGCAAAATACTATAATAACAATAAATAAATAAAAAACTATGTTGATCAAACTTTCGTCATCAGTAAGATACCATGTGGAGGAACTCCATGTCCCAAGCTTCAAGCAGATAGTCATAACTTTTTAGCATGCAAACATGACATAGCTCCATATTATGAGGCATCCACTTGATAATCTCCACACATTGGAATTATGAAAAAAAAAATCACAATTTGGTGGGGTAAGTTCTTTGAAATATCATATTAATATTTATCATCCTAAGTTACAAACATTCTCCTCGAAGCTTTACAAAAAAAACAATATATAATATCATCATTGATGCGATCGTTTTTCGCTTCCTGCTTCGACCTGGTTCTTGCTGACCCGTTGACCTGCACAAGTAGCACCCGTGAGCCACAAACCACTACAAAAAAAATGCCCTTTAATAGCGGTTCAAAACCGCTATGGTAGGATACCATAGCGTTTTAGTAAACGCTATGTTTGCCGGCGCTATAATAGACCCTGGGTCTATTATAGCGGTTTAAAACCGCTATAGAAAGTTACCCTATTATAGCGTTTTTAAAACGCTATGGTAGATCCTTTTATAGCGTTTCAGAAACGCTATGATAGAGTCTACCATAGCGTTTAAAGGTAGGTATACATAGCAAATTTTTTTTTTTTTTTTTTTTTTTTTTTTTTTTTTTTTTTTTTAATTTCATTTGCTATCAATTTGAAATTTCAGAAACACTATTATAACACTAATTTCTTTAACCATAGAAGCTAAACAATTTGAACAAGTTCAAGAGAAAGAGAATCATAAACAATGAAGAAAGCTAACTACAGATAAAGCTGATCAACAATTTCTGCAGGTCATGACAAAGATGCACACAGAACTTCTGATATAACTTAATTTCAATGCGTAAAGATTACACAACTGTTTAATACATTTTGAAGCAGGGATCCTTTAACTGAGAAGTTCCGGCCCTTGAACTGAACAGAACAGAACAGGCAACAAGTCGTTACTGTTCAACACTCATGAGGCTTGGGTATTGAATTGGACTCATGGCTCTCAAGTTCTCGATTTTTGACTTAAACTCACTAGTGAAGGACATGAATGATTTCTGACGAATAGCAAAAGCTAAGCTGAACTGTTTCACCTCTTCTTCGAGATCTTTCCTCCTCTGTACTTCCATGTTCAAATCACTTGTTATCTTCTCTTTTTGGTCAGTGACTGAAGCAAGTTTTTGGGATGATATGGAGAGTTTATTCATCAAAGAAGCTCTTTCATCTCTCAATGTCTTACATTCTCTTTCCAATATATTGAACCTTTCCTTGGATGGCAGCGATCTGGTGTTCCACCTCTTCAGATCCCACATGTGTCATTTCGGTCTCTCCTTCAGCAGCCTCTTCAACAGCTCCATCACTCACTTGGCCTTCCTCACTTTCCATCTAGTAACAGAAAAAAGATGTTATCCATGGAAATAAACAATCTTGCCTTACAACAACAGGATAACAGTTACGGAAATAAAGAAACACATACTTGTTTCATGCGTTTCCTAGAGTTCTCAAAATCTTCCTTTTCTATTTTAATAGAAGTGGATGCAGGACTACCTCCCACGCTTTTGCAAACTGAAGAAGTGATAATAAAATTCAACAAATAGCTAGGTAGACACAAGGTCCATAACATGGTGAAGATGTGGCACATTCAAATATTAATTTAACCCCTATCAATATAGTCATAACTTTTTTTTTCTTAATAAGGTTATAATTCACATGCTTGTACATATATAAAAGAGTCGGTTTTGAAGAAACCAATCTGAGTAATATCACATGTCCTCAGTCCAATGCCCAGGGTTTATAACATGGTCATACACAATGGAAAGAAATCTCTAGAACCAAAAGGCCTCCTGCTGAATGAATCTATGCTGACAAGCAGACCTAGATGAAGAAACCAAAAGGCCTCCTGCTTAAACTAATGCATCCTTGACAGCAAAAATCAAATTCAGCACTATGGTTAATGCCGATTTTGACAGCAAAACCATTAATGTCTAGCAAAACAGTACACTAATAAGAAGAAAATTTCAGCACTTGGAACAATAGACTATCAAATTCAACACTATGATTTCTAATGCCGATTTTGACAGCCAAACCATTCATGTCCATTAGACATATAAGAAACAAAGAACACCATTAAAGAGAACTCTTACCTTCTTTGGAAGTGCATGAGAACACCATTGTGACACTTGACCTCCTCTTCTTCACTGCTGCAAAACAAATTCAGAGCATAATCAGAGAGGACGAGCTCTCATACAACAACAATAATCAAGTTCCTAACTTTCTAATAACACAAAAGCAAACGAAATCAACTACTACAATCTAACTTAAACACCGGCATATTTACCAGATGCAGATTTATCCTCTTTGTCCTCTCCAGAATCATTGCCATCATCCCCATCATCCACAAGCAAGCCAATCTCTATCGCATATAGATGATCTCCTTATCTATGAACAATGGCAATAAGATGTTCTATCCAAATGAATCATATATTGGAATGAAAGAAAAGTTTATTTTTATTTTTTTTGACAATCCAAAAGAGTGTTATGCATTAATAGTTAAGCTTTTGCAGTAAGATCGAAGTAGTAAAAATTGGTTCAAACTCAAAATGTGCCCTTTTAACATGCTAGTGCACGACAAAGTAACTATAAAGGACAGTCAATTTCTTGGTTAAAAAAAATTGACTCAGTTTTTTGTGTGCATCATCAATAAGCTTTTAGAACCCAACAACTCCAACTCTTTGAATTCCAGATAATCCAGTTTTAATCCTTACAAAAAGCTAGAATCATAGTTAACTAAGTAAACATTACCAAACTAGTTGCAGGATTTGACAAAGATGGAAATGTTTTACACACTCAGTTAATCCAAGTGATGAGCAATGCACAACCCTAAGCCCCATCTGGCTGGATAAAGGGATTTGCAATCTCGTCAGTGCCATCAGTTGGGGATACAAGCATCACAGCAGTATTAAAATGAAAAGATAAGACGTAATGATATCTTTACCATCTCCATCGTAAATGCAAATTCATATATGGGGCTTTAAATTAAATTAACAAGCCAAAGCAAATCTAACATGGCATTTGTTTGTTTCATATGCATATAGCACATGAAAACAGTTTTGTCCAGAAGAATTGGCCTAGTAAAGCTATAAAAACATAAAACTACAAACTCACCTTTTTCCTTATTAAACGAGAGCATCTCTCCATAAAGGTATGTGTCTCCCCTTCGATCCTCTATTGCATATTGACTTCGATTAAGTCTGTTGTGAAGCAGGCATCCTATCCAATGTATGTGTTTCCCTGAAAATGGAAATTAGTAACTTAAATGACATTTCAGATCTATATATAGTAAAGCAGGGACAGAGAGTAAGATAGCAATGGTTTAGACATAGTATAAGGAGGAGAGTGGGGGAGAATGACATTTGCTTAATAGAAAGAATTAATAAGCTAACAATTTAGCTAATGAAAACAAAATGAAAAATGCTAAAATTGAAAGAGTATGCAGAAAACAAATATAACTCAGATGAATCATGAAACTTTAATGCAAATAACAATAATCTTTCTATCAACAAATCCAAATGACCATCTATTGACACTATTAAGGCCGTTGACAGTAGTTTCTTCAGTCACTCCTATAAAATACAATAGTTATGTTTCGTTGATTGGTTATGATTATCATACTTCATTCGAATACACCCCTAATGATCTTCGTGAGCATTAAATTCTAGAGAAATTTATGGGCCTATTCCAAATTGACCAAACAATAACTGTATTGCCACGCATAAGACAGAAAGCTAGGAATGGGGTGGCGGGAGAAAACCTTTCTAAGGAACATTTAAAATTCTTATAGAACTTAAGATTATTCAGAACAACTGCAGACACATGAATGAAAAAATAAGTGGGGAAAGAAATTAGGTCAATACAATGTTTAAACTACTATTCCAGAAAAAACTCAAAAATTTTGATCTCTATAACTACTATGTTCAAACTTCACATTTTCCAGGTGAAATGAGGGACAAACAATCTGCTTTTTCATATATAAGGAAGAAACTGATTGTTATCTGGGTCAGGATAAGTGTGTACTGCACTACAATACAGATTTCAGGTCTGACACAAAAGAATCCAGTCTCGAGTCTTGAAAGATTTAGAATGATAGAACACATTAGGCACCTCAAATCTCATCAAGCTTTCATTTGTCTTCATTTACTCGTATATTCTGAGTAGTTTGGCAAACTCGTATTTGAAATAAAATGGAAGGAAACAGTCCAATTATCCCTAATTAGACAATGTAATAAGATAAATTCTTATAGAGCAAAGAAACGCATGAGAGCATACCGTATTCAAATCAATTTTTTTCTTTCATCAGAAATCTATCTTCCTCTTGAAGCTTGGGAAACGTCTGCAACAACAACATATTATCTTATTACCAGGCCGTCCCATCACAGGAAAAATATAGAACAGAGCAGCAATATTTAAGATTTCTTTCTCGAGGTAAAACCATTTTGCAATCACTAACTTGTCATCTCTTTTTGGTCCAACATGAATTTCATTTTCCATATTGGTTCTTGTTTCTTCAGAAATTTGACAATAAAGTCGTACAAACTAATAAAAAAAATGTCTTTTAATTACCTTCCTTCTCCTCGACTGCTTGATCCAAGTTTCACTAGTAGATATTCCCTGTCAAGATCATACTTTAAGAAAGTCAAAATCAATTCATTCTTTTACACATAAAACTGTGAAATCAAACTACCTTCCACTAACTCATTGCCTAAATTATTTTTTTAATATGATCAGTTCCTGAGACTGTTAAAGAATACACCTGATGGTGATATATGTCTATTCATCAAGCTATCAACAGTAAGAGTCTTGTTTTGTATGGTGGAATGACCATTTAAATATTATTCACTTGTTTTAGTTTTATTTTCAAAGAAGTTGGCTACTTGAATACAAGCTATGGATGTCATATAAAGCAAGTAGAAACTATTTCAATAGTGTGTCCCTCCACTCCAAGATAGTCTCGGTGTCAACTCCCTCAACCTTCACAGTATACACTGCCCACTTCCCAACCCATTCTTTAATCTTTGCCATGTATTCTTTTGTTGATTATCCAATCTTAATTGCATTTTTGGCTCCAAATGAAGTAAATAACTTATATTTAAAACAGTTACATACACCTACCCATGCTTTCTAGAATAAACAACAACAGATAGTGTTTATTTAGATTAAATAAGTTATTCTATCTAAGACATCATCATCAAAGTCATTGCAGTATAAGAATGAAAAGATAAGATGTAATGATATCTTTACCATCTCCATGGTAAATGCAAATTCATATATGAGGTTTTAAGTTAAATTAACATGCCAAAGCAAATTTAACATGGCATTTGTTTGTTTCATATGCTAATGCATAGCACATCAAAATAGTTTTGTCCAAAAGAATTGGCCCTGTAAAGCTATAAAAACATAAAACTACAAACTCACCTTTTTCCTGATTAAATGAGAGCATCTCTCCATAAAGATATTTGTCTCCCCTTCGATCCTCTATTGCATATTGACTTCAATTAGGTCTACTATGAAGCAGGCATCCTATCCCATGTATGTATTTCCCTGAAATTGGAAATTAGTAACTTAAATGATATTTCAGATCTATACATAGTAAAGCAAGGACAGGGAGTAAGATAGCACTGGTTTAGACATAGTATAGGGAGGAGTGTGGGGGAGAATGGCGTTTGCTTAATAGAAAGAATAAATGAGTCAACAATTTGGCTAATGAAAACAAAATGAAAGATGCTAAAATTGAAAGAGTATGCAAAAAACAAATATAAATCAGAATCAAGAAATAACATATAATCTTTCTATCAAAAAATCCAAATGACCATCTATTGACACTATTCAGGCCGTTGACAGTAGTTTCTTCAGTCACTCCTATAAAATACAATAGTTTCATTTCGTTGATTGGTTATGATTATCATACTTCATTCAAATACACCCCTAATGATCTTCTAGACATTGAGTTCTAGAGAAATTTATGGGCCTATTCCAGATTGACCAGACAATAACTATATTGCCAAGCCATAAGACAGAAAGCTAAGAATGGTGTGGCAGGAGCAAACCTTTCTAAGGAACATTTAAAATTCTTACAGAACATAAGATTATTCAAAACAATTACAAACACGTGAATGAAAAAATGAGTAGGGAACGAAATTAGGTCGATACAATGTTCAAACTACAATTCCAGAATAAACTCAAAAATTTTGATTTCTATAACTACTATGTTCAAACTTCACATTTTCATGTGAAACGAGGGACAAGCAATCTGACGTTTTCATACATGAGGAAGAAACTGCTTTTTATCTGGATCAAGATAAGTGTGTGCTGCACTACAGTATAGATTACAGTTCTGACACAAAAGAATCCAGCCTCGAGTCTTGAAAGATTTAGAGTGATAGAACACATTAGGCACCTCAAATCTCATCAAGCTTCATTTTTTATCTTCATTTACTCGTATGTTCTGAGTAGTTTGGCAAACTCATATTTGAAATAAAATGGAAGGAAACAGTCCAATCATCCCTAATTAAACGATGTAATAAGATAAATTCTTATAGAACAAAAAAACACATGAGAGCATACCGTGTTCAAATCAATTCTTTCCTTCATCAGAAAACTATTTCCTCTTGAAGCTTGGGAAACGTCTGCAACAAACAACATATTATCTTATTACCAGGCCATCCCATCCCAGAAAAATTTAGAACAGAGCAGCAATATTTAAGATTTCTTTCTCGAGGTAAAACCATTTTGCAATCACTAACTTGTCATCTCTTTTTGGTCCAAAATTTAGAACAGAGCAGCAATATTTAAGATTGAATGCATCGATTGCAACAACTGGGTTGATTGAATTCACTGAATCTGAATGAAGAAGCTCAATCGATTGGGTCTGTAGACGAGAGAGTAGCGTTGGTTCTGGAACCCTAACCCTTGAACCCAAAATCCAAAACCCAAACCCTTTTGATAAGATTAAAACAAAGAAACAGTTGATCCAAAGAAAACAAAACCTACCCAACCTAAATGGAATCAGTCAATCAGTCTAGGGTTTCGGATTTATAAAACCCCATTTTGCAGAATCTTGAAATCCCTCTCTCGAAATGAAATTTTATCAAGAACTGAGCCCTAACCCTCCCAAGATCAGATCAAGACGTCGTGAATGTAGATACGGAAATTCAGAGAGAAAACGAAACGAAGCTCACCTCTTGATTTGGATGCAAACATTAACATTGCTGCTCTGTTCCAGCGGTGTTGGCAAGGCAAGATCATCCGAACCCATTTGCAAATTGAAAAAAGAAATAAAAGCTCTCTCTAGGGTTTCTTTCGTATGGTTTGGTTTCGTTTGGCTTAGAGATAGAGAAAGGAAAGATGGAAGGAAATGAGACGAATGAGAGTGAATTCGCAATCTCCGTCTCTTGGAGTGAAGGATGGTATGTTGCTTGCAGAAGAAGATGGAGTGAAGGATTGTTGTGTTCTTTCGATTTTGCTATGTTTTAGGGCAATAACAAGAGCAAGAAGGAGACGAGCAAGAGGTCGAGCAGAGAGAGGCGAGAGAGAAGGAGATGAGAGGCGAGCTCTGTGGTTTAGTGTAGTGAATGGGGGAGAGGAGAGAAAGTCGCGAATTATTGTTGAAACAATTTTGTTATTTTAAAAAGCCAAAATCTCAACAATTACAAAAAAACATTTGGGAGAGCGCCAAAACGCCCGCCAGATTTCTATAGCGTTATTTTTCATTTTCTAAGTCATTCAAATTTTACTTTTTATAGCACATTTATAAAAAACGCTATTGGCATATGCTATCAATGAGCATTTGTGTTGTAGTGAACCACTGTGGGGTGGCCGATGACTCTCCAATGCTAAAGTCAGACAGGGATATGAGGAAGGTGTAATGCTGTAACAGGGAATTTGTCGCGTAACTTAGCTTACCAACCTCATTTCTTATTTATAGTGCAAGGAGTTTTGGTTTAACCAGGCCATCGTGGGCGTAGATTAGGGAGGAGATCTTCATGGGGATCCCTCTCTAATTAGAAGTCGTGTTGTAGGAGGGAAGTTTCATGTTAGCTCTGCGCTCCTAGATACGCAAGAGATAGTTCCCAATCCAAGAGCATTCCGTAGAATGGAGTTTCCCTGTGTAGAAGATACTCTGCTCTTTGCTTTCTAGTTGGGAGCAAAGAGCAGCTGTAGTTGCCCGTCCGAAGCAGATCCTGGATATACTTGCCTAAGGAGGGCTTACAGGTATTGAGGACAGCTGTGAGACGTGTGGGCCTAGCGTGCTATGTGAGTCCGGGTCTGCCTGGCAGACTGAATTGAGCGAGCTTAGAACTGCTTGGGCATGTTCAGTGTTGGGCTAATGCTGGGGTTCGTATTTCCTCGAGATTATCACGACACGTGTACGACTCAGGGGCGTGACCATTTTTATGTATCATCAGCTACTCCCCCGAGTTAGTGGGTCATCACATTGGTTCGCTAAGTCATCTTTTGAAGGGATGCGCCGCTCATGATGATTGAGCCTAAATCGTTACTTGAGCCGCACACCGCATTAATGGCACACGCGTCGGTTCGACAGTAAAGAGGCGGGAAACCATCCTCTATTTAGGTCATCCACAATGCTGAGTCTGACCCTTCTACTTTACTTGCTTTTGAAGATATTGTTCTGAAAGGTTCGTTTGTCTTCTTCATGGCTCGAGAAAACCTTCTTGATGATGTTGTTCTGGCTAAAGGCCTAGAGTTTTTTTAAGACAAGTTACTGTCCGAGCCTGGTCTTGCTGAAATTTGTACAAAGTTTGAAGTTCCTGAAGACGACGGGCGACCAGACGCCAATGTCGCTTTCGATCGATTTTATCTGTTTACATCTGGGGATGCTTCAAACTGGGGTGCGTTTCCCAGTTATGGTTGTGATTTGGGAGTTCTTGGATCTCTTAGGGATTCCTCCGGTTTAGTTGGGAACCAATGGATACATGATCATCCTCATGATTCTGCTTAGTGCTAAGGAGGCCGGCGTTAGTGTGACCCCGCGGGTGATTCTGTTGCTGACCGCTCCTCGACTGCAGAGCAATGTTGTTTGCAAGATGAAGTCGCCGAATTGCTTCATTAACCTACCTGATGACTTCAAGTTCTGGCAGAAGTTCTGTTTTCTGGCCCCTGCAGATTCAAAATATTTTCGATGCAAGGGTTGTCCGCTTGAGCGACAGTTCGGATCGATTCGTAAGTTTAAATTCTTCCTTGAGCGATAGCAGGCTGAGTGATCATTGCTTGTGTTATCTTGCAAGAAGGTTTCCCACTACTCCTCTAACCTTAGAGAAGCAAATCACCATGGAGACATTCCGTGTCATGCCAAAAAAGGAGGCGGTTGATGTCATAAAAGTTTCCAATTTCATTGGTAGTGGGCTGTGGGACAATTGGCACGTCGCCCCCACTCTGTATCAAGAGTCGCGCATTAAGCTAGAAGATGGGGCCCCTTCCAGGAAGAGGAAGGTTGTTAGGGCCAAGACTCCCATTTTGTCTGATGCGAAGGATTCGTTTGAGACGTTTGCTTCCTTTGTAAGGAAAAAGCCTCACGTTAGAACTGGGCCGCCTTCGACACGACCCGCTCTGGTGAGAGAGGAACGCGAGTTTGCTAGGCCTTTCGAGTCGGAGACTAATGATCCCGGCTTGGAGAAATATTATCTGCGGTTAGCGAAGTTGCCGACGGGTCGAACCTTAGTCATGCGCAGGTCAAGTCTGAATGATCGTCTGGTGTGGGTTGCAATGGCGGTTTCTGCTGGTGCTGATTCGTGTGGGACCATTGTTGTTGAAGGTTCCTGTGAAGATTCGTTTGAGGTGGTAGAATCTGATTGCCCTACTGTTGATTCGCTTTAAGGTGGTCGCAATACCAGACGTGTCTCTTGTAGTTTGCATTGCTCACCGTCTCGTTCTAGGCCGCAATTAGAAGTATTGGAGGGTCTTTTGGATAATTCACTCCCTCCTCTCCCTCCGGATCCCATTGAACTGTCTCGCAATAAAGGGACTGTTGTTCTTGACAAAGGAAATGCCATAGAGGAGAGTCTTAAGACGGTGGCAGCCGTGAAGGGTGGCGTTGGCGTAGTTCCCGATTAGGGAAGGCTTCACCCAGATGCACGGATAAACACTACAACACAAGTGATTGCAATAGCACAAGTCCATAGCGTTTTTTGGACTTGTGCTATGAAAACCAATGTAAATTGAGATGATAGCGTTTTGATTATGTAAATTGAGATGATAGCGTTTTGATTACACAGTGAAACAGAGCGGGAGATCGAAAATTTTGTACGCTCGTTTTCGATCGATTTCATCTCCTCCCTCGCGACTCTTCCTCACAGGCACCTCTCCCTCGCAACGCTCCTCTCCCTCACAAACGCAGCTCTCCCACCTCGACTCTCCTCTCACCGTCACCTCGCCTCGCCTGATCTCTCTCGCTCTTCTCTCGCCATCACCTATCGGCTTACCGTCACCTGATCTCTCTCGCTCTCTGCTGCATCGCCTGAGCTCTCTCGCTCTCTGTCGCTTCGCCTCCACTTCACTCTGCCTCTGCTACTCACTACTCCTTCACTATTTCGTCCTCTTCATTTTGCACAAATTAGGGTTTCTGATTGAAGGTAAGTTGGATTATGTGATTGCATTTCATTTTGTAGTTTGTTCAATAATTTATTGAGATGTTGATTTTTGGGTCTCTTTAATTACTGACAATGTGTTTGTATATTCAGAGAGAGAGATGAAATAGATTTCAGAGTCTCTCCATCGGGGAAGAAATACCAAGATTCTCTCCAGCGGATTTCGAGTCATCTAGAGGCAATTTTGAGGTACGAATCTTTGATTGATTTTTGTCGTTCTAATGGTTTTTAGTATGAGATTGCTTTGTGAGATTGGTGGTTGTTTGGTTCCCATTTAGTTTGCTTTGTTCTAATGGTTTTTATTATGTCATTTGTGTTCCCATTTGGTTTCCTAGTATTTTAATTTATTCTTTCTCAAAAAATACATGAAAATTGAAACAATACAAGCACCTGAAATAAAGAAATGCATGCCTGAGACACCCATCTCAGTTTGATTGCATCATAGAAATGTGAACTGTAAAGAAAACATGACTTGATTCCAAAGGAACATCCCAAGATTGCATATTTTTCAGCATGAATACTTGTGGAATTCTATTTGTACTTAAGTTGTTAATGGGCAAGTGATTCAAGGAGGGGTTTGATCCCACGGCTAAGAAAACGTTTCCTGTCTCAATGAGATGGATCATGATTTAATTATGTTTATTTGCTAACATTATTAGTTTTGGCTTGGACACTTGGACTACCTTGTTTAGAGGCAGTTTTATCTGCACAGGGTTTTGTTAAGAAGCCACTTAGGTGTTTAGAGTTTCTATTTTGTTTTACAAAGTCGGATGCTTGTCTAGCAAGGCAACTTTGTTATTTAAAGGGTATTAAGCCTTCATGAATCAAACTTGAGTAATGAAGATTAAGTCTTGAGATAAGAGAGTTAGCAGACGTGAGTATTGAAGATTAAATCTCGATCCTGAGATGAATCACTTAACTGAAAATAGTAGAAAAGAATCATTTAGTCTAGCTGAGAAACTAAGTAAAGTGGGTTTAAAGTATAAAAACCATTCCAAAATCACCATATAAACCAGTGAGTGAAAATTTTAGATAAAATTACATTTGAAATATGAAAACAATTCAGATATGGGATAATTTTCACATGGTATTACTATGAACTACTTCTCTGTATAATTCCGATATTGGACATAATGGAGATAATATTAAACTTACAGCTAGTTAAAAACAAGTGTTTGGGTCAACTATTAATGGAAACTGAGTGAACACCAAAGCATATATGCAAATAAACTGAAATTAAACAACATAGGCAGGGACTGCTTACCTTTCCAGTAATAACCCATCCATCAGTTTCCAAAGATTGTGGAACCCTGAGATGAGATATGTCAGCTTCTTAGACATCCGATTGAGCTTAACCATAAAGCGATGCTCATCCATAACTTCAAAAACTGTTGCCGTCTTCCATAAATAAACTGTTGCCGCCTCATCTGGCTTGAGGAGAGGAGGAAAGGTTCCTCTAGAAAGTATTACGATAAAAGAAGGTCCCAAACAGTATAAGGTCTAAGGACAGAGTAGGCAACATTAAATTGAAAAAAATAGAAGGCAGAGTTATAGGTGCAATTTACCCCACGGTAACCTAAACGCAGAGCTGATTAGTTTTATTTCATTCACTGATCACCATATACAGTTTGTCTATATGGTAATGGAGCTCATCAACATGCAGACTATCAGAAATGAAATTCTATCTTAAAAGCTAATTGAAAGCTATGAATTCATGTATCTGCAAATCTTGATTTGCTACTACAGTGGACTTTCTTTTTCCTCTTTCATTATATGTTTCGTGGTAGAAAAAAACCCAATTTTCTTAATAGATCCCATCTTCGTCAGAGGACGTTTCAAGTTTAGCTCCTTTAATAGATCCTCTGTAAGTTTTCTATTAGCCCTTAAGTTTGAATTTGAATACTGGTAACTATTTAGACCAGGCAACATTCTATTTATAGGAATTTATTTAGATTCCAAAATAATAATTCAACATTGAGCATGATGTTTTATGCCCCATTCCTGAATCTTGTTGATGATTGTATTACATTTTCAAAATAGATTGATCTGGTATCATTATGGTTGACAAAATTTGCAGAAACACTTATTTGTACAATACACTGCGTCCAAAACTCATTCACGAAGCAAACTTCGATTTTCTTTGTGAACTTGTTGATATTCTTAAAGTTGAGGTTCTTGGAGAGCAACTCAGCAAACGGAGAGCTGATTAGTGTTATTTCATTCACTGATCACCATATACAGTTTGTCTATATGGTAATGGAGCTCATCAACATGCAGACTTTTCAGAAATGAAATTCTATCTAAAAAGCTAATTGAAAGCTATGAATTCATGTATCTGCAAATCTTGATTTGCTACTACAGTGGACTTTCTTTTTCCTCTTTCATTATATGGTTCATGCTAGAAAAAAACCCTCGCTCCTCTTAGACTCATGTCATCATGGACCTTTCTCATACGTTATACTCAGTCCTCTCTGTATCGATTTCCCTGCATTCTGTAGAAACATAGTACTAAGATTCTCTAGATAAAAGCAAGGTTAACAAAAGAAATGTACATCTCAGTGAGCTAGGTTTTTGCTTCGTGGAAATTATCCATCATCCCTTGTCATATCTAGGGACTTGAATTTTTTCTGAAAGCATGCTATACTCTGACGGTTGTTGTGGCCATACTCTCTTATAGATATGATACCACATCTTAGAAGACCCTCTGATCTCTTCCTTATCTGTGCGCCAGTTTAGCGTGGTTTTTACTTGAGATTATGTATCTCATCATTTTTTTTTGTCAAGGTAAGCTTCTTGTAAGCTCTCAGGTGATCCTTTATCTGCCGCTCCCCAGCCTTTTCCTGCTCATGGATCGTTCACTCTGATGAGCAATTTTTAAGACACACATCATGCTATGCTATGGGATCTACATGTGTTGCAAGTTTCAGAATCCATTTCCTGAAATGAGTGGAAGTTACCAGTAGTTCAGGTCATGACACTTATCTATAGGAAGCTACTTGATTATGAGAAACAATTTGTGCGGTCACTTCTAAAATTTCTTAAACCAACATCGATTAAAATAATTGAAAGACAAGACTAGTTTGGTGTCATCTTCTGAATATTTTAGCTCTGTGTGCATTTAAGATATGCTGAGCAGAGTTGAAAGTTCTTACTGCATTTAAGATATTTAAGATACTTCAGAAAATGCTCCTCTTACTACTGTACAACTTTTATGGGTTAACATGATCATGGATACACTGGGAGCACTTGCTCTGGCCACTGAGCCTCCTAACGACGAATTAATGAAAAGAATGCCTGTTGGAAGAAAAGGGAATTTTTTAACGAACGTGATGTGGAGAAATATCTTGGGTCAATCGTGCTTTTCTTCCATTTCTTCGTGCAAAGTTTCTATTGATTATGACAATTTCTTGGACATGTTTTCTCCTCTTACTACTGTACAACTATTGATTATCTATTGAATTTGGATTGTGATCACTACATCAACAACAGTAAGGCTATTAGGGAGGGAGTGTGTTTCATGATGGATCCTTTGTTGGGAAAGAAAGTATGTTACGTGCAATTTCCACAGAGGTTTGATGGTATTGATCGTCAGGATCGATATGCAAACAGGAATACTGTTTTCTTTGATGTAAGTATATTTGAGCTGTCTCTGTTTTGATTTTATGCTTTTCTATTCCTAAGAAATTTTGGGTTTATTTGTCTAACTATAAAAACCGTAATTTTTTTTTCATTTCCTGCAGTAATCTGTACATTACAGTTCCCATGATGACAATCCTAAAATTTTGCCTGCATAGTAAAAAAGTTTTGGTTTTTGAAATATTACCATGTTGGAAGTTGACATGGCTAGATTCTTTTTCTTGATTGCCATATCATCATATTGGTCTTAAACTGAATGAAGAAATATTAACGAAGTTTATTTTATTAAGAACATAATAATTTCATACGCAGGCAGTTGAAGATGATTCCAAATACTGGGAAGGGATATCATCAACACTTTCAGTTGGTTGGCTTGATACTGTGGTAAGGAATTCTCTAGCTTCAAATGGTTCATTCTTATTTCTCAATGATTAAATTTATATATAAAAAAAATTATTTGTAGAATATACCACTGGAAGTTCTTTTATTTTGCAAGTAGAACTGTTGAGAATGCATGGATCTTACCGACTGGATCAGTTAGGCAGGGGCGGATCTAGGATTACAGACAAAGGGGGGCAAAAAAATTATCGATAATTTAATTTCTAAAATAAATAGATAAATATGATTAAAATAGAGTTTTGAAAGTGTTACAAGATAAACATACATACTGAGTCAATGTAGATGCGCTGTAGATTTAGGTAACAGCTCTCTACGGGTTTTCATGTTCTGGTAATGCTGCATAATCACCTCATCATCGATGCCATTAAATATATCTTTCTCAACATATGTAATCAAACTATCTGTCATCCACTGATCACCCATACGATTACGTAATCGATTCTTGACAATCTTCATAGCAGAAAACGTTCTCTCGACACTGGCAGTTGCAACTGGTAATATTAAGGCTAAAGTAATAAGCCTATAGACCAAAGGATACAAAATAATTTTTTTTGTCCTTACCATCTTCTCAGCAAGATTGCTAATTCCTGTCAAATTCAAGAACTCGCTATTTGACCTCACATCAATGATAAATGTCTCCAACTGATTATCAAGAGCATCAAGTTGTACTTCTGAGAAATCACTTGGATAAAACTGAGCAAAACGAATCAATTTTCCCTTATCAAAATTCGAGAAGGAATCATTTGGACTCAAGCATGAAAGACATAAAAGCAATTCAGTATTCACTTCATTGAAACGATTGTTGAGCTCTTGAAGTTGCAAATCAATCACAACATTAAATAACTGAACCCGATAACGATGCATGTTTGTCACCTTTTCAACATTACGTCGTGACCGTCCCCGAGCAACATAAAATTCATCCAGGTTAGGCATTTCTATAACATGTTTGCTACAAAATAAGGAAACTTCACCTAGCAAATTATTTCATCCATCATCTCGCATCAACTGTAAGCGTTTCTTAGCTACTATGACCAAACTCATGGCATTCACAATATCTTGATCATTTCTTTGCAATGCTTGTGACAATTCATTTGTGATTCCTAATGTATTTTTCATCAAATGAAGTCCAAATGCAATATCAAAAGATAGTAGTGAATCTAATAAAGTGCATGCTTCAACTCTTTGCTCAGCATATTTTGAGGTCTCCTTAATGCACTCAAGCACATCGATGATAGAATTGAACAACTTAATCAAGCTTATCAAAGTATTGTAATGTGAGCCCCAACGTGTATCTCCGGCTCTTTTAAGAGTTGATTGTTGATTTTGGCCACTTCCACTTGCAAGTTCACCATTTCAAGTGCTTTTAGAGTGTTAATAGATTGTGCTTCTAAAAGAATATCATGACGCTTACATGAGCCACCAACCACATTCACAACACTCGTGATCAAAGAGAATAATAAAACAATGAAATCCTCATTCTTTGCAACGGCAATAAGTGCTAATTGAAGTTGATGTGCAAAGCAGTGAATATAAAATGCACTTCCATTCTCTTTTAAGATTAATGCTTTAAGACCGTTGAACTCACCTTGCATATTGCTTGCCCCATCGTACCCTTGGCCACGTAGTCTTGAAATGCTTAACTTGTGCTTGGAAAATAAAGCGTCAATTGATGCCTTTAGGGATAGAGCAGAAGTGTCAGAAACGTGTACAATACCTAAAAGTCTTTCAATCACATGCCCGTGTTTGTTCACATAACGGATCACGGAAGCCATTTGCTCTTTAATTGATACATCACGAGCTTCATCAACTAATATGGAAAACAAAGAATCTCCAAGGTCTTGAATGATAACATTTGTGGTTTCGGTTGCACAAGCATTCACAATATCTTTTTGAATTTCCGGTGCTATTAATTTGAGATTCCCAGGACATTTATCGAAAGTTACCCTTTTGATGTCTTTATTGTGATCACCAAGAAAATGTAACATTTCCAAGAAATTCCCTCGGTTGTTTGAATCACAAGATTCATCATGACCACGGAAAGCTAATCCCTGTCGGAGTAAGAATCGAATACAAACAACAGAAGCATTTAGACGAACCTTGTAATCATTTTGAGCTTCATTTGTTTGCTTAATCACAACAGTCCGAAGATGTTGTTGTTGATTCATTAAAGCTTCACAATTACTCCAAGCTTGATTGTGATCACTGTTAGACCCTCCAACATGTGTTTGTAACTTATCCTTTTTCTTCCAATTGGTAAATCCTTCAACGACAAAAGCATCACAAGTACCCACATACTCTTTACTCTCAGATCTAAAAAGGTAGCAACACAAGCAGTATGCAGCCTCTTTCTCTATGCTATACTCTAACCATGTAGGAAATTCATCAAACCATGAAGGATTGAAACGCCGTAAGACTTTTCCTTGCAAAGTTTGCTTAAAGTTATGTGTCCGAGGTTGGCAAGGACCTTTTTGCAAGTATGTTCTTCGAATTTCATCCCTTATGTTGGGATGATACTCCTTGATTGACTTACGTAATCCAGGGTCTGCTGGAAGAGTTTTTGGATCAAACTTAGTCTCAATACAACTCCTTTTGGAACTAGGAAGCTCCTTATCAGACCTATCAGTGACAGCCTGAGCAGTAGAACTAGAACTCACATCATTTATTCTTTTAAAGTATCTATCCATCACTCGTCAGCACAAGTGCTCAAATATTTAACTACACAAATACAACAACACAATCCCAATATTCATATTAATAAATGCTATCCCAGATTCCCAAATTATCAAATTTATAATGTAAATCAATAATTAATACATGAAAGAGAAGAAACCTTACCAAATATTAAGAACTTGAGATAATGGCCTTTTCAGGAGATGAAATTAAATACTCACTTAAGCTTTAAGGATCAAATACTCGCTTTGTCAAATCCTAAACAAATAAACAAATTAAATTAAATTAAAAATCAAATATAAAATATTCCTATATAAAGATAACATAATAAATTAAATGCTTAAACAAATATGAAATACCTCATTAAAGCTTAAACAAATATGGTACAAAAGAAAGAAATTTACCATATATTTGAATGATTAAAATAATATTTTAAATAATTTTAAAAATAACAATCCATTCATAATTTCATTATCTCTCTCTCTCATTTCTCTTTTTTATCAAACCCAAGTTACCCAACCCCATACATTACGCCAAACCAAACCCATAGCCACACTCAACCCTCACGCCTCACTTCACTTTTCTTCATCTCACTCAAAGTCAAAGCTCTTCATTTCACTCAAACAGAAGGAAAGCTCTTCATTTCATTTCACTCAAACAGAAAGAAAGCTCTTCTCACTCAAACAGAAAGAAAGCTCTTCATTTCACTCAAACAGAAAGCTCAAGGTCCTCATCTCACTCAAACTCAATCTTCTTCGTCTCAGTCAAGACTCAAGCTCAAGCTCACTCTTCTTCATCTCACTCAAAGTCAGTCTTCTGCATCTCACTCAAACAGAAAGCTCAAGGTCAGTCTTCTTCATCTCACTCAAACTCAATCTTCTTCGTCTCAGTCAATACTCAAGCTCAAGCTCACTCTGCATCTCACTGAGAATCAGGGAGATGAAAATCAGGGAGATCGACTTCATCAGAAGAGAGATCGATCTCCATCAGAAGAGAGATCGATCTCCATCAGAGTTCATCAGAGTTTCTGATCTAGGTTTCGATCTCAGAAATTTCTGATCTAGAGTTCATATGGGTTTCTGATCTAGAGTTTCTGATCTAGAGTTTAGATCAGAGTTTCTGATCTAGAGTTTCTGATCTAGAGTTTCGATCTCAGAAGTTTCTGATCTAGAGTTCATATGGGTTTCTCAGAAGTTTCTGATCTAGAGTTTCTGATTTCAGAGTTTCGATCAGAGTTTCGATCAGAGTTTCGATCAGAGTTTAGATCAGAGTTTCGATCAGAAAGATCAGAGTCTGTGATTTCAGAGTTTAGATCAGAGTTTCTGATCTCAGAGTGTCGATGTCAGAGTTCATCAGAGACAGATCTCCATCTCTCTCTGATCTCTCTCCATCTCTCTCTCTCGAGTTTCTGATCTAGGTTTTTTATTCATCAGAGCAATCCAAGGTAAGAAGAGATGTTAAGAGTAAAGGTGATTTTATTGTTCAATTGTTCTGTTGATTTCATTTAGAACCTATAATAAAAAAAAACTCACATTGTTTCACAGGGATGGAGAAGAAGCTATTGTTGATGACCGAAAGCGTGGAGGCGGAGATTAGAAGCGTCAATTGTTTTGTTTTTGTTTTTGTTTTCTTGAATTGTGATTGTAATTGTAATTAGGGATTGTAATTATGATATGTGATATGTAATTGAGATTTTTGTTCTTATAAGAGGGGCAAAATAAAATTTCTAAGGGGGGCAAGATTGAAATTTTATATTACTTTGGTAGATTTTTTTCAAAACCTAAGGGGGTCAATTGCCCCCCTTACCCAAGCTGTAGATCCGCCCCTGCAGTTAGGAACTCGTGAGGTTTGTGAGAACTTCCATATTAGTTCAGATATAACCTTAAATAGATTGGTGACTCGTACAAGGTTCATATGGTCTCATGTTGTTAGTGAATCATTGTATAGGATTACAAATGGCTTTAGCTTTATCTGCTGTGTGTCGATTGTTCCTATTCCATGAATAGTTTTTAGGAATTCTGAAATATGAAATAAGTTGATCAAGCTTCATGTAAATAGCATCTGATGTATATAAAAGCTTCTGATGCCTGCATTCTCCTGTTGGTGAATATAAAGCCTGACATTTCGTTGTAGACTTCTGGAACAGGGTTGGTGATTTGTTGTATACTCGCTTCAGTTGCATTCTATATGAAGGTAGTTGTTGTCACAACTTCAGGTCTCCATCATTTTTTACTTACCACTGGTTCCTCAACATAATGCCTGATATCTCATGAACAGGTCAATGAATTCTCAGTTCACGCAGTCCCCGCACTTGTTCTAACTGCCATACTGGTAATAAGATAGTACAAAAGTTTATCATCATTGTTACCATGATATTGGCTTATATATGCATGCATTGAGCTCAGGTGTACGTCGGATCCTTCTCTATAGGAATGGGTGCAGTTCCTTGGGTTGTAATGTCTGAGGTAATTTTCATTTATGAACACCTTATTACTATTTATAGTTTCATTTAATTAGCAGAAATAATGAGCTGCAACCCTAAACGTATGAAACGGGAAGTTCCAGTTGGAAGGAAAAAGAGTCCCGGAGGTCCATGGCAGTTCATTGGTCTTATGCCTCTTATGGAGAAAGTTTATGTTTTTCACCATTTCACCTTTGGGTTTTTTCAGATTTTGACCATTTGTTTGCAGGATGGAAGAGGAGAAGGAGAGAATGGGAATGAAGTGAAGTATGATTTGAGGAGCAGAGGACTGTTTGATATCATCTAGGTATGAGTTTATTCACTCATTTTCATTTTTTGTTTCTTCAATTTCATGCCTGATAGGATGTTTTACATCATATATGCATATTTGCCTCTGGTCCTATGGTTGAATGGCGGTAAGTATAATATGGTCCACTCATATTGTTTTCTAACATATTGGAGATTTTGCTATTATGCCATCCTGAATTCTCTTTAACAATTAGCAATATTGGTTGGACGGCAAGCACAAATGCTCTTATGTCCATTCAGTAACTTATGTGCTAATTTTTGTTTGTATTTCAGAGACGGTGATCTTCCTCTCATTGTCGCCATTGATTTGCAGCCCATGGCTCCTATTGAGGGTGTTATTCAAGTGCAGGGTGATATTACAAATGCTCGGACTGCTGAAGTGGTAATGTGAAATGCTCCTGTACTTCTCACTTTTCTTGCACAGTAAACTATGCAATCATAATATGTTTATGGATTGATGTTATGTCTAGATGGTGTCAGCAAAGTGATGTTTCCATATGTTATGTTGGTGCAACTCTTATCTCTGCTAATACATGCTGAATGTTGGGAATTTGTTCTTAGAATATGAAGAGTATGGGCAAGAGGAGCTAGGCTTTGGAAACAAGATGGCAACACAGGGAGGTGGACCGAACCTAACAAAGCTCAGTTCAAGCTCAACAACTGAAGTAAACCCCAAGGCTGGGCTCCATGTTGACTCTAGACCCACATCAATGCCTCCAGCAAGTGTGATGACTAGGCTCATTCTTATCATGGTTTGGAGAAAGCTCATCAGGAACCCCAACACCTACTCCAGCCTCATTGGTCTCACATGGTCTCTTGTGTCTTTCAGGTTTGTTCTCGTCGTCTATTCGTTTGGAATCCAATTATTAGAATCATTAAAGTTTTTTCTTAAGCTATTCCTATGTTGTCATCCGCAGGTGGAACGTTGAGATGCCCGCCATCATAGCGAGTTCAATATCTATTTTATCTAATGCTGGTCTTGGAATGGCTTTGTTCAGTCTCGGTACACTTCTAAGGATAAAAATAGGATTCTATTTTTAAGTTTTCTTTTATTAGCTAAGTTACTATATTTCTTCAATCTGGTATATGTAAAACTCACATGCATACCCCATATGAATCAGCTTTGTTGAGAGAGAGATATAAAATGTTGTTAAATTGTCATTGTCTCCAAACTTTCTGACCTGTCCAAGTCGTAGAAAATGGATATATCCTGGTTATGGACATTGTGCTTGATAACATACTGTCATTGTTTTTGCAGGATTATTCATGGCTCTCCAACCACGAATTATTGCTTGTGGAAGGCCAGTTGCTGCATTTTCCATGGCTGCCTGTTTTATCACTGGTTCTGCTGTCATGGCCGCAGCTTCAATATGTGTTTTTTTCTCCCAACTTAATATGTGTTTTTTTTTCTTGCAAATAGGTATTAACTTGATTCCAAGAGAATCATTGGCACCGGCTGAAGCCCCTGCACCAGATCTTACAGCAGCAGATGTTCTAGATCCACCTCTACCACCAGTAAGCAAGTTGGTCTCAGCACCAGGACCTGCTAGTGCGGCAGCAGATGGAGCCAAAAAAAGTGGTCAACCAACAAATGTTCCGAATCCTGGTCTGTGCTTAGTAACATTGATGTTGCTCAGTTTTCTGTACTTGGGTCACTACCACTGAAATGGTAACAGTACAAGCATCAGAAATAGTAAGTTTCACAAATATTTCAGGCTGCAAATTTTACTACAAGTAGTCCTTTCCCTATGCATTATAGTTTTGATTTACTACATTTATTACCAGGTTAGGTTCTAGGTTTTAATTTTTCTTTTGTTATTGTCAACTAACAGAAACAAAGTCCAGTAGTTGAGAAAAAGCAAAATTAGTTTTTCCAAAGCTGACAAGAAAGTTGAAAATGAAGTGGAATCTGCTAATTTGAAATGTGAATCTGATGAGGATAGTGAAAGAAGAGATAGTGACAGTTAAGCGTAGTACCTAGAGGGGATGTCTTGAGATAAATAGAGCTCACAATATCTAGGGCGCATTAACCTAAGAAGAAGTCATGTCATCTAATGCATGTCCTCATGAAAGCTAATTGCAAGAGTCCTTTAAGCATTTTGCTATGGTGTTCTTATTACCCTTCAAATCTAATTCCTTGCATATCCCAAACATAAGATGTCAATGTGATTGGTTCATAATGTTACAATTACAATTAGCTTCCTGCACTGTGAAGGGATTCATTCATAATGACCTTATCTGACAAAAAAAAAGTATATGGCATATGTTAGAAAACTGACTTAATCTTGTTGTAATCAGGTGTTTGTTAAAAAAGTTATTGAGCTGCATGACAAGTATATGGCATATGTAAATGAGTGCTTCCAGAATCATAATCTTTTCCACAAGGTTTGTATTGGACACTGAATCTTGTTCCTAATATTATGTCTTTATTTTCCTTACGTTATTGCTTTCATATTCTAGGCACTCAAAGAGGCCTTTGAAGTGTTCTGTAATAAGGGAGTTGTTGGCAGCTCAAAGAGGCCTTTTGGTTATCCGAGTCACCATCTGTTCAAGGAAGCACATCGTGGGGGTCTATGGTCCCATGCATTGCAACATGGGCGATATCCTTTTTTTTTTGTTAAAATTTAAACACAAGAAAAGCTATTGATTTTGGTGTTACATTGCTTCTATTCATTAAATTCATTTACTGCAGTTTACTTGTTCTCCCTATCTCTATGTTGTAGAGCTATATTATGTCGTTTGGTTTTGCTTCCTTGACATGATTTCTACACATTTCAACTTAAGGGAGTTGAACAACTAGGTTTCTCGTTCCAGATTGTAAATACAAACATGGATGAATTGAGTCCACGTGCCCGTAGAAGAAGTGCTTTGCTCACATGGCAACATATAGCATCCTTACCTCCTAGCTTGCCTGATGTGTATTGTGGAGGATTTAACACACAAAAGGAATCAACAACAGTCTCAATCATCCAACAGTCTCTAGCCCTCAGTTGCTTCCCTCGAGTCAATATCTTTCATATTTCAAACAAGTATGAAGGACAAGTGTATATACCTGAGATCAACTACCTCCTCATGTTAGTGTTACCTCAAGGTATGTCTTTCAGTTTCTTTTTCTTAGTTTTGGTTATTAGGAAGAAATCTTGATTTGTTGTATGATATTGGTTGTTTTTTTTTTATTGGTGGATTGAGCTTTGATTTTTGCATGAAATCCTTAATGAGTAGTATGTATACAGAAGCTTTGATTTTTTCATTGTTGTAAGTTTACTCAACCTTTCAAAAAAGTTTGTACTCTGTCACTTCCCACTTTATGCCACTTTGTGTAATGGGTTCTTATTATTTATACTAGATGGGAACTTACACTATGTTCTTCAGTCCATCTGCTACAGTTACTGGGGCTCATACTGTGTCCCAAAGAAAACGAGTTCGTCATGGAAAGGTTTGAGTACTATACATGTTTTTTGACCTGGTGAATAGTCAACTACTTTATGTTTACTAAGACCAGTTCTTACAGGGGGCTTCCAATAGCATTACATCAGTTATTTATCTTAAAGATGAGATAACTATTGCGACTGCTGGAGCAGTGGACAGGTTTGTTTGATGCTTTCATAGATTCTCCTTACTTGAACAATGGAGTTTTTGCATAATATAAAGTACTGAAGTCCTTATCTGTAATTTAGTTAAATTGATTCTTCCATGTGCATTTTTGTTTCATTTCAGTGATGTGAAGTTTTGGGATACCCGGAATTTGAAAGGCCCCATATTTCCAGCATCTTCTCATATCGAACCATCAAATGAAAAGGTTAGTTAACCCCCAAGATGATAATTCTTGTTTGTCTGCTCAGTGGAGATAGTTTTCATCTACTGCAAAAAGACTGATCTGAAAAAAAAAATTTTATAGATTATAACGAGATCAAGGTTCTACCCGTTTCAAAATGTTTAACATTGTGTCCACCATGTGTCAAGTGTTCGAGTATTTTGATCCCTAAAGACCATAATAGCTTTCTAGACTAGTCAGGTACTGTATAGTGTTGACTAGTCAGGTACTGTATACATCCTTCCAGGTTTAGCAAGCACCCATAAATCAGAAATCTTAATTACGTTGCAATAACACAAAATCAGGGCTGCATCCTCCCTCGAATCTGAAAATAGTCTTGTTCACCTGCAGGAAAGTCAACTAGTTAAACTTCAGGGTCAATATATTAGACTGATATCACAGAAATAGTTATATCATGTATTGCATATGAGCAGGAAAAAACTCACAGTCCTGCTTATCACAACAGACTTTCTCCAATACCCTACTGCACGCAGCCTGAAAAAATGTAAACAAGTATGATTATGTAGCTCATTTAGTGTACTGCCTCCCAACCATAAGTAGAAGAATAAAGTGATAACTTACTTTTGCCCCTCCAAGAAGCATTGTAGTGACACAGGACATCATATGAACAACTACCAACACAAAAATGAAAATGTGTAGCTTATGTAGTCCTTCTAGTGATAACAATGGGACTTTCCCCTGTATAATGGATGTAGGAATACAAAATAGAGGACACGGTAAGTACTTGTAGTGGTATGGGATAATAGGAACAGAACGTCTGAAGTTTTTTTTATCTTGCATATCTCATGACTGGAACAATCTGTTAATCTGTTGTTGCATGTTATAACTTATATGATATATGTTCTCACTTCTGTTTTTCTCCTTTGAGAATTCAGATGATTAAGCATATGTTGCACTATAGCTGATTTACACTGTCGACTCCTTGTAGTTCTCAAAGCTTTTTCCAATTTAATGTTATTAGGTCCCTCAAGTCTTATTCATATATATGTTATTTTTGTAGGACTGGCTCTGGCTCAATGGATGTGCCTGGTTGGAAATTCTTACTTGTTTACTAAGTGGGCGGTGAAAATATTGAAAACGAAGTGTACCCACTTGTTTTGTTATGGTATATATCAATAAGCTTCAATGAAGTTCATGGAGATTACTAGAATTAGTTGAACTCAACACATCGTACCTTATGTGGACAATATTCAGCATTGCCTTCTGACAAAAGCCGGCGCCCATTCCAAAAGGTTGCAAGAGCAAAAGTGGCATTGCTGACAACCCCATGCTCAGAAGAACTTTCTTTCTCTTTCACCTCCTTTTTGCAAGGAAGCATATGAGCCATAACATACTTTGGTATGCATATTTGGCTTATCAAACCTTGAAAGACTGTTAGTAGAAGAGAAATGAAGCCCAGAAGCATCAGTTCTGCATACACAAAATGCACTCAAAATTGTTAGTCATAGGGTTTCTTTCTTTATTATTAATTTGATAGATTTTGTGACTCATGTAATACATTATCTCATTAATTATATTATTTTGCCTTCATTCATCGTCTTGTTTAAGTTTGGCACATTAAAATTTTTATTTTCTAGAAATAAAACTTATAAGATGTAATAATAAGTCATTTGATAGCAAAAAAAAAAAAAAAAAATTGTTATGTATACTTACCATAGCGTTTCAAAGTCTACCATAGCGTTTTGGAAACGCTATAAAAGGCCAACTTACTATAGCGTTTTAAAAACACTATAATAGACCCTGGGTCTATTATAGCTTGGGCAGACACAACGTTTTTGAAACGCTATTAATGGCCAGATTTCTTGTAGTGAAACCTGTTTGCACCTGACTTGGTAAAGATGAGATCACAAGTCTGGCATCAACAGATGGATGTAGAGTATGCTTCGAGGAAGCATATAAACAGACGCCACGGCTGGTTGATGGATCATGCTTCGAAACTCGAAGAGGATATGTTGGAAGGATGCATGGATAAGGGTCTGAAATACCTTACGCTGGGTATGTCTCATATGAGCCACGCGGCCATTGCTGGAACAAAAGTCGAGGCAGCTTGTGAGAGAGTATATACCCTTGAGCGTGTCTTATCTCACATGCAGCTAATGTATTATGATGCGCTTCGTGAAATCGAGCGACTTAAGAAGCAGGTTGAGGAGAAGCAATTGGATCAATCAATCGTGGTCGCTAAGGCTCAGTAAGAAGTTGAGTCGAGCCCGTCGAGAAGTTGAGGTTGCATAGGATGCTGCGGCTAAGGCATGTTCTGAGCTGCAGTATTTTGTTGAAGAGAGTGCTTCGAAGGAAGCTGACTGGTTTGCTGAGAAACAACAGTTGGAATTCAATGTGGTGTTCTATGCCCGCGAGACGAGAAAGGCTGAGGACCAACTTGAATTGGGGTGGCATGAGCTAGTGCTTTGAAGAGCAGTTTGGCCATAGAGCAGTCTCAGGTAGACACGTTGACTGGCAAGTTGGAGCTACTAGAGCGTGAACTTGTCGACACGAAGGCGCGAGAGGAAGAGCTTCTTCAGGAGCAAGGCAAGTGTAAGTTCCGTTGGGTTGTACATGGCCGACTGAAGTTGTTGGCTCTGAAGAAGGATGAGCATCCGGAGTGATATCTTGGCCGTTATAAAAAGATGTTGTATGCAGACTTGTCTATTACCTCTGAGTCATCGGGTGAGGAGGACGGTTCGATCTCTAACGTCCAGGTCGAAGCGCATATGGATATTTTCACCAAGCTTAGCTCTTCCATTTCTATACCTTCTCCTAATTAGGAGTATTTTTGTGTGCTTGTACTCTTTTTGGCTTGACCATTAAGAAAACAATTTTCTTCGTTTCATACTTGGTGTCTCTATTGCATGTTTTTGTTTCGCCTTGTCGTTTTACTTTGGCATGGGCTGGTTAAATCAATAGGACGTTGTTCGGTCTGTCTACGGTAGAGAGTTTGACCGCTTTGTATTGTCAATGACTCGGGGTCATTATTGCGTACTTATGTCCGATAGTGGGCATGTTAAGTCATCCGAGTTGTGTCATGTCCCTTAGGTAAGCTGCTTGAAAATCAACTTGTTTACTTGACTAGTCGGATGTAGCTGTTGCCGTGGGCAAGCTGTGGTAATCAAATGTACGCATCGGAGTGCTTGTGCCGAGTCAGGCGCTGTAAGCTCAGGTTGGCATCTTAATTAGCTTTCATCTGGGCATTGGCTGTACTATTTTTGTACCGGCATGAATGGCCTTTTCTAATGTTAGAATGTCAATCCGTTTGAGCGTGAAGGCGTTGACTCAGCTAAATTCATGTTTGGCGACCAGGTTGAAGAACAGTGGTCTTGTGGCAAGCCGTTGAGATCAGTGCGGGACTGACTAGGCTCCCACCTTTCGAATCATGCATGACCAAGCAAAGTAGGCTACAAATTCGGGGAGTAAAGGTTTGGCGACCAGGCTGAAGAGCAATGGTCCCGTGGCAAGCCATCGAAATCAATTCGGGACTGACAAGGCTCCCACCTTTCGGATCATTGACACCCTCCTTGCACGGTGAGGGCTAAGAATTCGATAGAGGTTTGGCGACCAGGCTGAAGAGCAGTGGTCCCGTGGCAAGCCATCGAAATTAGTTTGGGATTGACTAGGTTCCCACCATCCAAATTATCTACACTTGAGTGCACCAAGCTACAAATTTGGGAGGGTTCGGCGGCCACGTTGAAGAGCAGTGGTCCCGTGGCAAACCGTCAAAATCAAGTCGTGGCTGACTGGGTTCCCACCTTCTAGACTATCTACACCCTCCCAGCGCGGGCTACAAGTTCAGGTTTGGTGATTCGGCGGCCACGTTGAAAAACAGTGGTCCCGTGGCGAATCATCGGAATCAGCTCGGGACTGATTAGGCTCCCACCTTCCAGACTATCTACACCCTCGCAGTGGGAGCTACAAGTCCAGGGTTGGTGATTCGGTGGCAACGTTAAAGAGCAGTGGTCCCATGGCGAGCCATCGGAATCAGTTCGGGACTATCTACACCCTCGCAGTGGGGGCTACAAGTCCAGGTTTTGATCAGAAGCTTTCGTTGCTAGTCGTCACCAGCTAGGCTTATTTGATTAGGTTCATCGATCATTGCCCGCAACGGGGGGCAATGATCCATGGTGAGTTGACGTTACCTAGCGTGACAGCACTGATTAGACTCCCACTTCCTAAACCGTCGATGCCCACGATGAGTGAACTAGTTGTCGAGTTGAACCAAAAGTAGTCGTCATCAGCTTCGGCTGACTAAGCTTGCATGGTTTGAAAAGAGGTTCTGCCTTCTGAGGGGTGTGCGAACCTAGCGGTTCATGATGTGGACGAAGTTACCTTGAATCAACAGGTGATCTATAGTACAATTCGTAAGTCAGGATTGGCTAGGATTTCTTAATGCTCATGCCAAGCATGCAACATAATGTTGTTTGAATAATGGGTCGAGCCCATGGGCCCGCAGAGGAGGGGCTAGGGCGCAATGTGTTGCGTGTACGACGTAAAGCGCGTGGTAACACATGTACCGCATAGGTTGTGCGACGGTTGAGTATCGGTTACTCCCCATGAATTGGAGTTACGTGCAGCGCCATTAATTTGAATGACGTGGTCTGCGCAATTTCCTTGGGAACCATCATCTCCTCATTTCTCACAACGTATTCAATGCTTGACAGTTACTGCTGGAGTGCCCGCTTGGTAAACAATCATGTCTATCTAATGGCGTTTTCCAATCGTTGTAGGCACTAACTTTCACAGAGCTTATCTTTTGTAATGTTCTCGCTTGAAGATAGTGCTTTGGGTTTCCAAGGGCTGAAGAAAACACTTTGGGTTTTCCAAAGGCTGAAGGTGGATCTCTGTCTCTGGAGTCTTCGAATGTTCTGACAGCTGCAAAGGTCAGACACAGTAATAGTTGTCGTTATGCGTGGTCACCTGCTATGGGTGAGCATGTAGTAGATCTGCTGAGATCACGTTATTTCTTTTCATTTTGAGGAGTAGTAGAGATTTCCTAGCAATGGAGATGCCTTGGTGTTACACCGTACCACTTGTGTCTTCATGTGCTCGGATCTCGCTGCTGACCGATGTCTGATCAAAGTGTTGGTTGATGTGCGTTGACTCCGGGTGTGGTAGCTCTCAGTCACACCTGTCATCGCATATGTGAAAAGTGGTCTCTCTTGACGATGTTGTGAGATCATGACTGCGTCCCTGGTTGTGGCCATCCTTATCTTTCTTTTTCTAAGCCCTTTGAGGAGGTTGGATAGACGGTGGGATGTTTCTTGAGGAAATCACCAGCTAGTAGTAAGGTCTACAATGCCATTGTACGAGCACTTTCCTGGAGTGATTTGACGGAACAACCTGATTGCTCAATCCTTTCAATCCTCTCTAACACTTCGTTGTTGTCTTCGGAAGGGGTCGAACAACTTTTATATTTGTTATCACAGGCAAATTACTCGCATCAGAGGGTTTGCAAGTTTTCGTTGGACGTTGTACGTAGCAGAATTGTCTAAGCGAGTCTTTTACTTTAGTTCGCACTGTATTCAGATGCACAGTCTTTTGTATCCGCCTCAGGGCGTTCGTAATATGTATTCTTTTGATTTGCCTCAAGGTGTTTGCTGTTACATCTTTCCGATAATCAATAGAGTTTGTTTATCATAATTCTAAATTTATTTCTTAAATGATTGCAAATCACATAAGCTTTTTAAGAACTAAAACTCAATATTGACTATGGAAAGGGAAACAAACAACTTAAAGCAAACTAACTGTCGATGGAAAGAAACTGATCCTGGTCTTGAAGTGAATTCAAGTTGCTCTCGCGGATCATTTTAGCTAACTGTCAAGGTGTTACACAGGTCACTGAAGAGTAAACCTTGCAGAAGGGTGAATCTTCGTGGCGACGAAATTTTGAGCGGATATGTTCTCGCTTGCCATTGCCTTTACGACTCGCTGGGCGGGAGAACTGATTTCTCCTGTACCACTCGGAAAGGGTGTCTCTCCTGTCCTTTAGTCTTGCACTGGGTTGGGTTGCTCTGCATGATGTAGCTAAATCTGGGAGCACTCTATCTGTTTCAGTGCGGCGTAGTGGCAGCCTCGTGCCGTAGATTGGTCTCCACATATGGTCCCTTTGGAGTGGTTAGAAGTATACTTAATACACTGCTTCTCAGGATTAGATTGTAGGATGATGGTGCGTCTACCACCATGAAGTCCAAAAATAGAACCTTCTTCAGCTGCGGTTCTCCAGCCACCGCAGCTAATCTTATATATCTGAGGGGAAAACATTTTTCCTCGCTTAATCCGATTAGCAGGTGCTTCGATGGGGCTAGGCTTTCCTCCTTGAGGTCCACGCTGCGAAAAACATTGTAAAATAGAACGTTGAGCGAGCTTTCTGTGTCAACGAGAGCTCTATTCACTTCCCACTTTGCGATGGAAACAGAGATGACCAAGGCATCGTTGTGCGGCGCTCATATTCCATCGAGGTCGTAGTTCGTGAAAGTCAAAATGGGAATGGGGTTCTGAATTCTTGAATAGCAAACGCGTATGTCCTCATCCGTGGGTCGTGTCCGCATATCCAGCAGAGTTTGCTTGCGGGACCTGTACGACTTGTCTTCATTCAGCCCGACTCCATGAAGGACGTATATTATCCCAAGAGTCTCCTTCTCTATCTCTTTAACTAACTCCCCCCGTCCCTGGTCTGTTCTGATTGCTTCTTAGACTTCTGGAAGTTTTTCAATTTGCCTTTGCAGATCCAGTACTCTACTTCATACCTCAGACTTTTGCAGTCGTTGGTGTTGTGGCCGCCCTCCTTGTGGTACGCACAGTACTTGTCGTTATCCTGTTTGACAGGGTCTCCGCATGTCTTCGAAGGCCGCTTCAATTCTTCCCAATTTTTCATGGAGTTGAATACATCCGACAAATTAGCATTTAGGGGTGTCACAGCTCTGGATCTAATGAAGTTGGATGATTTCTTCGGCCTGGGTCGACCAGGGTCAAGTTTGTTGTCGTTGTGCTTCCTTTTGCATCGTTCCTTATCCTAGCATCTCTTTCCCTCCTTTTTGTCCCTAGAAGCGGAGGGCTTCCTGCCGCATTCGATTTCCCTCTTAGCTGTCCTTGACTCCTCCAGGGTGATGTGTCTCTGGACGCTCTTGAGGAGTTCTGTCATGTCCAGAGGGGGCTCTAAGGTGAGGTCCTTGAAAAGCTCTCCCTCTTTGAGACCCGCAGTGAATGTCGTCGCAGTTGTGTCATCGTTGCACCCGTCGATGAGGGTCAACTTGTTGTTGAAGCGTGTGACATATTCTTGGAGGGTCTCGTCAGACCTCTGCCTTAGAGAGAGTATGTAGTGCGAGCCTTTTCTGAAACGCTGGCTTTCGACGAAACATGTCAGGAACTCCTTTGCCAGCGTTTTGAAGGAGTCGATGGACATCAATGCAAGGTCTTTGAGACTGGTAGAAAAGGTTCTGCACATGACGGACTTAGATTCTTTCTTGAGCGCCATTATGTGCTGGTAATGGCGCAGGTGATCGAAAGGATCGGTGGTCCCGCCATAGGAATCAAGCTTTGGGGGAGTGAACTTCCTCAGAAGTGCTACGCTCAGGGTCGTGCGCTCTTCTGTGAAGGGGGTTCCCAGGACCTAACCTCTCTATACTGGCGGCGAGCTCAGCGTTAGCCGCGCAACCTCCCTTAGTCCAATGGGAACTAGCGGGGGCCTGGCTCTCCTGCGCTTGCTCCCTATCGTCCACTGGAGGTGGAGGTCCGTGCTATTCCTGGTCTCCATTAGTAGCGGGTGTATTCTATCGTGTGAGCGTCTCCACTGCCTTGATGACTTGCTGTATTTGAGACGTCATCACCTCAATTCTGGGATCTGTCGCGGCTACCGTTGGTACGAGAGCGTGAGTTGGTTGCGCGTGCAAGATAGAAGCTGCTGAAGGAGACGGTATAGGGATGGCCAGAACGTTCGACGTGTCCTTTGGTTCCCTGTTGTTACGTGACATGGTGGTCACCATTTCTCTGTGTTTTGGTAGGAGGTGACGCTTAGTGTGAAGTTAGGAACTATGTGGTCCCCACGGACGACGCCAAACTGTTTTTGCTCCCTTCTCCGACCTGGTTCCTGTTGACCTGCACAAGTAGCGCCCGTGAGCCACAAACCACTGTGGGGTGGCCGATGACACTTCAATTCTAAAGTCAGATAGGGATCTGAGGAAGGTGTAACGTTGTAATAGAGAATTTGTAGCGTACCTTAGCTTACCAACCTCATGTCTTATTTATAGTGCAAGGGGTCGTAGTTTAACCAGGCCATCGTGGGCGTATATTAGGGAGGAGATCTTCGTGGAGATCTCTCTCTAATTAGGAGTCGTGCTGTAGGAGGCAATTTCCCTGATAGCTCTACGCTCCTAGATACGCAGGAGATAGTTCTCAATCCAAGAGCATTTCGTAGAAGGGAGTTTCCCTGTGTGGAAGATACTCTGGTGTTTGCTTCTTAGTTGGGAGCAAATAGCAGCTATAATTGCCCATCTAAAGCAGACCCTCGAGATAATTGCCTAAGGAGGGCTTACAGGTATTGAGGACAGCTATGAGACGTGTGAGCCTAACGTGCTATGTGAGTCCGGGTCCGCCTGGCGGACTGAATTGAGTGGGCTTAGAAGCGCTTGGGTCTGTTCAGTGTTGGGCTGATGCAGGGGCCGTATTTCCTTGAGATTATCACGACACGAGTACGGCTCAGGGGCGTGACCGTTTTTATGTATCATCAATCATGTTTAACTAACTTTTTATTTATTATTATTTTATCCCTTAACCCTTCCCACCCTAAATGCAGCGGGCAGAGTTCGAATCCTAGACTTGTGATTTCATCTGCCACAAGTTTACCGCTGAGTGGTACCCCATTGGCCATATTTAACTAACTATACCACCACTTAAACAACAAAATAAACCACCATATTAATGTTAGCTTCAACAAAAGTCTAAAAACCTGCATAAAAGGTACAATCATTTAGTTAAGAAAATAAAATTAATAAGTGAAAAAAATTAAAATAAAATGATTTACAAAAAATATTTACCCCAAATAAACTTAACCGCAATAATTCCTTCATAGTGTTAATATCTGACAATGAAACGGATCCAAACATCTTTAAAATGAATCAAAGCAAAAAAATATCAATATACCTAACAAAAACAAATTCAAATGTATAAAGCAAAATAAATAAAAAAAACCCAATGAAGTTAATATACTAATGTGAAATTACTTGCATCAATTCTATCACATTGTTACACCTCATTCATTGACTTATGAATATTGATCGAGACTGGTGAAAAATGAATCCCATCTATGGGAAAATTAAGGGCCTCAGAGGTGCTAGGAGCCAAATGACTACGAAATGGACCAAGTACCCGACTCCCGTGCTAAAGGCAAACTCGGAGGCAACAAAAATACAAGAATTACTAAGAGATATCTTGCAAGGAAAGGATTTGATACATTTATGAGTTGTTCTTCCACCAATTTATCACAAAAAGCTTCAATACTTTCTCTAAGATAATTTTTAAGCTCTGATTTGTTTGTTGACCCATCTTCCTCCTGCATATGCTTTTGGTAATGAAAAACCAACATCACCCTAACATCTTATCTATCTATCTATCATCATCAATTTTCAATTTTCAATTTTCATTTATTTTTATTTGATAACATCTTGTGATTGAGAAGTGCGTGGAAGTCGAGTAATACTTAGCGTACCACTCAAACAAACGAGTCAAAACACCATGGATTGTCTTTTAAGATTTGTACCACGTAATCATCACACATCTTCTCAAAGCAAAATACAAGAAAATTCATTTTGTACCTAGGACAAGAACCATTGCAACATACAACAAAACTATTTATCTTTTCAACATTCCAATATTTGTCATATTTTGTTTTAATTCTCTTTGGCAACTCTTATAGGTGTTCATTATCCTATAGAGAAACTAAGTAACCTTCGATTTGGTCTTGTGAAAGTGGGGGAGATTTTGGAATGCCTAATGAAGGCTTTGATATTTTTTACGTCAAAAGAAAGACTTGAGATGTTTTGCGCATTGTTAGGCCTAGTGTGATTTTTATGGTACTCATATAATTAGATATATGCGGTGATGCATGCGCGTATATGATGTTCTCACTTAGACATGGATGATTGAGACCTTCTTCTTTATATAAGATAGACATACGAATATGTATGTTCGGCAAGGAAGTGGTGCGAATGTGGTAGGATCTAAGGTGTTAAATAAATCATTAGATGATATAAGAAAAAATTGACACAACTGTAGTAATTGATGAATTTTGACCAATTGGTAATTCTGTTTGGTTTGATTTTCACTGTCTGTAAAAGACACAACACTTAACAATTTTTGTGAAATACATATTTTTGAAGTTTTGCACCTACAATGAGTTATTAAGGTTTTATTAGAATGGACAATCTGTAATAAGTTGGGTTTTTTTTATGCCTTTTGAGTAATCGAATTACCTAGTTTCGTGAGGTTCTATAGAAAACTTTGTTCTACACACTTTTTGCCCTTTGAGTTTCCAAATTCTTATTTGTTTGGAGAGAAAACGCAAAATTATGACATAGTGAGAAATTGAGAAATTACATCTATGTTTTCTAACTACTTGGTGCAAGATGACAAGTTTACTAACAGTTTTGCAGGTCAAACTTGCCATGGTTAACCTCCACAGAGTAAGTATAGGTAAGACATGCATTTACTTAAGTATGATAATAAAATTGTTAGCATAAGACTTTTTTTACAGGGTGTAGAGGAACTGCATGTCCAAGGTTTTTTTCTTTTTTCTTTTGTACGTAACTTAATGTAATCGTATGTCAACTGGCTGATTTTAGAATGAAGATACTCATACAAGTTTAATTGTTGAACTTAGTGGGTTTTTGCTTCTCGGGTACATTCGGTTTGTGATTAGCAAACCTTGTTGAGGAGTTGCAAGTTTTCTTGAGAGTATTTTGGGTTTACTTGACCTTGCTATGAATGTCTCCATTGGTTGTTGTTGAATTTCTTTTGTTACAATGCAAAAACTTTTAAGGTGATAAGTGTTAGTTGGAAGAGTTTTAGTTGATGGACATTTACACATTTCTATCTATTTTTTTGTAATGTGGATGCCAACTAATTACTATTAACGATGTTCGAGGAATTTTCACACCTCAAATTTTAGGGAACCAGATATTAATATGTGGATTTAAGGGATGTTTATTTCTCGAAAATCGGGCCATGGTAATTAGAAAATTTATTTTATGAAATACGGTCATATGTAGTGCGATTGAGCATTATGCTTGTTGTGACCAAGAAGATTATCTAGTTTTGATGTCGGATTGAGCACGATCGCTTATATTTCACCGTGGTTGTAAAACACTACACCAAAAATACCCATCCGCAACGGTTTGGGACCATGGGGGTAAGCTATTGTCACGGCTTAGAGGCCTGGCCATTTGAGGCGTCACCAAATCACCTTTGACGGCTATAAACCGTGGCAACACTTATTAGCAACGGTTTTATGTTCGAGGACGCTTGATTATTTTCTGCATTTAGCCACGTTTTAGCCACGGCTACCCAACATAGCTACATGCTCCACGTTCCATAACCGTGGCAACATATATCAATTATTTTGAATTTCTTTGGTCTCACAGCCGTGGCAAGCATGAAGGACCACGGTTGTAAGCCGTTGCATGCATAAATGGCCACGGTTGTAAGTCGTTGCCAGTCAAAACAAAATTCAAAAAAAAAAAGCAATTTGGTTTGTTGCGAGGGTTTGAAACCGTTGCAAATTAATATAATCGAAAAAAAAAATTATATTTTTTTTGCTGCTGCAGTAAAATCACAGCCCCACACCTGCAAAATTTGTCCTTACTAAGATCGACCAAACACTTGCCATGTGGCGTGTACCCGTGCCTACGACACGGCTACCGTTTCATGCCTCCGGCACGAATTGGATTCCAGAAACTATATGCTAGATAAATACAAAATCAACCGTAAAATGGAACCTTGTCAATTTTTGACGCCAAACAAAAACATGTAAACAAATAGCACTAATGTACAATTGTCTTCTAGCTCATGCAGCAACATTGGGGAATACCAAGACAAGAAGGGTTGTGCCTATGACGATAATTAGTTTTTAAATTGCATGAACAAAGAATCTAAGTTGTCGATAACACGCAATAAATTGCATGTCTATGATATGAAGTTGGGAAGGCAAAGATTTACATGTTTAGGATGGTGTTCATTCTGTATACCAGGGAATAAATGTGAAGGTATGCTTTGATAACGGTTTAAAAGTTCTAATTTAACATTTCTTTGATTTTTTTTTTTTCAGTATTGTTACAAGCGCGCGAGAGTTTAGACGTGGCTATCATTCTTGCACTGATTCAATCAAGGTATAATTGTATCAGGACAAAAACTACAAACTACAAACTACAATCTACAAACAGTTAAATAAAACACAATTTTCATTCTGTTGTTTTTTTAACCTCTTGACATAGGAAAATAGCATTTACAAGATGAGAGCTTTATAAGTACTTGGGAAAAAATAAATTAAAATTGAGAAAGGCTCGTGATGGACCTGCTACCAGCCTACTATGTTTTTCTGCAAAACTGACGCCATGTGACTTGCAGTTTGTGAAGTCCTCTGGTGTTCTGTTTGGCCCCAATGTCATGTTTAAATGAACCTGGGATCCTACAAAGTCTCCTTGCTGGCATCCGATACTTGAGTAAGATCTTCCAAAATTTTCATATTGTATCATAGAAGGAGAACATTACAGGCAAAAAGCAGAAACTGAGAAAACCCAAAAGCAAAACCAATGGACAATCCGTGGAAGAAGCTATTCTTGAATATCTTTATTAGCTGCCATCTATATAGCTCCATTACCTTGTTGCCAGCACAAAATGCCACAACTGTATATATGTTTCTAATTGCATCCTCAAGAACCAAAGATGCCTTCCTGTGCATTTCTTGGATGCCTCTTGAAAACCCAACAAGCCACAGTTTCTACAAAATGTATACTTACTGACATTAATGATTGAGCAGTGGATATAATCAATAGATACAATTCACTGATGGTCAGTTAAAGTAGAATCATATTTTGTATCACCGGGATTTAGACAATACAAGAAAAAAGGAAGAGGGCATATTAAAGGGTTGTAGAAGCAAAAACAAATCATGTATGAGCAAAGTTATGATTCACCATTGACTCTTATTGACTCGTTTCCATGTGATAGTAAATGAGATAATCTAAAATTTATTCACACAGGAATCATGAAATGCTTCTTCAAATACGTAAAAACGAAAATTTATAAAACCAGTAATGCTGGTGTTTAAACGATGAATCACACATTTAATTGGTATGTGAGAGGACTGACGAGTAAATAGTAGAGAACAACTGAATAAAAACATGCAAATAGTTGATTCTTCATAGACAAGCATAAAGGCATGATGTGAAACCTGTGCTATAGCTGAAACAATAAGAATGGGCAGGGTTCCCAAAGCCACAAGTGCTAGACGCCATTCCAGTATCATCCCAATAAGCACGGCAACAAAATCAACAGCAGTGTCCCGAATAAATATTGAAAGCCGGTTGCTGAAAGTAGCACGAACAAATGTAGCATCATTTGCCAAGCACATTGATAAGGTATCAGCATTGTTCTCCTCATCATCAAACCAACCAACTTCGTTGTGCAACATTGTTGGACACCATGTTGACATTGTTCCTCCAGTCACACACCCGGCCACAGCGGTATTTGTTATATCATGTTTCGCTCGCATCTAAAACAAAAGAATTTCTCTATGATTTTTCCAACAATACAAATCCACCTAGTTATAATGTAAGAAAATTACCATAACACAAATTGATTTCTCTCATACCATCTCTACTGCACATTTAACAGCTGAAAATATCAAACCCATCACTGCAAATGTCTTAGCAGAGCTATAGCTCCTTCTTCCCATTTGCTTGGCTTCATGAACAAATTGTTGTTTTGCAGTCATTTGTTCTTGCATCAGAGGACTATCCAATGCCCCAAGAAGCATACCCATGAAGAACCCAAGCCCTCCTCCTAAAAATTATACAAAGACAGTGAGCAATCAATTGAAAAGCTACATAACACCTAAATATTCAGATACCAATAAAAACCCAGAACCCCATAGTTCAAAAATTCATATAAACAAAAAAAGGTAACTTTTTTACATAATCATATTAATAATTAAAGTACCCTATTATCAGACGGGACCTATGCTGAATCTGTGCCTCATCAAATATGGGATCGACTACATCAAAAAAATAAAATTCAAACAAAGAGCAGAGTTCATACCTTGCCATCATACTCCTTACGCGACAGGACCTCAGGGGCTATATATGCTGGTGTTCCTATCGTTGATTTGGGTTTGGAGTGCAACATACCAGACTGGGATTAAAACAAAAGGGAAAGCCATATCATCTGAAGGGTCAATTAAAAATAGCTTTCATTTCACATAGAACAAACATACAGCCAACCTTGGAATAACCGAAGTCACATATTTTAAGGAGTGGACTTGCTTTTCCATCTAAAAGTGTGTTTTCTAATTTCAGGTCCCTGTGACAGATTTCCTATAAAAGAAACAAAAAGATGGTAAGTAAAACAAATCATAGCAAAAAACTTAAGGAGACTCGGAAGCCTCACATACCAATGAATGGCAGTAGCTGACCCCAGATACTAGCTGCTGGAAGAAATATCTCTACTGCGGCAAATGGATTTTTTGATCAAAAGGTTTGAAACTGATAGAAGGAAAGACAAGCATGCATGAGTAATTAAAAAGTGGATATACTTTATGCCCATAGTATATACCTCATCCTCACTAAATCTGCTTGCAGTGCACACTCTCTCAAAGAGTTCACCACCAGCTGCATATTCCATGACAATATCAAGATGAGTAGGGGTTAACAAGACCTGCAAGGATAAGAAATACTTCATCACTTTACTTGTTTTCAAATAGTGTTAATGCCATTATATCAATATATAAATTTATTGGTCAAATTATATTTATTTAGGTAGATGCAAAACCTGCATGAGAGAAGCACATGATCAAGCTGAAATAAAACAAGTTTAAGTACCCAAATAAAGCAACACAATTGTCAACCCATCATAGCGAACGACCATACATCTCTCTTCAATGTGGGAGGTTGCGTGTTTGAGTCTCACTATGCCACACAAACCACGTATAATATGCTAACTTGCTTCGTCTTTTGACAATTCTATCATTTAATCTTTCCTCATGCAACTAATAAAGTTAAGAATTTGCTACTTACCTCCTTAAATCGAACAATGTTTGGATGCCTCAGAGACTTGTGGTTGATAATCTCTCTCTGAACTTTCTCATCAATCTGAACCAAAATTATAACACATGAAGTTAAATTAGGGAAGCTAAACCTGCTATACAACAATCAAAGCAAATTTCAAAAATGGTTTCATGTATGAGATCTGAGAAAACACACACAAATGCATCACAATGAAGTGGCTAATAACCAGAGGACAAACCCTAAACAAAAAAAAATGTAGGAACAAAACAACAACAAATTCAAATTGGAAGATAAATACCCATTTCAACAAATCTGATTAAATTCCAATTATAGTGAAAAAAAGAGACAACCCAATATCTCATTTCAATCAATAATAAAATCAAAACTCCAATGAACCCCAAAAGAACCAAACAAAAGTACATTAAAACCCCGCACCCCCCATTTCATTCCATTTAATCAATCAATGGAAATTTAAAAAAAAAAAAAAAAAGGATAAAGAGCATTCATTAGTTTATCTTCTTCCCCCTCTCAATGAATACCAGAGATAACATTAGATAGAAGGGTTAATCAGGAATACCAGAGATGCTATCTGAACTTGTGGGTCAGAAAGAGAAAATGTTTGCTCAAGGATTTTCAACATTTCATTAACCAGGTGTCGGTTCTTCATAGCATAGGATCCAAGTAAGCGAATGAACCATCCCCATGCTTGGACGGTTTGAATTTGTCTTCCATGGTCTTTTACCATTTCCTTCATCTCTGAAAGAAATCTTTTCTTAATATCTGTTACAAGACCCTGTTCAAATAAAATGAAACATGCTTAGAAAACATAAATCATTGACCAAACATCTAGTAATAAAATACATGCTCATTCAATCAGGTATGATCAGATGTCTTTGAGTCAAAGGAGAATATAGCCATGAAGTTCTGAGGGAGAAAATTCTAAGTCGCTTATGTGACGAGCTTGCATTTGACAGGGATGGCAGTTAAGAAGAATTCTAGAGAATATCCCAAGGTGGTTATTGGTTCACCTTATATTTTGGCACGGCCATCATAACACTATGCAGGTACCATGGTTTGATGATGTTTTGTTTGGTAGAACTGAGTGGATGAGTGATCAACATGTGCACGCTCAATGGAAACAAGTTGAAATGGTGATCCTAACCACTTTCAAGTATGTGACGTCTGATTAAGCAAGGAGTAAACCTCAAGGTGAATGGTGACTTTACATTCAACGGAGATTGAAATGTCACACCTCGCATATATAGGCAAGGAAAATCAGCTGCTATAATATGGTATCCCTTGTTTAGAATTTTTTGTTTTTCATTCCTAGATTTGCAAACTTCATAACTTTCGATCCATAAGTTGGATTTCCGTATACATGAAAACTCTTGAAAATATCTATAACATGAAATCCACAACACTTTCGGCACAAATATAAAAACATTGGTTATTCTTTTACATGGTAATCATGATGTACAACTTAACTAGTTTATAGTTCATTCAGAAAATATAAATTTATTTTAGTCAATGCATTAGGTAAGGAACATATATGACTTAAATAGATGCCATGCACACGTGCATCACTAGTAAGTAATGATAGGAAGCATTCAACAAGTTTCAGACATAAAAGGAAAGACTATGAGGAATACCTTAGAAAGAACCAAAGGAGGAGGAAGTAAAACAGATCTTATCTTCAGAAAGCATATTTTTGCCATATCCCTTTCCCTTTTATCAATGCTAAGAAGTCTTTTATATATCGTAGGAGCCCACATATTTGATGTCTCTCTCATCTTTTGACTTAGTTGAGCAACCAACTTTATCACAGCCTACAAAAACAACCAAAAAATTAGAAGACATCAATAAAAACATGCTAACTGGGATGTTGTTATTTCAATTGATGGACAGAACTTATTAAGCGAACTTTAAGTCACTAAAAGAAGGTCTTTTCTGGAAGGTATTGGGTTAAGTGAGTAGTCAACAAATGCCTAATTCAAGGCTGTGCAATCATGTACTTCAGTTTGCTCACTGATAGAGTTATATTTAGTACCTGTGGTTATGTAGTCATTTTTTCTCAGAAAGAATGTTTCCCCAAAGTGTGGTATTTGTTTCCCCAGCCTTCTCCAACTACATTGTAAAACAAATCATCTTAGAACTGAAATCTGAAAAAAAAATATATATATATATATATATATATATATATATATATATATATATGAATAAATACACATTATAAAATACCTCATTACACAACTAAGGAATAAAATCAGTGGCTTTCTCAACGAATTTTCTTGACCCTTTTTTTTTACTTTGTGTAGCCAACTCCATGCAATATTCATTGTATTTTCTGCACAAGTTACCATATTATCATAATTCTAGATTTCTAGTTATTAAAAAAAACTAAAATATTATATATCTTACTCTTCCCAATCACTCGAATCAGCAAGTGCATTGAAAACCCATCTTCGAGCTTATTTAAATTGTACATTATTTAACATATAGTTTTTTCCTTTATCCAATGGCTTTTCATCGGCATACTAAAATTAGTTTGGACAAGGGAAGAAAAGCAGTAACCTATACAAGATAGTATCAACATAAGCACTAAAAAACCATAGTAACAGCGAACACTCTACTCGGAAGTAGTATATGATCCTGAAGTAAAAGGAAGACAATACTAACACAAACATATGACTATGTAGGTTTGATATCTACTAAACTACTCTAACTAAGAAAGATGGTAATGACCTACGCATGTCACTTCCATCTAGGATAGGAATTGTCATGCCTGTTGTTCCTGAAAGCGCAGCATCCAATGGAGTAGACAATGACGAGGAAGATGAGAAAGATAATGTTGACAATTGCAACCTTCTTCCAGTTGCTCTTGGTATTAGCTATAACCCCAGCCTTGCATGACTGGCAGTTGAAACATAGATCTTGGTTGTTCCATGATGTACAATCTGGGCTTGTTGAGTTGCTTGCATTTGCTGGTTTGCTCCACATAGTTGCATTCTGGTAAGTGAAGGCACACTCAGCTGGTGGTGTACAACAACCCGACTGCAAATAGAGGAATTGTTTATCGTTAGTCTTACATACATAAGAAATTTGGATAACAGTAACTGCTCTATTCTAAGTTTTATTAGTTTTTTTTATTGCTAACAAGGCCATACATATGGATCACAAAGTCATAGAACAATCCACTTGGAAATTTAACTCATAAACAAAGCAATGCCAAATTGTGTTACTGAAATCAACCAGAAATACCATATGAAGGATATGTAAACTAGTTTGTCACAAGTGTAAAGTGAGAAAACCACAATTTGTGCATTACAATTCATAAACAGAGACAGTAGATACAAACGGCTGATAAGCAAAGTCAATGAAGTTGAAACACAAAACCCCAAATTCAACTCTAGTAAACATTAAGTAGATCCAAAAGTGCTGAGAAAATACAAATTTGTTGCAATTTAGAAGAAACCACACAAACTAAACTAACATGGCAAATCTACATCTACGAAAAATAGTGTTGAAGAAAATCAACAACACACACAAAGAAATCTTGTATGTAAGATAGCGAAATTGAGCAGATCCAGAGAGGAGGAGGAGAAGAAGTATAAAAGCAAATGCAAAGAAAATTGGTAAAGGGGTTATGAGTGAGGCGAGGCGAGGCGAGGCAAACGAAAAAGGGGATGTTTTGTAATCACAACAATTAAAAGGAAGAAAGGCTTTATACAATAGAATAAAAGAAAAAAGGAAACCTGAATGGGGCTGAGGTTCTTATTGACAAACTGGTTAAAGCCATTGTTGGCATTAAGATCCTCTGAGAGAGTCTTACAGACTTTGCCATCAATCAAACAACTCCTAATCCTTCCCCAGTTTTTGGTGGTACTCTTTTGCAACCAATTGGAGTAATCACCCAACCTGTACTCCTTGTAACCTCTACCAGAGACGACCTCACCAGCACCCTTGTTTGTAACAACAAAAGTAAAGATGGTGAAGCAGAAGACGAGAACAATAAGGAGAAACATAACAAGAAGGTAGACCCAAAGAAGCCATGAAACACGGCAACAAGCACCAATGAAACCAGCAAGAGAGACAACAAGAAGAAAGACGCCGAGTACTATAAGGGGTTTTGAGCTTTTGAGCCAAAAACAGATTTGTGATTTTTGCTTTTTGGAGCCAAAACCAGATCTGAAAATGGAGCGATTAACAAACCCTAAAATGAAAATGGAAGGAGGCGGGAGCGCCAATTTTTTCGCAAGACCGCCAAATTGTTTTCGCCCGCATGAAATCCACTCGAGTTCTCCACACAAGCACGTGCAACACAGGTGCATTTTCTTTTTATAGCCACGGTTTTAGGCCCTTGGCCATTATAGCCACGGTTTTTCGACCGTGGCAAATAAATCAACGGTTTTGAGCCAAGGCAAATAAACTAACAATTTTAGGCTCTAGCCACGGTTTTGGGCCGTGGTAAATAAACTAACGGTTTTGAGCCGTGGCCATCTACGTGCAGCTAATCAAGCCTTTTGGCAGTGTTCTAAAAATCGCTAGGCGCTGGGCGGGCGGCGAGCAGGTGCCCAGCGCCCAGGGGCCTAGGCGGTCTTAGGTTTTGTATTATAACTTTAATAATTTACAAAAGTTAAGCATAATACCTTATCAATTACATCCAATTTAATGCCAATATACATATGCAAAATTTAAAAACATTAAAAATTAACAATCGTGAACAAAATTTATTAAAACTCAAATGACTGAAGTTGGTCATGATGGATACTTTATATAAATTTGAATTTGTGTACTTTTTTATTTTTCTTCAAATTGCATGAATAACCTCAGTTATGTTTGATAAAATCTACATTAGTAAAATTGGTACCAGCAGATCATTTGAGAATTCCATTAAGTAATCATCATTTGCTACATTTAGACATATACTGAATAAAAAATAATTAAATAGTTTATTTCTAAAAAATAGGAAAGATAAATAAAATAAGAACACAATCAGCTTTATTAAAAAATAAAAAAATAAAAAAAAATAAAAAAATCGCCCAGACTGCCTAGACCCCGCCTAGATCCCGCCCAGACTGCCCAGAACCGCCCAGACTGCCCGCCCAGCCATTAATCTGGGCGGTTTTCCACCTTCTAGCGCCTAGGCGGCCGCCTAGGCCGATTTTTAGAACACTGCCTTTTGGTGTAGTGACGATTTTAGGCTCTAGCCACGGTTTTGGGCCATGGCAAATAAACTAATGGTTTTGAGCCGTGGCCATCTCCGTGTAGCTAATCAAGCCTTTTGGTGTAGTGAAGTATGTTTTAGTCGGTGGCATATTTGTGTTAATTAAGATACATTTAATAATTTTTTTAATTAAACCTTTGGTATGGATGGGCAATTATGGGATGCCATACCTTTATTACTTGTCAAAATAGTTGATAAACATACTAGTCGGGGGTACATTACGACTTTACCCGAGAAAAGATGGTCCTAGCAAAATAATACAAATTTATAACTATGAAAGCAAATCTTTGTTTTGAAGAAACATTCCACATCTGTCCATATTCTCGATCCGATTGAAGTCAACCATTGACACAGAGTAGCCCTTCGACTTTCACCTTGATACCCAACAAATCCAGTGCCTCCAACCTCCTTGCGAATAACTTTGCAAAACAAGTCTAAAATCAAAGAAACTAAGCATCACACAACATGTTTTCTGGAAACAAAACAGAGTAGACCAATACGGCAAACCAAAATAGAGCAATCCAACGTCCAAGATCCACAAACACTGATTTCTGTTTTTTGAACACAACGGTCCAAAAACATAGGAACACCATTTTTTTTTATTAACCTTCAGAAGGGAGGGGCAACTATGGGATGCCAGACGTTTATTACCACAACAAAAACTTTTACAACACGTTGGGGGTACATTACGACTTTACCTGAATTAAAAACAGTGGAAACAATCCTAGAAAAATGCAAAAACCAAGAACTAGTCTCAAAACCTAATCTAAAAAATTACTCAAGAGATAAGGCAGCTCAAGAGGAGGCCTTACTCAATAAATAAACTCAAAAGGTAAGGCCTAACTCAAGAGATAAGGCTATCAAGAATTAGGCCTTACTCAACAAAGGAAATAGCCAAGAACCACAAAACTAATAACCAATTAATATTCATGCTGCCAAGCAACCAATTACTTGACTGCAACCGAAGAATTAGCACCTAATTAGCAACCACATCACTTCATCAGCACCCAGCAGCACCATCCATGTTCCAATGTTGCTCCATGAAAAAACAAACTTATAGCAGCCTGCACGGCAAAGCACTAACAACCTTCACTGCAGCAGCAACTCGCATTCTGCACGACAACACAACAGCTCCTAGCAGCATCACAACACCACCAATAGACCCATCCAGCAGCCACATTCCAGACCGTCAGGCCGTCCAAGCAGTTGTCCACAAAATCTCATCCACCTCAACGACCACCGAGCACTGAGCAGCATTACAACAGTTGCTCCCTACAAATTCAGCCGCCTAAATTGCATCAATTTCCAGCGCCCCATCACAAAACAACGTGATAAACTCAGATTTTGATTCAATAAATGTCCTATATCTTCCTTAATTGAGTACGAATTATCCATGTCGAACATAAGTCGTGTGGCAGCTATCGAGCAACACCAAACCTGCCAATCTTCTAGCTAGCCCATTCACGAAAAATGAGATTGTCTTATTATCTTTTTGCGATTTATTTGCCACCACATTAGCCTCTCTTTAGATGTGCTTGCAACCAATCACCATTTTTTCCTCCAAAAACTTAATATCTTTAAAAATATTCTCCAATTGCCAAGGAATTTTATAAACCTCCCTAAACCAACCACAAACTAACTCTGAATCCAATTGGACGCTCACTTTCCAAAAACCTGTTGTGAAACATAGGCGCAAACCTTCCAATAGAGCCAAAGCCTCAGTTTTGTTCTTTGAGCCTTCCCCAAAAACCTGTAGTAACCACAACAGAAGCAAAACGAGTGGTAGTCCCAACGAGGGCAAAAAAACTTAAGCAAGCAGAAGAAGGCAAGACCTCTGCCATACCATCAACGGGAGAAGAAAGAAAATGAGGAGACTACGCATCGAGACTCGGTCGTGATCACCAAACTCCTTAGACTGAACAATTGCTATTGGAACATCTTATCATCGATAGCCCTAGGATCGTCATTGGAGCACTTGGTAGCGTCAGGACCACCATATGCAGAAAGGAGCCTCCTTTCACCGTCATCCAACGGGTATCTTTTTTGCACATCTCCAATGCCAACTTCACCTCTTCAGCCTTTTGTAGAGATAAACGAATCACTCTCGCATGCTCCCTATCAACAGAACTCAAATAAGGAAAAATGCGACAAGTAGAATCGAAGAGTTGTTTTCTCTTCGAAACATGATCAAAACTTATAAACAACCACTTCGATGGACTAACAAAGAGCAGCGCATGCAACAATCTCTACAACTTGCCTCTCAATCAACAGAACCTGTTTAGCTTCATTCATACTATCCAAACCGCTGTGCTCTACCATGACATTAGAAAAGGAAAGTGTCTAAAGGAACCCCGGGAAGCTACAAAAAATGTTCGTTGATAATATGTTCTTCCGCAGTCAATTGCAGATCCCTCCGCTTGTTGGGAACCCAAAAAGACCTCACTATTTGCTGACCTCGCAAATCGAAGTAGCTAGAGCGAATAAAAGCATAAATCCAGTCTCGTGACCAACCCCTGATATCATCGTTAAGATTACCAAAACACGCAAGAGAACAAAGAAAACAAATACTCTTGGTCACCAACAGACCGACCACCGAATACAAAATTCTAGCAGTCAGAGGGATACCAGAAAGGATGGCCCTCGTAAATGTGGAAACCATAACCCTCCAACCGTTAGGACCCATCTAAGCAGGAGGGATACCCAGAAAGTCTAAATAAGCCCAAAATAACTCTGAAACTGGAAATCGAAGGCTGGATTGAAACATATGTGGGTAAAGTGCAATATACCCCTTCCTCAGACAACTCGAATTGTCATTCTGCCGAGGCAAAATGATTTCAAGGTCGGAAGGCAGAGAGTAGTCAGAATGAACGCTATCCAAGTTCGCTTGAGAAACCTTATTGGGAGATAAATGAGCTTCGCAGATTGCAAGCTGCTTACCATCCAATAAGTCACTAGCAGGCATCGCGAATAGGAAAGAAAAGAAGAAAGAAGGCGATGGAAAGAAGAAACAACCCTAATTTCGAAGATGGCATAAAAAGAGGAGCAAACTCGTCATGTTCCCCTTTATAGAGTTGAACAACGAAGAGTATGCTCATGGGACGACGTGCGAGATATAATGGCACACGAAATTCCAAAAAATGTGCACAAAAACAAACGGATAAACAAGTGATCGAGACGACTGACCCTCCAAAAGTTGCTAACAACGTTAAATTCAAGGATTAAAATACCAACTATCACGAAGTTAGTGGCCACGCCCGCATACCTACTAACTAGGAGTAGCTGATGATACATCAAAATAAATCAACGTTGCAACCATACACATGGCAGAGAACATCCATCATAAGGATCTAGCGGCCCATCTACTGGGCCAGCTCGTAAAACCCAAAAAGATTAAAACCATAAAGGCCCAAACAAGGCCCATCGTAGGAAGATATAATCGAAACACAAATCAAGGCCCGCACGAACCAAAGCCCAAATCCAGGCCCAACACCAGTTCTCTCATAAAGAAAAAGGGCGTTCCATAAAAAAAGTCGTGGAAAGAGTTACGCCTCCACGGACTCGTCTCCATAAAAGAGGAGACTATTACGATAAACATGTCATTCCGTTGCGCCTCACATCCTTAAGCCACGCAGAGAATTAACCGCGACTATTATTAAAGGTAAAAAGAACATTCGACAAAGGTATGCAACTTAAACTGAGTTTTGTCCAAATTTATTTTCTTCTTCAAACGGTCACTGACTTAAGCATCGAAGTGCCTTCGGCCACCAAAAAGGTGGTCTTTGGCAGTCTAACATCTGTTTTGCAAGTCAAACTCACAGGAGGACGAGATTTGGACACATCAACTATAAGCATCTAAAATCACCCTTTTGCTTTATATATGGGCAAGGGTTTAGTTTGTGTAGAAACCAAGATTAACATCTATTAGTAACTAAAAAAAATCAACTACCAATAAATTGAAAAATAGCTTATTTTGTACACAAGTGAATAAGTTATTAATGACCACAGTAGTGAAAATAAGAGACAGAATAAGAGCTCATACTGAAATATCACAACAACCTTGGGTCACGTACTTACAATAGTACCAATAAGAGGAACTTTAAATGACATTGCAAGAGAAACTCCATTTTACACACGAATTCATTAGATAATAAGCCAAACATCTCCTTAAATTCATTCTCAGTTCGTAGATAGTAAACCCCAAACCATTCTTTAGCCCTAAATTTGAAAATATGTATTACCTTAAAATTTTGAAGACAAACTTTAATATTTCCAAGTCCAAAGCTCTAAGAATATTTTTTTTCCTATCATTAGTGGGGCAACATTTCATTTAATGAGTAGATGAACCAAAGAGAGAACTAGAGAGAGATAATAATAAATAAAACAAGTGAGAGTCAAAGAGAGTGAAATAGAGAAATAAAGAGCTTAACAGTGAAAGAGAAAACCAAATATTAAAATGTGAGATGTAGAGACTCTATAGAGAGAAAAAATGAGAGAAATAGACAGATGAACACAAACTCTCTAGCAAGAAAAAACGTGAGAATCAAATACAGAAGTAGAAATTATTTAATGATAACGGGAGGCAGAGAGGGGAAGGAAGAAAAATAAGAACTTAGTACTCAATTGCTAATATGAAGTTTTGTTATGATTGAGTGTGTGGGCGGGCTGTGAGGTTGGCAGACTACCTTGTGTGGGCGGGCGGATGCTGACAAACTATCTTGAGTGCGTGGGCAAAGGCTGACAGGCTACCTAGGTGTTATAGTCCCATATCACCTGGGTGAGGGAACGAAATGAGTTACTTATGTGCGAGTTTGTATCCCCTTGGTATGACACATTTTAAAGTCGTGAAGATAGTTTCGCCCAAAGTGGACAATACATACCATGTGGATTGGGTCGTTGCATAATGATATCAGAATGGCACCCTTGTGTGGGCGGGTTGTGAGGCTGACAGACCACTTGTGTGGGTGGGCATAAGCTAACATGCTACCTTGAGTTGGTGGGCAAAGGCTGACAACCTGTGTGGAAAAACCCCATAACCGGTTGGGCTCAATGGTAGGGTAGGAATCTAAGGTGGGGATAATATCATACCATGTGGATCGGGTTGTTACATTGAGCTTAAGGAGAAAGGAAGAAACTAGAAAGGCTTTGTTGAAAATATGAGATAAAACCAGCTTTTACCTTCTTCTTTCTCAAATATTGAATCAGAGTTTATTTTCCACTAAAGAGTAAAATAAACAAAGGTAATATTGTTTTATTGGCCAACATTTGTCTTTTGTCTTTTCCTAGTACAATAAGTACATATATTATTGCATTATGGCTCCATTTGGTATACGGTAAAAGAATGCATATGCAAAAGTTTATAGTAGGGGTGGGCACGGGATGGGATAGACCTAATCCCTATCCCATCCCATTTGTTCGGGATTGGGACAGGACAGTATAGACCTCATCCCATCCCAAACGGGTTTGCACCTTGTAGCAGGTTTGTGGCTTATTAGCAGGTATGTTGCTTATTTTGAAGGAGTGTAATCTAAGAATGGGGCGACAATTGGTAGTTGAAATTAAGTCAGTGGTTTGGCATTAGGGGGATTGCTTGAGTAATAATCAAACGGGTAGAGTTCCACGATTGAATGGTGTGGCTCTCGAGGATTCCGTTGGAGACAATAATGAGGCCCTCCATCAAATGTGAGGTTTATGGTAGCCATTTGAAATGATCTAAAAACGTTGATTAGTCATTTTTGGTGTTTTTGCGTCCTTGAACTTCAAATTTCACATCATAATAGATTATGTTCAGGGGTGTTCATGTCACATGTTGTAAAGGAAAGATGAGCCCACAATGAACATAGCTTTAACCCTTGAAACTCCTTTCCATTTGTGTTTCTTTATGTGTTTTCAGATATCTTCATCATGTTGTCTTACTAAAGTTAACCAATTTGTTTGATTTAGTGTATTTATACCCAGTGTTATCATATGTGGAGGTGTGATTGATGACCAACTTGGGGAATACAAAAAGGACGTGACAGAGTCCCAACTTTTTCTTCCATACCTACAATGCGCAATTGACAGGGGAATGAACCTATAATACATATTTTTTTTTACACCTATTATTAAAATAAATATTAAAAAATCAGTTCGTGATGGAACGGGATTAGCGGGATTGAAAATCTCCATCCTGATCCCATCCCACTCTAGATCGGGACGGGATGGGATTAATCAATCCCAATAAGACCTAAGAAAAATCGGGACGAGACGGGATCGAGATCGCGGGATGGGATGCCTACCCCTAGTTTACGATGATTACATAAACTTGGGTGCTTGGTTGATTTTACGAAAAATATTTATCAGAATTTGAATTCAGGACCTCTGCATAACTTAGTTATAAAATTCTGCAAAACTTTGCAGGGACAAAATCTCCCACATTACTTTGCAAAACTCTCATCGTCTCCTCTTACTTGAATTCTGTTCGCAACTCCTTCATAAACACCCAACCACCGCCATTGCCACCAACACAACCACCATAGCCACCACCACTACTACTATCGCCACCACCACCTCAACCACCATCACCACTACCGACACTTCCACGATCACCACTACTATACCATACTCACCACAACTATACCATACTCACCACAACTACCACCAACTTCACCAGTACCCATAACTATCATTGTCGTCTCCCCCGCTATCACTAGCACAACTACCATAACATAACCACCACAACCACCACCATTATAGCATAATCACCAGAACCGCCACTATCACAACTATCACCGCTGCAACCATAATAGCCACCACAACCATCACCACCACCATGTCTGTTGCCTCTACCACCCCCACTATTATATCCACTGAACCACCATAGCTTCACCAGCACAACCTCCACCTTTTCAACAACCATCGTCATTGCCATCCCCACCACCATCGCCCACATTTGCAATCACCAATCACTTTTCTGAATTGCTTTGATTTTCTTTAATTACTACCAAACGCCTGTAAGTAATGCATTGCAAACCAATACAATGAAAATTAATACATTTGCATCAATTTGCAAAATGCATTATTTAACAGTGTACCAAGCAGAACCTATATTCTTTTTCAAACAAACAGTTGCAATATATTTCAGTCGGTTCGCCTTATTAGGTTATTTTCACTATGAAACCGAAAATCAATCAAAGTTATCAATTTCGAAATCTCCAAAAACGAAAAGGCCGAACCGAAATTTTCAATACATGGTTTATAACTTAACTATATATTTTTACAAGAATAGTTTATTTATTGTTATTTATTTTCGTAAAAAATTGTAAAAATGGTGGAGGCGAGAGAGTGATAAAATTCCAAATAACATCATTTTTAGGGTTCTTCTTATGACATTTAGAGCATTACTATTCGAAAAACATTTTATTTTCTTTGCACAGTTGTAAATTTCACATTTCAAGTGATTTTACACATTTTCATGTAATATTACACTCTAGAAAATATATTGTTTTTACGTGTCTCGAAAATCCTCCAAATATATATTTTTATAGTTCTCGAATTTTATTGATAAGTATTTTATTTATTTTCAATAACTCAAGCATATGGTAAAGAGATTCTGAAAAATTGCCACTTAAGGTTATGAGCAAATGCTAACAAATAAACCTTGACCCATTAAGACCTCAAACAACTAAACTCAACATCCCATAATTATACTTTTACACATAGTTAGCAATTTGCCATAATTTTTATAAATAATTCGCGAATCATTGAATTTTATGAAAAATCAAATGATACTACGCATCTTTTCAATTGTACGGAATTGTTCGCGAATTTTGGAGCAAAATTATTAAAACTTGATTTTATGGAATATCGAATTATACTTTCCAATAATTTTTTGAGTTGAGAAAAAAATTTAACAACTCACCCACCAATAATTTTTTCCACAAAATGTTAACCCAAAAAAGGAAAACGATTTGTGGATTTGGATTTTGGAAACTCAATATTCTATGGTGCCATAATTGATATTAGTAATAGGTGGTATTGGAAATATAATTACTGTACATTTTCAAATCTGTAAAAAAAAAAAATTGTTACTCCTTTTAATTGATATTAAAGTTTGTTGTTGGAAATGGGAGTAGCCTAGAAGACATTATTTTTGAACAAATGTTTGGGTCTTCAATGCTTTAGAGTGTATTAGCTATTAGTTAAAGTTTAGCATTTCTATGATGTTTATGCAATTAACTAATTATTCTTGGGTTTATGCATTTTGTAAGATGGATGTCCAACTTTACTTGGTTATTTAAAGGTAATTTGTAAATATCTTGTGTATTTGCTTTAACTTAACTTCATACGATATAGTGTATAATTTTAGCTGGATTCTACAAATGGTTGTCGAGATGCATTGGCATGGTGGTTACTACATAAAATGTACGAGTCTATCTTTGTGTTTATCCTAGCACTCATAATATGTGTGTCACTGATGTACATTTTAGAATGTGTAAAAGTCATGTATTTTATTCTCGAAGTTCATGAAAGTCATATTAAGTTTGAGTTTTTATGCTCATTTAGGGTTCTTATTTGTGGATAATGGTATATTTTTGAAATACTATTTGTAATGTTTCCAAGCTAGCTTCTGTAAGAACTTCCCCCTCCCCATGCCCAACCTTTTTGAAGTTCTTATGCATGTGTCTAAAGCAAAACTTGTGGTTTGCTTCTGGAAATAGTTGCTTAATAACTTCAATCAAACCCTTTTGTTGGTCAGATATAAATGTCAATTTCCCTGCATGCATATTCAAATGGGCTTCAGTTATACTTAAGAAAGAGTCTCATGTTTGATATCACTCATACTAACAGATTTAATGGCCAATAGAAACAATTCATCATTACCATCTAAAACAGTGATTAACAAACAACACCCACCATATTTGCTCTTCAAAAAACAACCATCCAATCCCACCAAGGGCCTCCTACATCCATGCAACCATCCCATAATGGTTGCAGAAAAGGCAACACAAAGACCAATGAATCTATCATCTTTCAAAATCCTTGAACAAGTGGCAATACTACCAGGATTGGCTCTCAACATCTCCAAGCAACAGGAAGGATCAACTTTGTAGCTGTTCTCGTAAGTACCAACCACCTTCTTGCCCTTCAGTCCACATGGTATGAGATATCCACTGTGTGGTCTTTCCAAGTCTACTTCCTTAGAGTTTCAGGTGTAACTGTAGTGTGGTGTGTCTTCATAAAGGCTTCACACTCCATAGCTACAAAGTTTACATCCACCATTAGGTTCTTCCCATTATCAATCCTTGTGCAAGTGTGATTTTCCTATAATGTCCTATACTCATAGAGTGTCTGTCCTTGTTCAAACAAATGAATCACCTCCAATTGTAGTTATCAAGCTTGCACTTAACTATAATTCTGTTAGAATCATTTTTCACAAACTTGATGATGAACTTGTTTTTGACTACATACCTCCTCAACTAACTCCTACACTCAGTCACAAAGTTTCATTCCTTCCCAACATAAATAGATTATTCATCAAGATCATGGCCCCCGTCACTTGTATCTCCATATACATCTTCAGTCTCTACCATAAAAAGATACATCTTCAGTCTCTACCATAAAAGGACGTATAGTTAGCTGGATGTGGCGTTTGGGCATCCATCTCCTCTTCACTGGAGCAACCAAAATGGTACCCTTTTTAAACTGGAAGTTCATCAAGGTGGGCAAACTCTGATTGAGCACTTGGGCATGTGTTTCATCACCCGCAAGCTATTGTTCAGCTTAGGTCTATGGTTGCTCACCATGGACCTCTTGTCCATATTGGGCTTGAGCCTGGGCCTGTGGTACTTGAGCTTGCTGCTTAGCTTCCGTATCATCTGCCTCATGCTCACCTTCATCAAACTGTGGTAAATCATTATCTAGCTCCTCCTCAGTCAACTCATAATATACCATTTGGTTTTTATTTTTATTTTTATTTTTAATTTTATTTTTGGCATCTCCATTTTCTTAGTTTTTTTTTTCTTATCCTCACCCTTCTTACCACCCTTGTTTTTTGTTTTTTTTCCTGCCTAAACATCCCATTAGTTGTTGTGTGGGTTGTGAAACAGGGTCAGGTGCAACATCCACAACTGGTGGTTTCGGAATGAGGCCATGGTCTGTTATTCTTGTCCCAGTTACATTGTTGACATCCACTTCAAATACCAATTTGATCTTGACAAATACATGGACAACATCTTCATCATCAATCTCAGCCATATTTCAAAAGTACATGACATCTTGATCATTTTGTATATCCATCCTAATCCCTCATTCCAAAAAAATTATTAATTTGTCAAGGGTCATAAATTTGTTGTATGGGTTTGGTAACACTTCAAGGATCGTCTTGTTCAAGTTGTCGCAACTCAAGTAATCCTCATCCACCCTTTCAACCACTATATATGATTCACTATGGTAGTCATCAACCTTCCACCAACCAGGGATTGCAACTCTTGTATCCCACTGCCCACGAAAGTGTGCCTTTATGTTCCAAATTGAAAGTTTAGCTCCCCATGTACCATTACTGCAATATAACATTGTGCTACAATAGTAACACACAAAAAACAAAATGTTCATCACCCACATGCAAATTCCTTTCATCACCCACATGCAAAATCCTTAAGCAAACACATGTAAACCCCTTAAGCAAACACATTCAAACAAACTATGCAAACTACTGTTGTATTATCTCAACCATGATATAAGCCTATGCACACTACTATTGTATTCTCTCAAACATGATATAAGCCTATGCACACTAATGTTGGTGATGAATATAAGGAAGTCAGACACAACATACAAAAAGTCAGACATGAAAATTTGAGATTAATCATCACTATGGAAGTCACACAAGGAATGTAAAAATGTTGATGCATTTACTCACAATCCATGTGTTGTTACACATAAATAGTGTGCATTTACATACAATAGTGTAATGTAACAGTAGTGGGTAATGCATAAATAGTGTGCATTTACATACAATCGTGTAATGTAACAGTTGTGTGCTTTACACATAAAGAATGTAATAAGGGAATCCTAGATACTAATGTATGAACAAAATCATCAACAAGCCCTAACCCTAAATCAACTTGCATAATCAAACCCCAAACAAGAAAATAGGAACCTAAAATATTTCATGCTATGGAACAGGAGGAGCTCTATTGAGTGAATCTTTGGTTTAATGTCTTCCATAAACTCGTCAGATTCAAAAAGAGTGAAATTGCGCCTCAGATTGTGGTACTCATCACTTGAATAGTCACTGAAATCACTCATTCCACTACTAAAACCACTGCAACAACTCAAGGGATTGTAATTTTTCCAATGTACACTTGAAGTATTGTTACTGTCACTGCTAATGTCCATCGTATCAGCCTCAAATCTAGGGTTCAAATGATCAACCCAACTATTTATCCACTGGCTAGTTTGGTACAATGAGGGGAGAACAAATTGCACACAGAATAGAGTTTTTGCACAAAAGCTACACTGATGAGGGATAACAGAGACAAGATAGATGCAAGATGGGGGGAGTTTTCCCTCCAACTCTATATAGTGATGGTGATCGATTGGGTAGGTAAAACAATTCAATCCAAGCTGTCCACATGGAATAACTTTATGGTGGACGGTTTGAATTGCAAAAATCCTTAAGGGTATTTTCGTCACCAATCCAAGGCACGTGATGAGCGTATTAGTTAATGGACGTGTACTAATAGTCGGGGGCATCTGCAATACGAACTAATCATTAATAAAGTATTTATTTTGGGGGTAAGTGAAATTAACCCATTTAAATACGGGCACTCGTGCTCACTTTACAACGTAGTTTCTTTTGTTTTGGTTGCATTTTTGGTTTCGAGCGGCCCGGACCTCTTTCCCTCGCGCGTCCGTTCTTCACCTCTCCGGGTACGTAATGTAACGCACCACTCGTCTTCTAGGGTTTCAGATTCATCTCTATACTTGCTTCGATTCTGTATCTATTTTGTTCTTGCATGCAGCATTTTTCTAGGGTTTTTTCTCCGATTCGATTTTACGCTCTACTGCTTTGATTTCTCTCTTCTTCTTTTGATTTGCCTGGTAGTCATTGTTTATTTATTTTTTTTATCGATTCGGTAGTTTAGATGGTCTCTCTGCTTTTAGTTAGATTTTGATTTTTTTTGGCAGAATTGTTAGGGTTTTCAGAACTAATTCCTTATTCACAATAGCGAATTGGGGATTTTTGATAATTAGGGTTTGTTTTCTTCCTGAACAGGGTGTCATTGTTGTTTTGTATTGGTTTTTGTTTTGGCGCTTCATTCTGATTCTCATGCCAGTGTTGCAATTGCATGTGTGTCAGAATATGGCATGTTTTCGTTTTCGGTTTGATTGATGGATTGCGGAAAACCTATTTATAACTTAAGCTAGGCCAACTGGGAATTGAAGTTATAATGATAACAAAATTTTAAATTACCTATTCTGATCTAAAAATTTTCAGTCATAAGCTTCTGAGTGCTTAATTTAAGATGTTCAGTGTTCCAAACTCTTTACCCCAACATGTTGGTGATGCCATTCATCTTTATGATGTTGTATTACAATAATTCCAGTTGTAAATTGTTCTAGTGTTCTGTTGTATTTTGTTACTCTCTACTGAATGAAGGTAAATGTGTTTGGTAACAGGCTGTGTCAAATGTCTGTTGGTCGTCTTATCAAAAAACATCGGTGGCTTCTTCTATGTGACTTCTTGTTCATGAATCGAGGGCGGCTGTGGTGTTCGCAAAGAATCTTATTCCGTCACTGGACTTGAGAGATCTTGAGTTTTCTTCCTTAGTTGCTAGTTCTCTAGTTTTTGGCTTAGGCTATATCTTTGGTAATTTTATTTCAAAAAAATTTGGTAGAAAGTGAGTTATTGTGTGTTAAGTAGCGTTATCGGAAATCAAGGGATCTACTCTATTATTGTTTTTTCTATTTTTTTTTGTCTGTACAATGGTGATTGCATCCCTGCCGCCTGGATTTCGTTTTCATCCAACCGATGTTGAGCTGGTTTTGTACTATCTAAAAAGAAAACTCCTTGGTAAACCTCTTCACTTCAAAGCTATTGCGGAGGTAGATTTATACAAGTTTGCTCCTTGGGATCTTCCAGGTACGTTGTTAGATGCAATTGTCTTGTGATTTGCACAGTTAATGACTTTCCATAGTGTGGCTGATTGAAGATTTTGTAGGACCTCTTTAGTAATTTATGCTTCTACTTACCCATGTATTTTTCCTGCTTTTAGCTTGGTGTGCATTTACAATAATACATTATTTCATGCTATGTGTATTTTGAAAATTCGAGCATACTATTCTACTTAAAAGCCTTAAGAGGTCAAAATTCAAACTTGAACTGGAAAGCAGGAGAAAGGAACTTATAGAAATTAATGAGTTTTCTAATTGAATAGCTCATACTTAATAGGTTAAGTGCTTCTTTTTTTTCTTTTCAGTAGCAAGATAATTTACCGATTACATTGAATCTGCTAATCAAAATGTTTTTGTCAGTGAATACTATGATTCCTAGAGTGCAGATTGGTTTTCAAGCAGTTCTTAATTGGTTGCACCTTTTTATATCCAGAAAAATCTTGTTTGCGGAGCACAGATCTAGAGTGGTTCTTCTTTTGTCCTAGAGACCGGAAGTATAATAGTGGACCAAGAACAAATCGAACCACAGAAATTGGATATTGGAAAACCACTGGCAGGGATAGAGCTATATGTAATGAATCACAGAGTGTGGGCATAAAAAAGACACTGGTGTTTCACTTAGGACGGGCACCACAAGGAAGTAGGACAAATTGGGTAATGCATGAATACAAACTTGAAGACAAGAATCTGTCTGATGCAGGCATCTCACTGGTACTCTTTGTTCTTGAATATTTAAAGTATTGTTTATTGTTTAATTTTTGAGTTATGCCTACAAGTAAGAAACAATCCTGTCTCCTATCACTTTCCCTAAACTAACATGGTTGGAAATGGAGTTTATGTCATTATGTTAATGCATGATTAAGTGAATTTTTTAGGCTACTTTATATTTGTTGGATTTGACTAAACTTTGTAATTACAATTGATTGGGCTGAACGCATATGCTTCTCAACTGTGTATTGTTATCTAAAGCTGAAAAGTCAGAAGTCTTTATATTGTTACAAGAAAATACACATTGCCACATGTGGCCTTTCACTTGAGCATTCTTTGTTGATCTTACATTTGAAAATGTATTTACTTAGGTTGTGGAAGTTCATTTTTGAAATTAAGTAGATGTTTCCAACATTTTGAGGTGACATCTTTATTCATCACAAAACCTTGTTTTAATATTTACAAGGACAATATGTTCTCTTCTGCTTTGTAAAACTAGCTCTTGTGCCATGCACGACTTTTTTTTTTACCCTGTACATGGCTTATGTCGTGTATTGTACCATAACTAGTGTATTCTCTGTGCCATTGGCACTAATGAGACTAATACATTATGAATTTTATTAATATTTGACACAATATACTTTGGTTTTTTATTTAACTAATTAATTTATTTACTTTTTAAAATTTTTTAATTAATTCACACTTGTCATAGCTAGTAAATCTGAACAGTTATAACGACGATTCCCCAAGTAAACAGTGCGTGCACAATAAAACATGTTTTCAACCTGATTTTCCATCCCCATTTTGCCTTACCAACTTAATTCTATTTACATTTAAAAACAATCCCTCCCAAACATTATATAATTATACCTAAGCCCTAATATAACTTATTTTAAGCTCCCAAATATATATAAACTATAAATAGGCCCTTATATTATTTTAAGTCTCCTATATTATTCGGAAAATGACTTTTAAGGTTTACTTCTTCATAAAATAGACCATTTAGATATCATAGTTGATGTAATGGCTAATTTGTGCCTACCTTTATACTTTTATGATCAACAATGACTCTTTTATTAACCCAGGTTAAGTCATAAAGTTATATGACATTTTGATCATTCTTAAACAAATAGAAAACATTACTTTATACTTTTATGACCAACAAGGACTATTTTATTAATGATTCTCATTTTTAATTTTTTTTTGTTATTTTTACTTTTTCTATTACCCTTAACCCCTCCCACCCCATGCCGTTGGTAGGTATCGATATTAATGATTCTAATTATGACCAATCAATTATATATATATATTATAAATTTTCATTGATCGACAAGTTAATCAAATTATTATGCTAATGTTTGGTAAACTTTTTATATTGTAGTTAATGATGATTACAAATTTGGTTTTAATTAGTTAATAAAATCAATTTGATTAACTTGTCATAAATATAATTAGAAAAGTTTACAGGTACCCGTGCATTACCTTTCTTGATGATGATTAGAAATTTGGTTTTAGTTATCATTGCTTCTTATTGCATAATGTAATTAATAAATTAAATTTTCCATTATCGAAATTTGATTTTCTATTCTTCAATGCATGGATACATGTAAAATAATAAATTTTATTCTCTGTTGCTATTTAGTCACAAACTATCTACCACATAGCATGGTCATAGCCTCAAATGTAAATTGAATAAGATAATTTCATGTAAATTCTTAGTGACAGAAAACTGTAGAAACCATTAATTGAAACAAAAAAATTGCTCTTCAAACTCAGATATATCTTCACAACCGGTCAAATACAAACACATTCGGAGTGACAAAACATTCATGAATAAAAAAATGCTAACATGAAAATATTAATGCAGTCATTTGTAACTAACAAATGACGTAAAATAATTGTTCAAATTGCAGTTAAAGAAATTATTTTTATACATCTGTTGTCTACAAATAATGAGAGGGGTTAAGAGTAAAAAGGTAAAAATAACAAAATAAATAAATAAAAATAGAATCATTAATAAAAGAATTCTTATTGGTCTTAAAAGTATAAATTATGTTTTTTATTTGTTTAAGAAAGGTAAATGTAATTATGAGTTAACTTGGGTTAATGAAAGTCCTTGTTGGTCATAAAAGTATATAATTACGCAGAAATTAGCCGTTACATCAATTACAATATCTAAATTGTCTATTTTGTGAACAAATAGGCCTTGAAAGTCATTTTCTGTATATTATTTATAAATTTAATTTCCCTAATTTTTTATTGCAATTTGAATAACGTTAAACTTAATATATTGATTTAAAACGATTTAATATTTATGGGTGTGAATAGCATGCATAGTGCACATAATATTAAATTCAAAATCTTTTTATTAACCAACTTCAAATCAACAATCTAATTTTACAAATTGATAATTAATCACTACACAATCCACTTGATAAAAATAAAAAACATCATACACCTCATGCGTAATCAAATAGGCGATACACAAAATTTAAGTATTAGCATTATTTCATTTTCGTGTCAATCAACAACTTGTTTGATGCATATAATGTTCAATGCAAAATCGTTGAAGAATAATTTTTTTTACATTTAATTAATCATGAAAATAAATAACATGAAATAAATATTTTTATGGACGCGTAGAGGGCACACACGACTAGTATAAATAATGTGTTTGCAAACTGAAAATTTGAAATTTTTTGAGGTTTTTTTTTTTTTTTTTGTAAATTTTGCCTAAATCACAAAAAAATATGACCATCCTTTATTTCAGTCAAATTTTTTTGACTCACCTTCCTCCTTCCTCTGCGACTATGATCCTCCCTCCCTGTTGCGACTTGCGAATTACTGTTCATACCAACACATCGATATCATCATGGAAGGGTGAATTGATGTCATCAGAAAGTCGGGTTGGTTGGGATCAAAGAGTCGGGTTGTTTGGGATCAAAGAATCGTTGGTGAATCGATATCATCAGAGAGTCGATGGATGGCGATGGGTGAATCAACCAAGGGTGATGGTGAACATGGACTAGATGGCAAGAAGGATGATTGTTGCCAAAGTCCAAAACTTGTAGCTCCCTTTGTCTTTTGGCTATTTTTTTGTTAGGGGTGGTATTGTTATGGGTAAATCTTCATTTTGCTTCGTTAGTGCTCTATTTTGCTTCATCGAGAGATTTACAGTGATTAGTGATTCATGCAGAGAGAGAAAAAGGGATGGAAGTGTGTGTGGGATTTTATAGATAGATAGAGAGATCTGATTAATGAGATATGAAAATCTTGAAAGCTAAGAGAGAGCAAGGTGTGTGCGTTGGGTTGTGTTGTGTCGTAAATTTGTATTTTTTGTATTCGTTTTGGTTGGGATTCCCTCAAAATTTATTATATATGTTTTATGTATCTCAAAATTTTTACGTTTTTTCTTTACACCGAAATATTGCTCGAAAATTTTCTTAAAATCAAATTACCGAAATCACTTAGAAAAATGAAATCACAATCCTTACTTCATGACAATATCAGTTCTATATGCACAATTCTTGTCCATATAAATGCACTTGAATGGAATTTGGCAACATATTCAAAATGAAAAAAATAATCCTAAAACCACCCCTTCTTGTTGGTACATGTAGCACAAATGCTCCAAAGATCGTATTAAGCAATATGAAAATATGTAAAATTAGATTTAGATGGATACATCTTGAGACAACAATGACAAAGTGAACTTGCTTAGCTTACATCGTTCAGTTATGAAAAGCTTGGAGATGAGTGAAACTATATTTTTTGGGGGAACAAACACAAAACAGGAAGTTTTCATCTTCAGGTTTTGCGACTTTTGTCTTGACATGCTTCTCAAGGCCTTTGTCATATTCCTTCTGAAAAAAGGCTAGCCATGGAACTATGTAAATGCATACAACAAACTGGATTCAGGTAGGATACTCAGAGAATTGGGGAGCTGAGATTTCAATTGGATAACAACCAATTACAGGGAAAAGCAACTGAATTGAATTGAATAACTTGAACTAAAAATTTCACATACATTGGCTATTTTGAGTTCTTTCAAGGAAGCAAAACAACCTAGTCCATTGAGACCCCTACCATCAAGAGTAATCTAATCCATGGGGAAGAGGGGTTTTATGGCATAGAATTTAAATAGAAAAGAGGAAGGAGAGAAGAAGGGACAATATCTAGAACGAATTTGTGAAGTCCGCCCCAAACAAAACCCCACCCCGATTCGAGAACCATAACCATTCAGTGGAAACTAGCCTACTCTCCGTCGAGAAGGGAATCACAAAGAACTCACTAGTTCTGAAGAGAATCTGCAGAGAAGCATGTTGATTTTGAAGAAGCCGCAAGAGAATCAGTAATCATGGAGAAGTCGAGACCTATAGGTAGAGCCTATCTAGTTCTTGATCAATCTCTCTCTAGAGGCTATAATCATGGAGATGTTTGAGTGAGGACCTGTAGAGGTTGTAACCATGGAGAAGTCTGAGTGAGGACCTGCAGAGAGATCGGTCGAGAACACAGAGAATAGTAGATAGGCTATAACCATGGAGAAGTTTGAGTGAGGACCTATAGAGGTTATAACCATGGAAAAGTCTGAGTGAGGACCTATAACCATGGAGAAATCTGAGTGAGGACCTATAACCATGGAGAAATCTGAGTGAGGACCTGTAGAGAGATTGATCGAGATAGCAGAGAATAGTAGAGAGGCTTTGCTAAAGGCTTTTGATCATGTCCTTTAATCCGTAGTTGTGATCTTGGTGTAACCAAGATGACTAACTTGAGATAAACTTATATCTTTTGGTATTGGCAGTCCATTGTGTTTTGTTTTATAGATTATTATAATTTTAACACAAATTTGCTTATTAACATAGTTTAGAAATTCTTAATATTAGATGGCGATGGAAAAAAATGCTTTGTTAGTATGATGCATGATGCAGTGCATGGAGATTGACCTGTAGAGAGAGGTAGAGGTTGTAACCATGTAAAAATGAGAAATCTGACACTGTATTAAGAGGCAAGCCCACGTCCCAATGTTTCCGACAATGGATCCTAGAAAGCTCAAGATGCCATCGTGGAAGAGATTCAACCACACACTCCATAGAATCACGTGCTCGTCCAACCACACACTCCATAATAGAATCATGTGTTCCATTACTCCGACCATCCCCTTGGAGTTGGTATGTTCCGTGTTGAAGGTGAGCATACATGAGGCATCTCCCACACACAAAAAGCATTATGATGTCTCTTACACCTTCATACAAACACGCTAAAGAGTGACCAAGGAAAATAACCGGAGCTTAATTCACCATAACAAGGAGCACAAATGAAAATAAACATAATAGGTATACTAGAGAAAAAGAAATGGGAAGTTGAGAGGCAGTGAGGGAGAGTTGTCTTAATGAAGGAGAGAAGACTTTGTTTTAAATAGCAATGGTTGACTTGTGGAGTGAGAAACCAAACATATCATTGTTGTTTTCTGAGAAAACTATGACATGTAAGTTTAGTTAACTTCAGTTGAGTCAAGCTATGTATTACATGGATTTTACATTGATGGTCGTTACTACGTGTAGTGTTAAAAGTAGTAAATTATACAGAATTAATTACTTTGACTAATTATGATGGCTGACCTAAGACTTAGTTTGTTAATAAAAATGTCTGCTAATGATTAAAGAGCATGTTAGTTTGTTAATAAAAAAATGTCTGTACTAACAATTAAAGAGCATGTACCTTGAGGGACATCAATGATAGGCAAATGCCTGTTGATAGTTATTATGGTTGTTTGTATCATGCAAGTTTCTGTCTTTCCTTTCTCTGTTCCTTTTGTTTTCTTTGTTGTCTCTTTGTTTGTTTTGTTTTTCTTCTGTTTTTTTTCCTGTGCTTGAGCTTCTTGCTCAGCTGTATTCTCTATTTTGTTCCCTCTTAATGCAATTATTTTATTCGTAAAAAAAGACTTATAGTTGCTTCTTGAATTATATTCTCTCTTGTTCAAGTATTGAAAAAAATTGATTTCAGATGGCATTGCGTTTACATTAATAATAAAGACATCTTAGTGATATAAGTTCAAATTATTTAGTAATAAGTTGCACTGGTCATTTTATAGTGAAGTCATACGAGGGTCTGTTCTGTAGGATGCATATGTGCTTTGTAAAATATTCGAGAAGAGCGGTGCAGGGCCAAAAAATGGTGAGCAGCATGGAGCACCTTTTGATGAGAAAGATTGGGAAGACGGTTTGGAGGTTGATAATTCATTAGCACCTTTGCTCATTGCTGAAACTGGTTCGGAGAATGACAATTCACAGGTACCTTTGCTTGCTGCTAACACTGCTTCTCCTCCATCGCATAGTGTGGATGATAAACAAGATATTAGCATAGAAAAAATCATGCTTGATCTCTCAAACAAAGGTGGGCTTTCATTGGAGTCTCCTCGTCGAGATGCATCTTGTGATATCAGCACACACAATCTTCCCATATCTGTGGATCTTGATCTTGATTCCCTATTGGCATGTTTTGGAGAGGTGGATGACTTATGTGGCAACAACAGTTTTATTGAGAAGGTAACCATTGTTTGCTTGCTATTTAGATTTAATGATAAGTGCATGTTTTCAATTACCTTTGGTGTCCCTTAAACAAAAAATAAATTTTATCCGGTTCATAAATTTGTCTTGGCGGCTTTTAGCTAGTTATATTTTCTGATGGTAGAATATTGGAAGTTATGATCATCGAAAGGCAATTGGATATAAGTTATTGTAAGTTATATTTCTCTCTATGTTATTAATGCGGCGAAAAATCAACGATTAATCGTAATTCTGGGTTTGATCGAACCGAATTGGGTGAAATCGGTTGGGGTTTAGCGGACTTAGAAAAATCGGTGAGTCAACGATTAATCAGCTCAGCCGACTTGCTGATTTATCGCTATAACTTATTTTTACTGATATAACTTATATCGATTTATTTATGAATGATTGATTGCAAATTATTTTTACTGAAATGACATATATTATATCGGCTTAGTTTTGAATGATTGAATACTAGTTTTAGAGTTTACATATTGCTATTTACTGGTAGAGTGATGTTGCTAAGTGCTAACTTGCTATCACTTGTTATTACTTGTGTTGTTGTGCTGTGTTGGTTGTTCCTAAACACATCTAAGCACCTGCATACAATGTTTTAAAAAGCGTTTTTAAGACTCGAGGCGGTCAAGCTTTTTCCGAGGTGAAGCGTAGCCTCGAGGCGTAGCGAGGCGAAGTGAGGCGTTTTTTTGTAAAAAATAGGAAAAAATATATATAAAAAATTCAAACAAATAAAGAAAAATAAAATCAATTATCAAGTGAAATAGCAATACAGCATTATACTGAAAGATAATATGTTTGTCAATAAATGTGCATACAAAATACAATAAAATAATTAGCTACAAAATATAGATTGCCACCCCACTGGTTCAATCTCCTAATATAACTAAATATACCGGTTAGTTACAATCATGAATTAAAAAAATACAGAGCATTTCACCCTCACAATCGACCAAAACATTTAGTGTGGGACCCACCGTTTGTCATGCTCATCGAAAAAATTGCTCATACATCACCCCCACAATCGGGCTCACCAAAAAAGATGCTAAGGTAACCGTTGGATTTGGATCAATGTTGGATGGTTTTGTGTGGTTGTTGTATACTTATTTATATTAAGTGTTGTTTAGTTAGAGAGTTTGGCGGTGTTGAAACAGAGGAGTCTCTCTCAGTCGCAGTGGTGGTGTTCTCTGGAGAGAAGAGAGGAAGGAAGAGAAGCAAAAGCAAGTCTAGTGTGTTTCCTTGTTTCTTCTCCTTTGTAAAAACCCTTTTTTTTTTCGGGTTTTCTTTGCTATTCTGTTTTGTGGGGAAGTTTCAATGGTTTCGTTTCAGAAGCAAGAGATGGAAGAAGAAGAAGATGAGGGAAGTATCAACGAGTGTGAAGAGCAACACCAACCTCAGATGATTCAATCGATGTTGAAATCAGAGCCAACTGAGATAGAAATGGCAAACCAAGAGCAAGAACTAACAAAGGATCACTTCGTCGACAAAGGATCGACACACCAAGGTTGAGGGAAGGGGAGGAGGATTCCGACCACTTCGTCGAATGCATCTGAAACTAACAAGAAGAAGAGAAAACGCCCTGTTTCTAGCGAGTTCTTCGACCCAAGAGAGGGTGGAATCATCGATGGGGTCTCTGTTTCTGCTGGTCTAGCTCCTGTTTCAATCCCAACGATTTCGATTCCTCAACAGCCTCCTCCTCCTCCTTCTCTTCTTCCTCTCTGTTCTTCTTCTCTTCACCTCTTCTGTCTACAAATGACACAAGAGGAAATCGATTAGGTTTTAGGTTTTTGCAAATTCACTTATAATTTCAGCCGTTGGATCTGTCTAAAGATCCGAACAGATCGGATGATCATCTATTTTTTTAAGCGTACGCCTCATTACGCTTTGAAGCGTGCGCCTCAAAGCGTACGCCTCGTCACAGTAAGGCGAACGCCCCCAAATACTGTCCCAACTCGTACGCTCAGAGGCGATTTTTGATTGCCCCGCCTCGACTCGCGCCTCAAGGCGTACGCCTCAATCGCCTTTTAAAACAATGCCTGCATAATTAAATTAAGCTATAAACTAGTAAAGATTAAATTATATACTAATATTTAAAGTAGACCGATTAAATTCGATTACTCTTGATTAATCCCGCTTAATTGTAATTCGGTCCTGGGCTGCGCTGCGACCGCTTTCCGATTTAACTGCATAGTCTCTGTTGTAAGTTATGATCCCAGGAGCTAGGTGAGGAGCTTGCCTGGGTGCTAGCTCGCATAGTACAATGAACCATGTTTAAATTTTTTTTTTTTTGTAGTGCTCTCGCTTATGACCTTCGTTGGGAGAAGCTTGACGGATCTTTTTTTTACATATGGCTTTCATTTTTTTTATATAATGAGCTTAATACATTGGGTTGGGGTGGAGTCATTGGGTAATATTCCAATTTGTACTCTCTTTCAATGGGTCTTAGAGTGGAAGGTTGCACTACAGTTGGCAGATGGTTTTGGATCAGGGTTCTCTTTGCAGGCATTTGGGTTAGATCAGGGTTCTCTTTGCAGGCATTTGGGTTCTTTTGGGTTATTTGGAAAGATAGATTCTAGAATTTTCAAGGGAAACGAAGAAAAATGTAGATACAATTAGAAAATACAGTAAGTCTCTAGTATGGCATTGTGGTAAAATCTCGGAGAAAATCAAAGACCACTCTTTCGTATTTGTATCTTTGATCGAGAAAGTATTTTCAAGTTGTAGTTGTAGTTTTATTTTTATCTTTGCTTTTCTTCTTTTTAATGTGACTTGCTCAGTCACTTGTGTTTGTTTCCCCTTGATTATTAATATGATTGCTTGTGTTTTGCTGATCAAAAAAGAAAAAAGACCTTAAAAAAATTGTATCTTGTATGTATCTCTCATTCAAAAAATAAAATAAAATGGTGTTCTGATGTGATTCTTGTTAGTCTTTCTTTGAATTGCACTTCTCCGTCTTTCTTATTTTGTTACCATCACTATATGGCCTTTATGCCAGCTACTGTAATAGTAGAAAGAGTCGTGTCTGGCACCTCCTATATCAATCTTTTTATTTCTATTTGGCTGTCATTTTTTATTTATTTTTTATTTTTATAGTTTTGAAATATTTTTTACTGTTTCTCCTTTAATTTGGCTCTAATTAATGCAACTTTATTGCATTTGCAGGAGCTTCAGTTGCTGACCTCTCAAAGTAATGTTTGTGGCCCAGTTCAGAAAGATAGAATTGATATTTTTAGTGGTTTGGAGGACATCTACCCTGGGGCAGTGCTGAAGGCTGTTGATACATCCCATCTTCCTGACATACGGGTCAAGAATGGTTTGGACCAAACTCTTTTGGTGAATGGCAACTATTTGGAGTTAAAAGATCTTGATTCCTCCTTTGAATACCCCATGAGAGGATCTGATTCTGTCCACACTGAGTTCAAGAACTTCAGCGCCAGGTCAGAGCTGGAGACAATCGACAAATTATGTTTCCCAACCAATCTTGAGACAGGAAATAATTCATCTCTGATGGAATTGAATGATTTTGAGAACCTCTTGAAATATCCCATGGTAGCTCATATGAATGACAAAATGACTTCTATGAGCCAGTATGATCAATACTTATACCCCAGGGTAGCTAATATGAATGACAAAATGACCTCTGGAAGCAATTATGATCAACATCTTTCAGCTGACGCTGTTCTGCCAGCTTACGGGTTGAGATCACGTTCGAAGCGTCCAAAGGTTTCTGGTGTGTTCGATGATAACCTGCTCATGTCTTCCTATGTAAATCTATCTACACTTGGTTTTAGTTTAGTTGCTTTGCCCTCTACCTATCTATTTTCTTTCCTGCAAGTTTTATGAAGTATTTGCTAATGCTGATGCTGACACCTTTTTAGGATAATATCGGGAGTGGATCAAATGCAGCAAGCAAATGTGAGAATGCTAGTCAAAATCCTATGGCTGCCAGCAGAAAAGAAGAATTAGGAGAAACACATGGCCAAAGCTCTGATGAGAGGTAGCTTTTGCAATTCTTAGTGCCATTTGCTGCTACTAACTGGCATTGTTATTATGGAGAATATATTTTGATGAAGTACAGAAAGCCAAAATTTATTAGGGCAAGATAATTTTCCAAATTGTTTCTTGTGTTGCACTTTTTGAACCTTATCCAATAGAAGATTTTAAATTATTTTTACATTTATTAGTAAAACTATTTCTGCTGCTTACTGTTTTAGCTTGTTTCTGTAGAAAACAGAGTGATGAAAGGCGTTGTGACCTTCGGTTTATGCTGAAGGAAACAGAGGATGCACCAAGCTATTTTGCAGGTGTTTTTTTTTTTCTTGAGTGAAAATAGTTGTCAGTTGTATCTCAACATCGTCTGTTGTATTCCAGGTGAACAACACAGAATATTCGAGACTTAAATGTCGATTGGGTTCTATCCCTGCTCGTTCAGCTTCAATTGCAGAGTATGTCTGCCAATGGAGCAAAGGGATACAAGGGCAATAGTCTCGTAGGAAACTATAGTGGCTCCTCCACCATTGTCAAGGCTGAGGTGACAGACCATTGTGGGTGCACTAACCATGCTTTGTCATGAAAATTGGGGGAGTTACCTGGTCTGTGTTTTTGTGGGCATAGATTGTGTTGTGGGCATAAATTCTCGAGAATGGATTAGGGATGACAATGGGGCGGATTTGAGCAAATCCATCCCCGCCCCGTCAGGAAAAACGGATCCCCAAATTTGCCCCGCCAATCCGTTTGTAAATTTATTTAAAAACCACCACCGCCCCGCCCAAATATCCGTTAAAAAAATTCTTGTTCTCTAACATCAGGCTTATCCATCTTATACAGATTAATCCATACAAAAATTATAACAAAAATCAGTAAAAGATCATTCATCACTAAAAAATACTTCATCCATCTTCTTTAACACTCGTAAGAATCCATACAAGAATTATAACAATTCAACATCAATACCTGATCGGCATGAGTTAGAAAATCATACAAAAAAATACAAAAAAAATACATGAGATATTTGGATTACAAAAAAATTACAAAAATAAAATAAAAATAAACCTGATCTAATATATTTGGATTACAAAAAAAATACTTGAGATATTTGAATTACAAAAAAAAAATTAAAAATAAACCTGATCTTTGGATCTGAGATTTGATCAAAGTTCTCAGATATGAGATATCAGATCTGAGATACTCAGATCTCGGATTTGATTCTTTAGATCGATTTTTTTCAAGAAGAAGAAGGAACGACGCGGCGGAGCAGAGGTTGAACCGATGAATGCGTTGGACTTGCCGGAGGTACAAACTACGCAGCGGCCAGCGGGGCTAGATGGTGGTTCTTCGTTGCATTCTTCATGCTAGAGGAGACAGAGATGAGATCATGAGAGTAAAAAAGAGAAGGAGACGATGGCTTCTTCAGTTCTTCTATTTGGGCCTTTGGCTTCTTTTGATTCTCTGAAAAAAGATGAAAAGCGAAAATGAAGAGAGGTCCAGAGGAGAGGTTTATCGTCTCTGATAAAAAATGAAGAGACTCGAGAGAGAACAGAGGCCGAGAGAGAGAGGTGAGAGAAAGAGTTTTCTCTGATAAAAAATGAAGAGACTCAAGAGAGAACAGAGGCCGAGAGAAAGAATTTTCTCAAAAAATGAAGAGACTCAAGAGAGAAAAAAAGAAGAAAAAGTGAGAGAAGGGTGAGATGGATAAGGGTTTTTTTTTTTTTTTTTTCTTTTTAAAAGGTTAAGGATACTTTTGTAATATCAATACCTAAACGGATATCCGTGGGGCGAATATAGCTAAATCCGTATCCGCTCCGAATATTCGACGGATTTTATTTGAATATCCGTATCCGTCCCGAAACCCGTTTAGCCATATTCAAATTCGCCCTATACGGATTGGGTGGAGCGGATATCCGTGAAAATCCGCCCCATTGCCATCCCTAGAATGGATGCTGCTACAGCATGCTGCAATGGGTTTAATTTAAATATTCTCCTGTGTTATGATCTCATTTCATTGGGTTCCAAACTTGGTTGGTATACATTGAATTGAAGTTGATAATCTCATCTTAGTATAAGAGAATTCATTTCAATCTAATTTATTTGATCTATTATTAATGGAAGATAAAGGGTGTTGTAACTCAGTTAACTTCGAGAGGGTGTTATAACTGAATGAGAGGTAATAGAGCTCTGGTTTGGGAGATCTTGAAGGATGTTGGAAGTTTGACCCACCCATACTCAAAATTATTCCTTTTACGAGTGGTTTGGGTTTTTATTCTTTATAGGTCAACTTTTAGATAGTAAAACTACCTAGCAAGTTGCCTTGCTCACACCGCTCCTGTGTCAATCTGAATAGGTGACTACTATTGCCAATCTTAATGGGTGCCTTAACATGTTGATGCTCCAACCTTCCAACGTATTAGCTTATTTATTTTACCACTTTTTATAAAAACTAACTTGTTCAGAATTTGTATATTCGTACTAAGATGCAAAGAAAAAAGAAAGAAAAGAAAGAGAAATAGACCACGTGTTATCTTTTTTTTTTTAACAATTCGAGTTTGCATACCAAATATAACCACGTCTAACCTGTTCATCGTTACTCCCTCATATACTACCACTGTCCTATCATTGTAAGTTGTCAAATTTTCAAGATGATTCTGTGGGACAAAAGTAACAAAACAACTATGCCTTGCACCAACTTACATGCTAGTTGAATTCAGTGTTCTAAAAATCGGTCTAGGCGGCCGCCTAGGTGCTAGAAGGTGGAAAACCGCCCAGATTAATGGCTGGGCGGGCTGTCTGGGCGACCTAGGCGGGGTCTAGGCCATTTTTATTATTTTTTTTATTTATTTTTTATTTTTTTATTTTTTATTTATTTTTTAATATGGCTGATTGTGTTCTTATTTTATTTTCTTTCCTATTTTTTTTAGAAATAAACTATTTAATTATTTTTTATTCAGTATATGTTTAAATGTAGCAAATGATGATTATTTAATGGAATTCACAAAGGATCTTCCGGTACCAATTTTACTAATGTAGATTTTATCAAACATAACTGAGGTTATTCATGCAATTTGAAGAAAAATAAGAGCACAAATTCAAATTTATATAAAGTACCCATCATGATCAACTTCAGTCATTTGAGTTTTAATAAATTTTGTTCGCGATTGGTAATTTTTCATGTTTTTAAATTTTGCATATGTATATTGACATTAAATTGGATGTAATTGATAATGTATTATGCTTAACTTTTGTAAATTATTAAAGTAATAATACAAAACCTAAGACCGCCTAGGCGCCCGCCTAGGCCTCTGGGCGCTAGGCACCTGCTCGCCGCCCGCCCAGCGCCTAGCGATTTTTAGAACACTGGTTGAATCCCAGACCAAACTACAAACAAGACTAATGTGGAATTCTAATTGTCGAGGAAAACAACGAGGGAGGGAGGACCCTCCATCTCCCTCGTGATGCGTGCAAGGGATGGGATACACGCATCGCGAGGGGATGGAGGGTCCTCCCTCCCTCGCTGATTTTCTCGACAGCTAGCTTTACTCAATTTTTACTGAGGGGACCGCTTATCTATCATGATACTGAATGGTTTTGACCTAGAAGAAAGATGTCAAATCATGCAGCTGAAACTAACAAATATAAATTTTTTATTTTAAAATTCGATAGTATCTTTAATTTCTAATAATAAAAGAGGTGGATCCTCCCCAATTAACGAAGGCGAGTCATGTTTTCAATTTTTACTGTTAGAATATGTAGAGCTTGCACTCAATATAGTCAAATTCAAGTTTAAGATTGATTCACATCTACAAGAATAAGAAAGTACAATAATAGAATAGTTAGAATAGGAAAGTCAAAATATGACACAATTAGAATATCTTGTATACAAAGTTTTAAGTTTCGTATTTCTACAAGGTTATGTCAAAGTTAGATCTATATAAGCTTGTATTCAGTCAATGAATAACAACAATCATATCCAATTATTTTCTTTACATTGTATTAGAGCAAAGTTCTTTGGTGACCTAAGACTCCGGGGACTCAAGCTCTTCTCCATCTCTGAACGCTAGACGCAAGAGGCGGGGAAGGGAGAACAACAACAAAACTTTACCTCAATCATCCATGTATCAACAGAACAAACAACACCGCAATCAACAGACAACCAATCATCCTTACTAGATTTTTCTTCATGAAACTGCCACCTGCAGCCAAAACCTCAACAAACTCTTGTTCAACAACAGGACGAGCCATCTTTTTCTTTATGCCAACAACAACAACCGCAACCGCACAACCACCGGACATACACGTCCGTCCGTTACTCGCCATTCTTCCGCCCATTGTCGTTCCATTCTCCCTTCGTCATCTCTCTTCTTGTCACATGTTCGATCGCACAACAGGGTAGAAACGAAGAAGAAACAACAAGGAAGAAGAAACGGAAGGAAGAGAGAGAAATTTTAATATCTTTATCTCAGCTATTCATACCCACCATATTTGGTCAGTACCACCACAACCTCAAAAAAAAACAAACACTACCAACACAAATGCTGAACAAATTTTTATCCAGAATTGGAGTCATGCTGACCACTCGAATTGAACTATTAGTCGTTCACTCGACAATCATGATTTCTTCATAACAGAATTATCCATAAATTTTTACCAAAATTTTATTCAGAATTATCCAAATCAAAGTTTTCTCCAAGCTGCACATTTCTTCTGCGTCTACATTTTCAGCTTGCGGGGCGTGTTAGAATTTGTAGGGCTTGCACTCAACATAGCCAAGCCCAAGTCCAAGATTGATTCACATCTACAAGAAGGAAAATACAATAATATGAAATTACAAGAATAGAAAATTACAAGAATAAGAAAGTAGAAATATAGGAAAGTACAAGAATAAGAAAGTACAAGAAAAAAATAGTCAAAATAGGACACAATTAGAATATATTGTATAAGAAGTTTTAAGTTTCCTGTTTCTACAAGGATATGTCAAGGTTAGCTCTATATAAGCTTTTATTCAGTCAAGGAACAACAATAATAATACGATTATTCAATTACTTTATTTACATGATATCAGAGCATATATATCTTATTTCAGAATTAATTTTTTTTAATTAATTAATTAATTATTTTTTTAAGACCCAAACTAACTTCAATAACTAAAAAGTCTAACAAATCAAAACCCCAACAATTCAAAACACGAAACATGGGGCAATCCCATGACTTCGCTTCCACCCGTGTAATATAGCCTGTGTTGTATGTTTTACTAGGGGTGGGCATCCCATCCTGCAATCCCGATTTCGTCCAGATTTTTTTGAGTTCTTGTGGGATTGATCAAACTCATCCCGATTCCGTCTCGCCCCGATCTTGAGTGGGATGGGATCGGGATAGAGATTTTCAATTCCGCCCATCTCGTCCCGTTTCGAACTTATTTATTTAATATTTATTATTATTAATTTTAATGAAACTACTTTCTAAAAGGAAGTTTAGGATGTGTTGAAATTAAATCAAAACATCTAGGAAATTTACTTGTTTGATTTAGTACTCTTTGGTTAGATAAAAACTTCAATTTGAAAATTTTAAGTCAAATAGAACCTATGAAAAATTATGTTTTTCACATTTTTGATTGGTTAGAGGACAATTATCAAATGATGATTTGTTTTAGTTTTGCATTATGAGTCATATGAACTATTGGTTAGTGTATCACATAAACGATGCTTAACATAAAAAAATGTAAGTTCATTGGACCATAAATTTTATATGACATTTAATATTGTTACAATGAAAGTTATATGTACATAAATTTGGTATTATTGGTGTTTGAGCAATATGAGATGAACTTCTTTTGTTATTCTTCATTGGAGGATGAGGTCTATTTAGTACATGTTCATCCAATCCTAAACCCGATTGGGATAGGACGAGGTCGAAATGGGGGTCTATCCCGTCCCGATCCCGAACAAACGGGATGTGATAGAGATGAGGTCCATCCCATCCCGTCCCGTGCCCACTCTTATGTTTTACTAGTATTCCTCCATTTCTTTTCTGTGGGTCTCTTGTGTTGTTTGTGATTATTTGTTATTTGGTTTGCAATTAATATGCTTGTACCATATATTATATATTTCTGAAACATCATCTTGTAGAAATGACTAACTTGCCAAATCGTTATTGTCGATATAAATATCCTTAGTTCTATTTATTTTTTTAATCATCAAAGTTACTAGTCCTCGTATTATTTTAAATTTTATTTTAGGAAAATTACTAAATTGAGTCAATTTGGGATTATCGAAAAGAATGATCCTAGTCATTTTTCGATGCCTGAAACAATCAACTTGGGTTGTTGATATTTTGACAAATTAAGAAAATTGTACAATGTTTTTATATATCTGTATAATTTTCTTCTTTTATACAAAATGGTAACTAAAACTTGATTGTGATTTGTGAGGTCAGAGGAGATGGGGACACAAACTCGTTTATTGGTTGAGAAGTCATTGATTATCTTATTCGCTTGCCATCGATGAACTTACACATAGAATAGGTATACAAGTGAAGTCATTGGGGACTCGGTGAATGGAGATAAAACAAAGAGACAAAGTAGAGATCGTTGGAGATGGAGGAAAGCAAAAAGATGTAGAACCCTAAATCACTCAATTGGAGGAGGGTGTAATGAAGATGGGTTCATGAAATGTGTTTAGATTTTCAACCATAAGTTGTCGAGCTGGCCGTTTTGTTTTAGTTGAGGGTAGGGTTTAGATCAATGAAAAAGAAAATCTTTAATTTAGTTTGGGTGTGATTTGGGTGATTTTAGAAAGGCATGGACTATTTGTTACCATAGGTTCTAACCACACCACCCATCAATTTTTTATTTATTTTTTTTTTATTTTTTAAACTCTCTCTCCCACACCACCTATAAAAATCATTATTAATCTTCTTCTCTCATCCTTGCTTTTCAAGAACAAGAACAAGAACAACAACCTGGAAGGGGGTAGCGAGGATGCGGGCAATCAATTGCGAGGGATGGTGAGAGAGACGACTGGTGAGAGATAGAGGAGATGGAGCGACAACCATTGTCGCCCATTCTCCATCTTCTTATTCTTCTCTTTTTCCTATCCATATTTTTCTTCAACTCCTTCCCCTGTCCCACTATATCTTATTCTCCCACCCTCTCTCAGTTCCCCTATCTTATTCTCTCTTATTCTCGCACAGACTGTCGCCCCTCTCCCTTTCATTATTCTCCTTCCCCTCGCACTCTAATTTTTTTGCCCTCATGGCCGTCCGTACGAGGATGGGTTCCCCACTCACATGGGCCGCAACGTGGGCGAAAAAAAAGAGTGCGAGGGGAAGGAGAAGAAGAAGAGGGAGGGAGGTGGCGACGAAATCGAGGTGGAGATCCTGTAAAGGCTCCAGATCTTGTGCTTTTTCGACTTCATTTTCAATTTTGATTTGAGAGAAATGAGAGGATATGCGAGGGGTGCTTTGGGGGTCCCCTTGGATGGGGAGGAAAGATAAATGAGAGAAGAAGATGTAGAGAAGAAGAAGATGTTGGAAAAAAAAAGGGTGGGGGTGAGAAGAGAGTAAGTTGGGAGGGGAGAGGGAGCTCTCCATCGTTTTGAATTTGAGAGGGGATAAAGATTTATGTTTTTTCTTTTATAGGTGGTGTGTAAGAGAACAATGGTGTGGAAAAGAAAATGCATAATCTGAAAAAGGAAAAAATTAGATGGGTGGTGTGGGTGAGAGTAAGTTATGATGCCAAATAGTCGTTGCCTTTTAGAAAACACAAACTCTACCATGAGTTTTTGTAATAGCTGTGTGATTTTAGTAAAACATGGGTGAAAAAAAAGAACTTCTCAGTGAAAACCATAGTTATTCCTAAACTGTCATTCCCCCAAAACAAGAGCTTCTAAATATACCCCACCTTGTCCTCTTCTCGCCACCACATTTTGGAAGGAAACACATAATGCCATAAAAAAGTTCGGCGAGTTTTTACTGGAAAACTTCAATCTTCTCAAGAGAAGATGCTATTTCAAAAAATTTCAACCATTCCAACCATTTTTCAACCGTTGTTTCTAGTTTTCAATTGTTTTTACAAGTTTCTTGTTTGATTTCCACAATTTCCAGGCCGTTTGCTCGATTTCCACCGCTTTAATCTTTGTTTTGGAAGTTGGGAGCTTGTTTGAATGTTCTTTTTGTCCCATGTAGCAAGTTTATAAAGGCTCCTAAATTTATTCTATCACAGTAGGGCATTTTTTAACTTCCTGTTTTGGAAGATAATGGACTGGTCAATGCGCTTCTGAATTCACCGACTTGTGATGTCATAAACTTTGAGTTGCCCTTGTCGTTGAGACTTCGTTAATCAACTGCTCATCTTTATCTATAATTAAAATTGCTATTCACTGTTCATGTGTGTGTCATTGTGTCATTTGGGTAAAATGAATCCCAGCCATCCAATCCCATCCCTCCCACCAACCCTACAATTCAAATATGTCTGGTCTCCAAATCAACCATTGGTGTTAGGGGTGAGCATCCCATCCCGCGATCCCGTTCCCGTCCCGATCCCGTCCCGTTCCGTCCCGATTTTTTCGGGTCTTAATGGGATTGAATAATTTCATCCCGATCCCGTCCCGTCCCGATCTAGAATGGGATGGGATGAGATGAAGATTTTCAATCCCGCCAATCCCGTCCCGTCCCGAACTAATGAAAATAAATATGTACATTCAAGATATTCTTCCTTTTATATGTGTTCTTGATTTTAGAAAGTTATGTTATTACCTACAAAAAATTTTGTCCCAAGCCCAAATTCTATATATTTTTTTTAATAACTTCTTCACTGAAATTTCTTTCATTTTATTGAAAATAACCTTCTAATGTTTAGCATGACCACAATAGTTCATTAGCATGTCCTGATTAAACCTTGTGAAGACTTGTATAAATAACTTTTTATATCTTGATATTAAGGAGGCTACAATCACTCTTTATGGCACACAAATGCAACGCGATGAGTATTTAAATTGGGTTTTGATTGTAAATATTTCATTACTACTATGTCAAAAGTACAGAAGACCAGTACACATAGACAGACTCAATGCATTACCAAACAAACAAGCTATAAAAGATATTACATCCAATCTACTTCACTAATCGATTCCTTTGGCCTTTCATTTGTAGCAGAAGCCTGAATGATGTTAGCATTTGGTTTGAGGTAAACCCCAATGGCATTAAGAGAAAAATTACTCGAGTATCCATGAAATCCATAGAAATCATTTCCCATTTCCATCTTGAAGGTTTTATCTGATTTGTTTCCAATTCCTAAGGGTCCATATTTGCTGTTATTGGTCTCAAAGGCAATCGAAGTGATACTGCCGTAAGGCTCATAAGATCCAGTTACAGAGGTAATGTGCTCCAACGGATAGTTAAGCTCCACCTGAAAGCATTTCACTATCGTAAACATTAGATAACCAACAAACATCAACGCAAAATATATGGTCATGAATGAGAATTTAGTTTTACCACACTGTAAATGGGGCCTTCACTGCCATATCTATCAGACAAGACTACAACATTCTGTTCGTCTACGTAGCCAAATTGTATGGAGACTAAATTTCTGTTGGTGTTCATAGCAACATAGATTCGCGAAATCTGATATTTGCCACAGTCATCCCAAGATTAATTTCCAGCGAGATAGCCACATGGTGGGTTGGACTTGATCATCCTAATCCTTCTTCCTTTAGTTGACACAAGTGTAATTTCTGTAAATCAACATCAACTTATATAATATTGCTGGATCAATCAATAATGAATCATATTAAATTGTCACGCTGAGGACCACACGTCTGAGACTTGATCATATATCCTATTTTTCATGTTTTCGAATTGACACAGAAAAATTTGACAAATGAGTTAGTGAACAAGCACAAAATGATTTAAAGGACCAAGATACTTGCAAATTAGAAATGCTCAATAGGAAGATTTAGCAGAATAATACCTTATAGTTTGGATGGCACGCTGATCCCGTCCCGTCCCGAACCCGTTTGGGATGAGACGAGGTCGGGATGGAGTTTTTTCCATCCCGTCCCGTCCCGATCCCGTATAAACGGGATGGAATAGGGATGTGTATATCTCGTCCCATCCCGTCCCGTGCCCACCCCTAATTGGTGTTAGCATAAGCGGAGGGATCGGGACCCGAGGAAAGCCCTAATAACGAGGGGAGTGCAATTAGCTGAGATGGATGCATCAAAGCTGAAATAGTCAAGATCTGGTACAGGAGATGGACGGATGAGATTCGTCCCATATAATACGCCATGATAGTGCCACGTGATTGTATTTAATGAAATTGTACGAGAGGTCCCTCCTGACTTTTTTTGCATGGGAGATATGGACATTGAAAAAATGCTCTTGTGTGGGGTCACTAGGGTTTTTGTTTTTGCCAGCTCAACGTTGACAACTTCGAAGACTTGGATTTGGTGACGTGGATGTAATTATGAGCAAGGAATATGATTTCTCAAAACATGTCAAATTTCACGAAATATTTTCTATTTTAAAGATACTGAAATCTCTTTGAAAATCTGTATTTCTAACAACAATTGAAAAACAATGTTCAATGTGTAAGTGTGTTTGTGTACAAAAATTTCCATAATTGCCCCTCTCCATTCACTAAATCTCGACATTGCCTCTCCCACCCCCACTCGCTACATTATGAAAATGCATCTCCTCAATAAATTACGACATTGCCCCCATCCATTCGCAAAATTTTGAACTTACCCTTCCCATTCACCAAATCTCGAAAACACCCTTCTATTCCATTTGCCAAATTACGAAAATGTCCCTCCCTCGACAATTACGATACTGCCCTTATCCGTTCGCAAAATTTCAAAATTGCCCCTCCCCCATTCACCAAATCCCAAAATGCCTCTCCCATCTCCCTACGTCAAATTGCGAAATGTCCCTCCTCAAGACTTTGTTTTTTCAAGAATGCCCATTTTTTTTCTTCATAAAAGGCTAGTTCAACCTAATCTTACATATGATCAAAATTTTGGGCCTACAAGCCTATAAATTAGGCCCAATCAAGACAGATATCTAATATCATTCAAAATTTTGAGTTTGATCATCTTAGTAAATCAAATTAAACATTTTTTGATCCTCTAGAAATAACATGCTTTATTGAGCTGGAGTAGTTTAGACAATCAAATTGACAGGGAGCTAAGCCCCTGCAAAGAGAAGTTGAATGTAGTATATTATAATGATGATGTGTATAAATAAATTATAATAGTAGATCGATGACAATAAAAAATATACTTAATCAATGATTTGGTAAACAATAATTTGTTTTCATATTTGATAATTTAGTAACCTATTTAGGGAGTGCCGAAGGCACGACCCAAGGACCAGGATGTCATGCCTTGGCATGACACTATACCCGTGCCAACGACACGGCTAGTACACTAGTATAATAATGATGAATCTCCCACCCTCCAATAATCACGAGGGAAAAAACAATTTGAAGAGGGCTCTTCAAGTTAGGTTGTATTTCTCAATATATCTAGGACACTATCCATGCATGAACCTCAGTATGGAATGTATGTAGAACTTTGGCAGTCATAACACCTTGGGGACATGACTCCAGAGTCGTTTTTCTAGTACCAGAGTATGCGTCCCCGCGTAATGATTTCATACACCAGACTACGCGCTGTGACCACCCAAACAATCACGTGAGCTATGTTTTATTTGCCTCTATATTTAATTGACACTTAAACTATGTTTTATTTGTTATTAGTGAGGAGGACCTTACCCATGCAGAAAAACAAAATTTTAAAGACCATAAATGTAGTTAAATGTTACTCAAAGAATCATCAATAAAAGAGGGGGAAAACAATAGAGGCACTTCATCGTGAAAGCACCAACATCTCTAAACTAAATAGGCACCACAATAATGCATATCTAATAAAATTAGCTGTAGAGTATATGTTTCAAAAAATTGGAAAAACCTCTTGACTTGTATCTAACAATATTTTTGATAAATAGTCTCCTCAACTAAACAAAACACCCCCCAAACATAATAGCTATAGATCTGAACCTAATTACTCATCATGAGGCGCAACTAAAGCTGATAGTTTAGTCTACATTTCTACATCCATAACCTCACGATTCATTACTTATTCTTGTTCTTGTTACCACCTAGTTTCTTTCTTGGTACAAAACTAACTAGAGCCGTTTGGTTTACCCTCTTAATAAGAATTCTTCCCTCAAAGTAGTGAAGGGAGAATAATAGTCACTACACCTTTCCATTCTATCAACAATACACTTCTCATCAACCTTCGGCTTACCAAACTGTCGTTATCTTTTTTTATAAGTTGTGACTTCACCGGCTGGCCCTCGTCACTTGAATGATCATACTCAGAGAAAATCTATGAGTTGTTGTATTTCATTTATTGTGAATTGAGGGGTTTAACATGGTCTGAAAGCTTCCATGGCATCTTTATCAGATGAAAGAAACAAAAAGCTTGAAAAACAAAGGATTATTAAGAGCTCAGGTTGGGTTGTTTTTAGGCCAAAGCGATGGTAATATTCGTAATCTTTGAGTTCTATTAATTCTAAGTACAACTTGGAACAAGCCGCTTCCTCTCTGCGTTCAAAGGTCTATCTCTCAACTCATTCTTGCCGAGCTGCTGGAAAGCTGAATAAGGTGTCTAACTATAAGGTAGGGGGCAATTAATAGAAAGAGGAAATATCCTTCTAAAGGTCAAATCCATTGGACACAAAATCCTCATATTCACTCTTGGTGGAATTCGGAGGGTTTGATTCCTTTGTCATAAAGATAGGGAATGTGCACAATTGAATGACCATGACTTTTCGATACTCACAACAAGCCCCTTCTTTTTTTGCCTACCACATCTCTCTTCGATAGTGAGGGTTGGGGGTAGAACCCATATAGATTCGTAGGCACATACTTAGCATAATTATTAGTTTATTCTGGAATGCCACGGGTAATTACAAGCTCAGCCTCAGTCAAGCACAAAAGTGAAATCGGTTGCCACTTCCTGTTGTCAAGCAAAAGAAAATAGCTAAAACGAATTTTGTCCCCCCTCACGAGGTTGGTCTACTCATGGACTTTGTTCAAGTGTTGTTGTTGGCACTTCCGACGCTTTCCTACCTTGATGGGTCAAACTAACCGAAATCATCATTATTACCCCCAATTTAATGGAGGCGAAGAAGAAGTTTTCTATAGACGGGTTAGTAAAGTTGATTCATCAAGCTTGACTATCCCTTTCAACAAAGGGAGAAAGTTCGTGAGATTGTTGCTACAAAATTGATTTGGGCTTACCTTGAGTGCAAAACAATTCTGTTTATAAGTAAGAGTTCTTTGCTCACCTTCCAACCGAAGCAGAATGTGAGACCCTTGTGTGGGCGGACCTGAGGGGGAGGTGGAGGGGGAGGGTGAGGGTGAGGGTTGGAACCCAATAGACCCAACAGGCCTGTGGATCCCAATAGGGGTTGGACTAGCTACCAAAGGGAGATCATAGTCCCACATTGCCTGGGTACGGGATGGTGATGTGCTATATATGTGCGAGGTCAGCTCCCCATTGTATCGAGGTATTTTAAAGCCGTGAGGGTCAGATGGTAGCCCAAAGCGGATAGTATCGGTACAGTGCGGGAGGGGGGTCGTCACAATTTTTTACTGTGAGACCCTTGTGTGGGTGGACCTGAGGGGGAGGGTGAGGGTGAGGGTTGGAGCCCAATAGGCCCAACATGCCTGTGGATCCCAAGAGGGGTTGGACTAGCTACCAAGGGGAGATCATAGTCCCACATCGCCTGGGTGCGGGATGGTGATGTGTTATATATGTGCGAGGTTGGATCCCCATAGTAAGAGGCATTTTAAAGCCGTGTGGGCCGGTTGGGCCCAAAGCGGACAATATCTTACTGTGCGGATCGGGTCGTTACAGAATGGTATCAGAGCCTGACCCAGCCGGAAGTGTGCCGACGTGGACGTTGGGCCATAAGGGGGGTGGACTGTGAGACCCTTGTGTGGGCGGACCTGAGGGGGAGGGTGAGGGTTGGAGCCCAAGAGGTCTTTTAAAGCCGTGCGGGCCGGTTGGACTCAAAACGGACAATATCTTACTGTGCGGATCGGGTTGTTACACAGAATCTCATAGGATAGGGGGAATTTTTTTTATTGTTTAAATAAAAAAGGTTCTATAAAAAGATTCCAATGTGATTTCAGACTTTAGGAATAAGCAATCTTAAGCCACCTCCGAAACAAAGAGATGAAACAGTTAAAAGAAAAAAGATTGGATAAATAAACAATGAGACATATAGATTTATAAACTGGGAGGTGTACGAGCCAAAACTACATGAATTGAGAACGATGGATGCTCCTCTTGGACGAAATTAGTCACACCATCGCTGAGTACGAGTTTCAGAAATGGACATAAACCTGCAATCTCAAGAGCTTGCTAACTAGTTAAAATCCTCATGTTTTTGAGATTGATATAAACTGAAAATGAGGCATGAGTGGTCTTAACACATCTTTTTATTTTGCTCAAATTTACCTTATGTCTGTGCTTAAATTTACCGTATGTCTGCAAAACATCTGATCCAATTAGAAACTAATGTAGATTTGAAATTCGACCCACTTTATGCTAGAATTGGGAATCTCAATGTATTCAAGCTGAAAATTAGGTATTTGAGTTTTATGATAATCGAACTTGGGCTTAAAGGGACAAATTTCTCTTTTGACTTATCCATTTAGGATTCACTTTGTTTTCATTTACAATTAAGGACATTACATTCACGTTTACAATAAAGGTCATGATGATTAAATAAAAACTATATCATTTGACGATTAAATAAAAACTATGTTTTTTTTTATGATTAAATAAAAATATGTTTATTTTACGATTAAATAAAAACTATGTTTCTTTTGACGATTAAATAAAAACTATATCATTTGAGTTTCTTTTGAGCTGAACTTTTGAGGAACATTAAAGATTGCATAAGAAACAATGTGACATAGTTTCAACCCGTTTCAATATGTGCGCATCAAGATATGCATCAAAATGTGAAATGTTGGATTTCTCTATTATAATCACGAAGCGAGTGAAGCAATCAAGTACCCACCTTAGATGCGACACATGCAGATCGGAGGCCAGCCAACACCAATTGTCAAAGATTATCCGAACGGGCAATTCTTAAACACTTGTAAAACCATTTATTAAGATATTTTATGGTGTTCGAGCTACAAGTTGGAAAGGAAAATCCGATTTTGACCAACTTTGAGTGAAAATTTTCCAAAAAAAATTCAATTTAGAAGCTATTGTAATCCGAAATTATCGAAAATTCTTGGAACATAATTGGAATGTCTATGAAATATCCAATTCCGATTTGAGTGTTCCGATCTGTAAATTGCCGAAAATAATCCGATTATTAGATTCCAAACATTTCGATACGAAAATTTTGATTTATTTCACACTTTTCTTAGATAAATAAGATTAATATATTATAGTGTGAATTATAACTATATATTTGCGTCCATCATATTAATAAAATATATTATATAATATAATTTACAAGTTATAAATACATGTTTCCATTCATAATAATAACATAACCTAAGATCAAATATATAATTATAAGTTTTAGTTAAGTATTTCCCCCCCATAGTTAATGCCTAATAAAGTTTGGCCACTATTTTAAACTTTGATTGAGACTAACCCATATTTTCCGAAATTCATTTCTAAATCCCCCCTAAAAAAAGTAAAAAAATATAAAAAACTACCAACAACCTTTATTATAAATAGAAGAGGTGGGCACGGGACATGGTATACCTTATCTTGATCTCATCCCATTCTAAACGGGTTTGGGACACGTCGGGCATGATTAGATTTTTGTGCAGTCTGAACTTATTACTAGGTTATTATTACGTGCATATTTAAAAATATAATCCTATAATTACTATATTATCAACCCTTCCCATTGGGTTTACATATTTCAAACTCTGGAAAAGTAGGGGCAAGGCTCAAGTATAGTCTATGCGGTTATACAAGGTCCAAGTCCAATAAAAGTGAGGCTGCTCTTCGAAGCACTCTAGACCAACCCATTCTCACTTTAAGCACATTACATAGTGTTTTTTATCCACAATATGCAAGGTCCTTTTTTTGTAGGTTTCTATTTATGTTATTATTTATTTCATCAATTCAAGAATATTATAGTCTTTTTTTTTTTTTTTTTTAACAAGAAACACGGTTTTACTTTCTCATCAAAATAAAAATTCAGATCATTGATTCATCAAATCTAAATAGACAATTTAGACATAGCTCAAATGGCCAAACAAACATTACCAAGACTTGGGTTTCTGACAAAAAACTATAGACTCCATCACAATACCACCAACAACACTGCAGTTTCATGAGTTTTATGCATTGTCATCAGCATCATTCTTAGCCTTTGGGGGGTATCACTAGGTATGATGGCTCAGTGGTTGAGCAGTGGCGAATGGTATTACTAGGTCACAGGGTCGAACCTAGCCGACGACATCTGGGGTGGGAAGGGTTAAGGGATAAAAAAAACAAAAATACTATAGTCTATTTTCTATCATTATATATATATTAAGGAGTGATTATGAAAGTGTTATTTTTCTTAAAACTATAAATCAATTATTTGTGATGTTAAGTTCTCATAACTCCTCAAAACTTCATGTATCACACTTAATTTAACACACCAAATTTTGAGTTGATATTAAATAAATAAGTTTGGCATGAGATGTGATTGGCGGAATTGAAAATCTCTATTCTGATCCTATCCCACTCTAGATCGCGACGGGACGGAATTGACAATCCCAAAATGACCTAAAACAATCAGGACGAGATTGGGATACCCACCCCTAATAAATAGTTTGAAAATGTTATTCCATTAACACACTATTTATTACGTTACTTGGCACAATCTTAAAAAATTTCAGCTAAAATGGATTAATGAAAAGTATAATTGATGTATAAGATTTCCCTCCAAGTTTGCTATTTTTTTAATGGATATTATTTGATACAAGAAAACTGCGTTCATTGTATTGCTATTTACAATTTGGTAACATGCCCAGGCCAGAAAAATCTAAGAAAAGGTCAATTGCAGAGAGGGAACAAGCTGGATTTTGAAAACAGCACTACCCCAATTGACTCTTAGCCCACGTGGTTCAACATGGTTCATCAAATCCCCCTGTCCATTTTTTTTTCTTCAATATTTTACGTTTTTCAGTTAAATATTATTATTATTATTATTATTATTATTATTATTATTATTATTATTATTATTATTATTATTATTATTATTATTATTATTATTATTATGGGTTTTTGGTTGTCTTCATGTTTCCTTTTCAGACAATAGAAAAACAAATCATAGAGAAGAAGAGAAGGTAGATGGATTATCTTTCTTCTCTTCTTTTCTATTTCATCTCTGAATAGGTGATTCATTTTCTTGTTCATACAAGATAATTCATCAAAAAATCTGGTGTTTGAATGCAATATTATTCAGAGAAAAATTGGTTTTTCTCCTTTTAATTGCATTTCTGGTATAAATAATCACCAATGGCACCAAGCAAAATTCGTAAAGCTCTTGGTAAGGTTAAGGACCGAACCAGTATCAGCCTAGCAAAGGTAGGTAGCAACACCGTGGTTGAAATTGATGTTTTGATTATGAAGGCTACCCGACACGACGAACAACCACTACAAGAAAAATTGTGATTAATAGCGTTTAAAAACCGCTATGGTAGGCTACCATAGCGGTTTAGTAACCGCTATGACAGCCGGCGCTATAATAGACCCAGGGGATATTATAACGGTTTTAAAACGCTATGGTAAGTTTGGCTTTTATAGCGTTTCAAAACCGCTATGGTAGCCTCTTCCATAGCGTTTTAAAAAGCGCTATAGTAGACTCTAAAACCGCTATGGTAGACTCTACCATAGCGTTTTAAAAACGCTATGGTAAGTATACATAGCAAATTTTTTTTTTTTTTATTTTTTTATTTTTTTTATGACTTTTTATTACACATCTCATAAGTTTTATGTCTAGAAAATAAAATTTTAAATGTGCCAAAGTTAAACATTTCCATGAATGGAGGCAAAGTAATGTAATTAATTAATAAACGGTATTACATCGAGTCACAAAATCTATCAAATAATAAAAATAATGTATTACAATTATGGTACTTGGGATAACAAACTGAAAATTAAGCGATGGTTTTGCCCATTGGATCAATGAGAATCATGCCAATAACACCACTCGCTTCTCTAACAAAATGGCTTTTTTGCTTCTAAGGTCTGGGAGTTCAAAATTCTGTTTATGACACTTGGACCTATCAAAATTATCAATCACTCCAAGGATCATTTTCTGCCCTCACTTCTGAAGGCTCAACGACTTCTGTTTCAGAGGCTTCGGCAGTTGAAGCAGCTTCAGATTCTTCAGTGGCATCAGACTCTTCTGATCTTCCCCATCTCCCGCCAAGGGCAATTGCCATCATTTCATATATCTTGTTACCCAAATCAGCTGGACTATCAGGCTGCAAATATTATCAAGATAGAGTTAAGTAATTATCAAACAGGTTTGGTTCAGAAACAAGTTTCAGAGGGAGTCCTTACTGAGTATCCACTGGAGATCAAAGCTGTATCATACAGCAAATCAACTGCTCTTTTAGCTTCACCACTCTCGGGAGCATTCTTGCATGCAGCCTACAGGGTAAAAGATCATCAAAAACTGACCAATGAAGCCACTGAATGATGACATTCATTCAATATTGACACTTGGAAGAGCTGGGTGCTTCTCCTAGCTGATGGTATGGTATGTTTATGAATCAAGGCACAGATCCATGAGATTTATTAAAAGTTGCAATACTTGAAAAGGAAGTAATAACAATGTTATGCCAAAACAACAGAACAAGGACAATGGATACCACAGATTTCTCAAAAAATTGCAACACTTATAAAGGAAGCAACAACAATGGTTGCAAATAGCACAAGTTGATTTGTCATTATAGTGAGGCAACATAATAGTGAACACTAGAAGTCCCAAACATTGATTACTACGTTTACCTCAACTAAAAAGTTAGCAAATGACCTAAAGATGGATTTTCTTTTCCAAAGAAAAAAGGTGCCAGACAAAAGTACAAACAATTTGAGTAAGATAATGCCTCTTTAAGTTAGTAGATACTGTCTAATGTTTTTCATTTAGTGCTAACTGCTAAGCACTAGCAGACATGTACACGGCCTACAGATTTGATCAAGAGTGAAATCACTGGCAACAACACCTAGTAAGTGCATTACATAACTATAGTTTCCTTCTCCAGGGATGAATAATGCTTTGACACTTGAGATATAAACTTAACAACTAAAAGATTATGAAAGAAAAACACAAGATAACCAAGACTGCCAGTGAGAGTAGGCATGCTTCATTCATTTGCTGTCTGATATCAGAAATGTATGCATTTGACAAAAATCAAACGGCATTTAAAAGCGTTATCTTACACTCAGCAGCAAGCAATGATAGCAACGACAGCAGCAGCGGCAGCAAGCAGCAAGCAGCAGCAGCAGCAGCAGCAAGCAGTAGCAGCAGCAGCAGCAAGCAACCTCTCTTCTTGACAGCTCCTTCAACATCTCTGCAAATGATCAAATTTGAAATTTTTTTATGTTCTGGCCTAAAACTAACACATACTTTCAGTCACCTAACAATATACCATGTGGACAGACAATGTTAAGGGTATGCTTATATTCCATATATGCACGGATTAAGCAGGTGGTTTTTGTGTCAAGAGTAGACAGTACCATGCCATTAAAACCATTTGCTTCTGCTCCTTTCAGAACACTATCTGATATTTCGGTAATAGCAGCAAAGATTACATTTGATCCAGCTGCCTTTATCTGAAAAATGAAATACAAATTTAAATCCTATGACATTTATTCAACAACGAATTACATGATCAAAAACAAAAGAAAACAAAAAAACGAATTGTAATTCTTCATTTCCAAGTAAGAAACTTACAGTTTTTCCTAGATCACCAAAATAACGTTTTGTTCCTGAAAAGCCCTTCTTATCAATGCATTTACTGACAAACTTGAACATACCTGTCCCCATAAACATTAAAAATAAATCAGTGGGTAGATGCTAAGGAGCTTGATCCTACAAGGTTTTACAAGACTAGAATAGCTCTAACAGGAAAAACTATGATAAATTTTATGATATATGAAGGTGAAACATCATTATATACCACTGATGTTCTTATTTATCACAAAACTTGATGATTTGTTTTTAAAGGTCACATGTGTTTCATACAATAAAAACTATCATTGCGAGTGAGAATGTTTCCTTTTAGTTGGAAGAAAGAAAGCAACCAAACGAGTCCAAAATCTTTCAGAAGTTACACAAGATAGTTTGTTCCTCGCGGATGCTCAACGCCGAAGCAATAGGAGGCATTCCATGGGTATCTTATGATTCTTATCAACATCCACTGTAATGATCAACTCGTATCATTGATCCTATGCCCACTTAACCACCACCACAGATAGTTCAAACCTAGATCTTTCCCTTTCACATTTGTACATCTGTTGTTGAGCTGAAAAGACCTTGGTGTCATAAAAGTGCAGGTTCACACTTTAGAATCTTCATTTGAAACAATATCTAAGCATGTGGAACACATCCTGAAGCAATGATCATCACTCCACAGGAGGCGCCTTTCCAACACAACCCCCTCCCTCCCCTTCATTGGGAGTAGGGTGACACATCCACATAAATTCCTTCAAAGATTCTCTAATTTCTCTCCTTCCAGAGAGTCCAATAAATTGGATCCGGTGAGGATCAAACCGCTAAACTTTGGTACCATCCGCTAGAGTTTTTGTCGTTGAGTCGAAGAGGCCTTGGAATCAAAAGAATGCAAATCATACTTATATATCTACCATCGGTTGGTTGTCTAAGCGTGAGGGACACAGCCTAGCGCAACAATCGACGATGGCAAGGTGGTAAGTGATTAAAAAATATTAAATGAAAGGGATTACCTTTTAATCACTTACTATTTACTACTACTTGCTAAAACTGCATTTTATTCTTACACACTTTATACTGATTCAAAACACAAGCATTTTATTCTTCCATACTAATAGCAATTTATTCACCTGATGTACTTGCATATTATTCATTCAAACCACTAGCATTTTATTCAGATAAAGCACTAGAATTTTATTCACACCAAAGCTAAACTATTTATGTGCTAAAAGACGTACCACGCAGCACAGGTTTTATTGAAAGTTAAAATTTAACGACGACTTTGAAAATCAAAGACTCGTTTTTATTGAATTGAAAAACTTGAAATTCCACATTTATTATTCTTCAGTGTCTAATTATTGAACAGCCCTTAGTATGACACTCATTTCATTTTATTTTTGTAATATGTAAGGGCCTTTTTTATGTTATATAGATAAAGATTAATAGATTGAAGGTTTTTAGTTTAAGTCTACCCAAACACCACAATAAATAGGAGGAAAGGAGAGCAGGGGGTCCAAGGATTATGGCTGAAGAATTGAAGCAGATAGGTAATTGGTATCAAATGGCAGTACCTACCAGGGTGGGGGCCAAACAAAACCATTTGACGATGCATGAACAAGCTAAATCAAATTGTCTACCTATCCATTTGCAAAACAAAGCCAACTTACAGTGCTTGCTCTCCAATTTCTCTTGATTTATAATGAACTTACAAATAACCAAGCTTTGGTATGGTGCTTAGGTCAGGAACTAGACCTTGCAAGCTGCAGTTCCTTAAACTCCTGTAAAAACCAAACAAGACAGAAATAAAACCACATTCTACATGCACTATTCGAGATTTTGCACTACTTACAAGTGGCATAGTGGTTGTAAAATTTAAACAAGAACTGTTTTGATTACTTGAATACAAGTACCAGCTCAAAGTGCAAATGTTCCAACCAACGGTGCGACAGATCAGCGCAGCAGCAGCAGCAATTCAGCGTAGCAGCAAACAACAGCAGCAATGCGTAGCAGCAGCAGCAGCAATGCGTAGCAGCAGCAGCAGCAACAACAGCAGCACCTCAGCACAGCAGCAGCAGCAGCAACAGCGCAGCAGCGGCATCAGCAACTCAGCAGCAGCATCCGCAACAGCAACACAGCGCAGAACAGAGCAGCTCTGTTTTGCAACAGAGTGCTCTGCCAGAATTCTGCCCCTGTTTAGATGTGTCGCAACCGCAATTCCCCGCATCATCCAGGCCGCATACCGTCACTAGACAACAAAAATGTGGGTTCATTTGAGATTAACATTATGGTAACATGTGAGAGATTCATGGAGGCGATTCATTGATGTTGCCCAATCGAAGCAGTTTTTGCAATGCCATGTATTCCATGCAATCATTAGCACGTATAACAGACAGTCTCATTATTATTCTGGGCATGACAATTTCATATGCAACTGATTCAAGGATATCAGTCATATACAGACATGCAAAGATTGTATGAATCCATAACCAAGGATCAAACTGAAATATGAAAGCCATCAACGGCCTTCCAATTTAGAACTAATACCCTTCCTGGTTTGAAAAAAAATGAAAGAATCTGATCTAATGACAATGAGGATACCATCATCAATAAGAGGCTAAATTTGAAGCTTAAAAGCACATGGTTTTTGTTTTGCACCCCTGAAAGCTCAAGATGTCAGTTGTTCAAGCATGGAGTACAAAGGATATGATTTTAAAAGACATGGACTATACAAGATCTTCGCAGTTTTGTTTCTGAAGAAGTGAAAGGGTCTTATCCCACCCCCATTCCCCAGAAATTAAGGAAGAAGACATAAGCAAAAGAAGTGTAGGAAGGTAACGGACCTAAAGCATAGATCTAAAGCTCTTGCCAAAACGAAGTAAAAACATAACCAAAAACTGACTATCAGCCCCTTATAGAGTACAAAAGTAGAACTTTGTGCTTCAACCAGGTTACAATTAGACAAAAGGCTAAACTAGGCATAGGAGTAGTGATATAGCTTTTAGACTTCACGCTTACCTATTATCCTAGCAGTTAGTGGTAAATGAAACTGCTTGTATTTAGAAAAAGAAAAAATAAAGTTGAACAAAAATAAAAGAGAACGAGAAAGAACTTGTAAATATATTGGATTGATTCAAAGTGCAATATAAGGTATCTAACTTGAAAATCAATGAACGTGTTATCATGCTTACCCCAATATTAAACTTTTTCCGGACAATCCAAGCGTTTGACAGCAAGCGTCCTGGCACTAGGATGAAAATTTTGCCATAAATTCTGGACAATCCAAGCCCCAATGGACATAGCACTGGCGAAGGTCGCTTAAGCATGCAAAACTCCGATTACATCCTCCCATTTGGAGATTGAATGAGGATCAACCAAAAGTGCTGCATGAAATATTATCATGCATGTTCACAATACTGTTTAAGGGCAAATAACTGAGACCATAGATCTAGAAATTGTTAATTTGCCATATTACAGCTCATAAAGAAGGCAAAAAAGACAGCCAAAGCACATGGACTTTAGTCTCTCCATAGAAAGTATTTGAACCCAAGCGAGATGTTCACTCGATTCAAGAAAATATTGCCTTCCTATTTGGAATAAATTGCAAAGGGTGCTTTTATTCAGTTAATTCAACCGAATCATAGTGAAGTGATAGTAGGTTAGTGTGTGACTCGATACAATACCTGCATATGGTTGAGGTTATCCCAAGGGATCTTCTCCGTGACTAGCTCCCATAGTATTACACCATAGCTGTACACATCAGACCTAAAGGTTTCCAGGTCATCAAACAAACAGAACAAGAACATTTGTTGAGTCGTATAATTGCAAAATCAAAGATAGATATTTCTAAAACCTTAAAATTTCAACTTACTTCTCATCTGAGCTCTCATTACGAAGCACCTCTGGAGCCATCCATTGTGGCTATAAAAACAATAAGAGGAGGTTAAATAAACACTAGGTTGTTGCACAGATTACAACAGAAAGATCCAGACTATGATCATATTACGGCAAAGATGCAATCCAAAGAGAACTGTGTAGCTGAAACGAAGTTGTATGTAATATACCGTTCCTTTCCCCGTCTTTGATGTCAGGTATGTTTCATGTTTGAGACGTGAAAGACCAAAGTCACCAACCTGATGAAACGAAAAAGAAAGAAGACATGTTCTTCATTTTTTAAATAAATATTTAGGCGTAAAATTAGTCAAATGCACTCCCATAATTTTACTATGTCCAACACCTTGAGCGACTCCCATGCAGGACACACTTAAATGGGGTCTAAATCAAACTCATTAGGTGAATGTGTGATATGTCCAATGCTGCACACCCATGTTAGACATGGACCATGGACGCACGCGTTTGATCATGGTTAAGTAGAAAATGGCAGAAAAGGCCATTATGGACATTGTTCATAGATAAATTAAAACATACCTTCACTGTCCAATTTCTATCAACTAGTACATTTGACGACTTCATATCACGATGGACAACAGGTGGGTTGCAGTGATGAAGATAGTTCATTCCTCTTGCCTAGTAGATGTCAGTTAGAAAATTGATCAGTCTGGAGTAAACTCTTTGGGTTAGAAATACATAACCGGCTCAAAAGAGTAAGAAGATAGAAATATCAGATATCAGACAATCAATGGCTGTCACCTTCATAGAAAACTAATACTCACAATATCCAGAGCTATATGAGTACGCCGCCTCCAGTCTAGTCTAGTTGTTTTCCTGTGGAGCAACTGAAACAAACTCCCACTGCACTCAAAACAAGTGTAAACCTGTTACGTCCAAATAATTAAATAGTAAGGCATTTAAGAACAGAAGACAATGTAATATAAGGGAAACAGAGGAAAAACTTCAACTGCTCCCTATTTCAATGTTTTTCAAAAGAAGCGGAGAACCAACCGTGGAAGGAATTCTGTAACAATGCCAAGACGTTGAGATGAGGTTGCTGCCCCCATAAAGAGTAGTACATTAGGATGTCTAAGCCTCTTCATAAGTGATACCTTCATGAATATAAAATTTACATTCAAACCCCACTTCCATTTCATGTACGAGAGAGCAATTAATTACAAACTATTCTGAAAAAATATTTTCTGATGGCCTTAAACACCACAAAATACAGAGCACAATGGATACATATACAAGTTTTCAACACAGGTTATTTTCGTGGGTGAAAATCATAATCCAAAGACGAGAACAGAACCTTATAAGAATCCATATTTATGGGTTTTCACTTTATTTATGTATTGTTGAATACTGCAAAATCATCTTTTTAATAAATGATTTTATCCTGAACAAGGTCACCATGCATACATATAGCATTTGAGTTATTAGGACATGACCTTGTATAGTTGTTGGCATGAGATTAACAGATTGCCCGTGTAAATCTGCCCCCAAATTCAATTCTATATTCAGTGTATAATGTACAATATGGGAAATCACAATATGAATAATTCCTGGTAACCTTGAAATGTAGACTAAAGGGAAAGTAATGAAAACAAAAGTTGACATTAGAAGGCATGATCCTGACAAGTGGCTATTTGATCGCCATATTTCTCCCTAACAAATCCTTCTGCCCATTCTATCATTCAAACCATCAATTACACACTATCTTGGAAAATTATTCAATCCTCATTGTAAGCTTGTGTTATTAATTCATCAAACAATTACATTAATAGAACACGCTTGAAGATATGAACAAGGAAATTTTCTGAATGGCAAAACTAATCATGACTAAAATGCAGACCTCTTTCGTGAAAGAATGTAGAACATCATCTGTGAACTCTTGCTTGGAGAATACCTTGATTGTGACATCCTAAAAGAAGTAGAAATCATTAACACCAAGAACAACTACCACCAGTTCAGTATGATTCCCCGAGACATCAAATTATGAAAAAAATAAAAATAAAATAACATACCGAGCCATTCCAAAGACCATGATACACAGTTCCACAAGAACCTGCGAAGTTAGTCAAAATATTCAGATGTAGCGTCCCACAAGAATCTTTTAACATATAAAAGCAATGCCACAAACCAAATTGTGGATCAAAGATCAGGAAAACAAAGAATGGGAAGTACAGAAAACTACTACATTTATTGATTCTAGATTAGATATAACATGTTGAGAAATTATCATGTAAATTTTCTTGCAAAACTTGCATTCTACCAAGTTCAAAATCTATTATTATTGTGTAAATTTTCTTGTGCAAAAATAGTCTGTGACAATTAACAAAGCAGAAAATCTATTATTATTGCAAACCGATTATGGAAGAGATTATCACCTTGCCCAATTTGCAATAGATGTTCCTATTGGCCGTATCAACCCAAGAGGTGTAAAATTTCATGATGTTTTTGTGCTTCAAGGTCTTGAGAAGATGGATTTAACAGTAAAGCCTCTCAAGATCCTCAGGGCTCTGAAGTAAATCATACAGCTTGACTTGGTTCCAAGCCACTTCAATCCCTTCGAACTTATCAAAAGCTCTGTAACTGCAACACCCAAAACCAAAAAGGAAGAAAACCCACCAACATAGAACTAAATCAACATATACCCATCTCATAAAACTGCAAAAGTTCTCATAAAAAACAGAAATTTCTTCAAAATCTCAAAAAGGGATGAAAAAATAACAAATAGGGTTTTAAGTTTCTTACACTGTCTTTGAAGCTCCTTTCCCAAGGATCTCATTGTACTGAAAAACCAACAAAATTAGAACCAAATATCAGAAATGAAGAACATAAAGAAGAACCCAAACAAGCAACAAAGTAGAGATTTTTAAGTACCCTTCCATATCTTCCAGTTGGATCAACTTCAACAAACTCAGACTCACCCTCATCTGGTTCATATGGTCTCATCCCAACCATTTCTCTCTAAAAAGAGGTGAATCGAAAGAGGGAGGGCGACGGAGAGATGGAGGGAGCAATGAGGGAGATGAAGATAAAGATATGGAGAGAGCAGTGAGGGCGATTGAGAGATAGAGGGAGCAGTGAGGGAGATGGCGAGATGGAGGGAGCAGTGAGGGAGGGAGATGGAGATATGGAGAGAGCAGGGAGGGAGATGGCGAGATGAGGGAGGGTGGACATCGAGCGCCCAGTAAAACGAGGGAGGACAGAATCGAGCGCCAAAAATCCCGCCATTTTTTTGTAGCGTTTTCATTTTTGTTTACGCCAAAAATTTCATCTTTGATAGCGTATTTAGTAAAAACGCTATTAACAAATGCTATTATTGGGCATTTGTGTTGTAGTGAACCAGCAGATGAGAGGTACATTAGAGAGATTATTGGCATAACAGGTTATTCAAGAAGCTATGTTAGTTCATGTGTTCATACCTTACCCAGACGACTCAACAAAACAAAGACTTGGACTGTGGCCCTTAAGACCCTTATGTTGACACATAGATTGCTATTGGATGGTGACCCTGCTTACAAGCAAGAGCTATTCTATGCAACGCGTCGAGGAACTCGTATGCTTAACATGTCTGATTTCCGGGACAAAAAGAAGCATGGATCATGGGATTACTTTGCATTTGTGCGTACATATGCCTTATACCTTGATGAACAACTTGAGTTTCGGATGCATTTACGTAAGAAATTGGCGTCTCCACCTTGTCAGATGGACGGAAGAGAAGAAGAAGTTGAAGAAGAAGAAGAAGAAGAAGAAGAGATGGAGAGGACATCATCTTCATCGCCATCATTATCTTTGCAAAATATGCCTGTTAGAAATACACCTGTTAGAGACATGAAGGTAGAGTTCATTTTTACGAGGACTCAACACCTGCAGCAGCTTCTTGAAAGATTTCTTGCATGTCGACCAACAGGCAAGTTTTATAATTACTCATTCCTCATACATTTGAACTGATGTTACAGAACCGCCTGAATCTTTTGCACGTTTGTAGTGTATCAAGATGCATAAAACAATTTTCTTACACATCTAATCTTTACCATTTTGTTGCAGGAGAGCTTTATAAGGCTGCTGTTGAAAATTTGGCTTTTTTTAAAAATAAAAACAAATGTGTGTTTACTTGGTTTTGAACCCTGGACCTCCCTCTCCTATATTGATCTTTGAATCACTCTCTATTTTATAGTCCCATATCTACTATATATCTCTTTGAGGTAGAGTATATAAGAAGATAGTTAGGACTTGGGTTTGGACCCCTTGGGGGTACCACTCTTTTATGAGGAGGGGAGAGATAGGCCCTCGCGCCCGCCGTCCGTCCGGTCGGGCGGGGTTGGGTCGGGTCGGGTCATTTAGAGAGCAAAACATTTTTTTGCTGAAAATTTATTTAAACGAAAAAAAAATAAACTCTTGAACTTTTGAAGAGAACTGAATCAAGATACGATGTATTTGGACAGTCTCTCTAAATTACGTGTGGCGTAAGTCGCGGCGAGATTTTCTCTCCACGATTTGATCTTCTTCTCCACGTGATTGATGCATATAAAAAAAAGAGAATATTTTTCGTTTTGATTGTACGTTTTTTTTTCATCTAGAAAAACCATCTAGTTTTAGAGTTTTGAGGAGAAGAGAGAAAGATAGTCTTCTTTCGAAATCAGAAAAAGAGTGTTCTTTCTGAGTATATTGCAAACAGTCTTTACGTCTATTAAAATTCTTGCTGATTTCTTTCAAATCAGAAACAGATTGCAAACAGTCTTCGTGTCTACAACAATCAGTTTTTCGTCTATTAAAATTCTGCTTCTTGCTGATTTTCTTTTAAATCAGAAACAGATTGCAAACAGTATTCGTGTTTACAACAATCAGTTTTCGTCTATGAAATTTCTGCTTATTGCTGATTTCTTTCAATGGTATTGTTGATTCCGAGCAAATAAGGAGATTTAGGGTGATGGTATTGCATATATTTGTAATACAAGAATGCACACATTTGATGACACACAAGATTTGAGTTAATTGTTAAAGAAGTGAATCGCATATAGTTGGATATATATTGATTAGCGATGAACATTTAATATTCTGAACTCAATGCATTTCGTGAGCATAAAATTTTCTGAGTCAGGAGCTTAGGCTTCTTTTAGAAATTGATCCAACTGTTAGTAACAATAATATTCATTGATCTATATGCTTCACTTCCTACAAATGTTATGCACACACTATAAGTGAAGTTGAGTTATGACACTGACTTTAGCAATGGACTATTCCTTGCTCCAAAGGGATTCAAGGATAGGTTGCTAAACATTACCTTGATGTGAAAATGTTAGGAAAAGTTGTGCTCTATAAGCTTATTGACACACTGTTTTGTTATGCGTTAATTAGAGAGGATGATTCTGTGCATTTTGTTTTTGACTCTTATTCATGGTTATAGATTGAGTTATATCCTCATTATTCTCATGTATTAGTTATACACTCGTTGATTGGGAAAATCCTTCAATTGAGTTTGAGAATCTTTTCCTGTCATGTAACAAGCATAAAATGGAGTAGCAGCCATGTTTATGAAGGTTATATAAATCTGAAAGTAATAAATGAGGATATGTATGTATGAAAGCTTTGAAACATTGTTTTTGAAGAGCAAAACAAAATATATGAATGGGACGCTTTCCTCGTCTTGTACAAGTTGAACTATTCAAGGAAGTATATGTTATTGCCTTGTTGTTTCAATGTGTGTGTTAAATTAATTGTTATGGAACCCATTAGCCTAAACAAATTTTGTTCCAAGGATTGGAGGTTAATTTTGGTTGCACTATGTGTCTTTGTTACCTCGGGTGGTAGTTGTTGTTGTCAAATTGAGTTGGGAGCAGTTTTCTATGCAAGGATACAACCCCATGGTAACATTTGAAAAGTTTGGAAATAAGGTTATATTTAAAGATCCACATGATTTAGAGTCTTACAACTACGTTTACAATTTTAGATATCCTTATCTATAATGGTGGTTTTCCATGTTGTGTATTTTTAAAGATACTTTTATGGTGACTTTACTACCATATTGAGAAATCATATTAGTTTACATTATGATTAACGTAGTTAGAGATTGACATACATATACACATGTTGACAATGTAAAATGTAGTCTAAACTCTAAAACCATGGAGGACTGACTAGTGGAGAATGTGTATGAATAGAACACCATGCTTTAAAATTAAATTTCATAGAAATTTAATTAAAGGTGCTGTTCTTTTAGGCTTTCTGAGTTGGAATATCATGAAATCTGAATCAATAAATTCCATTTGAACATTTCGTGAGAAGTTAATAATATCATCTATGCATGTTACTCTTTAGAAAATGAGTATGCAGTTCTATGATAATTATGTTATGCATTTTGGATGATTCAGATTATTTTGGTGAGAACAAGAATTGATCTATTGTGCAAAATAGAATGCTTCTATTTCTCAATACTATTGATGGAAAGAAAACTTTGTGATTAATGTTATAGTTGATGTTTGATGTTAAGCTGACAAAAGGAGGATATAAGGAATCATTTGTATACAGATTGACCTGTGAATTTTGTTCTTAATGTCAATGCATAAATGATTTTGCTCAGACCATAAGTTGGTCGGACTTCCACATGAGGACATGAATTCTTATGGGAAGGATATGTTCTCATAATGATGATGTTGATGGCAATCTAGAACAATTCAAGCTATTGTTTGATTTTGTTGCGGAACTTTGTTATCTCTGCAACTATATTCCCAGAGAATGCACAAATCTAGCTTGGTGATTACATCAAAGTTTGAAAAATTCAGAAGCTGAATTTAAGGTACGTTCTCTAAATGATATTTGTGTTGATTCTTGAACTTTAAAGAAAATGAGAATAGCGAGGTGAATAGAATGGGTATTTTATTCAATATTCTCATTGTGTGGGTCCTTAATATTTGAATGCTCGGTCTGTTTCAGCTAACAAAAGGACCGTCATTTAATATGCATTCAAAAAGTGGCTAAACCTGCTTATGATAATAGTTAGAGGGACCAAAGTTCAAAAGTTCCTTAATGGAAAGCACACGCATATTTTTAACATTATACATGCTAAAAATATTTTGTGGATTTTGAGGTTTGTGAGAACATTTTTTGTGTTTCTCAAAGAATTATTCTTGAAAAAATAAATTTCATTTATTTTCGAGGTATAGTGGGGGTTATTTCGAGGAATAGTGGGGGTACATCCTCAAATAACGCGCCTATGATAATGAAACTGATAAAGCCACATAAATTGAGCTTAGGAGAAGTTATCGGAAATGAACTTCTAAAAACCTTGGCCTCGATTTCTATGTCTTTTCAGTCGAGGAGGATTCCCTTAGCTTTTAAGAAGTTTTATCCTCTATAGATGCAATTGAAAAGGTCATGAGGTACCTTAAGAAGACTAAGAACCTCGGATTACATAATCAGAAGTTTTCCGCTGTCCTTGAAGGATATAGCGATGCTGATTGGACCAACCTTTCAGATGACTCCATAGTCACCAGTGGTTATATTTTCTATATAGCTGGTGGAGCTGTTTCTTGGAAATCAAAGAAACAAACAATTCTGGCACAGTCCACGATGGAGTCAGAAATGACTGCACTAGCCACGGCTAGTGAAGAAGCAGGTTGGCTAAGAAACCTGCTAGCAGAGATCCCTTTATGGGAAATATTGATTCCAGCTGTCTTGATCCATTGCGATAGTACCGCGGCTATTGCAAAAATACAGAATCGTTATTATAACGGCAAGAAACGACAAATACGTCGTAAGCACAGTACGGTTAGAAAATTCTATCTACTGTACGAACTGATGCGAACTTGGCTAATCCTTTGACGAAAGGATTAGCTAGAGAGAAGGTTTTCAAAACCTCGAAAGGAATGGGACTATGGCCCTTAGTTTGATGAGTTATTCACGATGGTAACCCAACCTATAGACTGGAGATCCCAAGAAATAGGTTCAATGGGTAATAACAAGTCGTGAATGATATGATGTGAATCATGCTGACAAAATAGCAATCCCATTCCTAGATTAAAGCATGAATTCCTGAAGCGATAATAGGATGAGTTAAAAACTCTTAATGAGGTCTATACTCTATGTGGAGTGGAGTACCTAGCTACAGGAGTACTCTTGATAGACTCACCTAAGTGATTGTGGAAGTTTGGCCGCTTCCTATGGAATTTGTGGGCAAAATTCCTAGAGCCTTCACTATACTGGGATATACGTGCATGGCCGTAAAGCACGGGCTTTTTAGACTTCACCCTGGTAAGGTTGTGCGTGTAATGTTTGTTAGAGATAGATTTCAAAACTACGAGTTACTCTAGTATATTCTAAAGCATGAACACTACGCAAGAGTTCAAGTCGAAAGACACTTTTGTTTATGCACAATCTTATATTTTAAAGATTGCTCGATGAAAATTGTTTTAAAAAAATCCAAGTGGGGGACTGTTGAAAATTTGGCTTTTTTTAAAAATAAAAACAAATGTGTGTTTACTTGGTTTTGAACCCTGGACCTCCCTCTCCTATATTGATCTTTGAATCACTCTCTATTTTATAGTCCCATATCTACTATATATCTCTTTGAGGTAGAGTATATAAGAAGATAGTTAGGACTTGGGTTTGGACCCCTTGGGGGTACCACTCTTTTATGAGGAGGGGAGAGATAGGCCCTCGCGCCCGCCGTCCGTCCGGGCGGGGTTGGGTCGGGTCATTTAGAGAGCAAAACATTTTTTTGCTGAAAATTTATTTAAACGAAAAAAAAATAAACTCTTGAACTTTTGAAGAGAACTGAATCAAGATACGATGTATTTGGACAGTCTCTCTAAATTACGTGTGGCGTAAGTCGCGGCGAGATTTTCTCTCCACGATTTGATCTTCTTCTCCACGTGACTGATGCATATAAAAAAAAGAGAATATTTTTCGTTTTGATTGTACGTTTTTTTTTCATCTAGAAAAACCATCTAGTTTTAGAGTTTTGAGGAAAAGAGAGAAAGATAGTCTTCTTTCGAAATCAGAAAAAGAGTGTTCTTTCTGAGTATATTGCAAACAGTCTTTACGTCTATTAAAATTCTTGCTGATTTCTTTCAAATCAGAAACAGATTGCAAACAGTCTTCGTGTCTACAACAATCAGTTTTTCGTCTATTAAAATTCTGCTTCTTGCTGATTTTCTTTTAAATCAGAAACAGATTGCAAACAGTATTCGTGTTTACAACAATCAGTTTCCGTCTATGAAATTTCTGCTTATTGCTGATTTCTTTCAATGGTATTGGTGATTCCGAGCAAATAAGGAGATTTAGGGTGATGTGTATTCCGTTCATATACTGTGCAATTTTTGAACGAGACAGAGAAGATTCTGGGCTGTTTTATCCTGGGGACGGTGGGGCTACGAAACTGCTTGCACAATTTTGGGCAGAGCCGCGAAACGTCTTAAAGAGAGCGACCTAGTCCGCGACTCAACCCAAGCAAAATTGGTACATTCGCTCCTTTGTTTACAGCAGTTGAATTTTATACAGAAATTACAACAGACAGGTATGTTAAGAATGAATTTACTTCATAGATTTCCTTTGTTTAATTTCAAAGAATGTTTGCTTACATTAGTATGCTTAGTTGCATTTGCTATTGTTAGTATGCTTAATGTTTGGATGGAATTTATGCTTTATATTTGCATATTGGAATTTAACATTATACTAGCAAACATGGTCAGTATATGAGTATTTTTTTAATACTAGGGAATGTCTTACTGTGACATTTTAGTTGCTGCTCCGTATAATCAAATCTAACAGCTGCCAAAATTTCAAAGTTCACACAACTGCTAATAGTTTACAACAACTCTAGCTAATGATGCTTTTTGAATGACAGGACCTGCGAAGGAAAATCATGTTGTCCTCGTTGCTCTGTACCCAATGGTGAAGGAGAGCTTCACCATATATGACCACCTAACAGAAATAATGGGTATCCTGATTGAGCGTTTCCCTGAGCTACCTGTCCCAGATTGTGCCAAGGTCCAAGATGTCTTCTTCCGTATCTCTAAGCAATTTGATGAGCTCGACTCATTCTACAATTGGTGCAAGCAAGTTGGGGTAGCCAGATCTTCGGAGTACCCAGAGGTTGAGAGAATTGAATCAAGTTGGGGTAGCCAGAAAAAGTTGAAAAAGAGACGAAGAAAGAAGAAAGGATTGAGAAACCCAGGGAAGAAACTAAGCAAGAAGAAGCTGATCTATTGAACTTAAAACAGGACCAAGTGACAGGAGACCAACAAAGTGATATATTAGCTTTAGCATTGTTTGTTGGTGATGGTGCAACAACAGACTGGGTAGCGTTCCCAGAAAATGCAGAGAACTGGGAGATAGCATTGGTTGAAACACAGAGCAACCTGAAGAATCAGATGACGGTGCTTGGGGGTGGTTTCGACACACTTTTCCTAGAAGGGATGTACAATTACCAGCAACATTCAGGCAGTGGGGCCTTGGGAGGTGGTGGTAGTGCTAGCAGCATTGTTCCACAACAAAACCAGGTTTTGGCATTGCCAGCACCACCAACTTCTTCAGCTGGCGCTAATAATATTTCAGACCCCTTTGCCGCATCAATATCGGTGGCACCACCATCATATGTGCAAATCTCAGAGATGGAGAAAAAGCCGAAGCTGTTGGTTGAAGAGCAGATGATGTGGCAACAATATGCTAAGGGATGAGAGGGAGGATACAACAGAATCTCTTCTTTAACAGGGGAAAAGGACCCGAGGTTATACCAGAATATGGTATTAGCTACTGATGTCCCTATCTATTGTTAGAAAACAGTAATTAAGAGAGCAAATACATTTTATGGTTCAGTAGAGGGAATACAGTTTGACTTAGAAATATGTGCAACCTCAACCCAATTAATTTAATGGAATTGGATTCCATGCAATCAAACACAGTCTTAATGTTTTGTTGTTGAATTGCTTTTAATCCACTTTTTATATTGCTGCATAGAATAGGCTGGAAATCTTCTCGACGATTGTCACAAGCAATGGTTGAAATATATTGATAAGAAATAATCTGATTGGGTGTTTTCTGAGAGTCCCAACCCAAGGCTTGCCTCAATTAACAAATTAACAAGAAATTAAATTAATGTGTTGTTACATTAATGAGGTTGAATCAATTCCAAATTAGGATTAATATATTTGACTCGACTCGTCTTTAACTAAACCCCCCCTCCCCCCCATATATATATATATATATATATATATATATATATATATATATATTTAAATTGGGTCGTTGACCATTTTTATTTATTTATTTATTATTTATGTCCGAAGGCTACATGACTAACCCTATAGGGTTAACCAAATCAGGCCCGAAGGTTAGTCCATCACCTTCACCTTGCATGAAGATTCGTTTTGCTTCACTCCGGTCTAGTCCATCTAAGCAGCTGCATTCAATACCCAAAGGTTTATCAACGATGAAACAAATGTGCTCTTAATAATCGAGCGAAAACTCACAAAATCTAACTGGTGAGTATCGAATTTGCGACCTCTCACAAAAAGAGTGAATGTCCGACCAACTCATGAGATACAATTGATGGACATACCCCAACATATGATACTTGAATAAATGAGTTTTATAAAGGTTTTAAAGGGTACTTCGCTATTCACTAATTGAAATTTGACATGCCCCCCTAAACTAATGACATACCCCCTAAATAGAGGGAAATCCTTATTGGAGTTATCAAAGTTTTTTTAATGTGACCAGATTGCCCTCAGGTGTTTTGCACACGCCATTCCAAGAAATCAATCTAAATTTTATATCGCACATCTCGAGCAAACTCAAGGGGTTATGTGCTTCATCTTCTTCCCCAAACACCTCACCTCTTCCTCCCCCTTCTCACTTTCTTTCATTTTTTTTTATCACCCACCACTATCACCAACAACTCTCTATACCAGCAAGTCAATAAGAAGAAATTTAAGGTTGAATAAAACACAAATTAGGTTTATTTCATTGGACTGGGTGATGGTCTGTTTTAGGGGGTGTAATTCCCATAACGAATTTTAATAGATTGTGAGGAATTTTAAATCTAATGGATTTTAAATGATTTTGATGGATTTTAAAGGATTGAATGTTCATGAACTTTAAAGAATTCTAATGGATTTCAAAAGGGTATACAGAGATTATGCCTCTTCTTTGAGTAAAGGATTTAAATTGGGAACAAGAGTTTCTTTTAAAATTCGTCACCATGTACCCAGGCCGCAGTTTGTGATGAGTGCAACAAACCAAAAGGAAACCGTGGGATTGGTTTGAGATGCATTTGCCATCCACCCCAGATTCTGCCTCTTGTTTTGAGTGAATGATTTAAATTGGGAACAAGAGCTTTCTTCATACAAGGTTTGTTGACATTGCTGTCACAGCTCCTTCCGCTTGAGACATTTGTTGTCACTGCTCTGGTTGATAGCTAAACAATTAAGCAATTGTAACTGTTGTATATGCTGTAAAGAATTCAAATTAAAAGATAGAAACGAAGGTACCAATTGTTCTTGGGTTGAGTCGCGGACTAGGTCGCTCTTTTTAAGACGTTTCGCGGCTCTGCCCAAAATTGTGCAAGCAATATAGTAGCCCCGCCGTCCCCAAGATAAAACATCCCAGAATCTTCTCTGTCTCGTTCAAACAATTGCACTGTTGATGAATGAAATACTATCCACCCTTAATCTCTTATTTGCTCGGAATCACCAATACAATTGATATAAATCAACAACAAGCAAAAACTCTTCTTTGATTGAAATGCTAAACGAAAACGTTTTTTTTTCTCTAATTTCGAAAGAAGAACTCTTGTTTTTGCAAAGTTTTTTGTTTTTCTCTTCTTGTATTTTTAACTCTAAGTCTGTATGGTATTTATAGGGTGAATCCCATCTAGATACATGGACAGAATCCCGTCTAGATTCAGTCCATCGTCAGACATTCAAAAATTTATTTTCATTTAAATAAATTTTCAGCAAAAAGAATGGGTTGCTCTCTAAATGACCCGACCCGACACGACGGACGGACGGCGGCGGGCGCGAGAGTCTATCTCTCCCCTCCTCACAAAAGTGTGGTACCCCCAAGGGGTCCAAACCCAAGTCCAAACAATCTCCTTATAAACTCTTCCACAATGAGTTGTATAGAAGATGTTGACTAAAATTAGAGAGAGAGAGATCTAGAGATCAAAATTAGAGAGAGATCCACGGTTCAAACCCAGGTTCACACCCATTTTTATTTTATTTTAAAAAACCATATTTTCAACAATCCCCCACTTGGATTTTTAAAAACAATTTTCATCGAACAATCTATAAAATATAAGATTGTGCATAAGCAAAAGTGTCTTTCGACTTGAACTCTTGCGTAGTGTTCATGCTTTAGATTATTCTAGAGTAACTCGTAGTTTTGAACTCTATCTCTAACAGACATTACACGCACAACCTTACCAGGGTGAAGTCTAAAAAAGCTCGTGCCTTACGGCCATGCACGTATATCCCAATATAATGAAGGCTCTAGGAATTTTGCCCACAAATTTCATAGGAAGCGGCCAAACTTCCACAATCACTTAGGTGAATCTATCAAGAGTACTCCTATAGCTAGGTACTCCACTCCACATAGAGTATAGACCTCATTAAGAGTTTTTAACTCTTCCTACTATCGCTTAAGGAATTCATGCTTTAATCTAGGAATGAGATTGCTATTTTGTCAGCATGATTCACATCATATCATTCACGACTTGTTATTACCAGTTGAACCTATTTCTTGGGATCTCCAGTCCATAGGTTGGGTTACCATCATGAATAACTCATCTATCTAAGGGCATTAGTCCCATTCCTTTCGAGGTTTTGAAAACCTTCTCTCTAGCTAATCCTTTCGTCAAAGGATCAGCCAAGTTCGCATCAGTTCGTACATGATCCACTCTCACAGCACCAGTAGACAAAAACTCTCTAACTGTATTGTGCTTACGACGTATTTGTTGTTTCTTGCCGTTATAATAACGATTCTGTATTTTCGCAATAGCCGCGGTACTATCGCAATGGATCAAGACAGCTGGAATCGGTCTTTCCCATAAAGGGATCTCTGCTAGCAGGTTTCTTAACCAACCTGCTTCTTCACTAGCCGTGGCTAGTGCTATAATCTATGACTCCATCGTGGACTGTGCCAGAATGGTCTGTTTCTTTGATTTCCAAGAAACAGCTCCACCAACTATATTGAAAATATAGCCACTGGTGGCTTTGGAGTCATCTGAAAGGGTGTTCCAATCAGCATCGATATATTCTTCAACGACAGCGGGAAACTTCTGATAATGTAATCCGAGGTTCTTAGTCCTCTTCAGGTACCTCATGACCCTTTCAATTGCATTCCATTGCTGTATACTAGGTCTATTGGTAAATCTGCATAGTAATCCCACAGCATAAGCTATGTCGGGTCTAGTGCAATCGGTAGCATATCTAAGACTACCAATGATGCTCGCATACTCAGATTGTCTAACACCGTTACCGGTGTTCTTGAACAACTTTACACTAGAATCATAAGGAGTACATGCAGGTTTAGAGTCAGAGTAATTATATTTATTTAGGATCTTCTCTATATTGTGTGATTGATCCAAAGAAATTCCCTTTTCAGACCTAGTAATCTTGATACCAAGGATTACACTTGCTTCTCCAAGGTCTTTCATATCAAAGTTCGCACACAATAAAGCTTTCACTTTATTCACGGTAGGGATATTAAAATCAAAGATAAGCAAGTCATCCACATATAGACATATAATAGTGCAAATGCCATTTTCAGCTTTATAGTAAATGCATTTGTCACTTTCGTTCACTTAAAAGTCATGTGCGATAACAAGATTATAAAAATTTCCATGCCATTGTTTTGGAGCTTGTTTCAAACCGTAAAGTGATTTATCTAGTTTGCAAACTTTATGTTCTTGCCATGAAATAACAAAACCTTCAGGTTAGTCCATGTAAATTTCTTCTTCCAAATCGCCATTAAGAAATGCAGTCTTAACGTCCATTTGGTGCAATACTAGATTATGTATTGCAGCAAGAGAAATTAACACTCGAATAGATGTAATCCTGGTAACAGGAGAATATGTGTCAAAGAAGTCAACATTTTCTCTCTGTCTATACCCTTTGGCTACGAGACGAGCCTTGAACTTATCAACATTACCATCGGGTTTCAATTTCTTCTTAAATACCCATTTACATCCTATTGTTTTGCAACCTGGTGGCAAGTCAACTAAATGCCAGGTTCTATTAGACTCAAGAGAGTACATTTCATCATCAATAGACTCTTCCAAAAAATTGGCATCTATAGAAGATAAGGCTTCTTGAAAACTAAGGGGATCCTCCTCGACTGAAAAGACATAGTAATCGGGGCCAAAGTTTTTAGAAGTTCGTTTCCGTTTACTTCTCCTAGGCTCAGATTCTGTGGCTTTATCGGTTTCATTCATCCTGATCAAGGGCACGTTATTTGAAGATGTACCCCCACTATTCCTCGAAATAAAAGGAAATTTATCTTCATAGAAGTCAACGTCGTTTGATTCTATAATAACTCGATCTTTAAGATTATAGAATCAATGAGCTTTGCAGTTCGTGGCATATCCTATGAATACACATTCATATGCCCTACTAGCAAGCTTATTCCTTTTAGGATCAGAAATTCTAACATAAGCTAAACAACCCAAAGTTTTCAAATATGACAAATTTGGTTGTCTATTTTTCAAGATCTCATAAGGAGAGGTTTTACTTTTCGATTTGGGGACTCTATTTAGCACGTAAAAGACCGTCAAAATAATTTCTCCCCACCAGTACGATGCAACACCAGAGTTAAGCAAAATGACAACTACTAACTCAGTAAGAGTTCTATTTTTCCTTTCAGCTTTGCCATTCATCTCAGGAGAATATGGTGCAGTTGTTTCATGAATAATTCCTTGAGAATTATAGAACTCTATGAAAGTACTGCTGTCATATTCAGTGCCTCTATCACTCCTAAGTTTCTTAATCTTTCTATTATATTGATTTTCAACTTCAGTCAAAAATAATTTAAACATGTCAAAGGCTTCACTCTTATTTTTCATTAAGTAGACGAAGGTATAATAGAAACAATCATCAATAAACGTAATAAAATAACGTTTTCCATTTCTAGTCAAAATACCATCAAGTTCACATATATCTGAGTGTATCAAATCTAAGGGTTTAGATTCTCTAACAACATATTTATGTGGTGTTTTTGTTATCTTAGCTTGACTACAATAGTTGCACTTTTCAAAATCATTTAAGAACAATTTTGGAATTAGTCCTAAGTTACTCATGTTTTTAATAATACGCTTATTAATATGACAGAGTCTAGCATGCCAAATATTAAAAGTACACAACATGTAAGCAGAACTAGAAATTTTATTTGCATCAATATTTAACTTAAACATTCCATCAGTAGCATACCCTTTCCTTACAAATACATTATTCTTTGTGATAGTATATAAATCAGCCCCTATAATTTGAGTAAACCTAGCCTTGTTCAGAAGGTAACCAGAGACTAAGTTCTTCCTCATCTCTGGAGTGTGCAAAACATCCTTCAGGATAATAGTCTTTCCAGATGAGTACTTCAGTTCTACTGTTCCAGTTCCAGCAACTATAGTGGAGTGGGAATCACCCAACAACACTTTCTTATCTTCAGCTTCAGAATAGGACTTGAACATTTCTCGATCATTGCAGACATGTCGAGAAGCACCAGTGTCAACCCACCATCCCTCGGATCCACCAACAAAATTGATCTCAGAGATCATGGCAATAAGTTGGTCTTCGGTTAGGTTCGCCTGAGGTGCAGGGCGAGATCCGTTCCGGCAGTTCCTGGCCATATGCCCTGGCCTACCACAGGTGTAGCATAGGAACTGTGCTGATTCAGTCCTTGAGGGGCGTTTTTGTCCATTCTGATTTTGCGGAGGATTCTGATTCTTTTGGTTGCGGTTCTAGTTGTTCCGGTTCTGATGGTTCCGATTTTTATTTTGACTCTGATTTTTCATAGTCTTTCCACTGGGTTTTAGAGCCACAGGAGTAGATTTCTTTGGGTTTGAAATAATCAGAACTTCATCTTTCTGATCTTGTTTTCTGGCTTCTTCCTCAATACGAAGTCGGGTAATCAGGCTTTCTAGGGAAAACTCTTTGGTTTTATGCCTAAGGACATTCTTAAAATCTTTTCAGCTAGGGGGCAATTTTTCTATCACAACAGCTACTTGAAATTGCTCATCTAAAGTCATCCCCTCAGATATAATTTAATGAGCAATCATTTGAAGCTCGTGTGATTGAGTTTCCACAGACTTGTCATCAGTCATTTGGAATTTTAGATAACGACTGACATCATATTTCTTTGTGCTAGCCTCCTCAGTGTCATATTTTTTTCTAAGAGCTTCCCAAATATCCTTAACGTTTTTTTTTCAGATAACATTTTTTTTTCTTTCTAATTTCGAAAGAAGAACTCTTGTTTTTGCAAAGTGTATTGTTTTTCTCTTCTTGTATTTTTAAACTCTAAGTCTGTATGGTATTTATAGGGAGAAAACCGTACAGTTGAAATACGAAATACAGGGTAGATACATTAGCATAAATCACGTGGAGAAAGCAATTCAAAACGTGGAAAATGTGAGAGAAAAAATCCTGGCGCAACTCATGGCAAACGTGTGATTTAGGAAGACGTCTAGATACATGGACAGAATCCCGTCTAGATTCAGTCCCTCGTCAGACATTCAAAAATTTATTTTCATTTAAATAAATTTTCAGCAAAAAGAATGTGAGCAAAAAGAATGGGATTCCAAACCCAAGTCCAAACAATCTCCTTATAAACTCTTTCACAATGAGTTGTATAGAAGATGTTGGACTAAAATTAGAGAGAGAGATCCAGAGATCAAAATTAGAGAGAGATCCAGGGGTCAAACCCAGGTTCACACCCATTTTTATTTTCTTTTAAAAAACCATATTTTCCACAGTAACATGTCCTTCATACAAGGTTTCTGAATGCTCCCAAACTTCTTCGGGCTTATGAACAACTTACCAGCTTTTCTATGTTTCCATAGTTTCAGCCTGCGTGTCAAGTTATAAAGCTATTAGTCTACTTTCAAAAGTAATTGTTGGAGTACAGAGAGTTTCAGTTAGAATGACTAGGATATTAGAACATGTGGGAGGGGAAAAATCATAAATTGTGAAGATAATTCTTGCAAGGCCTGAGAGATTATGTAACCTCTTGCCTTCTGCCTTTATGTTATCCTCTCAAAAGGGTTTCACCAATACATTTTTGATGTTATAATCATCATCTTTGATCTCTCCATTGCTTATCTATTCATCCACCATAACAAGCAACATATCTCTTCTACTTCTACAAGAGAAGATACAAGGCAACCGAAAGCCAAGCCCAATTCCTAAACGAGTTAAAGATCTCATATTTTCTTAACATCCCATTTTCTGACCTTGCTCAAGTATAACTCATATCGATAGAACTCTACAAAGCTACTCAAAATCTCTAAGGAAACCTCTATCCACCTCACATTATTATATCAACCTTTCTACCGAAATCACCAAAAAGACCCAATGCTCAAGCTCCACTCAAAGATCTGAACCCTTTTTTCCAAATCTACATACCCAAACCACTGATCCTGCTAGAAATTTATTCAAACAAGCATCCCACACTTCCAGTAAACTTCATAGCACAACTTTCTCATCTCTATGATTCTCCTACAATTAGATTAAGAAGCAGCACAACCCCTCATTGGGGTCAACAAAGAAGAGTTTTGAAATCAACCCTTAATGTAAAAGTTGAAAATATCATCATGACCTCACAATCAAAATGTCACGCCCTGATTTATTGAAGAAAACGACAATCTCAAAATTTACGTAGGATTATTCGTTTCCCCAAAACTCAGGACGTGAAAATTTCAATAACAACAGAACAATTAGCAGCAACAACTAAAACATAGTTTGGAAAATTGAAACAAACTAAAAATAATCTAACCAGCAAACTCTGTTGTTGCTAGCCCCACTAACATAACTCTTGTAACGCTGCTAAAAAATCTTTAAACATGAAAGGCTAGTCGGCTACATTTCCAAAAGAATGTACTTAAGAAGCAAAAACTCACTTGGGTCAGCAATAAATGAACAACCACACAAATAGGGTGTCATGCAAGAAAATCACAGTTCAAAGAATTTAGTTCCTCTACGAGGCAATCATGTCATCCTAATAAACAAATATGCATTTACTTGTACTTACACGTAGATGTTGGCTATGACAAGTCTGACCTGCAAAAATATTAGTGGACTTGCCATCTTTCATGAAAAATGTTATAAACAATATAAATGTAATTTATTAATTAAAACAGTCATTTTCGTACATTATTTGACTTAAGTATATTATTCATTTTTATTGAATTGATTACGTAGACGATACCATTCGCACCACCTCTGTGCCGAACATACATGCCCGTATGTCTCTCTCATATAAAGGAGGACTTCTCCATCATCCATGCTCAAGTGGGGACACATCACATACATGCACGCATCACCGGATACCCCTAACTATATGAGTATAATAAAAGCCATTCTTGGGCTATCAATGCCCATAAAGTCACGTCACATTTTTTACAGATAAATATCAAAGCCTATCTTAGGCATAAAAATTCACATTATTTCCGCAAGACTAACCCGGAGGTTATTTTAGTTTTTTTAAAACAAATAGGCGCCTCACATCCGTAAGACAATCCAAAGGTTATTTAGTTTCTCTATAAGAGAGGGGAAATCACAAACAACAAAGTAGTGTGGTAGTTCTAAGGGTGTGTTTGGTTGCACACATTTCGTGGGAATAGGAATCCTATTCCCACTTGGAATAACATTTTGATTGTTTGTTTGGGATTTTACTGGTGGGCATGGGATGCCATCACATGCCATAGATTAACGCCTCACTCGTATTGGGAAAACAATTCACGGGTCTCGATATGCTTGTTCTTCCTCTCGATCAGTTGCTCTTCCCATCGACCAGTTCAAGGGTTTGTTCTCCCTATCGAGTGACTAGGAGAATGATCTGTTGTTCTTCATTTCCTTATCTGCTTTTCCTCTCCGATCCTTGCTCTTCCTCTTCGATCCTTGCTCTCACTCGATTTGCTCTTCATTGCCAAGCCAAACCAAACCAGATCTGACTCCTACGTCGCCTATCTCACTGATCGACTGCCCACTCGTTTGTTCTCTCTTCTTCTCATCTTATTCGTTGGCTGATCTCCACCTCCAACACAATCTTTGCTTCTCATCAAAGGTAAATTATATTTCCTTGTATTCCCGTCTTAGATCTCTTTGCATCCAGTGTTTTGTATGTTGATTTGTCTCATGTTTTTGGTAGGAAGTTTTGTGTGCGCGTGTGAACGTTTCAAGCGAAGAGAAACTATGTTTACGCTTCTTTCAATTTTTATTTTTCTTCGTAATTTTTGCACTCACAGAGTACTCATTCAGGTACAGATTTCGTCCTCTTCATCTTCTTCATCTAACGATCTATCAATTTGGCTTGATTTTTTGTGAAAAAAGTTTCAATTTTGGGTTCAATTTGGGGATTTTGAAGATCAATTAGGATTAGTGGTGTTTGAATTGAATGGGTTAGTGAATCAAATCATTTGAAGTAAAGGGTATGTTCTAGTTTTGAAGAATAATATGGGAATAGTATGCTGCATTTTGTTGTTTTGAGGGTGTGAACACTGGTTTTGTATGTAGATGTATCATTTGTCTTATGTTTCCTTGCTATTGTTTTGTTTGATTGTTCCTTTGTTAACATAAATTTTGCAACAATTCTATTTGAATCCTGCTGATAAAATCTCCTAGCCAAGAGTCTAATTTCTTTTATTACTCTAGTACTTTGCCAAGGAGCAATAGCAGCTTCATTAATAATCCTCACAGCCTGCAACAAGTCAGCATGCACCCAAACACACCCATTCTCTACCTGTCCCAGAATTTTGATTAGTGTTGAGATGATGACTATAATGATGATTGATGATCACGAGAAAATCTGATTTTTTGGAGTGGCTCATCATCATATTGATTGCAGTTGAGATTCTCATATTTGTGTATGATATAGCCCACAGGTCTGTTTTGTGATAGCTTCTCTACAACATTTTGACGAAGCTGGAGAAGCTGAAATGCAATCAACACCGATAATACGGGGGCCTGTACTGTTTGATTGATCTAGTTATGCTGCTAATTTGCTGCAATTCTTTTTAGTTGCATTTTAGTCACTCTTAAGTACTCGTGTATAATAGGATTAGAAAGGTCATCAGTGAGTGTGGTATCAGTTTGTGGAACATGTTTACAAGTTGTACATATATTATAACTTTCCGCGAGCAAAGAACCTTGAATTTCAAATGACTGCATGGATATAACTAGAGCCATATGTTGTGTGATTTTGTTGTTTATGTGATCTTTGTGTGAATATGCATGGGACTCGGGAATGCACACAATTTTTGACTGGACTTGCTGCCTGTGAATTAAATAATCTTTAGTTTGAATTGAGCCACATAACCTGATCATAGAGTTCAAGATAATTGCAAGACTTGTTCAACAATATCAATTAAAAAAAAACACAGTTAACTAAAATAAATCATTTTTCCATGTTCTGTCCCCATTGTGGACATGCAAGCTTTTTGCTGCTTGAAACTAAATATCTGAGTTTGTAATAAACATGTTATTATGTCTTTTGTCTTTACGAAAAACTCTTGGGCGCTTTGATATGGATTTATGTTTGCTACTCAAGGCTTGTTTGAGATTGAAATTCGTTCGTAGTTAGGTACTTTAGCTTGAATTGTGTGGTTATGTTTATGTAGCTGAGCTTGAACAGCTCTGGTGCTTCAGTTAGATACTTTAGCTTGTGTTGTGTGGTTATGTTTATGCAGCTGAGCTTGAACAACTCTGGTGCTTTAGTTAGGTACTTTAGCTTGTGTTGTGTGATTCTTCTTTATTTTACAATAGATATGTTGGAATTGAATTGACCTTCTAGGTTAAATTTTGTGCAGGAAAGGTCTTTCCGAAAAGGTGCGGCGCATGTGATCGCTATGGTTGCAAAATTTGATGAGTACACCAATGATTGGCTTTATTTCAGGGAGGGGACTGTACTACCAAAGTAATCGTTCTTTCACTCTTTTTTCATTCTTGAATTCATGAATGAATGGTTAGACTTGTGAAAGTTATGTCTTTGTGGGTTCCCCAAATTTTTAGAGTAGCCATCTACTAGTTCACAGCCAGGCCCCGCTACAGAAGGAAAAGTTCCACTCATTCAACAAAAAATTCTGTTGGAGTAAGTCGTAGGAGAAAACCTGATGTTATTTCTAATGAAGCACCAGCAATGCTTGTGCCAAATTTAGTCCATTCATATTCTGTTCGAGAGGCAATGCAAGAAGTCCAAGCTGTTTAGGTGTGATTTATATTTGGACCTCGCAAGCATTCCTATTTTTTTTCATCAGATAGTTCTTGAATTGCAAGTTAACTCATAGGCTTGGAGAGCCCTTTTTTCTCTTATGATTGTCAGGCAGTAATGGTCATCCAAGAGGTATCTACACTGATTCGACTCTTTAACTTTGGTAGATCAGAAGAAAAAAATGGATACAAATATTAAGTTTTTAAGGGTTTTATCTTTAGATCACACAACCTGCATTCAAATAACCGATGTGTTTAGTTTTAGATAAATTGATACACCTAGAGTGAAACCGATAAACAAGCAATGTATGCCCCTCTTATCTGTGATGGTTGTATGTAGAAGTTTTACTGGGCTCCTACCAGAGAGGACCGTATTGGTGTCTGCAAGGGTTTCTTTCGGACTGACAATGTTGCTGAGGAAGACGTTGTCAAGATTGTTGATTCCTTCCCTGGCCAATCCATTGGTAAGCTAGCTTCACCATCTAGATGGGAAATGTTGTAATGTTGTAAATTGTAATGCAATAAGTATTGTTACAGTGAGTTTACTATGAATAATGTTAGTGAGTGCACTTCTTGGCAATGCTTTAGTTGACATCAGCAAATTGCAGTGAGTATGTAACAATATATTCTTGGTAATGCTTTAGTTGCAATTGCATTAGCAAATTGCAGTATGTAACACTACATTCTTAGCCAAGTTGGCATTGTTACAGTGAGTATGGAACAATATGTTCTTGTTATTCTCGGTATTGTTACTGTTATTTTCGGTATTGTTACAGTGAGAAACTTGTATAAACAAGAGATGAAACCTTTAACGACATATGAATCAATACCAAGAATATATTCATATACTCATTTTGGAATTGGACCGTTCCGAACGGTTCGAGTTAGGTTCGGTCTCAATGTTCAAAATGAGGGAATCCGGACTGGACCGAATCCATTAAATTTAAACGGTCCGAGTTAGGTTCCTCAAATTTTGAAACCGATCCGGACTGTGCCCACCTCTATTTCTCATTGAAAGATTTAAGCAGATGTCGGGTTTAAAATTATACTATAAGGATGTTTTGCAGGAAGCAAAATCAAAAACATATTCTAATTTATATATAAAAGTAGAATTATGGGATCTTCATAGTTAAAAAAATAATAATAAAAATAAATAAATAAAAAGATTCCCATGATTAGTTTTAGGCAACCAAACACTCACAATAGGAATTGGAATCCAATTCCCATGGGCAACCAAACATCAAAGTTGGTCAAGTCCATGGCATGGGATGCCATGACATGGGATGCCATGACATGGGATGTCATGGAATGAGATTCCAATTCCCACCTTAGGATCCCATGCCATGGACTTGACCAACTTTGATGTTTGGTTGTCCATGGGAATTGGATTCCAATTCCTATTGTGAGTGTTTGGTTGCCTAAAACTAATCATGGGAATCTTTTTTTTTTTTAATTATGAAGATCCCACAATTCTACTTTTATATATAAACTAGAATATGTTTTTGATTTTGCTTAAACCCATACTTTGTGACCTGTTGCTGAGTACGAGGGCGGACAATTAGAAGATAACATTTCTTTTATCAATAAAAAGAGCTTCTAGACCTAGTAATAAAAAAATGAAATAAAAAGGCAGGTTGAGATGTGAATGTGACCCACACAAAAAACAGCTACTACACCACCCAAACAGTCTCAACAAACCAACCCATTCCATGAGGTTCTAACACTATACTTGAATTTGACAACAACGATGTCACATCTACTCTTTACTCTGCAACCATCCACCTTCAGTGTGTCTCTCAAAGTGTCCCTTATCAACAGAATCAAAAGAAGCCCACCTCACCTTTAAGTCTTTGTCTAATAGTTCAAAAATAATTTCATCTCTACTCTACAATCCTCCACCTTCGGCGTTGATTCTCAAAGTGTCTCTTATGATGCTCGTGCCATAACCTCCAAGACTGACAAATAAAGATCTCCAGGAGTGTTTTAGTTGTTTTGTTCTCTTACAGAGATGGCTCTTCTGATGAGAAGCTTGGGGTAAGTTGGGTCACATCTTCTGAAGGCCAAAGAAGCAGCTGCAATGGAACCAAACTTGCAAGACCCATAGCTCCAAGACCTAGAAATTTTTCAGAAACACATCTCTGATCGGTTTATTGATCTCTGCGCATCGACCCCAGACTTGGGTTTGCTCTCAATCGAATGGCTTAGAACCCTTCTTGATATCTTCCTCTGTTGTGAAGCAGAGTTCAAGGCTGTATTGGTGCTTCATTGAGATCCTACCCATGTTACAAAACAAGTTTCGAATGGAGATCCGAGGATGGAGAGAGCTTCCAATGGAGCTTCGAGTGGAGATCTGAGGGTATGGAGTGCTTCAAATGTAGATCTGGGCATGGAAGGAGCTTCGAATGGATCTTCGAAAGGGAGATCTGAGGATGGAGAAAGCAAAAACAGAGATAGCTTCGAATGGAGAGAGGCGAGAGAGATTTGGGTTTGGTTTGGCAACAAAGAGCGAGAGATAAAAGAGACCGTGAATTGTTTTCCTCGCTGAACCAAGGCGTCCGATTCCCACCAATGGTGGGAATCTATGGCACGTGCTGCCATCCCTCACCCACCAATAAAATCTCAAACAAACACCCAAAATGCTATTCCAAGTGGGAATATGAATCCTATTCCCATGGAATGGGTGCAACCAAACACACCCTAAGTGATACAATTCCAGATAATAAAAATTTAAGGAATCATATCTTATCAATATCATTTATTGTAATATCTCAATTTTCTGCCACAATGACATTTTGTCATTCATATATCAATTACATCAGTATCCTTTAGGGAAACATATCATTTGACATCTTGTCGATAATAAATAATTTCATCATAGTATTCTCCAATTATTTTGGGGCAACCATCATTTTCCTATAAAAACTTTCTTTAACAAAACGTGGATCAAAGCCCATGCAATAAAAATAATTTATACTTCTTACCAAAGCAATTTGCATAACAATCAAAATTCAAGTCACAATACAAATACAAATATTTATCCACATAATAATACACATACCCAAATTCATCTCATCAATGATAAATCCTCAATTTAATCTCAATGTACACATTTACATTACCATCATCCAAAATTTTAAATCTTATAACATCAACCCCAACAGTAACTCATAATTTATTTTTCAGGATTTATAAACCCATTCCAAAAACATAATCCATCGTCTTTTAATACCAAAATTGATAAACCCAATCAAATTATAACTCATTTTATTAAATTCAAAAATTGATCATCCTAATCAAAACATAATTTATTTTCTAAAATTCCAAAATTTATAAGCCCAAACAAACCGTAACTCACCCTCTTTAATACCTAAATTTGATAAGCATAAACCAACCCATAAATCATTAAATTTAAGTCCAACCCACATATATATTCAACTAAACAGCTTTGGGCCTAACTATTTAGTTCGGCCCGTAACAATACCCAATTCCTGAATTTCTGAACTCAATTCCAATTCAATTTGAGAACTCAATTCAAATCAATACCCAATTTCAAATCAAATTATTACCCAATTCCTGAATTTTTGAACTCAATTCCAATTCAATTCAGAACTCAATTCAAATCAATACCCAATTTCAAATCAAATTAGTACCAAATTCCTTATTTTCTGGATTCAATTCAAATCAGTACCTAATTCTTTACTTTCTGAACCTATAAGCCCAATTCCTTCAGCAACCCATATCTTTTATTTTCAGAACTTATAAGCCCAATCCAGACAACAACCCATACTCATTATAAGTCAAATACACCATCCAGATCCATTCCGTAAGTCTAGACCATATCCTACATCTTATAAGCCTAATTCCATCAATATATTAAAAACCCAATTTAACCAAGATAATTTCATTCCAATTTTTAAATCAATTAACAATAAAATAATTCTATTCCAATTCTATTTCATCCTTTAATCATTCCTCAATTAATCACCATTTCACAAAATACAACTCTTAACAATTTATCAAACTTACTCCATATGTCAAGTCTAACTCATTATTATGCCTAATAAAACAAATAACATGTACAACACTACTAATCAAATACATTATATAAAACGCTCTAAAACAATAACTATTTATACTATTGTGTTTTCCTTTATCTAAATTAATCTAAACCCAGACTTGTACTATTCTACAAACTCCATATTTCCCATCAACTACACTCATAAATATTCATAGATTATTTTAAAATAAATATAAAGAGAATGAAGAAAAACTCACCTATTTGATCACGTAATGAATATCACAAAAGCCGCATTGATCTAAACTCCCGCAAAGTCGAAAATCACAACAAAGATGTGAATACCCAATCAATTTCTCGAGCAAAAACACATGCACATCCCCACACAAGCACATGTCATATCCCCTTATCTTTCTTTCTTTATTTATTTATTTCTCTCTTCTTTATTTTCTTCATTTATTTTTCCTTCCCTTCTTATCTTTCTTCTCTTCATTTTCTCTTCTTCAATTTCTCATTCCCTTCCTATCTTTTGTCTTCTTCTTCATCATCTCTATTTCTCTCTCTTTCCTTTTCTTTTCTCTTCTATTTTTTTTCTTCACTCCAAGCACCATACGACCAAAAAGAATACTTAAACCCAAAGACATCCCACTTAGGGTTTTAAGTAGGTAGTTATGTTTGTACCCCTTCTAGTTGCCACTCCAAATTAAGTCCATAGATGAGTATAAACCCATCACAATTAAGGTTTAAGTAAATATTTATATTTGCACCCATATATATATATATATATATATATATTTAAACTAATCATATATAACTAATAAAATATTACATGAAATAATAAAAATGCACTATTTAGCCACCAAATATTTGGCTATCACTAGAATACTAATTTTGTAAACCATGCATTAATAATGTGCAAATAAAGTTTTGGTTGATATCAATAAAAGATGCATTTTATCGAACTTCAAACATTGAGGTAAATATATTTAGGTAGTTCTAGGAAATGAGGTCATTACATTTTATACAAAAAAATATTTATTAAGGTCAATGGAAAAACACGGGTGTTACACAAAAGCGTAACAGAAATCAAACCCTGAGATTCTTGCAGAACATAAATCGAACCCTGAGATTCCTTTCTCAAACCCATTGCTTCGAATCCCAAATTAGAGTTTGTTGTTCCATCTTCTTCTTTCACAAACCCTAACCCTAGAAGAAATTGCTGAGATAGGGAAGGAAAAAGAGAGATCGATGCGGAGGACGTTGGTGTAAAGATCTCCCAACTCATCATCGTTATCCATTAGAGATAGAAGTTTCTGTGAGGGTTATTTGTGTTCTCGGCGATTTGGAAGAGATTGAGAATACGAGGGGAAGAGGTTGGATTTGGAAAGGGTATTGATATTTATACCTCCATTCACAATCCTTCAAAATCCACCAATTTGACAATCCAACAAAATCCACTGTCTTTGAATACCCCTGATTTTGATGGATTTTTTAAAATCATAAATTGAATACCCTCTGATTTTGATGGATTTTAAAACAATCCTTCACAATCCATTATGAATACCCTTAGATTTAGATGCATTCTCTTAAATCCTTAATTGAATACCCCCTTGATTTTAAAATCCTTGCCAATCATTAATTGAATACCCCTTGACAATCATTATCTTAAATCCTTAATTGAATACCCCTTGACAATCATTAAAAATCCTTAATTGAATAAGAGAACTATAAAACATATGAAATTCAAATACATGATTCACTGTCCCATGTTTAGTTCTTCACCTACACCATTCCCACTCACACTCCTATGAATTAGTCAGATAACTATAGCTCTAATAATATGTGGCTTCAACCCACGACACAAGTATCAGTAACATCCTCAAACAAAGACGAAGATCTCAAAGCCCGTCGAAGGCGACCACGTCGACTCATTTTTCTATGATGGGTCCTCGTCAATGGAATGTTAAATCATCATCTTGGACTTATATTTTTTCTTGGACCTTTTGTCCTTCCGTTTCCTTGCAAAGGGTGAAAAAAAGTCCATTTTGGGAACCGGATATGAGTTTGATTTATAGAGAAGTACCTCCAGCTGAATCTCTATGTATTTGAAAACTAGGGTATAATAAATAAAGTAAATGAAAGTGAAAAAGGGGGATGGGGAAGAAGTGATGTGTTTGGATAAGAAAATGAAGCATGATCCCTTGAGTTTGCTTGAGACGTGTGACATAAAAGTTAGATTGATTTCCTGGGATGGCATGTGCAAATCACGTGAGGGATCTAGTCACATTAAAAAAGCTTTGACAACTCCAGCAAGGATTCCCTCAATTTAGAGGGGGTATGTCTAATTTCTATTGGTTTCAAGGGGCATGTCAAATTTTAGTTAGTGAATGGAGGGGGAGAGGGCGGTCTAAAAAACCCGTTTTAAAAGATAGCTTCTTGTTAGCTTATTTCTCGTTCAGGTTTAGGTTGTCATTTTTATTCAACAAGACAAAATTTGACTACGTGTTCTTTTTTGCCGACCTTGATGTAACTTTTGACATTTAGAAGTTTTTTTAATTAATGCATACGGACGACACCAGAAAAGTTAGGATTTTTCCATTGTAGACACTGTTGTTATTGTTTGCAAATTGGAATTAACACATGAGTCAAGTTTATAAAGTATTGATCTATTAATAGTATCAATATTTGTTTGTTTGATGAAGCCAATTGTTGGGAATGAGTCGTAAATAATACGAAAAAACCAATCTCTTATTCCATTTTGGGGGGGGGGGGGGGGTGGATTAGGCCGACCCTGAAAATATCGGGAATGAGCTTTGATGATGATGATGATGGTGGCTAGAGCTTGGCAGATGGTATCACTAAGTCACGAGTTCCTACCCAATCGACAACATCTTGATCAATTTATGGTGTTTTGGTCTTTAATGGGTTTTGAGATCCTATAAAAAAAACCCTGTTTGCCTTCCAAAAAAAGTATTTTACATGATTACTTATCATGTTCAACATTTAGGGCACACAAGTACATAATTCATGCAACAATGTAAAAGATGGGAGTGCCCTCCTCAATCCTTGACTGAATCTCCAATTGCATTAATCTGAAACAACAATACAGAAAAAAAAAAAAAAACAAAGAAATAAAAAACCAACCACATTATGCCACGATATAGTGAAAAATTTAACATGCATGTAATAAACAAAGCTATATTTGAAACTGTACCAAATGCACTTGTTGTCTCGATCGTATGGAAAGATACTTGGAACTAGAACCATCGACCCAGGGACTGCAAATTAGGCAATCTGTTCAGGGTGCCACTTTATGCCGCATCCAACACTTTTAGGGTGTGTTTGGTTGCATGGAATCCTATGCCATGGGAATTTATGAGGGGACCCTATATTTTAGTATAAATTGATGTATCACTCCACATCCACCATTTGATTTTGTGATCAATGGTGGGAATGAAAGTCCCATGAACATAGGAATCAAATGCCTTGGGGGACCAAGGAGTGGGATTCCCATATTCATGGGACTTCCATTCCCACCATTGATCACAAAATCAAATAGTGGTCAAATGGTATATGTGGAGTGATATATCAATTTAGCCTAAAATGTAGGGGTCCCTTTATGAATTCCCATTGCATAGGATTCCATGCAACCAAACACACCCTTTGCTAAATAAATGATCGCACATGTAAACATATAAAACAACTAGAAAGCCCAAATGAAGAAGGTTATGAATAAGGAGTGAAGAGTGAGCACCTGGGTTTTTCTACTAATGTTAGAGGTTGGCAACTAAGAACACAATCTATTGCCACACTCAAGTCCCTAGAAACATAAAATTGTCTAATGATGAGTTATTATGGGAAAAAAAGAGAACTAACAGCAATCAAATGCTGGTTATACAACCAAAGTGATCAATGCTGACATTACTGTGATCGACAACATCTTGCAATCACTACACCAAATTAGCATTTTTGTAACAACCCCCAAAACGATATCACTTTTGAGCTATAACAGTCCACCAAACAATTTCAAGTTAAAACTAAATTTAGTCAAAAAAATGAAAAAACAGTTTAACAAAAAAAAATGATACAATAAATTGGATCACCATAAATAGTATCACTTGTAGCACCATACTCTTCATGGCGATACAACTATTGTATCACTTTGATTGTGAAAATGTGTAAAATTGTTTGGTGGACTGTTACGGCTCAAAAGTGATATTGTTTTGAGGGTTGTTACTAAAATGCCAATTTGGTGTAGTGATAGTTCAGTAGAGGGAACACTGGAAAAACATGGCATGCATGGTGACCTTTTTGAAGAGGAAGAACTTTGGTGCGCAAACAGTTCCAAAAGCTCGTGCAACATCTTGCGAATGACTATCAATCTCCTTGTAAATGAAAGAATCATCATAAATGGTAAGCATGGCTAGAATACTGTAATGTGAATCAAAGACTAGTAGAACACTTCATAATCAATGTTTTCCCAATTTTCATAGAGGAGATGGTTCGTAAACGGCTCACTAGCTGACGCCAAGCAAAATAGCGATTATTCTGCAGGCTAATAGCAACAAATAATTGACAGGGAAGAACACAAGAAGATTACCCATAAAAACACAGAGAAAATAACTCTAATGTTTAATCAAATTACTCAAATCAAAGGTATCTCTAAAATCAGCCCACAAGTCGGGCTTTATAGCTAAAACTCATCAATATTGGAATTTTACCAAAAATGACAATACCCCAATAATCATGCTAAAAAAAAATACGTAATAAAAGAAATATACTGCCAGAAATTTGGCCCAAATTGGGTTCAGAGTCACTTCCTAAACCATAATTGAAATATTACTATAAAGGGAATAAATTACTAAATTTGTGGATTCGAAAAGGGAAACGGTGGGTTTTGGCCTCTAAAAGATGCGCAACGAGCATAGCTAGTTGACTGCGACGTGCGCGTTGAAAAGAGCTTTCTGAATTGGGGTCGTTTGCGCGATTCTGATACTCGTAGCCAAAGTTATGGCCAAAATACTAAAACGCACCCTAAATTGCCAAATTTGAAATAGAATTATGATTTCCTGCCATTCTTGCGCTGAATTGCTAATTCAAGATATCTTAGTGCTAATAACGTGCTATCTGACAGCTCAGCATCATCTGACTTGGATGCTCCTGCATTAGTCGCCCCGGGTTGGAAAGAACTCGTCCTCGAGTTCACAATAGCATCATCGGGATCTACAAAACAATGACTCATGTGCTTTACATTAAAGACATCAGAAGTCCTCAAATGACTGGGGAGGCGTAGTATGTAGGCATTATCATTGATCTTCTGCAAGATCTCACAGGGTCCAATCTTCTGCTCCTTAAGCTTATTATACTCTCCAACAGGAAAACGATCACGGGTTAATACTGCCCAAACAAAATCACCAACATCAAAAAGTAATCGACGACAGTGACAGTCGTCTTGAACTTTGTACTTGGAATTACTCTCGTGAATAGCCAGCTTCACTTGCTCATGGATACCCCGAAGATGTTCTACCATTGCATCTGCCTTGGGATTCAAATGACCCAGACGTGGAATAGGGGCTAAGTCGAGCACCCCGGATGGATTCTGGCCATAGACAATCTCAAATGGGCTAATTCCGGTGGTTCTGTTCTTCGAGCTATTATAGGCAAATTCTGTCTGAGGTAACGCCAAATCCCACTGTTTTGGTTTAGTGCCTGCCAAACTCCTCAAAAGGTTCCCCAAACTGCGTTTCACCACCTCGGTCTGTCCATCCGTCTAGGGGTGGTAGGCGCTGCTAAAATTCAAGTTCGTCTCCAGTTTCTCCCATAAACTCCGTCAAAAATGACTCATGAACTTGGTGTCACGATCTGAAGCAATGGACCGGGGAACACCGTGTAAACGCACAATTTCCCTGAAATAAAGATGGGCGATCCGGGCAGCAACCATTGTTTTTCTGCAAGCTACAAAATGGGCCATCTTGGAAAACCTGTCAACCACAACCAAAATAGAATCCCAGGCCCGTTGGGTACGGGGTAAGCCCAACACAAAGTCCATACTGACATCAAACCAAGGGGCCTCAGATACAAGTAAAGGTGTGTACAAGCCCGCATTAGTGAGAACTCATTTGGACCGCTGACACACATAACAACACTCCACATAATGAGCCACATCACTGGTCATTTTGGGCCAATAATAGGAAGAAGAGATCAAGGCCAACGTCTTATCTCGCCCAAAGTGACCCTCATTATGAAGTTCACGAATAATCTACTGCCTTAGTGAACAATCTGGAATGCACAACTGTAATCCACGAAACAGATAACCATTATGCAAAATAAAGTCATGTCGTTGACCATCAGTTACCTCCTGAATTATCCTTCCGAAGGATCTGTAGCATACATATCAGAAAAAGCCTCAAATCCTGCAACTCTAGTGCTCATGGTGGAGAGGAGTAACGTACGACGGCTCAGTGCATCTGCGACACGGTTCAGACTCTCTGCTTGGTGCCTCAGTGCAAACGTGAACTCCTGCAAGTACGCCACCCACTTGGCATGCCATCGACTCAGCTTGTGTTGCCCATTGATGTACTTCAGGGCCTCATGATCAGTGACAAGAATAAACTCCCTCTGGACTAGGTAGTGACGCCAATGCTTCAGGGACTGAACTATGACATAAAACTCCAGATCATAGGTGGAATAATTCTTCTTTGATCCTGATAGCTTCTCACTGAAAAATGCTATTGGGCGCCCCATCCTGACTCAGAACACCACCAATGCCAACCCCAGATGCATCACAAGTTACCTCAAACACCTTTTCAAAATCAGGAAGTGCTTAAACTGGTGCTTCTGTGATATTCTGCTTGATCAGTTGAAAACTGGCCTCCGCCTCCTCGGACCAAGAGAATAGCCCAAAAAAACACAGAGAAAATAACTCTAATGTTTAATCAAATTACTCAAATCAAAGATATCTCTAAACTCAGCCCACAAGCCGGGCTTTATAGCTAAAACTCATCAATATTGGAATTTTACCAAAAATGGCAACACCCCAATAATCATGCTAAAAAAAAAGTAATAAAAGAAATATACTACCAGAAATCTGGCCCAAATTGGGTTCTGAGTCACTTCCTAAACAATAATTACAATATTACTATAAAGAGAAATAAATTACTAAATTTGTGGATTCAAAAGGGGAAACGGTGGATTTTGGCCTCTAAAAGTTGTGTAACGAGCGTAACTGGTTGACCGCGACATGCGTGTTGAAAAGAGCTTTCCGAATTGGGGTCGTTTGCGCGATTCTGATACTCATAGCCAAAGTTATGGCCAAAATACTAAAACGCACCCTAAATTGCCAAATTTGAAATCGAATTATGATTTCTTGCCATTCTTGCGCTGATCTGCTAATTCGAGATATCTTAGTGCTAATAACTTGCTATCTGATAGCTTAGCATCATCCGATTCGGATCCTCCTGCATCACTAGTTTCTAGGACTTCCATCTCGATTGTCAAACCAACAGGGTTTCCTTTAGATCTATCGGGTAGAATGGAAAGTTTAAGAAAACGGTAAACTGAAGTGTGTGGTATCATGATCCATGAGATGAATCCATGCAGTTTCTACAAAATGTTAAAATTTGGAGATATTGCATGAATTGAGAATGCATTGCCTTCAAAGGTGGAAAACTTTTTGCAGTATCAAGAAATTAAATATTGACAGCAACATAGATCTCCATACAAACTCTATATTTACGTCATGACCTAGAGTAACAACCAGCGAATCTTCATAGGTAGAGTTCTATCATTGAGAGGATCTCATAGGTGAGATACTTCCACTTCTAGGCACCAATGTAATATTGCATAGAACAAGTCACGAAAAAGTAATTATCATTATTCAAGTTTACGAGTGTCATCGGCTCACCCATATGAGTACCCAAAAAAGATAAGAAATTCCTCGCACACAATAACCACTATCCAGACAGTTTCATTGTCATTTCACCAACATAACCCAACCTAGGTTAATGTTCCGTAGTGTTCTAGCTATGAGAGCCTTGCTATCTTCTGCCACTACTCCATTGTCTATAGCCTTTATGAGAAATGGTTCTAGTTGCTTCAAACAAATCCCCTACAGGCTACTAAAATCATTCCGTCTTCATGACAACCTCTCTAGCCCCTTTCGCTTCAGAATTCAATAGCAGAAAGAGAGTAGAAGGAGCCTCGCAGATTGGCTGAGTAGTTGGAATAAACTAATCTCGGTAAGCAAATGAGTTTTAGAAGAGACTCTTAGTCCCACATGTGATAGTATGGTGTTTGTGCAAGGAAGAGAACCACATAAATTTCGAGGGCAAACAAAGATCCTTGCAGAAAATCTTTGAGTATAAAGTCCCCTAGTTAGTCTTGGGGTGAGGCAGCTTTGAATATGAATATTTTCACGTTTAGCTGGAAAAACATTGTAATTTTATAGACTTGTCTAATTTGTCCAGTGTAGTGACCCTTCCAGTACTATTCAGACTTTGTAGTTATTTCATCTCATATTTCAGAGTGCAATGGCGTCTCCGAAGTTTCAAATTTCAATCAATCAATGAATGAATTTCTGTTGTGGTACTTTGTTGAAGTCATAACCCAAAATGTTCAGTTACACTATTGATTAGTTAACAAGAGAAACGTACAAATCTTTACGAGTAAGGGCATAAAGCAACTCATAGCTTACTAAAATTTACTCAGTGACATTGTTTATGCTAACATATTCATATAAAATATATGATTCTAGATTGCACCGTAGATCTAAAACAGTAGGACATCACAGATAATTAAAGCGTGACCACACCTCATATCGCCTACAAAGAATAATCACTTCAGAAAAATCATTCAATAGCCTTTATATGTAGGTGTGGATGTGCTACTAGGGTGTGGACGTGCTATATGTGTTTGGATATTCAATACTTTTTTAACTTACTCTAAAACTTCAATAATAAGTAAAATTAAAAATTTAGGAGATTTAACTAAAGATTTATAAGAAAAATGATAATAAAATATTGTAGGTCTGGGAAATATAGAATGAATTGCTGGACTCAAGAATTTAATTTCCAAATACAAGCCTGATATTAGGAAATAAATTACTGAAGTTGATCTCATCCACAATGTCTATGGGATAGGGATTCAACTAGTTGGGATCACTTACAAGCTGAAGGAAGATAGGGGGACTGCTATCTATATACTGTATGGTGCAAAAAACCAATTCAATGTTGTAAATGTACTAAACGGCGATTCACTCTCTCTATCATGCTTACTAGCACAGTAGACAATTGGGTAATGTTTTGGGAAGAATTAGATAGTATAACAGGCTTGTGGGAGCTTCCTTGGCTTATAGGTGGACATTCTAATGTAGTCACAGACAATAATGAAAGAAGAGGGGTCATCCAGAGAGCACTGAGGGTGTGTTTGGTTGCATGGAATTCTAAGGTGGGAATTGAAATCCCATTCCATGGCCAACTTTGATGTTTGGTTGTCCATGCGATTTGGATTCTAATTCCTATTGTGAGTGTTTGGTTGCCCAAAACTAATCATGGGAATATTTTTTTTTAATTATGAAGATCTCACTATTCTACTTTTATATATAAACTAGAATATGATTTTGATTTTGTTTTATGCAAAACATCCTTACAGTATAATTTTAAACTCGACATCTGCTTAAATCTTTCAATGAGAAATCAACGTTCAATACTGGTATTAAGAATTACTAAACCACATACTCCCAAACTCCAATTAAACAAAATCTAAATTTTCTAACTCCTTGATTACTAATCAAAACACATAAAATGTTTAAAGACAAAGAAGCCAATTATTTTTGCTCCAAACTAATTCTCCTCTAATTTTGCAAGAACCCAACCTTCCCTTATTTCTTCGGTCAATCCTAAAAAGAAAATACCAAGCTCTACGTTCTCATTGAACTTTCTCATGATTTTCAAAATTTGACGTTGGATAAGTCCAGGAACCGCCCTTACAACCTTCTCAACTTCTTGCCAAGGGAAGGTTTCCAATCGTATAGGCATAGCATTCGCTTGCTCAAATGCCTTGCATATACTCGATATGGCCTTAGCAAACTCGGGATCATCGTTGTCACACGTTCGCTTGCATTTGCGAGATGATGTAGCAGAACCCGAGGCAACATCTTCCCTGTCTTTGGAAGCAACTGGCTACAATTCATTGTGATCCAAGAACTAAAAATAGAAACATAACCATATGGGATTTTCTTGGTAGTATGAGAGGATTTCATTGAGAAAGATACAGAACCATGACTCCATTTTGTTCATTTCAATAAATAGATGGAGAGATCAGTTGAAACCATAATCTAACTTTTCACATCATTGTAACTTTCTAATTATACCCTTTCACATGTAGTAGTTATCTGAGAGGTTGAGTAATAAAATCAACCTTCTCTAAATTGTTGTTAGCAAACACAGTACATGCTTGAGAAAAGCAGAATTACATTCACTGAAATTGTTTAGGATCAAGGCAACGTATCTTCCATTAGAATCAAAAGAAACAATGGGTTGCAATGTGATCAGTCTGTGATTCAGAGATACGTCTTATCAAGATCATCAAAGTAAGGGTGCTCCATTGCTTTCTTTGCGGAGATGCGCTTGGAGGGTTCATACTGCACCATTTTCTGCAGCAAGGTAAACAGACAAGTAAAAAAACATCCACTCTCTAAATATGTATTTTTGCCCCCCCCCCCCCCCCCCCCCCAAGGCAGCAAACCAGGCAGGGGGACCCATGCCCTGTAGAATTACTCCCCAATATGAGTGAGGCGTCTGATGCCCACCAATGGTGGGAATCTATGGCACGTGATGGCATCCTATGCCTACCACTAAAATCCCAAACAAACACTCAAAATGTTATTCCAAGTGGGAATAGGATTCCTAATCCCATAGAATGTGTGCAACCAAACACACCCTTAGAAGAAGATGATTTTTGGATTTTATCAATAACTAACATTAGAGATTTCATTCTCAAATGTGGAAGATTTACCAGGTCAACCAATCAAATAACCCTGTCTCTCCAGATTTGACATGTTTCTTTGTTCAAATGAGTGGGGAGATCATTTTGAGGATCTAAATGAGCTTCTCCTGGAAAAGTATGGTTCTGATCATGATACACAACGATTCAGAGTCGTGCAGTAAAAGAGAAAAAGACAATCAATGTGTTTCAACCTTTGCCATCTTATTAACTAACAAAGATGAGAACCAACTCTTGAGGCTACTTAACAAGCTCTATTTCCATTTCTTGGATGCCTAAACCTACATACAAAGATACTATATTCTAGACAATTCCAAACCAAACAAGGGAACCTACTTCTAATAGGAAAGTGGTTATTGCTTCACTTTCCTTGTCCCGCAAGAAGAGTTTTCATGTTTCCAACAGAAAACTGAATTCGAAGCTTCCAGAATCCTTTAGACCTTTCGGTGTTGTCCTGAATAAGAAGTGCTTCAGTTAGGACCTACTTCCTGCCAAAGTTTGAAGTCTTTGGCACCAGATATCGAACTTGGTTTGAACATCAATCACTACTCAAAGACATTTTTTTTTTTTTAAAAAAAAAAAAATTAAACCTCCAGTGTGGAGGGGCACCTCTGGAATGCCAGACTTTTATTACTTTTCAAGAAAATTGAGTTACAATCAATACGGGGGTACATTTACCCGTGATATAACCAAAACAAAAATTGGGCCGCATCCGAAAACCAAAATACATAAAGCCAACATATCACCAATGCTGGCAATGAAATCTACGATCCACAACCATATTTTTTAACCTCCTCCTCGTGCCCTTATTATTGAAAGACATTGAAGGCTTTTGGAGATGCAACTATGTCCTGAGGAATAGGGGCTTCAAAATTTTGCAAAATTTAAAGCATTTTATGAATTTTCTGAAGTCTTGGAACAACGAGGTCGTTGGTTAGCTCTAATAATTGATTGATAATACCCATGTTCCACTACATACACTTGATTTTAGTGGAAGAAGACATGGAACTTACTGATGTGGAATGGAATAAGCGTAGTGAGGTGAGTCTAGAGTTATTGAAATCTTCAAGCTTTTAAAAAGAGGCTACATTCAATGGAGAAGAAAATCTGGTGTTAAATCGGGAAGAAAAGTGGATTTATGTTCTAAATTATTCCATAAAATTGGCTAATTGCAGGAAATTTTCTAATAATATCTCTTTCCTCTCAATTCAGGGTTCCATTACTGATAATCAACAAGAGATTCCATGCCACATTCTCCACTTCTATAGGGACTTTTAGACAGATAATCACCATTGGAGACCTACTCTTGATGGCCTTCAATTCAATTGTATTCCATAACCAGATACAAGCATATATCAGTGAACAAGAACTGCTATGATATTATCAAGCCTAACATCCAATTGTCTGATGCTGAACTCATAATGCACAAGCTCCATCACTTGATTTGGCTGAAAGATGTTCCAACTAGAGCTTGCTTTCTTATCTGGATCATACTCCAAGGGATGCTTCTCACAGTTGATAACATCAATAGAAGAGGACTACTGATATCGAACAAGTGTTGTGTGTGGTGAACCATTGTGTTATGTGGGGGAGCTACACAAGAGAGTATTGATCAATTACTGCCCACTTGTCCTTTCACCAGCAGCATTTGGATATAATGTCTTCTTGAGTTCAGACTGCAAGCAAACATTCCCACATCATTCCAACATTGGGCTGAAACTTTGTCTGATCAAATTTGGGAGGGCTTGATCTGTCTATGATTGGGAAATGGGCCTGGAATAGGCTACTTCATGCTCTAGCACCGGTGGTTGGTTTGGAGAGAAAGGAACAATAGGATATTTAAAGGTATAACTAAGGATTAAATAGCATATGGATAGATGTTAAGGTCACTCTTTGGGTTTGGGGCCACACTTGGAGGTATATTTAAGGATACTCACTTCTCCTCAATGTCCTCATGCATGTTTGATTGGGGTGAGATAGTGAGAAACATAAATACAAACGACTAACACTCAAGTTTTATACTCTTTGTTTTTTTACATTGAAATGATATACATTTTGTTTTGTTAATTAAAAAAAAAACTGAACAAAAACTGCTGGCAGCCATGGCCATTTTAAAGTTTAAATCATGATGCGTCCCCAGGTTTAGATGGGTTTCTAGTGGATTATTTTCCAAAGGTTGGGAATACTTTTAAGGAAGATGTCAAGGGAGTTATTCGTGACTTTAACCAACGGGGTTTCTTTGAGTGGAGATTGAACACAATACTAATTTCTCTCATTCCTCAGATCAAAGTAGCTAGTAAAACAGAAAGACTTCAGACTTTTTAACTTGATCCTTTCTATCTGCAAATGCCTTTCCAAGGTGCTCTCATCCAGGCTTAACAAAGTAGTACCCTATCTCATTTAATTTCTCCATTCCAATTAGCATGTGTAGATGGCTGGCAACTAGTGGACGGAGGCCTTATTGTAAATGAAACTCTCCCTTTCCTTGCTCCCTATAAGGCGAGCCTATGGAACGACTCAGTTGGACCAAGGCATACCTTGGAGAAGCCCTGTGTTATTAATGTGCCGCTGAATAAGTGAGAAATTGTTTATCAGGGGTGACCGATACGAATTGGGTATTTAATGGTTTGGTTTAGCAGTCATTGATAAATCAGCAAGAAATTGGTGAGTCACCAATAAATCAGCGTGTCGCCAATAAATTGACGAGAAATCGGTGAGTCACCGATAAATTGGCTCATCCAACTCGCCAATTTATCGCTACATAAATAAAATATATATGCTTTGAAAAAATAGATCGATTAATCGTAAATCAGTCTTGGACCGCGAAGGGTAAGTTTTTTGTTTGAACTACATAGGAGAAACCTTCAAGAATCTAGAATTCTCTGGAGATATCGAGGGTTGTCTACATTTGTGTAAGCCGTGTGGTTCATGTTCAAGAAATAGGAATGATGGTAATGATTGCCTGCACATAAGCTCGTGCCACAAAAATATCCCAGTACGTATCAACATAACCATTCTTACGTACTGTATTTGCCTCTGTAGGAACATCCTCTGGTTGCTAAAAAACGGGAAAGCAGTCGCTCAAGTCAAATGGCTCACAAGTCGAAAATTGAGTGCATGTGATAGTGTCCTTAATTTCTTCAAAAAATTGGATGGACTCTGACAACAATAGGGCTCAGCCTGTTCTTTGCATGTCCGGGCAAGGTCATATGGATCAATAGTGTTTGCAGCTCTCGAATGTTGTCACTAGCGATCATGTGCAATCTTTGGTACATTGCGACAATTTCATAACAAGTCTTAGTCGAGTGTGTCTCAACGTTCATCACAGTAGAGGAGGTAGTGGGGTGTACATCACTCACAGCTGGAGTGGGGTTGGGGTATACAACGAGTACGAGTCATAATATGAGTTACTGATTTTTTCACAATGTGGGGTTCTCTCATAGGAACGGGGTGTGAATAGCGAAGAGGGACCAAGGACTTAAGTTAAAATAAGGCCTAGGGACTGATTTATAATTTCATAAAAGTCATATTCCCCACCATGAACTTTAACAGAGAAAGGGGGGTTTAGGGACTGTCGACGGGGGTGGGAGGATTGGGGAAGGGTTGAACTAAAACGACAGCTTGCGACTGGGCGGGAGGTGGTTGTGTCTGGACGATGGTGGCGAATGTTGTTCGGGGTTGCAATCTGGTTGTGGTGGTGCTGATTGGGTGGTCGGTTCGCTCTGGGTTTCGAGGGTTGCCTGCGACTTGCTGGAGTTGGGGATGAGGCAACAACTGACTGTTTGGGGCCGCAACAGACTATTTCTGGGGCTGCAGTAGTAAGGGGGCTTTGGCTGGTCATTCGCGAGAAGCTTGGCGATGAAGGCAAAGCTGCGGGGTGGGTCTTTGACAGATGTGGGTTACAATGACAGGCAATGGACTGATGCTAAGCTGCTGAGATATCTGCGAAGGGCTGGACTCCGATGACGGTGAAGGTGACGGTGGCGGTTTCTTTATTCTGTTCTTTTTTGAACCTTCAATGATTCAAACTTCTTATTACTTCAAATATATTTTTTTCATATTGAACTGTTAGGCTCTAATACCAATTGGTAGAATAAAACTTGTAGAATAAACGAAAATTAAAAGATAATGCATAATTGTAAAAAATAAATGCATCAACGTAAATTGATAAATAAATAAAATATTCTTTTAATCAATCAACTAACTAACAGTAAACAATCTATCATTCTTTTAATGAGGAGAAGAAGAAGATGGAGAAAAGGAGAAAGAGAAATAGAAATGGAGAAGGGGCGACAGTTGTTATCGTTCCATTTCCTCTATCTCTCGCCGTTGTCGGTCGTCCCCTTCCTCGCTATCCCCGTTCAGGTTGTTGTTATTGTTCTTGTTCTTGAAAAGAGGTGATGAGAGAAAAAGAAGAAGATGAATAATGACTTTTATAGATGGTATGGGAGAGAATATTAAAAATAAAAAATTTGATGGGTGGTGTGGGTGAGTGTAACTTGTGGTATCAAATAGTCACTGCCAAAGGTAAATAATCGTTTGGAAAATGGTTAAACACAAGATTTTGGTTCCAAGAGAAATGAGAATTGGTGATGATAAGTAAATCAGAAACATTGTGAAACCATTTAGAAACCCATTTATCATTCCAAATAATTTCTAAACATAGGGCTTTGCAAGATGATGTTTTAATTTCAGATTGAGTGTGGTAACTACTATTGAAGAGTAATCGTCTCACCTATCTTGGATCCAATAAATCACTTGGGATTATTCTACAACTGTTTTTAACTCGTCCGTAGTAGTACTAGTCGTAGTAACAGCTACCCTGCTTCTTTGTACCAATACATAGCGCCTTTGTATGAGACTAGCATGTTCCCGTGCCATTAGCACTCAACATATGTTTATTTATTTTTATTGTTAATTATCATAAAATGAACACCCATATCACTATCCCCACCATTGCCTTCAATCAGTTCCATAAAAATATCATATTTTAGAATACTAATTTTTTTAGAGTCAAACTCGGTTAAAATTATAATCGATTGAATATTCGGAGTCTTTATTTGAATATTCAATAAAATGTTTGTTTGTTTCATTGAAAAATATTATACTTAGACACGAATGTCTTAAAAATAAAATACATATTTTGAAATTTTAAGTGTTTTTATTGATCATTGATTTTGTTGGAAAGATCTTCAAAATTGCATTTCAATGATACCAAATTTATCAAAATCCGGCAACTACGTAAATAGTTATGATAGTTTTCATTTTGAAAAAAAAAAAACACATTATTTTCTATCCCCGCCACATGCTTGTAGATTTCACTAACTTTTTTACAATTTTTTCATTTTCTTTGCCCTTCTACATATTTTATATTTATAAACATGTCATTGTACAGGAGAATGAATCTCAACCCTCAATATCTTTTCAACTTTCAATCCTAGCTCTCTTTTATTTCTAATTCTCATTTGATGTTTGTCCCAATCAACAATGAATAGTAAAACACCACTATAAATTGTAAGATAAATTATTTGTATTCTCTTTTGGGAATTTAAGTAAGCCACGGTTTTTATTATTAAAAAAAAATAAAAAAAGGTTTAAAAGACAAAAATTATTGGATTGGTTGGGTGTTGGTCCAAGTCAGCCCATTGATAGAGCCCACCCAGCGATGGCGTAAAATGGTCATTTGAGGGAATTAGGGTTTCAAGTAAATCTCGTCTCTAGCTCTCTGTCTATTTAAGAAGAGATAATAAGAAGAAGCTCCAAATCCATTGTCTGTTCGTTGGACGCTGCAGCTTTCGCATCCGGCGACTTGAGTTTAGGGTTTGGTTTTCTTTTATTCTTTGCTGTGTGTTATGTTTTGTTGTGTTGAATTGGGGAGGTGAGATTGCAATGAGGATGAAATAGTCATGCACCACTCTGATGATGATGATGTTGTTGATTCAAACATTCATGTCATCTCAGTGCTGATAAACAACGACTTTCACCCATTTGTGTCTGAGCATTCTCTCTCTCTCTCTCTTTTTGAATCCATCCATCCCATCTACTTAGTTGAGTTTCTCTGTTTGTTGTTTTTTACAAGCAAGGAAGGAAGGAAGGAACCAAGTGATGCGGTCTTGAATGACCAACCATGATGCGGACCGTATATAGCATATGCTTCTGGGGATATACTTTTGGTTTCTGATGGTTCCATCCTTTTTCTTTTTTCATCTTTTTCCATATTTCATATCTAACTTTTATATAATATAGTTTTTTTTTAATTCGGTTGAATGACCAAGGGAAAGGGATTCCTTAATGATGAGAAAAATAGATGACGAGTCTGATTATCCATTCAATCCTTGATGTTAACCGAGGCATTTGTCTGAGAGGAATCCCAATCCCCTCGTCTCTTCAAATTCACTACTTTTTTTTTATTCATTTTTACTTGAATACTCTTCTTTTTTGCTTTGTGCGTATGTACAATGTTAGCTATTTTCAAGCAATGTGATTTTTTCAAAAAATTTAGGTACCGAAATATCTTTTGAAATTGAAATATTTATTTTTTTATTAGCCAGATCTCAATCTCTTTACATTGTTACTTATAATCTTAGTTTAGTATTATTATTATTTTTTATTTATTTATTTATTTATATAAGTGGTTCTTATGTTACCAGTATCGTTATGCATTATATTTAATATTATTTCAAGAGTTTTAACATTTTCAAGATCTAATTATGAACCTTTTAAAAGTTGGACTTTGGATCTTTCACCACAACCTGTTATGTCGTATCTCTCTTTTGCAAAACTGTTACTTTATTTCACCCAACTAGTTTGTATCTAATGTTTTTGAGTAAATCTACATGGCGATGAAACGAGCGAAGGAAAACAACGAGGGGAGGGTGCGTGCCATCGTTTTTTGTGCGCGCATCCCTAGGGGGTGAACGGTCCCCACCCTGCCACCTCCCTCTCCTCGCTCGTTTCTTCGCCATTTAGAATTTCTCAATGTTTTTATTTCAAAACTGCGTCAAAATGTTTAACTGTCCTTATTCTGGCTCAGGATTGAAAATGATGATAATACATCGGTAAATAGAGAAGCAAACGAGGGGAGATGAAAAAAAAATGAAGAGTAAAGAGCCCTATTAATCGGCGTTGTTCTGGTTGCTTGTAAAGAAAGATTAAGTTGTTGAAAGAAAATTCAACAATTTCCATCTTTGGTTTTCACGAGTTACTATCATTTCTTCTCCAAGATTACAAATACCAAAATCATCATTAAATATTCAAAATTGGATATCCGAAATGCTATTATACATATAAAATCGTATATCGTGATGATTTTGAACTAAAAAATATGAAGACCAATTGGGCATCGTCATCTTCATTTGCCTACTTCATATCTCTACAATGGTTTAACACACCACCATTTCCTTTCTCACATCATTTAATTCTTACATTACCTACTTTCTTTCTCACATCATCTCTTCATATGCTCGCTTCATACTTACTTTCTTTCTCACATCATTTTACCTTCATTTTTTTTCTTTCACTATTCAAATCGACAACATTTCTTCCTCTCCCATTTGAAATTCCTCATTCTCACACAATCAAATTTCTTTCAAATTTCTCCCACACTCAAATCTCTTGCAATTTTCCTCTCTCCCACAAAAACTTTTAAAATCTCGTCAAAATCAAAACCCTTAAAGTCTCCAAAAAGCCAAAAATGCCACTTCTCAAAGTGCAAAACGTATCTTTCTTGCTACTCCAATTCTTCTGCAAGTGAACCAACACTTCTATCTTTGGGTTTATGATTTTTGTTTGGATTGTAAGTGAGTTATCAATTCTCTTGCATTTGTGTATTTGTTTTCATCTTTAAAGTAAAATTGCTTATGGATTTTGTGCATTAATGTTATTAATTTTCTTGGGCTCATAATTGGTATTTTTTTTATTAAAATGTAGGGGACTGAAATATATAATTTTGTTTTACATCCAAATTGGCTAAAGTATTACTTAAAGATAAGTAGAATTTATTGTACAAAAAAATTGTCTCGAAGTATTTGTTTCCTTTAGGTTTATCATGTCTTCTGTTGATGAGGATGATGAAGGTCATAGAGATAGAAGACAACCAACCAAGATAGTGTTTGCTCGAAAACAGATAGTAGAAAATGGCAAAGAATTGATAAAAGAATGAAAAAAAGAAATAAAATAGGGAGAAAGAAAACAAATAGTAGAAAATGGCAAAGAACAACAAAATAAAATAGGGAGAAAAAAGTAAAGAGAAGGATTATGATAGATGAGTAAATGGGGATTTAAATAGATCCTCTAGAAGCATAGATAAGTAGTTGTATTGCAAAGTCAAGCCCAATTAGAAGGGCAGGAGGTTCGAGTGGTGCGGGTGTTCGACATGAAGATGAGGAGTTAGAGGAGGAAGCATGAGATGAGGAGGAAGCAGGGGATGAAAATGAAACAAGGAGAAGGGTAAAAAAAAAAAAAATGTTAGACGAGATTCTTATCCCGGTGGTCCTGTGGATTGTTCCTAGATAATCCGCACTGCACAATGCAAACATGACTAAAACTTGCCATTTTTTTTTTCGAAAACTTGAAAAATTTTCAGTTTGTGAATTTTTTTTAAACTTAGTTTTATGATGTTTTAGCGAATTGTCACATCAAATCTAAATTCGAACCATACACGTATTCCGTTCATAAACTTTTATTTGAATTTCATACAAGTTGCATTGTCGCATCAAACTAGTTTTATGATGTTTTAGCGTTTTTTATTTTATTTCGCATTCTTGCATCATACATAAACAAAAACTCAAACTAATATGAGTGAAATTCTATATAATATATTAACAAAATTTCGAAACATACAAATCTTTTGTTAAAAAAAAAACGGTGACTTTTCTATCAAAACAATGGTTCGACTTTTTCACATTCTTTGTCATCTACATTTGCCATTTACGTTTTCTGTTTACATTTTTTTTTTATCATAGTAATGATTAGCAAAATACAATATGTTCATCAGTCCAATATGGTAACCACCTCGTTTGGCTTCTTCACATTCTTCTTATTCTTCTCATTGAAGTTCCTCAATATTGTCGCACCAATATCGAGTTGAATATCGAAACTACTCTTAAAAGAGATTGCCTCAGTAAACATTGTTGCACCAACATTCTTCTTATTGAAGTTCCTTAACATTGTCGCACCAACATTGTCCCAATCTATTGTTGTGAATTATCAGCTTCTTTTTTTATCGACACTTTCTTACTTTTGCCTTTCATTTCTTCTTGTGTCATGGCGTATTCGTGTCCTGAGGGATCACTTTTTGTAGACCTCTCGTGCTTAGCCAACTTTTTCTTTTTTCGGTCTTCCCTTTCCAGCCAGAAGTGCTAATGGTTCAATCATGACACTATCACCCGGAGAACTCAACTCTATAAGCTTCCTCTCCATAACCAACTTTTGATCATGACTTGACTCATTGAACCTATTCATAAGGGCGTCGACTACTTGGTCTATAATCACATCGCTACTTTCACGAATAGGTGTTGTGCCGAGTTGAAGCCAATACTTGTTTACGGTGCGTACTGGAATTTGTCATGTGGAAGTTTGATAACCTGTAAATTCATGAGCACAAGGTAATCCATGCGTCGTTCGAAGCACACAACCACACTTGACAGGATCAACCCCCACATTTTCACACCTTTGAATTCTGAATTTATCAAATCAATAGCCATGTAAGCCATCGACCAATGCAGTAAGGAAAATAAAGTGAAGTTATGTTCAGTGCTCACCTTCGTCAGACTATGTTGAAATGATGGCTCTATCTCAACCAGTTGGACTTCGATCATATTATGCATCTTTTTTCAGACATTAAGGAATGTTCATTTGAAATTTTCCAACGAGTGCTTCAACTTTGAGTGTGCACCTTCAACTCGACCCGTTGTGCGTTGCCCAAAATGCATAAATTTATCCGTCCACGAACTGACAAAGTACTCTTTATGGGGGATACCAAGCTGTCTTGAGATATTTCAAACACTTTGAATATTTTGCCCATCTTCTATCAAACTCAATTGTTGCTTTGTTCCATTAATCTTCTGAACTTGATCTATATAATTCTGGATACGAATCTATAAAGTCGGCCCACCGGTCATTGTTCTCAAAGTGTCTCTTATAGTTTTTCTCGACATTTGTATTGATGTGCCATTTGCATAATAATCTCATTGCCCTTGGAAAAACTCGCTCAATAGCCTTTATCAAACCCATTTCTCTATCAATCACAAACATGTTTGGCAAGTTGGTCTAGCTCGAAAATTCTTGCAAGTTTTTCCAATGCCCAAGTGTATGCCTCTTCATTTTCAGAACACCTAAAAAAATGCAACATTAAACGTCTTCCTAGTCGACGTCACACCAACAATATTAAACAACGTTATTCTATAGTGATTCGTTTCATACAAGCAATCCATAAACATTACTTGTGGAAAACACTTTGCTAACTGAATAGATTTAGGATGCGCCCAAAAAATGTTGGTGAATGTCATTCTATGTAGTTGTGCGAGCTCAACAAATCTAGAGTATGTTGCAAAACCATCTTGCCTATTTGTTCGAGTACCTTTAGCCGACGCAACAGATTGTAAATATTCTTCAAACTCGAGATATTATTCGGATACCTCCTTTTCAGCCGAGACAAGATGTTGCGAGGGCTCACACCGGACTTCGTCATATTCTACACATAAATCATCTCCTATACAATCAATTTTCCAGCAAACAAATGACCATCAAGTGACTCTAATCGATGATGATTGTGGGTTCCACATGTCACTTGCAACCTTCAATGATCATTATCCAGTGAGATCCTTCTCAACTCAAATTTTCACCCACACTTCTTTGTACTGCTTGATCGAACAAAATTCTTTAACCTTTTATCGGGCTTCCCTCCCCTTTGACAAACAAAATGGAACCCTTCCCTTCCTTCTTTGATTAGCAGGTTCCGATTTGTAATAGTAACAACTATGTTATTATCCCCACCGATGCCTTAGACCCAAGCTATCAATGCAGACATTGATGAAAATACTTTAAAAAATTTGTTAATAACAACATATTTATAACAATGAAAAATTGTGAAAATGAAAATAAGTAATAACTTACATACCTCGTCTGTAACAAATAGCTGACTATCATCGACTACCAGTATCAATGATTTTTCTTCATTGTTATTGCCACCACTTTTATCAACATTTTGCATAATGATTCAATTTATAATTAGTTTCATATATTAATTAAAATTTTAATTTACTGAACAATAAAATGGCGGGTACCTCTAAATGGTTCGTTTCTGGGATCTCAACATCGTTAAAAGACATCTCCATATCTATTACATCCATTATAAATGCCTATGCACCAATGCATCATACAATAATCAATCAATTATTTGAAGAAAAAAAATACATGCAAATTAGATGATTTTTTTTTTCAAATTACCTCCATTGAAAAGGATTGTCCTTGCTCTTTAGATTGATCATCTTCTTCACCCTCATGTTCATCCTTAAAATCTTCATTTCTAACATCATCAACTTCATTAAGTTCTTCCAAGTGAAATGTAGTGGAATGCGACCAATGAGGGAGATATAGGGAAGAAAAGGAGAATGAGGACGAGGAGATGAACCTTTTGCGATTTTAGCGTTTTTGTGAAGAGGAAGAGATAGAGAAGAGGAAGAGGACGAGGATGACAACCTTGCGAGGAAGTGAAGTTTGGTCGCCGAGTGTGGGACGAGACACAACAAGAAGTGCGAGAGATTGAGGGTGACCGTTTTGCATTTTTTTTAAAGGTTTTTGCGTTTTTTTGGTTTTTCCATTTTTAATGATGGTGTGAGAAAGTAAAAAGAAAACGCATTGGTGGTGTGAGAAAGAGGATATGGTGGTGTGGAGTAGTCCATGCATTTCTTTAAATATTACTTAAATCCCACACATCCCTCAATGGTAAATCCCTCACCTTCATTATCGCCAAGGAGTAGATTAGATTTGCGTAAAGTTATAAAGAAGATGATGTCGCGCGAGAACGTGAAATGAAAAAGAGGGGAGGGGAGATCATCTTTTGAAGATGTGGTTGGGAGCAAGGAATGTGATTTTGTTTTTCGATTTAATTTTGATTTTCTGATTTTAAGAAATATTTTGTAAAGAAAAAAACGTAAAAATTTCGAGATAAATGAAATATATAATGAATTTCGAGGATATATTAAATATATGAAAAAAGTAATATGCAAGTAAATAAATGTATTAAACACATTAAATTAAATGAAAATACATATATTAGAAAAATCAAGGGATAGTTTAAAAAATCAATATATAAGTAAAAGAAGTGATAACTAGGAAATTATGGGGTGGTTTTAAAAATCAATAAATGATAATTAGAAGAAAAAACTCGAAATTTATGAAACAATCCCTAAAGTTTTCAAAACAAATCCTGATTTTACGAAAAAACTCGAAAATTTTCGAAAAATGTAATTTTTTCTTTTCGTAATTTCAAAAAAATAAAAATTCGGCAAAAATTCGTATAATTTTGCGAAATCACAATCCTTGGTTGGGAGGATACCAGAGCTTTCTGCTCCACTTCATGCTTTGTGCTTACAACAAGAGTATTAGACGGTTAAAACATGATATATTTTATGTTTTCCATTGGCTTAACTCCCGGGAGAAGTTAGAAATATATTTCGTAGAAAAGGAACAAAAAAAAAAATTATTGGTTTTCTGATGATTTTGCTTCACAAGTTGAGGTATTAGAAAAAGGAAAAAAAAAATCCTAAGTCAATCAAACACCCTCAAGTCATGCATCAAGGCAAAATATATATTATTTTATTTGAAAAAAATGCAATCGATCACACCCTTAAGTTTAATTGACTCACAAAAATTGAAGAAGATAAATTAATAATCTAGAATTCAAAAATGGCCTAAGTCATAGGCCTGACTATGTTAACCATAACAACACATGATCTGGTTCCTAAACTATGCATATCAAAATCCCGAAATTGTTTGGTGGTGCCTTCATGCAATTTTGTTGGCGTATTACTTGAAAGGAGAGCCATAGAAGAAGAATAAAGAGCTACTGAGTGAAGTATTTGTTTCTGCTGCAGCTTGGGATTGCAGAATAGCAAGGAGTTCAGTTGTAGCTGTGATAGTTTCAGTAGTGGCGGTAGTAATAATAGCTAGAAGTAATGGGGTTGCTGGGAAAGCAACAATCACAACAGCAACCTGCATTATAAACAACTATGTCAATCACATAGACGAGCAATTGCTTATTTGTTTCAAATGTATTTCATGCGGGGAAGTCTAAGAATATGTATTTGCAAACTTTCTGCTGATGCTTGGTGAGATATCCAGAAAATTGAACATCAATAAGGAATTTTGCAAAGCTGATATTTACTATCAACATAATCTAGGAAGAAAGTTAATGTTTCCTTTTTTTTTTTTTTTTTTTTTTTCTAGTTTTAATTTTGCCTTTCATGATTTAAGTGGCTTAATCGTACAAAAATGCACTTTTACCTTGGAAGCAGAAGCAATATGGGGCACAACAACAACATTTTTCATCTCAGCGAGGCCTGGTTTCATGTAAGGCTCGTCCTGTTAGAAGAAAATGGATTATTAATTAGTTAATGCTCAAAACTTGACTTTGCTCTTGTAAATTCTCACTGGAAGAAAAAGGAGGGATAAAATACCTCGAAGACATCAAGGCCAACCCGGAACATTGGGTTCTCTTTCAAGTGCTCCACCAAAGCTACTTCATCAACTACAGGACCTCTACTGCAGTTTATAAGAATTGCTTCCTAAAATTTCAAGATTGTTGCAATTTAGCCCAGAAGTTTCATATAATATACATGCTGATCGTGAATTCAGAAAACAAGCATGTATCGAATGTCACCTTCTTCATTTTAGCAAGGCTATTCTTGTTAATCAGATGATACGTAGTTTTATGCGAGATCGGGTGAAGACTTATCTGGGGAAAACAAAATTTTATTCTCATTATTCAAACCGTCACAAGTTACAAACAGAAATCTTGAGAAAATGTTCATAATGTGGGTGTCAAAATTAAGCACAACAGCCTCCCAACATCAACCTCTATGAGCACTTCTTCCATAGATGATGCTCTTTTCCATGTAACAGGTGCTTCTCCATTGGATTTCAGGAACTCTCCATAAGCTACAACAACAACAACATGAGTACTGCAGAAGGTTTTTGCAAATGTAGGTAGTTCAAGCCGAGCATACCTGTAACAAACTTCTCTAGTCGTGTCGATTGGTACAAGTCATAGTAAATTAGGTTCATTTTGAACCCTTCAATCTGTTAAAACAACACATCATTTATGAGGGATGGAATATTTAAGTTATTTTGCATGAATTGCTAGCCATCATATGAACAAATTCAGCATGAATAGATTACCATCATCCTAGCATAAGCAGATCCAATACGACCAGCTCCAATCACTCCCACAGTCTGCCCCTTGAGCAAGTTCCCTACAAATCTACATATAAACACGGACCCAAATAATGTACTTGCCAGAATCTGTTGCTCCTGTTCATGTATCAATTGTCGAAAAATTTTTAGTGATAGTCATAGTATCTCTTACAAATGTGGAAGCCATCTATCATATAAGCCAGCTGTCATGAACTCATCTGCTTCGACTATTCTTCTGGCAGCTGCTAGTGAAAGTGAAGCTGCTAATTCTGCCGTTGTCTCAGTGAGTACACCCTACAAAGTAAATATGGAATTAACACTACAAAGATGCAAATTTTCCTCACTGTTGGATTCAAATCTAGACTCAACAAGTTTAAATTCAACAATTGCAAAATGGAACTTTGCAGCTGTACTGGATTCAAATATGGACTCAACAACTAACAAAATGGAATTTTGCAGCTGTATTGGATTCCAAATCTAGGATAAACAAACCCCAGACTAGCATTCAAACTAAATCAAATCAACAAATGAGAAAAAAATGGATTTTAAATTTATGGTTTCTAGATGTTGAACACAAGAACACTATTAATCCAACACAAACACACAAACAATCAGATACCCATCACAAAAAACCAATTAAAGAGTGAATAGATTTCACCTTTGAGATCATTCAAGCTTCCCAATCATCAGAAAAACAAGCCCATTTCTCCATTTTAGCTCTCCTCCATTTCCCCCATCAAATTGAGCACAAAAGACCACTTTTTCTTCACAAATCTCACAAATCCAAAGTTGTTTGAGCTAGAACAAAAGTGGGGTTTGGTTCTTTTCTTCTTCTCAACTATCTTATCACTGACAAGTTCACAGAACAGGCCAGCAATAGAACATAGTGTAGACCCCTTTTGATATTCACAAAGTTTCTTGACAAACATTTCGAAATAGAGATCTCAAAGTTAAGCTCGAGCGAGCAAGAGAAAGATGGAAAGACGAGTAGAGGTATAAGAGATGAGATGAGTGACGGACCTATTCGAGAGCAGATAAGTTGTGGATCGGTCGATAGGAGGAGAAGATAAGCTCTAACGAATGGATTGCTTTTGACAAAAATTCTCACACCGACTCGCCCCACTCTCTGTAAACTCCAAACCCTTTGATCCATTTTGAGTTTCGAATCATTGAGAAGTAGAGATCAAAAAATAGAGAGAGAAAAAGATGAGAGAGGTACCTGGTCTTCTTTGCGACAATGAGAGAGCTTCGAGGAGATCTGTTCCAATGATGTGAAGAGAGGCGAGGGAGGGGAGAGGATCAGGAGGGAGGTTTGCTTGCTTCAATGACGTGAAGAGAGGTGGAGAGAGGCGAGCGAGGAGAGACGAACGTGAGTTTTTCTAGTCCCGTGAATTGTTTTCCTCGGTGAACTGAGGCGTCCGAAATCTGTGGCACGTGCTGTCATCAGATGCCCATGAATAAAAACTTAAACAAACACCTAAAATCACATTTCAAGTGGGAATAGGATTCCAATTCTCATAAAATTGGTGCAACCAAACACACCCTTAAAGTCAATCAATAGAGGCAAAAACAAATGTAGTGAACTACACATCGGATTCGAGTGTCAATCATAGGGCTGAACAAAAAACTGATCAAACCGATTAAACCGACCGAACCGATCTAAACCGAACGATTCAATTCGGTTTAAATTCGGTTCGGATCGGTTTTAAAAAATTCAAAACCGAAGTGGTCGGTTCAGTTTTCGGTTTCTATGCGATTTTAACCGACCAAACCGAATCGACTGACTATATATAATAAATAATATATATTATATATAAATAATACAATATGTTTAAAAAAGTTGGTCGGTTCGGTTTTGGTTCAATTTTAGTTGGTTCGGTTACGGTTTGCATAAATTAGAATCGGTTCGGTTTCAGATCGGTTTTGTTAATGGTCGGTTTGGTTTGAAAATTTTAAAACGACCTAAGTCGGTTCGGTTCACGGTTTAGGTGAAAAACCAAACCGTCGGTTCAGTTTTCAGCCCTAGTCAATCATAAAGATTTCTGCGAATCAGAAATAACACAAACAACTTGAGGCATTCATATTAACAATGTTTTTTTTTTTTTTATTTATTTATTTATTTATTTTTATATATATATAACAAGTAACAACACAAACAAAGACAACACCAACAAATCACAAAAAAAATATTGTTTCGGTTCTAGTATCCAACCATAATGTTACTACTTGATACAGTATCGATTCTAAGGTTTGGGATACCGAATAAACCGAACAATAATTAGTAATTGTCATTTAATATTTTCTTTCCATTTTCCAACTAAACTAGACTAGGGGTGGGCATCCCATCCCGATCCCGTTTCGGTTCCGTCCCGATTTTTTTTCGGGTCTTTTTGGGATTGATCAAACCCATACCGATCTCGTCCCGTCCCAATCTACAGTGAGATAGGGTTGGGATGGAGATTTTCAATCCCGCCAATCCCGTCCCGTCCCGAATATATTTATTTAATATTTATTATTATTAATTTTAATCAAATTATTCTTCTAAAGAAAAGTTCAGGATGTATTGAAATTAAATAAAAACATCTAATGTTTAAAAATTACTTGCTTGATTTGGTACTCTTTGTTTAGATAGGAAAATTATTCTTGTAAAAAATAAAGGCAAACAATGGTTTGGGTTAGTTTTGCATTATGATTATGTAGTTGGAGATTTGGTAAATGAGCAATACTTTTCATTTTTGAACTTACATTAAGACAACTTGAGAACTTTGCTCCTAAATGTATCTTGTATGAATGATATTTCAACTCTTGTATAAATATGCAAGAAGGATCTATGAAAGGGTTCCTTCCATCTACCATCATTCACTTGACAAACTTAATTCCATTGTAAGGTAACCATTCACAAAATTTATATGACAGTTAATATTATTATAATGAAATATTACATAAATTTGAAATAATTGGTGTGCGAGCAATATGAAATGGATTTTTTTTGTTATTCTTCATTGGATGACTATTTAGTACATGCTCATCTCGTCCCGTCCTATCCCTTCCCGAACCCATTTAGGATGAGACGAGATCGAGATGAGGTCTATCCCGTCCCTATTCCAAACTAATGTGATGGGATAGGGATGAGGTCCATCCCGTGCCCACCCCCAAACTAGACCAAAGTTTCTTGAACAATCGAATGCGAAGAGCCAAAGACTCCACAGTCTAAGGTGGAATCCTAACTCGTCGATGCGTGAAGTAGAAGAATACCACCTTCAAAGCCTCAAAGGTTGCAGCTGTCTCTTTTAGGAATGGATTTGATAATGGATCTATTGAATATGATATAGGGCTTGATGATACACCAAACCATCTAGTAATCTGCACTGTACACGTGTCATGATGATTTTGTCAACATAGTAAATCGGGCATGAATGAACACTTAATCTGGCAAGCCCAGATAACACAAAGCCCACTGAGGCAGGTTCCAGGAGGTTGGACCCAATCAGCGGTGCCCTATTAAGCCCATAAGCCACATGGTCGAGCCCAATACCCATAAGACCTAATAAGGCAAGTATCTAGAAGTTTGACCTAAGACAGGCAGGCCAGTAGCACATTGACTCCTACTAGGAAATAAATATTAGAGTATAAGTTGTGCATGAAAACTCTCCTGCATAAACAACACTCCGTAAGGGAATAATCTCTATCAAATATCAGAGTACAAGTCGTGTATGGAAACCCTCCTACATTGATGACTCTCTATCGGGAAAGGATCTCTCAACAAATATTTCCTTAAACTACGCCACCAAAGACATAGCTGAACAAGGACTCTCGCATGATAAATAGGGCACAAGGTTGAGGAACAACGGTACACTACAAAACCCAATTTACATCATTACACCTTTTACAAGCCTTATCTGACTTAAGCTTCGGAGTGCCATCGACCGCAACAATGGAGGTTTTTGGCTAACGTGTGTTCCTTGTGCAGGTCAAGGTCAAGGAGAATAGTAATTGACACCATCAGTTTGACATCGTCTATGGAAAATGACAAAGCTCTAAAAAAAGTCATAACACCCCTTCGTTATAGTCCAAAAAGATGATAATCACGAGATCTCGCAATAATAGAGAAATTGCCGAGCCCTCAAACACTCGAACCAGAGCAGCGCCACTAGCTTTGGCGGCACCGGCCCTGCGGGGAGAAAAATTCTGGGCCTCACGCCGGCAGCAGCCATGACAGACTCTAGGGTGGATCGACTGACCCAAATGCAACAAATTGCGCAAGCGATGGAGATGTTAACTCAACGAAACCCTCCATCCGCGAAAGGAGACAGGGAGGCGGAAAGAGCTATGTCTTCAGAAAACACCATAGAGCGCGTTCAAAAGAGACACTATGCCCCCGTTAGCTCTCAGTAGACCAAGGGAAAATGAGCGGTCTATGGAGACCCGACGTCTAAGGCCGACAAATCCGCCTCGCAACACCCCTCGAGCTTGGGGCCATGAATCCAGACGTGTTGTACAACCTCACCGTCCCCCGTTCATGGATCATATCATGAACGAGCCATTGCCGAAGAATTTCAGCCTGTCAAAGCTGGAGTTTTATGATGGGACAGTGGACCCGTCCGGCCACTTATGCCATTACCACCATGTGATGACGCTAAAAGAAGGATCTGAAGCAGTAATGTGTTGGACATTCCCAACCAGCCTGAAGAAAACAACGTTGACCTGGTTCCACAACCTTCCTTCGAAGTCTATTGACTCATTTTGGATGATGGCCAAAGAGTTTATCACCCGCTTTGTCGGCAGCCAATGGATCAGGAAGAGCCTGCACCACCTGCTTAGCCTCAAGCAGAAACCGAACGAAACACTGAGGGAATACGTCACCCGCTTCAATGATGAGTTAACTCTCATCGATGGCTGCAACGACGAAACCTCAGTTATAGCCTTCATCTCGGGCCTGAGAAGAGGCCAATTCTACAACTTTCCCACCCTCGAGCCTCTAACTGACATGACAGACTTGTTAAAGAGCGCTAAAAACTACATCACTATTGAGGAGATGTTGGCCGCCAAAAAGGAAGGAAAAGCTGACAAGAAATGTCCCCTTGGTCCCAGAGAGAAAAATGAGGGAAAGAAACAAGAGAACAATGATAGAAGTAAAAGGAAGTGGGATGACAGCAAGCCAGACTATGGCCGCACGAGACAAGATAAAGCCTCCAACTTCGTCTGGTCCGAATCCTTTACTCTTCTCAACTCTAGCCTATCTGATGTCTTCAATACCATTAAGAATTGGGGAGAAGTGAAGTGGCCTGTCAAACAGCAGGGAGATCCTTCCCGGTGAGACAATGGCAAATACTGCTCTATTCACAAGGACAACGACCATAACACCAAGGACTGCAAGAGTCTCATAAGCGAAATTGAGTACTGGATTAAAAAGGGAAAGCTCAAAGAATTCCTGAGCAAAGAAAAAACTCAAAATCGGGCAAAGGAAAGAGAAGAGGTCGTCAAAGAGATAAATAAAAAAGCTCCTGGGATTATATATGTTATTCATAGGGAAAACTCGGAAGGTGAGCAATCCAACAGGTCTCGAAAAAGGACACTCCGTGAGATGCAGACTCAGCCCACCAACGAGGACCGACAAGTGCAATACGCATGTATTCAGAACTCGATCCCATCGCTGACATTCACGGAGAAGGACCTCCAAGGCGTACACTCTTCTCACAACGACGCCCTGGTCATTTCAGTACTCATTGCAAAATGGGAAATGAAAAGGTCATTGGTAGAAACAGGGAGCTCTTTGAACGCTATCTTCCTCAATGTGTTCCTTAGCATGTGGCTTAAAAAGGAGAACTTGATGCCCGCCAGTCATCCATGATCGAGTTTAGCAGATAAAAGTGTCTCCCTATTGGGAAAATAGACTAACGGTAGTGGCAGGAGAGCCACAACTGCCGAAAGTCCTGTTCCAGGAGTTCATGGTGGTCGATGCCCCATCCCCCATCCACCTACAACATCATCTTGGGAAGACCTTGGCAAATGGAGGCGGTAGTTTCCACTTTGCACCAGCGCATCAAGTACACTAAGAATCAAACAAAATGGACCATTCAAGGAGAGCAACCATCAACAATAGACTGCCACTACGCAACGCTGAAATAGCTGGATTGTTAGCAATTACAGCTGGGGCCCGTGGGTAAGACATATCAGAGCTCGAACCCAATGAAAAAAGAAATATCATCCCGCATGAACGATAAGACTTTTTTTGTCTGAGGGGAAGATCCAATGTCCGCTAGCCAGATTGGCTGGCTAGTGCCACCTCGGTGAAAAGGAGACGCGGGAAAGAGGGAGTTAGTGTAGATTACACAGGCCAGAATAAGACTTGTTTGAAAAATAACCCTCCACTTCCTCGCATAAATCAGAGCGTGAATGCCACATCCAAATGCCCTGACAACCAGAACTCAACTAAATAATAAGTCAGGATCCAACACTGAAAATACCATTTGTCTGTCACTCCAGTTCAATACAAAGCTATGTAGCAACAATTCGACAAGCCGACGCCTACTCTGAACGCTGACAACCAGTGAGGAACGACCCGCTCGCACAAAGTTGGCTCCACCAATCTGCCTTCCGCTGGGGTGAAACATAATTAGCACCACAGGGCTGCATGCCACGTTCACCGGAGCTCCACTCCACCAATCTGCCTTCCGGTTGTGGCATCACGCGTGAAGCCCAAAAAGGAGAAATGGGAACAACCACCCAAAGCTGGTTGCGGGTATTATCTCCCAACTGGATTGCAAGAGATGTCATGGGAGAACCCGAATGTCAAGAGAAATTACGAGGTCCAATGGAACCACTGGATGCTCACCCAAACCAGGTGGCATCGCCCAATTGCAGGCCTTGTTAAGACTAATCGCTGCAAATGTCAGAACAATTGAAGACTCCACCATCGAAGATCTTCCTTCATCTTTTGGTTAGCCCAAATCATACTTTCTGGAAAAATGCGTTTGATAAACTTACTCTACAACGTTCATGGAAATGCTTGAAATGGTTAAAACTAGTTTATATATAACAAAACATATTTTATGGAAAAACGCATTTGATAAACTTACTCTACAATGTTCATGGAAATAGTTGAAATGGTGAAAACCAGCTTATAAATAGGTGTGACGGTTCACATAACGAGGTCACCCAATAGTCACGTCAGCATTAAATGCCGTACGAAAAATAAGAAGGCGACATCACCAATTGCAGCTGCACGAGTCCACATTCATTGAATTAATGAACTACACGCAACCCCATTAACTGAGGGGAGTAATCGAAACCAAACCGTCTCGCATACTACTCCGTACATGTGGCACGATGATTCCGTCAACAAGGCCCAAATAAGTGAGTGTGCCCAAGTGGGCGCCCAACCTAATCCAGCTTAAAAGACAGATAATGACCTAGTACATACTAGTTAGATAACATAAACGACAAAGGCCTTAAGCGCCCACAGAATGTAGAGTACCTACGGAGATATTATCAATAAATCCAAGGTATTCGCTTTATTAATGTTCCACTGTTATTTTATCAAATCTAGTTGAAATTCTACTGTTGTTATGCGAAGTAAGTAGTACAACTAAGTCAGACTTACACGCCCAAGGCCACATGATGGCCAAATCTGACCAAAGTTTAGTCAGCTCGTAAAGACTGATGATGACAACTTCTGGTCCACTCTAACGCCTAGCCCGCCAAGAGCGGATGACGATGGCTTAAAAAGTAGGAGTCTAGTAAGAGCTCATAGAGCCTAATCAAGATGTCTTGTTAGGGATCATTGTCCAACTATAGACGATGGTGGCAAAATCTGACCAAGGTTTAGTCAGTTACGACTGACAACGATAACTTCTGGTCCGCTCTAAGACATAGTCCGCCACGTGCGAATGATGATGACTTTGAAAGTGGGAGTCTAGTAATAGCTCACAACGCCATATAAATATGACTTACCTGGGATCATTGTCCAATCATAGACAATGGTCGCCGAACCCAACCAAGGTTTAGTCAGTTACGATTAATGACAATAACTTCTGGTCTGCTCTAGTAGTCCGCTACGCGCAGATGAAGATGGCTTAGAAAGTGTGAGTCTAGTCAGAGCTCACAATGCCTGATCAAGATGACTTGCTAGGGATCATTTTCTAACATAGACAATGGTTGCCGAACCCGACCAAGGTTTAGTTAGTTATGACTAATGACGATAACTTCTGGTCCACTCTAAGACGTAGTCTGCCGAGAGCAGATGAAGATGGCTTAGAAAGTGGGAGTCTAGTCAGTGCTCACGACGCTTGATCAAGATAATTTGCCAGGGATAATTGTCCAACCATAGACAATGGAGGCTGAACCTGACCAAAGTTTAGTCAGTTACGACTGATGACGATAACTCTTGGTCCGATCTGAGACCTACTCCGCCGGGAGCAGACAAAAATGGTGTAGAATGTGGAAGTCTAGCCAGAGCTCATGAGGACTGTCTCAGACGACTCGCCAAGAACAATGTCCGACCGTAGACAGTAAAGCATGCACTTGGCCAAAGTTTAGTCAGATTGACGAAGACAATTTCTGGTCTGATTTACAGCCTAGTCAACCAATGGCAGATTACGACGGCTTGGGGAATAAAAAATATGATTAATCTATGAGCTCGAAAGGTTTATTGCCCACCAAGATTATTCCCCCAAGTGGAATTTAGCCAACTTACAAGGTTTGGCCGAGACAACTTCTGGATCTCTAAATAGTACATACCAGAATTGCTTGATTTCAGAGCAATAGCAAGATAAGCGGTCAGAACTCTCATCAACAGTTCAATTAGACAACTTCCCGACTTAGCAAAATCTCTTGTCTAAAGACCAGCACAAAAAAGATTCAGCAGTAACAATCCAAAAAAATACAAGTACAAAGTGCTACTTAACAAATCGTCTTTAATTTATAATCCAAACAATACAGAGTCTACTCCTAATCAAGAGAAGATTCAGATACAATGGAACTTGGCTTACAGGGAGAAGAAGCAGAGGATGGCTCCACGCACACTATTGCCTCGGCACCCTGATCCAGGTCACCCTCTTATTGTGATTGATCAAAAGCTTCCCCAAACTCCGACCACCTCTTTGTAGTAAGACATATCCCAATCAGCATGTTCCTCTTCCATCATCTCCAATAGCTCCAGCCTTCTTTTAACAACTCTGCTGAACTGGAACGTGCCCTGGGCTTTGAAAAGCTTCTTCTCGCGTTCTTTTGCCTTGACAAGCTCTTACTCCAACTACACTAGTTTGCTGGCCAGTGCATCAGCTCCGGATTCCTTAGAGCTCAGCTTATCCTTGATCAGGCTGAGCTTGTTTTGTGTCAAGAAGAGTTGCTCGTCCGTCATTCTCGCAAGCTTGACGTTTAAAGAAACGTCGGCCTCCAGCTGCTTGAATCTCGAACTGCATTCTGGCCACGACCTCCTTGGCAAGCGTCAAGTCACACTGAGCGTGATCCAACTCAGCCTCCAACCCTTTCGCAGACGTCACACTGGCTAAGTTAGACTCAAGCGATTCCTAGCAGACTCTGATCCTCCGATTCCGTCTGCAAGGTCTCTGATTGGACCCCCAAATCAACATGCCTCTTACCTCCCAGCTACTTCATCAGTAATTCGATCTCGCGAAGAGCATCAGAATACGACTTTTGCAAATGTGAAAAAACTCGATCCATGGTGTATACTCTCTCACGAGCAGCCTCTACTTCCATCCCAACGACGACAACTTGGTTCTGATATGATATCCCCAGCATGAGATGTTTATGCCCCTTCTCCATACACTCGCCCAGCGTATCCTCTTTTGGCTCCGAAGAATGGTTCGCCAGCCAATCATTCCATCTACTATATGCCTTCTAGAGAAATGAGAAATGTCAACCTCCTAATGCCAAGCCTGGTTGACCATCTACACCACATTCGGGGCAAAAGGGCTAATTCGGGCATCGGGGTGAAGATCTTTTGGACCCGCAATTACGCCAGCGCTGCCCTTCACCGTCTTCACCGCATCAGGGGCTTTCTCAAAGTTTTTCCCTTGCTCACAACGACTGGGTCCCTCTCACTAGCCAATTTGGAAGCAGCTAAAGAGGAAAAATGAAGGGAATTGTTTCTTGGAACGACAATCACCTCAAGCTGAGGCCGAGAGCGAGACGGAGAACAGTACGAATGACTTAAAAGAGACCACTTGCCATAGGGACGACGGTTGGGCAACTTTTTGCCGAGTCTGAATGGACTCTTGATCCAATGAAGGGACATATTTGAAATCATTCAAAGAGAAAGGATGAGTTTGACTTGCATCTGATGAGTGGCCACTTCCGCATGCAGCAAAAGGTTGTTCAAAATCTTCGCCTGCTCAGTACTCAACTTCGTCACATCATCTACCCCCACCATTTTCAAATACTCATTCTCTATGCCAGGAAGGGAAATGGGGGCTCTCGCCTGAGCATCTTGCTTCTCGGACGCAACAGTGTCCGCCCTCGCGGATGAAACAAGATCTTGCCCAACAGCTTTGAGCCTTCCCTCCGAAGAGGTTGACCACCTGGAAAGAGGCTTAGATGCGGTGCGAGGATTTTTAGGAAGCGAAGATGAAGAAAGTGTTTCATCTAACTCCGCCCTCCTCGGCGGGCTAGGGATTCTGAACTTCTAGAGCTTCTTCTTCCCTGAATGAGGTCTGCCATCGGGTTTCGGCTACAGAACCCTAAAGAAAATGGGAGCCTCATGCCAATACTCCCACAGTCCGCCGTGCTTGATGTTGGCGGGTTGCACAATATCTTCCATCCGCATGAATGCCATGTCACCAAACTTTCCATGGCTGCTTTGTTCTCTGGAGAAAAGGGCGTTGTTGAAAATTTTCCTATAGAAAACATGGATAACTGTTCAACATGTAATCAACACGAGCGAGATAAAAAATGGTATTACAGTCACTCAAATGTTTGAACTTCCATTCGATCGGATGACCATTCGAGACTTGCATGGCCATGAAACAATACTTCTGCTAGAACTTGTAATCGCCGGGAAACTTGACCAAGCAAGCCAACGACTTCAACACGCATACAACATGCTCGTTCACCCAATGAGAGGTGAGCAGTTGGATTGGCCCCAGAGAAACTCGAAAACCAGCATCCTTCACCCTAATTACAATGATGATCACGGTTCTATACCGGTTTGGCACCAGTTGAGCGGGCAAAATGCTGACGTACTCCAAGAAGTGCCAAATTACCTTGATAACAGGAAAACATATTTCCGATTGAAGCATACCTCTGTGCAAGCAAACAAATCCTTTTGGAAAAGACAAGGGTCGTCTGACCAAATCCCAATGTGAAAAGGTCCAGATCATCAGGGATATGATACTTCTTGCAAAGGCCTACCAGATTCGCCTATGAGATCAACCTCTCATCGAAAATCTCATGGCCTTTAGCGAACACTTCATCGGGAAGTATATTTCGGCCATCCATGGAAGAACGTACGAACTTTTTATTACGTTGCCAAAAATAGAAATTGAGCAAAGCCAAAAACTCAGAAGTGAAGCAACAAAGCAGGGTATCTGAGAAATTGCAGAAGTAAATAATCTAAACTCTACAGAGAAGGGGACTTATATATAAGCAATGATTCCTGCGCCGTTTGAGCAGTCACATACCCAATTAATGATGTGGGCAGCTCGAGAAAGTGATTCAAACTCACTCGCCGCGACCGTCCATCTCCCTCATGACATGACTTAGTGGATTGACGAGCTGGCCCACTAACTCAAGGGGAGTAGCTGATGATACACCATACACGTGTCATGATGATCTCATCAACAAAGTAAATTAGGCCTAAATGAATGCCTAATCTGGCAAGCCCATATAACACAAAACCCGCTGAGGCATGTTCCAGAAGGTTGGACCCAATCAGCGGTGCCCTATTAAGCCCATAAGTCACATGGTCGAGCCCAATACCCATAAGACCTAATAAGGCATGTATCTAGAAGTTTGACCTAAGACAGGCAGGCCAGTAGCACATTGACTCCTTCTAGGAAATAAATATTAGAGTTTAAGTTGTGCATGAAAACTCTTTTGCATAAACAACACTCCGTAAGGGAAGAATCTCTATCAAATATCAAAGTACAAGTCGTGTATGGAAACCCTCCTACATGGATGACTCTCAATCAGGAAAGTATCTCTCAACAAATATTTTTCCTTAAACTACGCCACCAAAGGCATAGCTGAACAAGGACTCTCGCATGATAAATAGGGCACAAGGTTGAGGAATAAATGTACGCTAGAGAACATAATTTAAAACATTATACTTTTCTCAAACCTTGTCTGAATTAAACATCGGAGTGTCATTGGCCTCCACAACGGTAGTCTTTAGCTCATGTGTGTTCCTTATGTAGGTAAAGGTCAAGGAGAACATGAATTGACACCATCAAGGCTCATGAGTTAAGCTCTATCGAAACTGATTGATCAATACCACTCGATCAAAAAGGGGTTGAAAGGCCTTGGTTGGTAAAATTGGATGCAAAAGAAAAAGAGCTGGAATAGCCATAAGGAGAAGAACATGAGTTGAAGGAAATGGTTGAAGAAGAAGATAGAAGTATGGGATTGTTTGTTGTACATGAACTTGTTTAGAGTTTGGAGTGATGGGTGGATTTTAGGGGTATCATAATTGGACTTATGATTTTGCATTTAGTTGAATGGGTTGTGTTTGGTTTGATCAATTTACGATATTTTCATAAAATTGATTATATATGCCAAGATAATTTGAAGTCCCGTTAAATTGTGTTCCTTTTGTTGCAGTAATGGCTGCAGCTGGAGCATGAAGGTCTATGGATAAGAATCTATCAAACAAACATAAATGAATAAGAAAAAAGTGAAAGATTGGGGTAGAGGGAACATAAATTGAAATAGACCGAAATTGGTACCCAATCGTACCGATTTCGACCAGTATTGTATGATACGATCCCAATATTAGAAATCCTCCTATCCTCCCAAAATTGAACAGAGCAGTAACGAAATTAAATTGCAAGGTCAGTACTAGTACTGGTATTGGGTTGGAACCAAACCCTAAAAAAACAGTGGGAAAAAGTTCTTACTTGATCGAAAAAATGAGATTGGAAAGGGATTCAAATCTACTACTATAACTGCAATTGAGAAGTCGGTGTGCTGAAATGTATCACACCTTCAAACTGTCGATTTTGCCCTCCTCTTTATTCTTTATTCTTTAGTTTTGAGTATTCCTCCTAATTTTATATTTACGAGAATGTCACATTTTTATTCTTTATTTATCTATACTTTATGTCTCTTTCATGGCATTTTCACACTTGCAAACTTACGATTTTGCCCTCCCCTTTATTCTATATTTTAGAGAAATATCTCCCTTTATTCTATATTTATGAGAATGCCACCCTTTTATTCTTTATAAATCTATACTTTATGTCTCTTTCTACTAACTGTGGTGAGACTATAGGTGGGTGTCATAAACATTGATGAAGCTAATTTCTTTTGAGACCTGTTCGATTTGTTCTGCGATGTAGTTGATCGTGATGGACAAATTATAAAGGTCGTGGGCCTTGGTGGGGACTATGTGCTTTAGGTACTGTGGGTTTCTAGTGGATTTTGGTTTAAGAAATGAAAATATTAATGAAGCAAGTAGTTACAGGCTTTACGTTTGAAGCATTCAACTTTTCAGCATTCCTTCTGTCTTGGACAATAGTGTCATCGCTACTTACAATTTTAACTTCCAATATTTATGTTCAAAATACACTTCCTTCTTCATAGCATTTATTTTTCTACAAGTTTTGTCATTCATCAACTTACCCCGATTTGCTTTTAAGAAATACAGATTAGATTGCTTTTGAGTGAATGGTGCTAAGCACATAATATGGTAAGGATATTTCTTTTTCCTAATGATGATTCAGTCCGTTTTGACCCATCACAACTTGCACTTAGTTTTCTGTAGTGGTGTTGGAAAAAATCAAGATTGGGAGTGCCGAAGGCATGACCCAGGGAAGGGTTGTGCCAATGGCACAACTGATATACTAATGCTTAAATAATGATTTGAGGAGAAAACTAGGAGAATAAATGACATAGAATAAGCACAAAAAAGAATTGACAATTATAGGTCATCACCGAGAAGAATGGTGAAGAGATAATGGATATATAGCAACTAACTAGTAATTTGGTAGCAAGGGTGTGTTTTAGGGAGTTTCTATGTGTACCCGACTATTTGGCATGGTTGCACCAACTCTTTATTACACCGGTAGTTTGGGATGTTTCGACTTTGTTGCACCAACTTAATGTATGTAACACCGACTTATCATTTTTTAGTAATAATAAAAATTATTTGATGCACAATTTTCTCGTTTAGGAGCATTAATTTTCTATTGAAAGAAAGAATAATAGTAATCATCATCTATAAACTATAAAACTAAAATTCAATCCCACATTCGTTAAATTTAAATGTGTTCATTAACCAAACAGGGGTTGATAAAACCAATACTATTTGATGCAGTTGCTTTTCGCTCCCTGCTTTGACCTAGTCCTACTGACCTACACAAGGAACACACGTGAGCCACAGACCATCGTTGTGGTGGCCGATGGCACTCCATTGCTAAAAGCATATATGGATATAAGGAAGGCGTAATGTTGTACACATGGAACTTGTAGCGTACCTCAGTTTACCAACCTCATGTCTTATTTATAGTGTAGGAGTCCTGGTTCAACCAGGCCATCGATGACATAGTTTAGGAAGGAGATCTTCGTGGAGATCATTCTCTAATTAGGAGTCGTGCTGTAGAAGGGAAGTTCCCTGTTAGCTCTATGCTCTCAGATACGCAGAAGATAGTTCCCTATCTGAGAGTAATCCGTAAGAGAACGTTTCCTTGTGTGATATGTACTCTAGTGTTTGCTTTCTAGTTGGAAGCGGAGAGCTGCTGTAATTGCCTGACTGAAGCTGATCCTCGAGATACTTGCCTTAATAAGGCTTACGGGTATTGAGGATAGTTGTGAGACGCGTGGGCTTAGCATGCTATAAGAGTTAGGGTCCGTTAGGCTGATTGCATTGGACGGGCTTAGAACCGCTTGGGCTGGATCAAAGTTGGGCTGACGTTGGGGCTCGTAATTCCTCGAGATCATCTCGACACGTGTATGGCTCAGGGATGTGACCATTTTGGTGTATCATCAGCTAGTCCCACCAAGTTAGTGGGCCATCAGATCAGTTTACTAATTCATCTCTTGAAAAGATACGTCGCTCATGATTATTGAGTCTGAATTGTTGTTCGAGCCACGCGCTGCATTTATTGAACGTTCAACAGTTCAGTGGAAAATAGGTGGGAATCTAATCCCTATTTAGGTCATTTGCTGGACGCCAATGTCGCTACCGGCGGGGTTCATCTGATTGCATCGAGGGGGTGCTTCAAACCGGAGTACGTTTTCCCGTTCTGGATGTGATTTGGGAATTCTAGGCCTTTCTTGGGATTCCTCCGATCCAGTTGGAACCTAATGGATACAAGATCTTCCTTTTCATTCTGATTAGGGCGAAGGAAGCTGGCGTTCGCGTGACTCCATGAGTGATCTAGTTGTTGAGTTCTACTCGATTGAAGAGTAACACCGTCTATAAGATGACAGTGTCGGCTTGTTTTATGAATTTGCCAGATGACTTTAAGTTCTGGCGGAAGTATTGCTTCTTAGCTCCTGCGGATTCGAAGTACTTCCAATTCAAGGGTCGTTCGCTTGAGCAGGAGTTCAAACCACTTCGTGAGTACAACATTTTCTTCTGGTTTCGTTGTGCTTGATTGAATATATCATTGCTTGCGTTTCTTCGCAGGACGATTTTCCATTACTCCTCTTACCCTAGACGAGCAAAACACCATGAAGACGTTTCACAATTTGCCAAGGAGGAACATCATCCGGACACGCAGATAAGCTTGTGTGCATCAGACTTAGTAAAAGTGAGCACTCAGGTCTAGCACCGGGAAGTTGACGTGGAATATGTTTCGAGGAAACATATAAGCATGCATCATGGCTGGCTGATGGATTGCGCTCCAAAACCCGAGGAGGATACGCTAGAAGGGTGTATGAATAAGGTTTGAAAGTACCATATGTTGGGTATGTCTCACTTGAGCCAGGTGGTCGTTGACGGGACAGAGTTGAGGCGACTCGTGAGAGGGTGTACACCATGGAGTGTGTCTTTTCGCACATGCAAGCTCTGTATTCTGACGCACTTTACGAAATTGAGTTGCTGAAGAGAAGGGGCCAGAGCGATCAATCGTGGTTGCCGAGACTCAGAGAGCTCGTCTGGAGGCCCTTGAGCGTGACCTGGTGGAGGTAGTGTCCGCAAGGGATAGATTCATACAGGAGTTGGACGAGACCTGCCGAGACATGGAGGTTGCATAGGAAGCTGCGACTGAGGCGCGTTCTGCAGTGCGGTCTCTCGCTGATGAGAATGCCTTGAAGGAGGCTAACTAGACTGCTCATAAATTGCAATTGGAGTCCGATGCGAAGTTTAATGCTCAGGAGGCGAGGAAGGCCAAGGACCAACTTGAATTAGAGAAACATGAGCTCAGTGTTGTGAAGATCAGTTCGGCTATAGAGCAATCTCAGGTTGATGCTGACTGGCAAGTTGGAGTTGTTGGAGTGTGAACTTGCTGACGCAAAAGTGTGAGAGGAAAAGCTTCTGCAGGAACAAAGCAAGTGCTAGTTCCGCTGGGTTGTACACGACAGACTGGGGCTGCTAGTGCTGATGAATGAGGAGCATCCGGAATGAGATCTTGGCCGATACAAGAAGATGTCGTATGTAGACTTGTCTGTTGCCTTTGCTTGGTCGGACGAAAAGGGTGGTTCGGACCCTGATGCTCAGGGTGTGGCGCGTATCGACGCGACCCTATTCTTTCATATGTTAAGCTTAGCTCTTTTGTTTCTGTACCTTCTCCTGATAAAGAGTAAACTTTGTATACTTGTACCCATTTTGCTATGTCTTTTAATGAAAATAGTTTTATCTTGAATGCGTTCTATATTTGTTTTGTGTTTGTAGTCCCTATTGTTTGTTTTCCGTTTCGCCTTATCGTCTTACTTTGGCATAGGTTGGTTGGATCGATAGGAAGTCGAGAGGTCTGTCTGCAATCGAGAGCTTGACTGTTTGCATTGTGAGTAACTCAAAGTCGATGTTGCATAGTTATGTTCGACAGTGGGCATGTCACAGACAGTTTAGTCGTGTGTTGAGTTATCCTAGTTGTATTTCGTTCTTAAGGTAAACTCCTGGGGGCTTATATCGCTTGTCTGATTGGTCGGCGGTAGCCGCTGTCATAGACGAGTTGCGATAGCCAAGTTCTATGTAGCGAGTTCGGCGTCATAAGCTGGACCTGGCATTCTATGTAGCACTTGTCCGCGCGTGGGCTGAACGATTTATGTGTCAGCGTGAGTGGCATTTGCTGATAATAGAATGCCAGCTTATTTGAGCGTGAGGATGCTGGTTGAGCTGTGATTTATCTTTGTGGCCGCTATTTCAGAAAGGAGCAGTGATCGCGTGGTGAGCTGGTTAGGGCGCGGTGATTGCGTGGTGAGTTGCTTCGGGCCCCCACCTTTCGAACCATCTATATCCGAACATAGTGGACTACAGGTTTGGATAATAATGATTTGTTGACCATGCTGAAGAGTTGTAGTCCTGTGGCGAGTCATCGACATCAGTCAGGGACTGACTAGTTCCCACCTTTCGAACCATCTATATCCACGCAGTGGGGGATGCAAGTTCGAGATGAAGGGGTTCGACGACTAAGCTAAAAAACAATAGCCCCGTGGCAAGCCGTCAGAATCAGTTCAAGACTGACTAGGCTCCAACATTCCAAATCATCTACACTTGTGCGCATCAAGCTACAAATTTGGGGGTTTTCGGCGTCCATACTGAAAAGCAGTGGTCCTGTAGCAAGCCGTCAGAATCAATTCGGGATTGACTAGGCTCCCACCTTCTAAACTATCTACACTCGCGCAGTGGGGGCTACAAGTTCATGGTTGGTAATTCGGCGGCCAGGCTGAAAAACAGTGGTCCCGTGGCAAGCTGTCGGAAACTGTTCGGGACTGACTAGGCTCACACCTTCTACACCCGCGCAATGGGGGCTACAGGTTCAGGGTTGGTAATTCGGCGGCCAGGCTGAAAAGCAGTGGTCCTGCGACGAGCCGTCGGAATAAGTTTTGGACTGACTAGGCTCCTGCATTCCAAACCATTTACGCCAGCGCAGTGGGGGCTACAGGTCTTGGCTTTGATCAAAAGCTTTTGTTGCCAGTCATCACCAGATAGGCTTACCTGATTAGGTTTAGGGACCATTGACTGCGAAGGGGCAATGGTCCCTGGCGAGTCATCGTCACCAGGCGTGATATCGCTAATTAGACTCCCACTTCCTAAACCATCGGGATCCGCGCTAGACAAACTAGGTGTCGGAATGAACTAGAAGCCATCATCATCAGCCTTGGCTGACTAAGCTTACCTGGTTGGAGAGGGGTTCCGCCTGCTTGAGGGCGTGCGAACCTATGTCCGCGATCATCTTGCATTGTGTGGACAAAATTATCTTAAATCTGCTAGTGATCCGCAGGTATGAACCGTGTGTCAGAATTGACTAGGATTTCTAGTGCTCATGCCAAGGATGTGGTAGAATACTGTTGGCATAGTAGGCTGAGCCCATGGGCCTGCAGAAGAAGGGCTAAGGTTTTTGCACAAATTGCGCTACGTGTACGGCGTAGATCGAGCCGTAGCACATGTACGGCGAAAGCTGCGAGACGTTTAAGTATCAGTTACTCCTTCTCAATTGATGGGGATGGCGTGCAACACCATTAATTGGACGAAACCGTCGTCTCCTCGTTTTCCATACGGTATTAAATGCTGACAATTAGTGTTGAAGTGCCCGTTTGGTGAACCATCATGTCTATATAATGGTGTTCTTCAATCGTTGTTGTCACTATCTTCTGCAGAACGTATTTCCTGTAATGTTCTTGCTTGAAAAGAATGCTTTGGGTTTTCTAAAGGCTAAAAGGAGATCTCCGTCATTAGAGTCTTCGAATGTTCTGACATTTGCGTCGTTGTTTGCAGGTAGCGTGCTTCGATGGGTTTGAATTGCATGGTATAGGTACTTTGTCTCTTTATGTAGCCGGACTGTCTAAGCTAGTCTTAACTCCATGTCGCATCGGATTCAGATGTTTGTAGTGTGTAGTCTTTTGTATCCGCCTCAGAGTGCCCGTTGTTACATCTTTCTAGTAATCAATAGTGTGTTTGCGTAATTCTTTCTTTATTTCTTGAATGTTTGCAAATCACATAAGTTTTTAGGAACTAAAACTCTGCATTGACTATTGAAAAGGAAATGAACAACTAAAATTGACTAATTGTTGACAGAGAGAAATTGATCCTGGGCCTGAAGTAAATTCGGCTAACCCTTGTGGTCCGTTTGTATTTTCAGAGGATTGCCGAGCCTTGCTAACGTCATAGAGGCTACTGAAGAATAAACCTTATGGGGGAGTTAATCTCTGTGCCGATGGAATGTCAGGGGTTGTACTCCCGTTTGCCTTGGTCTTTCTATTCCGCTAGGCTGAATAGCAGACTGCACCTGTATCGATTGACTGTTCCATTTCTCCGTAGCAAATCACCGCTGATGGGGTCTCGTGTGAGTGGAGTGATGCGTCTGCAGTGACTAGGCCTGGCTCTGGTTCAAATTGTTCCGCGGGATCCGGTTGGATTTGGGAATATTCTTGTGGCATAATGGCAGCCTCGTGCCATAGGTTGGTTTCCACGTATTGTTCCTTCAGAGTGGTTAGCGGTATACTTAATGCACCGGTGAAGGGTGTAGACTACTGCTTCCATCTGGTGGAGCCATGGTCTTCCCAAGATAAGGTTGTAGGTAAACGGTGCGTCTACCACCATGAAGTCCTAAAACAAGACCTTCCTCAGGTGCGACTCTCCTGCCACTATTGCTAGCCTTATCTTCCCGATCGGGAAGCATTTCTCTCCGCTGAATCTAATCAGCGGGTAGTCTGCAGATGTCAGATTCTCCTCCTTGAGGTCCATACTGCAGAACACATTGTAGAACGGGATGTTGAGCGAGTTTCCTGTGTCCACCAGGGCTCTCTTAACTTCCCACCTGGCAATGGAGACCGAGATGACTAGGGCGTCGTTGTACAACCCTCGGACTCCTTCGAGGTCCTTATTCGTAAAGGTCAAGGTGGGAATGAGGCTCATGACCCTCGAGTAGCAAATGCGTTTGTCCTCGTCCGCGGATTTTGTCTGCATTTCCTGTAGAGTCCGTTTGCGGGATCTGTGCGACTGGTTTTCATTCGGTCATACTCCATGAAGGACATAGATTATACTTGGAGTCTCCTTATCTATTTCTTTGATTGGCTCCCCCCGGCCCCTGGATCGTTCTGGTCACTTTTCTGAGTTTAGAAATTCTTTTAGTTTGCCCTTGCGAATCCAGTACTCAATCTCATACCTTAGACTCTTGCAGTCGTTGGTATCATGGCCGCCCTCCTTGTGGTATGAGCAGTACTTACTGTTGTCACGCTTGGAGGGGTCTCCGCGCTGCTTTGGGGGCCACTTCAAAATTTCCCAATTTTTCATGGAGTTCAGTACGTCCGACAAGCTAAAATTGAGGGGTGTCACAGCTCTAAATCCAACGTAGTTGGATGCTTTCTTTTGCCTAGCTTGGCCAGAGTCTGACCTGTTGTCACTACACTTTCTCTTGCTTGTTTTTTCATCCTCGCAGTTATTTTCTTCATTCCTGTCCTTAAGAGCGAAAACTTATTCTCACCTTCGGTTTCCCTCTTAACGATCCTCAACTCCTCTAAGGTAATGTGCTTTTGGGCATTTTTAGGAGCCCCATCATGTCTAAAGGGGGTTCTAAGTTGAGGTCTTTGTAGAGCTTTAATTCTTTTAGCCCGCAGTGAAAGCTGTCACGGTTGTGTCGTTGCTGCAACCGTCAATGCGTGTTAGATTGTTGTTGGAGCGTGTGACATACTCTCTTAGCGTCTCATTGAATCTTTGTTTCAGAGAGAGTAGTGCAGGCCTTTTCGGAAACGCTGAATTCCAACGAAACGTGTCAGGAACTCCTTCGCCAGCATTTTGAAGGAGTCGATCGACCTCGGTGGGAGGATGTGGAACCACATTAGTGTTGTCTTCTTCAGGCTAATGTAAAAAGTTCTGCACATCACCGACTCGGATCCCTTCTTTGCGGGCCATCATGTGCTGGTAATGGCGCAGGTGGTTGAATAGGTTGGTGGTCCCGTCATAGAAATCGAGTTTCAGAGGCGTGAATTTCTTCGGAAGGGCCTCGTTCATAATATGATCCACAAAAGGTGGGACCGAGATATAGTATAGCACATCTGGGTCGTGTGCCCTTCTGTGGAGGGGGTTTTGAGGGTCGAGCCTGTCTGCCTTGGAGTTCTGTCCCGCGTTAACTGCGCCACCTTCTCTGGTCCAGTCTGAACTAGCAGGGGCCTGTCCTTTTCAGGAGATAAGGGCATGTGTTGCACCTGCTCTCCATTAACGGGTGGTGGGTTTTGCCGGGTAAGAGCTTCCACCGTTTTTGCGATTTGTTGTATTTGAGATGACAACATATCGATCCTGGGGTTCGTCATTGTTGTTGATGGTGCGGGGGTATGAGTCTGTAGCTTGTGCATAACCAGCACCGCGGATAGCGGGGGTATAGTGTCAGTCGGAGTGTATGACGTATTCCCTTGTTCTCCATTGTTGTGTGATCTACTGGTTACCAGCTCTCCATATTTCGAAGGGAGATGATGCTAGTGAAAGGTTAGAAACTTTGTCGTCCCCACGGACGGCGCCAAACTAATGCAACCATTTTTCATTCCCTGCTCTGACCTAGTCCTGCTGACTTGCACACGGAACACAGTGAGTCACGACCACCGTTGTGGTGGCCGATGGCACTCCGATGCTATGTCAGACGGATCTGAGGACGGTGTAATACTATAAACAGGGAATTTGTAGTGTACCTTAGCTTACCAACCTCATGTCTTGTTGCTCGCCTTTCAAAAAAAAAAAAAAACCTCATGTCTTGTTTATAGTGCAGGAGTCTTGGTTCAACCAGGCCATCGATGACGTAGTTTAGGAAGGAGATCTTCATTGAGATCCTTATCTAATTAGGAGTCGTGCTGTAGAAGGGAAGTTCCATATTAGCCCTGTGCTCTTAAATACGCAAGAGATTTCCCCCCCCGGCCCTGCGGGGAAAACAATTCCGGGCCCCGCGCTAGCAGCAGCCATGACGAACTCTAGGGTGGATCGACTTACCCAAGTGCAGAAAATCGCGCAAGTGATGGAGATGTTAACTCAACGGAACCCTCCATCCGCGAAAGGAGACAGAGAGGCGGAAAGAGTTCTATCTCCAGAGAACACCATAGAGCATATTCAAGAGAGACACTATGCCCTCGTTAGCTCTCAGTGGACCAAGGGAAAAAGAGCGGCCTATGGAGACCCGACGTCTAAGGCTGACAAATCTGTCTCGCAACACTCCTCGAGTTTGGGGCCATCAATCCAGACGTGTTGTACAACCTCACCGTCCCCCGTTCATGGATCATATCATGAACGAGCCATTGTCGAAAAAGTTCAGCCTGTCAAAGCTGGAGTTTTATGATGGGACAGTGGACCCATCCGACCACTTACGCCAATACCACCATGTGATGACGCTAAAAGAAGGATCTGAAGCAAGAATGTGCCGGACAACGTTGACCTGGTTCCACAGCCTTTCTTCAAAGTCTATTGACTCATTTTGGACGATGGCTAATAATCACATAATTATAACATTTTTTTTTACCTTTTATTATATTTTTGTTAATCCTTGTTTTATTTTATTTTAAATTAATTATTAAATTTTTGTGTTTTTGTAGAATTCGGAACAATAACGAAGAAATCAAAGAAAAATGCAATGAATAAATCAAAGACGGTGACTTCAGAGGAAGTGGAGGTGAGAATAGCCTAAGCCATAACCTAAACTCAAAACCAAACCCAAAACCAAATCCGTAAACCCAAACCCAATGCCAAACCCAATCAAACCCAAAGCATATTCTCTTAATTATCCAAGAATCTAGTTTGATTTAAGCCTTAAATCACTCATTGAACCCTCCCCTTAACTTGTCCAAGTTCATTTTCTTAATTATCTATAAATACAATAGAAATTAATAAGAAAAGGGAAGAAGAGAAGGGAAAGAAAAAAAAATACATAATACCAAAACCTCTTCTTCACAATTTGTGATTCTCATCACCATCCCAACCAAGCAAAATCACCACCAGACAGGAGCAGATCGCCCACAGCGTCTTCCTGCCTCTCTCTCTCTCTCTCTGTTCGAATTGAGGAAGAAAGGTTGGGGTACTATTTGCACCCCACCTTATAACTCAGTACCACCACAGAGACTTAAATCAAGTTGATGCTACTGGCACCCAGTGGACTTTGCTGAGAGCACCTCGGCTGAGAAAGATCAGAACTATTTGCACCCACTGGGATCTGCTGAGCCACACTGGACCTGTTCCTGTTTGCACCTTGCTGAATGCTCTGTAACACCACAGTGAATTAAGTCTCAAACTCTAGAATTAATTTCACTTTACTTTATTATTCCATGATTAATATTAATTGATTCGCGATTTATAATATTTTACTTTCACCTAATATGTCATGCATCTTAGGTTGTTAGAAAAATATTATGTTATAAATCAAGCATGTTTTAATTGAATAATTAAACTTGTGATTAATTGTGCCCTAACAAGACAATTAATGCTAGGAGTTTATACATTGCTAGAGTCATTTATTTAAAATTGGAATAATAAGAAAAATTGAATATAATTTTAGGAGTTTGAAAAATATTTTGCAAATTGTGGTTTCCCTCCAACTCTTTTCTTTTATTTATTGTTATTTTTATTACTTTAGCTTAACTCGGATTTTTAAACATTGTAACCCCCATTTTATCCAAATTAGTTTAGGTAAATTACTAAATTCAATTTAATCCACCTTCCTCGTGGGATCGACCCGTACTTGCCGTTGTCTACCAGTTAGACACCGTGCACTTGCGGTTATTACAAGTGGGTCAAATTAGCCTGTTTGTTTAGGCCAGTTAAACCTGCAACAAGTTTTTGGCGCCGTTGCTGGGGAAGGTAGCGGTGTAATTGAATTTAAGATTTATTTTCACTAATTTAAAAAAATATATATTTTAGAAGAAAAAAAAACAAATTTTTTATTTATTTTATTAAGTTCTTTTTACACTCATTTCGTGTTATTTGTTTGATTTTGCAGAATACACACTTATCGAAGAAATTGGACGATCCTGCAAACATCAAGCAAATTTTAATTTTTAAATTTTTTTATTTTGTGAGGGGAGTTTTAATTTTATTTTCACCTCGTTTTACGAGTGTGTGGTGTAATAAGTTTTGTAAACTCTATTGTTTTCCATTTTTAATCACCTAAAAAAACCCAAAATTTTTCAAGTCAAAAGAAATTATAGGGAAACAATTTTAATTGTTACCCAATAAATTTTTTTATGATTTAGAAATATGACTTCTAAGACCAAGACCAGTAATTTGATTGCATATGCTTGTGTGCTGATTGAAATGGATAAAAAGAAGTCGGACATTTTTTTTAATTGTGCTAACTTTTTGGTGTAACTAACAGTTTTGGGTTAGGAACACAAGCCTCAAGTGTACATTTAACATCACATCGTTCTCATATCTATTGGCTTATAGAGCGGTAGCACAAGGAAATACTTAATTGGACCATTGTGACCTCCTTCTCCAGCCTACTGATTTTGAACTTTGTGGTGTAAAGTATACATTCTTAGGATCATCTTGTAGCACCCATTGCTCTGATATAAAGATTACATAAGAAATAATCTGTCCCCCAAAGATAAAAAGATAATTAATCTCAAAAACTCTGATTGCTTAGGGAGGCATTTTTTCTTGTGCATCAATTAGTTGCTGACTGTGTTTGAGTCTATGCGTGATTTTTTTTTAAGGTTAGTAAACATTTCAAACCTCACTTGGTGTAGACCTGTTTATGCATCTTAGGGAACGAGATTCGAGAGGTAGACTAATTCGAGAGGATCCTGTAGAGTTGTCTGAAGTCCCCATTGACCTTCTAGAATCGTTCTCCTTGTCGAGTGAGACCACTGAAATGGCTGGGGAGAGAGCATTTAAGGATTATTTCTCTCCACGTTCCAATAACACCCTATCTTGCATTGTCTTACCTGAGACCACTGCAAGTAGCTTTGAGCTAAAACCATCAATTATCCACCTTTTGCCTTCCTTTTATGGTCTAGAAAAAGATGATCCTTTTCTTCATGTCAAAGAGTTTCTTGAAATTTGTGCTATTCTAAAATATCCCAATTTTTCTGATGATTCAGTTCGTCTTAGCCTGTTCCCCTTTTCTTTAAAAGATAGGGCGAAGTCATGGTTAAACTCCTTAGAAACTGGAACCATCGACACTTGGGATGCCCTATCAGGAAAAATTTTGACAAAATATTTTCCTATTCATAAAACAAATGCCATCCGAAGAGATATATCTAATTTTCAACAGAAAGAGGGTGAGCATTTCTATGAATGTTGGGAAAGATTCAATGAACTCATTTCTAGGTGTCCCCATCACGGCTTTGAAAACCGGCGTTTGGTTCAATACTTTCAAGACGCGTTAACCCCTCAAAACCGTCGAATGATTGACGCCACTAGTGGTGGGTTATGAAGATGAGTGCTAATGAGATTTGGGAATTCTTTGAAGCTATTTCTGAAAATTCTCAACAATGGGATTATTCAAGAAAAGACTCGGATAGGCGAAAGGGTGGTTTGTATGAAGTAAGGGATACATCATCTACTCCTCACCTTCCTCCTTCTTCAAGGTTGGAAGCAGTTGTAATGACAATGGCACAAAAGATTTATGCATATTTGGAAAAGTCTCAGCCATTAGTCCAAATCAATGTTCCATCCGAGGTTTGTGCTGCATGTTCAAGTTCTAGTCATTCCACATCAGACTGTCACTTGAAAAATGAGTACCCTGCTTATTTTGTTGAGCAAGTCAATGCATTCAATACCTTTAGGCAATCTGGTTATAATCCACACTCAAATTTTTACAATCCAGGTTTAGCCAAACACCCTAATCTCTCATGGGCCCATGGTCAACATCAAGGAGGCCCAGTTGTTATCCCTCAAGCTCATCGAGCTCCAATTCCTGCTAATAGGCCTCAATTCAATCAAGATGTACCTCCCTCTAATACTCAGAGTTTACAGGATACAATGAACCAATTTATGTAGAGAACAGGAACCATGCTCGAACAGAACTCTCAGGCTATCACCGAACTAAGAGCTACTTTTCAACAACAATCTCAAGCCATCCAAAAGCTTGAGATGACTGTGAGTCAAATAGCAAAATCCTTTCCTGAAAGAGAAGCAGAAAGATTCCCTGGTCAACCCATTCAAAATCCTAAGGGCCAATTCGAAATAGGCAGTGCATCTCAGCCACGCAATGAAGATGTCAAATCTATCATCACCCTTAGGAGTGGAAAACAAGTTGACAACGAAATTAGAATGCCTAATTTGATTGATCCTGAATCCCAATCCACGCCAAAGCAAGTCATACCTCCATCTTGACTCTGATCCCACCAAGGCATCCTATATGCCTAGAGCACCATTTCCATCGCAGTTAGTTTCGGCGAAGAAAGGAACAAATGCCAACGATATAATGGAAAATTGTAAACAAGTTCAAATCAATATTCCATTACTCGAGGCCATTAAGCAAGTTCCCTCTTATGCCAAGTTTTTGAAGGATTTGTGTACACAAAAGCGAAAACTAAATGTGCACAAAAGAGCCTTCCTAACTGAGCAAGTCAGCTCCATCCTTCAACACAAAACCCCACCTAAGTACAGAGATCCTGGTTGCCCGACTATTTCATGTGTGATTGGTGATCATATGATTGGGAAGACACTGTTAGATTTAGGGGCAAGTGTTAATCTATTTCCATATTCAGTATATGTGCAATTGGGTCTTGGTGAGTTGAAACCAACTCAAGTGACACTGCAATTGGCAGACAGATCTATCCGAGTCCCCCGCGGTGTGATAGAGGATGTGATCATTAAGGTTGACAAATTTTATTTCCCTGTGGACTTCATAGTCCTTGACACACAACCTGTTCACAATCCCTCTAGTCACATTCCAGTTATTTTGGGTCGTCCATTTTTGGCCACATCCAATGCTATCATTAACTGCCGAAATGGAATCATGAAATTATCATTTGGTAACATGACCGTCGAACTCAACGTATTCAATGTAAGTCAACAACATCCCGAGTCTGAGGATTCCTTTGAGGTTAACATGATTGAGAGTTTGGCGGAACATTCATTTCCTCAACTTAATGATCCTTTAGAGGCTTGTTTGACTCATTTTAATTTAGACTTCGATATTAATGATTCCATCAGGGAAGTCAATGCTTTGCTTGACTCTACCCCTATAATGGAAGCCTAGGGTGGAACCTTTTCCACTCAGTGAGTCAAAACAAGTCCCTTCCGTTGAAAAACCACCTAAGCTCGACCTAAAAGAATTACCTGACAACCTCAAGTATGCATTTTTAGGTGTTGACAATACCTTACCTGTTATTATTTCATCTGCATTGACTGAAGAACAGGAAGGAAAATTGTTAGATGTTTTAAAAGAACATAAAACAATACTTGGGTGGACTATCGCGGATATTAAATAAATAAGTCCAATCGTTTGCATGCATCGCATTCATATCAAAGATAATGCCAAAGTATCGCGTGAAATGCAACGTAGACTTAATCCTAATCTAAAGGAAGTTGTTCGAGCCGAAGTGCTCAAATTGTTGGATGTGGGTATAATCTACCCAATTTCGGATAGTCCTTGGGTCAGTCCTGTTCAAGTTGTCCCAAAGAAGTTAGGGGTAACGGTAATCAAGAATGACAAGAATGAATTAGTACCAACCCGCATGACCACGGGGTGGCGAGTATGTATTGATTACCGTAAGTTGAAGTTGGTCACAAAGAAATATCACTTTCCTCTTCCTTTCATTGATCAGATGCTTGAAAGGTTAGCCGGACATGATTACTATTGTTTTCTTGATGGGTATTCCGGTTATAACCAAATCCCCATTGCACCCGAGGATCAAGAGAAGACCACATTCACTTGCCCCTTTGGTACTTTCGCATATCGGAGAATGCCCTTTGGATTGTGTAACGCACCCGCTACTTTTCAGCGGTGCATGCTTAGTGTTTTTTCAGATATGGTTGAGAGGTTCCTCGAGGTGTTTATGGATGATTTCTCAGTATTTGGTGATTCATTTGATGAATGTCTACATCATTTAACTTTAGTGTTAAATAGATGTGTGGAGAAAAATCTTGTCTTAAATTTGGAGAAATGTCATTTTATGGTACGACATGGCATTGTTCTTGGACATGTAATTTCACACAAGGGAATTGAAGTCGACAAAGCCAAAATTGATTTAATTTCGAGTCTTCAGCCTCCAAAGACGGTTAAGGAAATTAGATCTTTTCTAGGCCACGCTGGATTTTATCGGAGATTCATCAAAGACTTTAGCAAAATCGCTCGTCCTTTATGCAATTTACTTGCTAAAGATGCGGTTTTTGTTTTTGATGAAGATTGTTTGAAAGATTTTGAGAAGCTTAAACAATTATTGACTTCAGCTCCAATCATCCAATCTCCTAATTGGAACTTTCCCTTTGAGCTTATGTGTGATGCTTCCGACTTTGCACTCGGAGCTGTCCTAGGACAACGATTAGACAAAAAGCCACATGTCATTTATTACGCTAGTAGAACTCTACAAGACGCACAGCTTAATTACTCCACCACTGAGAAAGAGTTATTAGCTGTAGTTTTTGCTCTAGACAAATTTCGGTCTTACCTTATAGGATCCAAAGTAATTATTTTTACTGATCATGCAGCGTTAAAGTATATTTTCTCTAAAAAAGATGCTAAACCTTGCTTAATTCGATGGGTCCTATTGCTACAAGAGTTTGATATTGAAATTCGGGACAAGAAAGGTTCGGAAAATGTTGTAGCTAACCATTTATCTAGACTTCTGGTAGAGTCATCTAGCGATTATTTACTATTGAATGAGTCATTTTCTGATGAAAAATTATTTGCTCTCTCCCAATTACCTTGGTATGCAAATATCGTGAATTATCTTGTTACATGTCAACTTCCTTTTAAGTGGTCTAAACAAGATAGATCCAAATTTCTTGCTGAGGTTAGACATTTCTTCTGGGATGATCCATACTTGTTCAAGTATTGTCCTGATCAAGTTATCAGGAGATGTGTTCCTGAGAGTGAATTTCACAGCATCATCTCATTTTGTCATGAGCAAGCTTGTGGTGGTCATTTTAGCTCTAGAAAGACAACTGCAAAAGTTTTGCAGAGTGGTTTTTATTGGCCTACCCTTTTTCGAGATATTCATGCCTTTTGCACCACTTGTGATCGATGCCAACGAATGGGTTCCATTTTTCGTCGCAACATGATGCCCCTTACTAATATTCTTGTGGTTGAAATTTTTGATGTTTGGGGTATTGATTTCATGGGACCATTCCCGCCTTCGTTTGGCAATCTTTTCATCCTTGTTGCTGTGGATTATGTGTCCAAATGGGTAGAAGCGATACCATGTAAAACGAATGACCACAGGGTTGTGGTAAGATTCTTGAAAGATAATATCTTTTCTCGTTTTTCGTATTCCGCGTGCCATTATTAGTGACGGTGGTTCTCATTTTTGCAATAGACCGTTCGAGCTATTAGTAAAAATATACTCCATCACTCACAAAGTTGGCACCCCCTATCATCCACAAACAAGTGGGCAAATTGAGATTTCCAATCGGGAGATTAAAAACATTCTAGAGAAGACAATCAGACCAGATCGTAAAGACTGGTCTCAACGTCTGAGTGATGCTCTATGGGCTTATAGAACAACATTTAAGACCCCGATTGGAATGTATCCATATAGGCTTGTTTTTGGAAAAGCATGTCATTTGCCTGTGGAATTGGAACATCGTGCATATTGGGCCATCAAGACGTTCAATTTTGATATGGTCAAGGCTGGATGCCAAAATGATGCATACCACAATGCCAAAATCTACAAAGAACGAACGAATATATTTCATGATAAATCCATTCTTCTTAAGTCCTTTGAACCGTCTAAAAAAATTTTGTTGTTCAAATCTCGGTTACGACTTTTTCCTGTAAAGTTGAGATCTCGGTGGTCTGGACCTTATATTGTGAAAGCAGTGTTCCCACATGGAGCTGTGGAGATCGTTAACCCTAAGGATGGCCATGTATTTAAGGTAAATGGTCAACGACTTAAGCCATTCTTAGAGTTACCTCGATTAGAAGTTGAGGTTGATGTGATTCTATTAGAGGACCCTGTGTATCAGAATTGAGGATCTTTTGGGTTTTGTCGAGCTGACGACGTTAAACCAAGCGCTACTGGGAGGCAACCCACCTTTTGTTGTAAGAGTGCATGTTGAGTGTGTATTTTATCTATTTCTATTAACTAATCCACAATTCTTTTGTCTCTGAGCTCTCATCGATGGATTACTTGTGGAAATTGGTAAAATCTTCACCGCGGTAATACTGATCTAACCTCCTCTCATGTACTTATTTCATTCATTTGTAAGAATTATTTTGTTAAACATTGAGGACAATGTTTGGATTAGGTTTGGGGGCAGGATTCCTGAGTCGGTGAATTTTTCGTATTGTTTTCTTTTCTTATTCTTAAAAAAAAAATTGTGCTTTTCTGTCAAGAAAACTTGGTCTTTTGCGATTATGAAAATGGATTTTAAATGTTTTATGCTGAAGAAAATGCAAGCCAACTTGACATATTGGTATATTGATAAAGACTGAAAGTTTAGTATGATCCTTAAGTTAGATCTAGTTCATAAGATTTTTCAACTCGATTATCTTTGCACCATGAGCCATGTTAACATAACTTGAAGTTGATGAGTGAAGTATATACTAGAAAACCTTAGAATAATAGTGGAGACTTAACCCTGAAAGTTTTGAACCTTTCTATTTTTCCGAGGGTTATACATAAACTCTGATTTTTCTTGAGTCCGTATTATCTTGTTGATGATCTCATTATTCTCATTTTTCTGATCAATTGCTTTGGGAATGACATCAAAATTGAATTATTACACTAGAACTTCTTGGCTTATTCAATTGAGATGTCATAATACTGACCCGAATTTAGGAAATGATCTAGCATTTTTTTTCCTTTTCTTTATTTAGACCATTAACTAGCCTTTAACTTACCCATAACATTAACCTTTTTGTAGCCTTTTGAGTCTTAGAATAACTTTTATTTGTTAACCCATTACCTTTACCCAACTTTTCTGGGAATGTGTATGGATGGATATACTTGGTGTAAAAAGGGCATTAAAGAGCAAAATATGAGATATTTCATAAATCCTCTATGTGAAAAAAAAATGATTCCTCAATGAGGATAAAGATGTGAGAATGAAGAAAAAATTGATGGTGAGCAACATTGGTTTATTCTTGACAGCCCTAATTGTTCGTGAATGGGTGTATACATTCCTAGAATTTTTTGTTAGAATCCTTTGACGTTCCTTATTAACCATTACGCAAGCCCCGTTACAACCCAACAAAGTCCTAGTTGATCTAAGGTAAAGGTTGGTTCCGTAGATGTGGAGATTTAATAACCAAGACCTATGGTGTTTGATTCAACATTCCCAAAAGTAATTGATATTCCTGTCCATGAGATCATGTTAATTCCATTCTTGAAAAGTCCGTTCTTCATAATATTATATGTGAGATGATTGTTTTCCATTATTTACTCTTTCCTCACATATAAACTGAGTGAAATACCAAATCTCTGAGTGCTTTATTGTGAGTGACATGAGAGGTTTGAAGTCTAAACAAACTTTCTACAGGAGATTTAGTCATTATTTTACTTTGAAATGAAAAGTTATGTTGATAGTGCTTTTCACACACACACATTGAGTTGAGGATGATTATGAATTTTTTCTAACTTTTGGAGAATATTAAATTATTTGGAGATTTGTCGATACACGAAAATGACACTGTTGGTTTCTTGCATATCTTGAAGTTTTAAAATAAACATTGTTTGACCAAGTTTTGTTGAGTCAGTAATGTTTGTGGGTAACATTTTCTGGAAACCCTCACGAGAATATAACTCGTCCTCTATAGGTAATCTAGGGGTTCAAAGCCTTGTTGCACGTTTTCAAAGGTAAGTGCAATCGACGATGCCTGCGAAAGTGAGTTAGGATCTTCTTTTCGGTTTTCTTCTTTGTTTTGCTCGAGGACTAGCAAAATATAGGTTTGGGGGTATTTGATAATCACATAATTATAACATTTTTTTTACATCTTATTATATTTTTGTTAATCCTTGTTTTATTTTATTTTAAATTAATTATTAATTTTTTTTGTTTTTGTAGAATTCGGAGCAATAACGAAGAAATCAAAGAAAAATGCAATGAATAAATCACAGACGGTGACTTCAGAGGAAGTGGAGGTGAGAATAGCTTAAGCCCATAACCTAAACTCAAAACCAAACCCAAAACCAAATCCGTAAACCCAAACACAATGCCAAACCCAATCAAACCCAAAGCATATTCTCTTAATTATCCAAGATTCTAGTTTGATTTAAGCCTTAAATCACTCATTGAACCCTCCCCTTAACTTGTCCAAGTTCATTTTCTTAATTCTCTATAAATACAATAGAAGTGAATAAGAAAGGGGAAGAAGAGAAGGGAAAGAAAAAAAAATACAGAATACCAAAACCTCTTCTTCACAATTTGTGATTCTCATCACCATCCCAACCAAGCAAAATCACCACCAGACAGGAGCAGATCGCCCACAGCGTCTTCCCGCCTCTCTCTCTGTTCGAATTGAGGAAGAAAGGTTGGGGTACTATTTGCACCCCACCTTATAACTCAGTACCACCACAGAGACTTAAATCAAGTTGACGCTACTGGCACCCAGTGGACCTTACTGAGAGCACCTCGGCTGAGAAAGATCAGAACTATTTGCACCCACTGGGATTTGCTAGGGGTGGGCAATGTCGGTTCGGTTCGGTTTTGAGCCCCAAATCGATTTCGAACCGAATTTTGTATTTGTAAACCGATGAATTCGGTTGAACCGAATTTTGGATCGGTTCGGTTGGGCCGAAATTTCAGGCTCAAGCATTTGAAAGACTTTTATTAAAACGTGTCCAATTTTTTTACAGGCCCAATTTTTTTACAGACCCAATTTTTAGCCCAAAATTGAAAACTTTGAGAGAATGGGGTGATTCAGTGCAACAGGGTGTATTGTAGTGCATTTGTTGCACTAATCAGGTATTGACACCTACCTGTTATTTAGTTATTTATATATATCTAATTAATCGGTCGGTTCAAAACCGTAAACCAATTTCGAACCGTTTATAATCGGTTCGGTTCGGTTTAAATTATTTTATTTCTACTCATATTTCAGTTCGGTCGGTTAACCGAATTTAAATCGGTTTTTGCCCACCCCTAGGATCTGCTGAGCCACACTGGACCTATTACTATTTGCATCTTGTTGAATGCTCTGTAACACCACAGTGAATTAAGTCTCAAACTCTAGAATTAATTTCATTTTACTTTATTATTCCATGATTAATATTAATTGATTCACGATTTATAATATTTTACTTTCACCTAATATGTCATGCATCTTAGGTTGTTAGAAAAATATTATGTTATAAATCAAGTAAGTTTTAATTGAATAATTAAACTTGTGATTAATTGTGCCCTAACAAGACAATTAATGCTAGGAGTTTATACATTGCTAGAGTCATTTATTTGAAATTGGAATAATAAGAAAAATTGAATATAATTTTAGGAGCTTGAAAAATATTTTGCAAATTGTGGTTTCCCTCCAACTCTTTTCTTTTATTTATTGTTATTTTTATTACTTTTGCTTAACTCGGATTTTTAAACACTGTAACCCCCATTTTCTCCAAATTAGTTTAGGTAAATTACTAAATTCAATTTAATCCACCTTCCTCGTGGGATCGACCCGTACTTGTCGTTGTCTACCAGTTAGACACCGTGCACTTGCGGTTATTACAAGTGGATCAAATTAGCCTGTTTGGTTAGGCCAGTTAAACCCGCAACAATGGCCAAAGCGTTTATCACCCGCTTTGTCGGCAGCCAACGGATCAGGAAGGGCTTGCACCACCTGCTTAGCCTCAAGCAGAAACCGAACAAAACACTGAGGGAATACGTCACCCGCTTCAATGATGAGTTAACTCTCATCGATTGCTGCAATGACGAAACCTCAGTTACAGCCTTCACCTCGGGCCTGAGGAGAGGCCAATTCTACAACTTTCCCATCCTCGAGCCTCTAACTGACATGATAGACTTGTTAAAGAGCGCTAAAAAATACATCACTCTTGAGGAGATGTTGGCCGCCAAAAAGGAAGGAAAAGCTGACAAGAAATGTCCCCTTGGTCCCAGAGAGAAAAATGAGGGAAAGAAACAAGATAACAATGATAGAAGTAAAAGAAAGCGGAATGACAACAAGCCAGACTATGGTCGCACGAGACAAGATACTTCCAACTTCGTCTGGTCCGAATCCTTTACTTTTCTCAACTCTAGCCTGTCTGATGTCCTCAATTTCATTAAGAATTGGGGAGAAGTGAAGTGGCCTATCAAACAGCAGGGATATCCTTCCCGGCGAGACAATGGCAAATACTGCTCCTTTCACAAGGACAACAACCATAACACCATGGACTGTAAGAGTCTCAGAAGTGAGATTGAGTACTGGATTAAAAAGGGAAAGCTCAAAGAATTCCTTAGCAGAGAAAAAAGACAAAATCGGGCAAAGGAAAGAGATAGATAAAAAAGCTCATGGGATTATATATGTCATTCATGAGGCAAACTCGGAAGGTGAGCAATCCAACAGGTCTCGAAAAAGGTCGCTCCGTGAGATGCAGACTCAGCCCACCAACGGGGACCGACAAGTGCAATAAGCACGTATTCAGAACTCGATCCCATCGTTGACATTCACGGAGAAGGACCTCCAAGGTGAACACTCTTCTCACAACGACGCCCTGGTCATTTCAGTACTCATTGCAAAATGGGAAATGAAAAGGTAATTGGTAGAAACAGGGAGCTCTCTGAACGCCATCTTCCTCAATGCATTCCTTAGCATACGGCTTAAAAAGGAGAACTTGATGCCCGTCAGTCATCCATGATCGGGTTTAGCAGAGAAAAGTGCCTCCCTATTGGGAAAATAGACTAACGGTAGTAGCGGGAGAGCCACAACTGCAGAAACTCCCATTCCAGGAGTTTATGGTGGTCGATGCCCCATCCCCCATCCACCTACAACATCATCTTGGGAAGGCCTTGGCTCCATCAGATGGAGGCGGTAGTTTCCACTTTGCACCAGCGCATCAAGTACACTGGGAATCAAACAAAATGGACCATTCGAGGATACCAACCATCAGCAATAGACTGCCACTACGCAACACTGAAATAGCTGGATTGTTAGCAATTACAGCTGGGGCCCGTGGGTAAGACATATCAGAGCCCGAACCCAATGAAAGGAGAAGTATCACCCCGCATGAACGATAAGAGTTTGTCTGTCCGAGGGGAAGATCCAATGTCCGCTAGCTAGATTGCTGGCTAGTGCCACCTCAATGAAAAGGAGTCGCCGGAAAGGGGGAGTTAGTGTGGATTACACGGGCCAGAATAAGGCTTGTTTGAAAAATAACCCTCCACTTCCTCGCATAAATCAGAGCATGAATGCCACATCCAAATGCAACCCAACTCACGCGGACCAAGACAAGGCCCTGACAATCAGAACTCAACTAAATAATAAGTCAGGATCCAACACTGAAAATACCATTTGTCTGTCACTCCAGTTCAATACAAAGCTAAGTAGCAACACTTCGACAAGCCGATGCCTGCTCCGAAAGCTGACAACCAGTGAGGAACGACCCTCTTGCACAAAATTGGCTCCACCAATCTGCCTTCTGCTGGGGTGAAACATAATTAGCACCCCAGGGCTGCAAGCAACGTTAACCAGAGCTCCACTCCACCAATCTGCCTTCCGGTTGTGGTATCACGCGTGAAGCTTAGGAGGGAGCAATGAGAACAACCACCCAAAGCTGGTTGCGAGTATTATCTCCCAAACTGGATTGCAAGAGACGTCATGGGAGAATCCGAAAATGGAAGACAAACTTGATCCCTAAGGGAGAGTCAGTACTTCTTCCACACAATGTGAAGAGAAATTACGAGGTCCAATGGAACCACTGGATGCTCACCCAAACCAGGTGGCATCACCCAATTGCAGGCCTTGTTAAGACTAATCGCTGCAAATGTCAGAACAATTGAAGACTCCACCATCGAAGATCTTCCTTCATCCTTTGGAGAGACCAAATCATACTTTCTGGAAAAATGCATTTGATAAACTTACTCTACAACGTTCATGGAAACGCTTGAAATGGTGAAAACCAGTTTATATATATAACAAAGCATATTTTCTGGAAAAACGAATTTGATAAACTTACTCTACAACGTTCATGGAAATAGTTGAAATGGTGAAAACCAGCTTATATATAGGTGTGACGGTTCACATAACGAGGTCACCCAACAGTCACGTCAGCATTAAATGTCGTACGAAAAATTAGAAGGCGACAGGACTAATTGCAACTGCACGAGTCCACATTCATTGAATTAATGAACTACACGCAACCCCATTAACTAAGGGGAGTAATCGAAACCAAAATGTGTACTCCGTACATGTGGCACGATGATCTCGTCAACAAGGCCCAAATAAGTGAGTGTGCCCAAGTGGGCGCCCGACCTAATCCATCTTAAAAAGTGGGAGTCTAGTAAGAGCTCACAACGCCAAATAAAGATGACTTGCCAGGGATCATTGTCCAATCATAGACAATGGTCGCCGAACCCGGCCAAGGTTTAGTCAGTTACAATTGATGATGATAAGTTGTGGTCTACTCTAGTAGTCCGCTATGCGCGGATGAAGATGGCTTAGAAAGTGGGAGTCTAGTCAGAGCTCACAATGCTTGATCAAGATGACTTGCTAGGGATCATTTTCTAACATAGACAGTGGCCGTCGAACCCGACCAAGGTTTAGTTAGTTACGACTAATGACGATGACTTCTGGTCCGCTCTAAGACGTAGTCTGCCGAGAGCGGATGAAGATGGCTTAGAAAGTGGGAGTCTAGTCGAACTGCATTTTGGCCACGACCTGCCTGGCAAGCGTCAAGTCACACTGAGCGTGATCCAACTCCACCTCCAACCATTTCGCAGACATCACACTAGCTAAGTTGGACTCAAGCGATTCCTAATAGACTCTGATCTTCCGATTCCGCCTGCAAGGTTTCTGGTTGGGCCTTCAAATCAACATGCCTCTTACCTCCCAGCTGCTTCATCAGTAATTCGATCTTGCGAAGAACATCAGAATATGACTTCTGCAAATGTGAACAAACTCGCTCCATGGTGTATACTCTCTCACGAGCAGCCTCTACTTCCGTCCCAACGACGACAACTTGGCTCAGATATGATATCCCCAGCATGAGATGTTTCTACCCCTTCTCCATACACTCGCCCAACGTATCCCCTTTTGGCTCCGGAGAATGGTTCGCCAGCCAATCATTCCATCTACTAATATGCCTTCTAGAGGCATGAGAAATGTCAGCCTCCTGATGCCAGGCTTGGTTGACCATCTTCACCACATCCGGGGTAAAAGGGCTAATCCGGGCATCGGGATGAAGATCTTTTGGACCCGCAATTACGCCAGCACCGCCCTTCGCCGTCTTCACTGCATCAGGGGCTTTCTCCAAGCTTTTCCCTTGCTCTCAACGATCGGCTCCCTCTCACTAGCTGATTTGGAAGCAGCTGAAGAAGAAAAATGAAAGGAATTGTTTATTGAACCGACAATCACCTCAAGCTGAGGCCGAGAGCGAGATGGAGAACAGTACAAATGACATAAAAGAGACCACTTGCCATAGGGACGACAGTTGGGCAACTTTTCGCCAAGTCTGAGTGGACTCTTGATCCAATGAAGGGTCATATTTGAAATCCTTCAAAGAGAAAGGACGAGTTTGACATGCATCTGATGAGTGGCCACTCCCGCATGCAGCAAAAGGTTGTTCAAAATCTTCGCCTGCTCAGTGCTCAACTTCATCACATCATCTACCCCCACCATTTTCAAATATTCATTCTCTAGGCTAGGAAGGGAAATGGGGGCTCTCGCCTGAACATCTTGCTTCTCGGACGCAGTAGTGTCCGCCCCCGCGGATGCAACAAGATCTTGCCCAACAGCTTTGAGCCCTCCCATCCAAAGGGGCTGACCGTCTGGAAGCAAGCTTAGATGCGGTGCGAGGATTTTTAGGAAGCGAAAACGAAGAAAGTGTTTCATCTAACTCCGCCCTCCTCGGCGGGATAGGGATCTTGGACCTTCAAGAGCTTCCTCTCCCCCGAATGATGTCAGCCATCGGGTTTCGGCTTCAGAACCCTAAAGAAAATGGGAGCCTCATGCCAGTACTCCCACAGTCCGTTGTGGTTGATGTTGGCGGGTTGCACAATATCTTCCATTCGCATGAAGGCCATGTCACCAAACTTATCCATGGCTGCTTTGTCCTCTGGAGAAAAAGGGCGATGTTGAAAATTTTCCTATAGAAAACATGGATAACTGTTCAGCATGTAATCAACACGAGCGGGATAAAAAATGGTATTACAGTTACTCAAATTATTGTTTCGAGTCCGCAAAGCCATGAAACAATACTTCTGCTAGAACTTGTAATCGCCGGGAAACTTGACCAAGCAAGTCGGCTACTTCAACACGCACACAACATGCTCTTTCACCCAATGAGAGGTGAGCAGTTGGAACGCCCCCGAAGACACTTGAAAACCATCATCCTTCGCCCTAATTAGAATGAAGATCACGGTTCTGCACCGATTTTGCACCAGTTGAGCAGGTGAAATGCTTACGTACTCCAAGATGCGCCAAATTACCTTGATAACAAGAAATCATATTCCCGATTGAAGCATACCTCTGTGCAAGCAAACAAATCCTTTTGGAAAGGGGTGTCTGACCAGATCCCAATGTGAAAAAGTCCAGATCATCAAGGATATGATACTTCTCGCAAAGGCCTACCAAATTTGCCTATGAGATCAACCTCTCATTGAAAATCTCATGGCCTTTAGCGAACACTTCATCGGGAAGCAAATTTCGGCCCGCCATGGAAGAACGTACGAACTTTTGATTACGTTGCAGAAAATAGAAATTGAGCAAAACCAAAAACTCAGAAGTGAAGCAACAAAGTAGGGTCTCTGAGAAATTGCAGAAGTAAATAATCTAAACTCTGCAGAGAAGGGGACATATATATAAGCTATGATTCTCATGCCGTTTGAGCAGTCACGTATCCAATTAATGATGTGCGCAACTCGAGAAAGTGATTCAAACTCACTCGTCGCGACCGTCCTGCTCCCTCATGAAATGACTTAGTGGACTGACGAGCTGGCCCACTAACTCAGGGGGAGTAGCTGATGATACACCAAATCGTCCAGCAATCCACACCATACATGTGTCATGATGATCTCGTCAACAAAGTAAATTAGGCCTGGATAAGCGCCTAATCTGGCAAGCCCATATAAGACAAAACCCGTTGAGGCATGTTCCAGGAGGTTGGACCCAATCAACGGTGTCCTATTAAGCCCATAAGTCACATGGTCGAGCCCAATACCCATAAGACCTAATAAGGCAAGTATCTAGAAGTTTGACCTAAGACAGGCAGGCCACTAGCACATTGACTCCTACTAGGAAATAAATATTAGAGTATAAGTTGTGCATGAAAACTCTCCAGCATAAACAACATTCCGTAAGGGAAGAATCTCTATCAAATATCAGAGTACAAGTCGTGTATGGAAACCCTCCTACATGGACGACTCTCTATCGGGAAAGGATCTCTCAACAAATATTTTCTTAAACTACGCCACCAAAGGCATAGTTGAACAAGGACTCTCGCATGATAAATAGAGCACAAAGTTGAGGAACAAAGATACGCTAGATAACATAATTTACAACATTATACTTTTCTTAAACCTTGTCTGACTTAAGCATCGGAGTGTCATTGGCTGCCACAACGGTAGTCTTTAGCTCATGTGTGTTCCTTGTGTAGGTCAAGGTCAAGGAAAACATGAATTGACACCATCAGGGCTCATGAGTTAAGCTCTATCGAACCTGATTGAACAATACCACTCGATCAAAAAGGGGTTGAAAGGTCTTGGTTGGTAAAATTGGATGCAAAAGAAAAAGAGCTGGAATAGCCATAATGAGAAGAACATGAGTTGAAGGAAATTGTTGAAGAATAAGATAGAAGTAGGGGATTGTTCGTTGTACATGAACTTGTTTAGAGTTTGGAGTGATGGGTGGATTTTAGGGGTATCATAATTGGACTTATGATTTTGCATTTAGTTGAATGGGTTGTGTTTGGTTTGATCAATTTACGATATTTTCATAAAATTGATTATATATGCCAAGATAATTTGAAGTCCCGTTAAATTGTGTTCCTTTTGTTGCAGTAATGGCTGCAGCTGGAGCATGAAGGTCTATGGATAAGAATGTATCAAACAAGCATAAATGAATAAGGAAAAAGTGAGAGATTGGGGTAGAGGGAACATAAATTGGGATAGACCGAAATTGGTACCCAATCGTACCGATTTCGACCAGTATAGTATGATACGGTCCCAATATAAGAAATCCTCCTATCCTCCCAAAATTGAAAAGAGCCGTAACAAAATTAAATTGCAAGGTCAGTACTAGTACAGGTATCGGGTTGGAACCAAACCGAACGGGAATGTGCCCACCTCTAAAAAAATAGTGGGAAAAAAGTTCTTACTTGATCGAAAAAATGAGATTGGAAAGGGATTCAAATCTACTACTATAACTGCAATTGAGAAGTCGGTGTGCTGAAATGTATCACACCTACAAACTGTCGATTTTGCCCTCCTCTTTGTTCTTTATTCTTTAGTTTTGAGTATGCCCCCTAATTCTATATTTACGAGAATGTCACATTTTTATCCTTTATTTATCTATACTTTATGTCCATGTCATGGCATTTTCACACTTGCAAACTTACGATTTTGCCCTCCCCTTTATTCTATATTTTCGAGAAATGCCTCCCTTTATTCTATATTTATGAGAATGCCACCCTTTTATTCTTTATAAATCTATACTTTATGTCTCTTTCTACTAACTGTGGTGAGACTATAGGTGGGTGTCATAAACATTGATGAAGCTAATTTCTTTTGAGACCTATTCGATTTGTTCTGCGATGTAGCTGATCGTGATGGACAAATTATAAAAGTCGTGGGCCTTGATGGGGACTATGTACTTTAGGTACTGTGGGTTTCTAGTGGATTTTGGTTTAAGAAATGAAAATATTAATGAAGCAAGTAGTTACAGGCTTTACGTTTGAAGCATTCAACTTTTCAGCATTGCTTCTGTCTTGGACAATAGTGTCATCGCTACTTACAATTTTAACTTCCAATATTTATGTTCAAAATACACTTCCTTCTTCATAGCATTTATTTTTCTACAAGTTTTGTCATTAATCAACTTACCCCGATTTGCTTTTAAGAAATACATATTAGATTGCTTTTGAGTGAATGGTGCTAAGCACATAATATGGTAAGGATATTTCTTTTTCCTAATGATGATTCAGTATGTTTTGACCCATCACAACTTGCACTTAGTTGTCTTTAGTGGTGTTGGAAAAATTAAGATTGGGAGTGTCGAAGGCATGACCCAGGGAAGGGTTGTGCCAATGGCACAACTGGTATACTAATGCTTAAATAATGACTTGAGGAGAAAACTAAGAGAATAAATGACATAGAATAAGCACAAAAAAGAGTTGACAATTATAGGTCATCACCGAGAAGAACGGTGAAGAGATAATGGATATATAGCAACTACCTAGTAATTTGGTAGCAAGGGTGTGTTTTAGGGAGTTCCTATGTGTACCCGACTATTTGGCATGGTTGCACCAGCTCTTTATTACACCGGTAGTTTGGGATGTTTCGACTTTGTTGCACCAACTTAATGTATGTAACCCCGACTTATCATTTTTTAGTAATAATAAAAATTATTTGATGCACAATTTTATCGTTTAGGAGCATTAATTTGCTATTGAAAGAAAGAATAATAGTAATCATCATCTATAAACTATAAAACTAAAATTCAATCACACATTCGTTAAATTTCAATGTGTTCATTAACCAAACAAGGGTTGATAAAACCAATACTATTTGATGCAGTTGTTTTTTGCTCCCTGCTTTGACCTAGTCCTACTGACCTACACAAGGAACACACGTGAGCCACGGACCATCGTTGTGGTGGCCGATGGCACTCCATTTCTAAAAGCAGATATGGATCTAAGGAAGGCATAATGTTGTAAACATGGAACTTGTAGCGTACTTTAGCTTACCAACCTCATGTCTTATTTATAATGTAGGAGTCCTGGTTCAACCAGGCCATCGATGACATAGTTTAGGAAGGAGATATTTGTGGAGATCCTTCTCTAATTAGGAGTTGTGCTGTAGAAGGGAAGTTCCATGTTAGCCCTGTGCTCCCAGATACGCAGGAGATAGTTCCCTATCTGAGAGTAATCCGTAAGAGGATGTTTCCTTGTGTGATATGTACTCTAGTATTTGCTTCTTAGTCAGAAGCGGAGAGCTGATGTAATTGCCTGTCTGAAGTTGATCCTCGAGATACTTGCCTTAATAGGGCTTACGGGTATTGAGGATAGTTGTGAGACGGGTGGGCTTAGGAAGCTATAAGAGTTTGAGTCCGTTTGGCAGATTGCATTGGACGAGCTTAGAGCCGCTTGGGTCGGATCAAAGTTGGGCTGACGCTGGGGCTCGTAATTCCTCGAGATCATCTTGGCGCATGTATGGCTCAGGGATGTGACCATTTTGGTGTATCATCAACTACTCCCACCAAGTTAGTGGCCCATCACATCGGTTTGCTAATTCATCTCTTGAAAATATACGCCGCTCATGATGATTGAGTCTAAATCGTTGTTCGAGCCACGCGCTGCATTTATTGAACGTGCATTAGTTCATTGGAAAATAGGTGGGAACCTAATTCCTATTTAGGTCATCTGTTGGATGCCAATGTCGCTACCGACGGGGTTCATCTGCTTGCACCGGAGGATGCTTCAAACCGGAGTACGCTTTCCCGTTCTGGATGTGATTTGGGAATTCTAGACCTTTCTTGGGACTCCCCTGGTCCAGGTGAGACCTAATGGATACAGGATCATCCTTTTCATTCTGATTAGAGTGAAGGAAGCTGGCGTCCGCGTGACTCCACGAGTGATCTAGTTGTTGAGTTCTCCTCGGTTGAAGAGTAACATCATCTATATGATGACGTTGCCGGCTTGCTTTGCGAATCTGCCAGATGACTTTAAGTTTTGGCAGAAGTATTGCTTCTTAGCCCTTGCGAATTTGAAGTATTTCCAATTCAAGGGTCGTTTGCTTGAGCAGGAGTTCAAACCACTTCGTGAGTACAACATTTTCTTCTGGTTTCGTTGTGCTTGATTGAATAATAATCATTGCTTGCATTTCTTCGCAGGACGGTTTCCCATTACTCTTCTTACCCTAAAGGAGCAAAACACGATGGAGACGTTTCGCAATTTGCCAACGAGGAACGTGGTGGATGTCATATGCGTTCCCAACTTCATTCCCAGTGGGTTGTGGGACAACTGGCACGTGGACCCTCACTCTCTACCGAACATTGCGAGTTAAGCTTGAAGATGGAACCTGTGAGACCTTAAGTGGGCGGACTTGAGGTGAGGGTGAGGGTGAGGGTTGGAGCCCAACAGGCCCAATAGGCCAAGAGAGGTTGGACGAGCTACAAGGGGAATCATAGTCCCACATCGCCTGGGTAGGGGAGGAGGATGATCCTTATATGTGCGGGGTCAACTCCCCATTGTATCGACGCGTTTTAAAGCCGTGAGGACCGGATGGTAGCCCAAAACGGACAATATTGATACAGTGTGGTAGGGGGTCGTCACAGTTTGGTATCAGAGCCTGACCTAGCCGGAAGTGTGCCACGTGGATGTGGGCCCTCAGGCAACGTGGACATTGTGCATGTGTGGCCAACGAGGACGTTGGGCCTTAAGGGGGGTGGATTGTGAGACCCTAAGTGGGCGGACCTGAGGTGAGGGTGAGGGTGAGGGTTGGAGCCCAACAGGCCCAATAGGCCGAGAGAGGTTGGATGAGCTACAAGGGGAATCATAGTCCCACATCGACTGGGTAGGGGAGGAGGATGATCCTTATATGTGCGAGGTCAGCTCCCCATTGTATCGACGCGTTTTAAAGTCGTGAGGGCCGGATGGTAGCCCAAAGCGGACAATATTGATACAGTGCGGGAGGGGGTCGTCACAGAACCCCTTCTAGGAAAAGGTAGGGCGCTGGTGCCAAAGCTCTTGTTTTGTCCGACATGGAGGAGCCGTCTGAGACGTTTGCCTCATTCATGAGTTCGAAGAGGTCTCGCATCAGTACTGGGTTATCCTCAACACGACCCGCTCCATTGAGTGAAGAGCGCGAGTCTGATCGGCCCGTCAAGGCGGAGGCCGATGTATCTGGCTGGGAGAAAGACTACCTGCGATTTGCAAGGGTTGAAGACATGTTGAATCCAAGTGTTGCACATGCGGAAACTTTGAGTGAGCGGTTGATAGGGTTGCAATGGTGGCTTCTGCCGGTGCCGATTCGCACGAGACTGTTTCGATAAAAGGTTCCCGTGAAGATCAACCTGAGGTTTTGGAGCCTAATCGTTCTGTTGGTGTGATGTCTGATAGTGGTCGTGGTGGCACAGGCCAAATTTCTTGTAGTCCGCATTGTTTATCGTCTCGTTTCAGGCCACAGCTCAAGGTGTTGGAGGGTCCTTTGGATAACTCGTTTCCTCCCCTTCCCCCTGATCCTATTAAGCCATCTCGCACTAAAGGGTCGGCTATTCATGACAAAGGAAAAGCTGCGGAGGAGAGTCCGCGAACTGTAGCGACTGCGAAAGGTGGTGTTGGTGTAATTCCTAATCCGGGAGAACATCATCCAGACGCACAGATAAGCTTGTTTGCATCGATCTTAATAAAGATGAGTACTCAGGTCTAGCACCAGGAAGTTGACGTGGAGTATTTTTTAGGAAACATATAAGAATGCATCATGGCTGGCTGATGGATTGTGCTCCAAAACTCGAGGAGGATACGCTAAAAGGGCATATAGATAAGGGTTGAAAGTACCTTATGTTGGTTGATGGGACAGAAGTCGAGGCAGCTCGTGAGAGGGTGTACACCATGGAGCGTGTCTTTTCGCACATGCAAGCTCTGTATTCTGACACGCTTTACGAAATTGAGTTGTTGAAGAGAAGAGGCCGGAGCGTTCAACCGTGCTTGCCGAGACTCATAGAGCTCGTCTGGAGGCCCTTGAGCGTGACCTGGTAGAGGTAGTGTCCACAAGGGATAGATTCAAACAGGAGTTGGATGAGACCTGCCGAGACATGGAGGTTGCACAGGAAGTTGTGACTGAGGCGCGTTCTGCAGTGCGATCTCTCGCTGATGAGAATGCCTTGAAGGAGGCTGACTAGACTGCTCATAAATGGCAATTGGAGTCCGATGAGAAGTTTAATGCTCAGGAGGCGAGGAAGGCCGAGGACCGGCTTGAATTAAAGAAACATGAGCTCAGTGTTGTGAAGAGCAGTCTCAGGTTGATGCTGCCTGGCAAGTTGGAGTTGTTGGAGCGTGAACTTGCTGACGAAAAAGCGTGAGAGGAAAAGCATCTGCAGGAACAAAGCAAGTGCGAGTTCCGCTAGGTTGTACACTACAGACTGGGGCTACTAGTGCTGATGAATGAGGAGCATCCAAAATGAGATCTTGACCGATATAAGAAGATGTCGTATGTAGACTTGTCCGTTGCCTTTGCTTCGCCGGACGAAAAGGGTGGTTCGGACCCTGATGCTCAGGCTGTGGCGCGTATGGACGCGACCCTATTCTTTCCTCTGTTAAGCTTAGCTCTTTTGTTTCTGTACCTTCTCCTGATAAAGAGTAAACTTTGTATACTTGTACCCATTTTGCTATGTCTGTTAATGAAAACAGTTTTATCTTGAATGCGTTGTGTATTTGTTTTGTGTTTGTAGTCCCTATTGTGTGTTTTCCGTTTCGCCTTGTCGTTTTACTTTAGCATAGGCTGGTTGGATCGATAGGAAGTTGAGAGGTCTGTCTACAGTCGAAATCTTGATCGTTTGCGTTGTGAGCGACTCAAAGTCGATGTTGCATAGTTATGTCCGACAGTGGGCATGTCATGGACAGTTTAGCTGTGCACTGAGTTATCCGAGTTGTATTTCGTTCTTAAGGTAAACTGTTGGGGGCTTATATCACTTGTCTGATTGGTCGGCGGCAGCCGCTGTCATAGGCGAGTTGCGATAGCCTAGCGTACGCGTTAGAGCGTTTGTAGCGAGTCCGGCGTCATAAGCTCGAGCTGGCATTCTATGTAGCACTTGTTCACGCGTGGGCTGAACGATTTATGTGTCGGCGTGAGTGGCATTTGCTGATAATAGAATGCCAGCTTATTTGAGCGTGAGGATGCTGGTTGAGCTGTGATTTATCTTTGCGGCCGCTGTTTCAGAAAGGAGAGGTGATCGTGTGGCAACCTGCTTAAGGCGCGGTGATCGCGAGGTGAGTTGCTTAGGTCCCCCACCTTTCGAACCATCTATATCCAAACATAGTGGACTACAGGTTTAGATAATAATGATTTGGCGACCATGCTGAAGAGTTGTAGTCCTGTGGTGAGTCATCGACATCAGTCAAGGACTGACTAGTCTCCCACCTTTCGAACCATTTATACCCGCGCAGTGGGGGCTGCAAGTTCGAGATGAAGGGATACGGCGACCAAGCTAAAAAAACAACAGCCCCGCGGCAAGCCGTCGGAATCAGTTCGGGACTGACTAGGCTCCCACCTTCCAAATCATCTACACTTGTGTGCATCAAGCTACAAATTTGGGGGTTTTCGATGGCCATGCTGAAGAGCAGTGGTCCTGTAGCAAGCCGTCGAAATCAGTTCAAAATTGACTAGGCTTCCACCTTCTAAACTATCTACACTCGCGCAGTGGGGCTACAAGTTCAGGGTTGGTAATTCGGCGGCCAAGCTGAAAAATAGTGGTCCCGTGGCAAGTCGTCAAAAACTGTTCGGGATTGACTAGGTTCCCACCTTCTACACCATCTACACCCGCGCAATGGGGGCTACAGGTTCAGGGTTGGTAATTTGGTGGCCAGACTGAAAAGCAGTGGTCATGCGGCGGGCCGTCGGAATCAGTTTCAGACTGACTAGGCTCCCGCATTCCAAACCATTTATGCTAGCGCAGTGGAGGCTACAGGTCTGGCCTATGATCAGAAGCTTTTGTTGCCATTCATCACCAGATAGGCTTACCTGATTAGGTTTAGCGACCATTAACCGCGAAGGGGGCAACGGTCCCTGGCGAGTAGTCGTCACCAGGCGTGATATCGCTGATTAGACTCCCACTTCCTAAACCATCGGGATCCGCGCTAGATAGACTAGGTGTCGGAATGAAACAGAAGCCATCGTCATCAGCCTTGGCTGACTAAGCTTACCTGATTGGAGAGGGGTTCCGCCTGCTTGAGGGCGTGTGAACCTATGTTCGCGATCATCTTTCACTGTGTGAAAATTACCTTAAATCAGCTAGTGATCCGCAGGTATGAACCGTGTGTCAGAATTGATTAGGATTTCTAGTGCTCATGCCAAGCATGTGGTAGAATATTGTTGGCATAGTAGGCAGAGCCCATGGGCCCGCAGAGGAAGGGCTAGGGTTTCTTGCACAAATTGCGCTACGTGTACGGCGTAGATCGCATGGTAGCACATGTACGGTGTAAGCTGCGAGAAGTTTAAGTATCGGTTACTCCTCCTCAATTGATGGGGATGGTGTGCAACACCATTAATTGGACGAACATGGTCTGCGCAGTTTCCTTGGAAATCGTCGTCTCCTCATTTTCCATACGATATTCAATGCTGACAATTAGTGCTGAAGTTCTCGTTTGGTGAACCATCATGTCTATATAATGGTGTTCTTCAATCATCGTCGGCACTATCTTTTGCAGAACGTATTTCCTGTAATGTTCTTGCTTGAAAAGAATGTTTTGGGTTCTCTAAAGGCTGAAAGGAGATTTCCGTCATTGGAGTCTTCAAATGTTCTGACATTTGCGTCGCTGTTTACAAGTAGTGTGCTTCGAAGGGTTTGCATTGCATGCTTTGGGTACTTTGTCTCTTTATGTAGCCGGACTGTCTAAGCCAGTTTTTACTCCATGTCGCATAAGATTCAAATTTTTGTAGTGTGTAGTCTTTTGTATCCGCCTCAGGGTGCCCGTTGTTACATCTTTCTAGTAATCAATAGTGTGTTTGCGTAATTCTTTGTACATTTCTTGAATGTTTGCAAATCACATAAGCTTTTAGGAACTAAAACTCTACATTGACTATGGAAAGGGAAATGAACAACTAAAATTGACTAACTGTTGACAGAGAGATTGATCCTGGGCCTGAAGTAAATTCATATAACCCTCGTGGTCCGTTTGTATTTTCAGAGGACTAGCGAGCCTTGCTAACGTCACAGAGTCTACTGAAGAGTAAACCTTATGGGGGAGTTAATCTCTGCGCCGATAGAATGTCAGGGGTTGTACTCCCGTTTGCCTTGGTCTTTTCGTTCCGCTAGGCTGAATAGCAGACTGCTCCTGTATCGCTTGACTGTTCCATTTCTCCGTAGCAAATCACCACTGCTGGGGTCTCGTGTGAGTGGAGTGATGCGTCTGCAGTGACTAGGCCTGGCTCTGGTTCAAATTGTTCTACGGGATCCGGTTGGATTTGGGAACCTTCTATTTGTTTAAGTGCGGCATAATGGCAGCCTCATGCCATAAATTGGTTTCCACGTATTATTCCTTCAGAGTGGTTAGCAGTATACTTAACGCACCGGTGAAGGGTGTAGACTACTACTTCCATCTGGGGGAGCCATGGTCTTCCCAAGATAAGGTTGTAGGTAAACGGTGCGTCTACCACCATGAAGTCCATAAACAAGGCCTTCCTCAGTTGCGACTCTCCTGCCACTATTGTTGGCCTTATCTTCCCGATCGGGAAGCATTTCTCTCCGCTAAATCCAATCAGCGGGTAGTCTGAAGACGTCAGGCTCTCCTCCTTGAGGTCCATACTGCGGAACACATTGTAGAACAGGACGTTGAGTGAGTTTCCTGTGTCCACCAGGGCTTTCTTAACTTCCCACCTGGCAATGGAGACCGAGATGACTAGGGCGTCGTTGTGCGGCCCTCAGACTCCTTCAAGGTCCTTGTTCGTAAAGGTCAAAGTGGGAATAGGCTCAAGACCCTCGAGTAGCAAATGTGTTAGTCCTCGTCCGCGAATTTTGTCTGCATTTCCAGCAGAGTCCACTTGCGGGATCTATGCGACTGGTCTTCATTCGGTCATACTCCATGAAGGACATAGATTATACCCAGAGTCTCCTTATCTATTTCTTTGATTGGCTCCCCCCGGTCCCTGTTTCGTTCTGGTCACTTTTCAGAGTTCCAAAATTCTTTTAGTTTGCCCTTGCGAATCCAGTTCTCAATCTCATACCTCAGACTCTTGCAGTCGTTGGTATCATGGTCTCCTTCCTTGTGGTACGAGCAGTACTTACTGTTGTCACGCTTGGAGGGGTCTCCGCGCTGCTTTGGGGGCCACTTCAGATCTTCCCAGTTTTTCATGGAGTTCGGTACATCTGACAGGCTAAAATTGAGGGGTGTCACGACTCTAGATCCAACGTAGTTGGATGCTTTCTTTTTCCTAGCCAGGCCAGGGTCTGACCTGTTATCACTACACTTTCTCTTGCTTATTTCTTCATCCTCGCGTCTATTTCCCTCATTCCTATCCTTAAGAGCGAAGACTTCTTCTCACCTTCGGTTTCCCTCTTAACGATCCTCAACTCCTCTAAGGTAATGTGCTTCTGGGCGCTTTTGAAGAGCCACGTCATGTCTAAAGGGGTTCTAAGGTGAGGTATTCGTAGAGCTTTCATTCCTTTAGCCCGCAGTGAAAGCTGTCACGACTGTGTCGTTGCTGCAACTGTCAATGCGTGTTAGATTGTTGTTGGAGCATGTGACAAACTCTCTGAGCGTCTCATTGAATCTATGTTTCAGAGAGAGTAGTGCGGGTCTTTCGGAAACGCTGACTTCCGACGAAACGTGTCAAGAACTCCTTCGCCAGCATTTTGAAGGAGTCGATCGACCTCGGTGGGAGGATGTGGAACCACGTTAGTGTTGTCTTCTTCAGGCTAGTGGGAAAGATGCACATCACCGATTAGGATCCCTTCTTTGAGGACCATCATGTGCTGGTAATGGCGCAGGTGGTTGAATGGGTTGGTGGTCCCGTCGTAGAAATTGAGTTTCGTAGGCGTGAACTTCTTTGGAAGGGCCTCGTTCCTAAAATGATCCACGAAAGGTGGGACCGAGATACAATATAGCATATCTGGGTCGTGTGCCCTTCTGCGGAGGGGGTTCTGAGGGTCGAGCCTATCTGACCTGGCGGTCGGTCCCGCGTTAACTGCGCCACCTTCTCTGGTCCAGTGTGAACTAGCAGGGGCCTGTCGTTTTCGAGAGATAAGGGCATGTGTTGCTCCTGCTCTCCATTAACGGGTGGTGGGTTTTGTCGGGTAAGAGCCTCTGCCGTTTTGGCGATTTGTTGTATTTGAGATGACAACATATCGATCCTGGGGTTCGTCATTGTTGTTGCTGGTGCAGGGGCATGAGTCTGTTGCTTGTGCATAACCAGCACCGCGAAGAGCGTGGGTATAGTGTCAGTCGAAGCGTATGACTTATCCCCTTGTTCTCCATTGTTGTGTGATCTACAAGTTACAATCGAAGGGAGATGATGCTAGTGAAAGGTTAGAAACTTTTTCGTCCCCACGGACGACGCCAAACTGATGTAGCCGTTTTCCGTTCCCTGCTTTGACCTAGTCCTGCTGACCTGCACAAGGAACACAGTGAGCCACGACCACTGTTATGGTGGCCGATGGCACTCCGATGCTAAGTCAGACGGATCTAAGGAAGGTGTAATGCTATAAACAGGAATTTGTAGCGTACCTTAGCTTACCAACCTCATGTCTTGTTGCTCGCCTTTCAAAAAAAAAAACCTCATGTCTTGTTTATAGTGCAGGAGTCTTGGTTCAACCAGGCCATCAATGACGTAGTTTAGAAAGGAGATCTTCGTGGAGATCCTTCTCTAATTAGGAGTCGTGTTGTAGAAGGGAAGTTCCTTATTAGCCCTGTCCTCCTAGATACGCAGGAGATATTTCTCTATCTGAAGGTAATCCGTAAGAGGATGTTTCCCTGTGTGATGAATTTTAGTATTTGTTTTCTAGTCGAAAGTGGAGAGCTGTTGTAATTGCCTGTTCGAAGCTGATCCTCGAAATACTTACCTTAATAGGGCTTACAGGTATTGAGGATAGTTGTGAAACGCGTGGGCTTAGCAAGTTGTAAGAGTTCGAGTTCGTTTGGCGAAATGCATTGGGCGAGCTTAGAACCGCTTGGGCCGAACTAAAATTGGGCTGACACTGGGACTTGTAATTCCTTGAGATCATCATAACACGTGTATGGCTTAGGGATGTGACCATTTTAGTGTATCATCAATATTAAAAATAAAAATTAATACATAAATATCAAAATTGTTGCAACTATTATATCAAATTCCAAAAAATTGCATTCAAAACCTTAAAAAATTCAACATTCAAACATTTACATTAGAATCCTTCGTACAAAATCCCCAATCAACAATATGAGTAACATATTTTGTACATTTTACCAAAAAAAAATTGAAAGATAAAGTTGAGAGCATCGGCATCGAGCCAAACAATCGAGTACACGTAAAAACTCCCGTGTTTTATTATGCAGAGGAATGAAAGATGTGTATAGGTGGTGGATGGTATAAGAAACATGAAAAATGTGATTTTTTTCCTACATTTAATAAAATCTAAAACCTTGTCACATGCTTGCATAATCTTTCGAGGGTCGGTCACATGCCAGTAAACGTAGCCTTAGATGGAGTCATTTTGGTTCTCAAAAAATAAGATGATGTTCTATGCTTATCCAATCAGATTTTACATGAAAAATCTTATGAAAGTCTCCACTTGAGGAAAAAACAAAATCGTAACAAATAAAAATAAATAAATAAACCAGGGGTTAAAGTTCTGAAATTTAAAAAAAAAATTAAAAAAAAAAAACTTTGAAAGCTCAGGTTACACATAACGACAAAGTTATGTATAGGTTTTCTTCAAGATACCAAAGTAAATTTTTACATTTAAACCATATTAGTTGAAGCTTTATGGATCTTGATACCAGGGTCATTTGATTGAATATCATTTGTTACTTGCATTGTTGTTTTGGATGTGCCAAACACTTGTCTACCTAATCAAAAACTATTTCAATTCTTTAAAGTTTGGATCCTCTATTCATGATTACCCCATACAACAATGAACAAACATACTAACACAAGAATATTTCCGCACATGAAGTTATAACCGTATGAAAAAAGAAAAAAAGACAGTGAACACTGTATGCCATTAAAAGGAAAATTCACGGAGTCCCAACCCTGCAACTACATCTGTCATCTAAACGTTATTAAGCTGCTGAAAACACAAAATCAGCTTCCCGTGAAAAGTTCAACACAAATTTAGCTTGGCCAGACTGAACCCTTGACCAAATTAGCCAAATGGCCACACTGATACTCTAAGAGGTTTGGCCGAAGCAAGATTTTCATGAACAAAATTAATGTCTTGTATCAAATTACCACATTAGCTAAAGACAATTCTATTACAAAAGATTGATTTTCTAGTCTATCAACCTACTCCTAAAATCTTTTCTCTGATTTAAATATACCAAATCCAATAAACAAAAAACCCTGTACAACAAAATACTGACCTATGCACTTGTTAGTAAGAACATCGACTGTCAACCACAGATGACTCGTTACCAGCTAGTATCCTCCTTCGCTTGTACACAAATTTGAGTGCATCTAACTTACGATTCTGAACCATGTTGTCTTTCAACTTACCATTTATTCGTTTGCGCATGTAGTACAAGCCATGAATTCTACGGTGAGAATTAGGTACCTGCTTTTCCAACAACACAATGTACGAATTGACTTGGCTTTCAAGGAAATGCATGCTGCTGCAAAATTAAGAGCTAACAGAAAAGCAAAGAGACGTACCTGAGAAATTTCAAGAGTGATGCTCTCTGGCTTATTTGATATTCCTACAAAAATCCCACAGCAAAGCAATCAATGGTCGACATGGCCATACATACAGACAGAGTGGTCTAATCTAACCAAGTAAACAATATTATGCATACCGCTTGATTTCTCTAGTGTTGACTTTAACAGTAACTTTTGGCACATTGTAGTCCCTTGAAAGCCCAAGAATGGGTATGCCAGGAGTCGCAATCTCTCAGGTGGTGGAATGTCAGCAAACCCAAATGCTGTGTTCCACATTTCCCTCAGCTGAGGAATGGCTGGCAAAACCAGTCTTTCTATACCTAGTTTAGCGAGTAGCTGAGTAAAAGCAAGAAATGTAACTCATAAATTAATTCCAAAAAGTAAATTTAGAAATAAGCTTAACAACATACAGTTCACTTGGAGATAACCAAAAAAAAAGGAAAGGAAATATATAATGAGTGATCAAGGAACAAAGCAAATTTACTTTCTCTAGCTCATTCACTAGAAGCCGGCACATGCCTTGCCGCCGATATTGAAAACTAGTGGCAACTAGAGGCATCTCTGCAACTTCTTGTCCGAGAATCCTGAAAATTGAGCTCAACATGTATGATCATATGAAGGATAATCATAAACATAAAAAATTCAAAAATCAAAGAAAATCTGTAAACAGAGATCTGAATTAATTACCTCACTGTAGCTACAGATATATAATCATCTCCCTTTTGCAAAACCATGGTATAGAATCCATGGAAATCCAACCGTTTCAGCTTTGACCTGGAGAAGATTGAAAGACCAGTTTGATAAGGCAAGCAATTTGATGGTATCAATACATTGGTCAAATGAATGTTAAATCCTCCAGTAGCAGACTAGAAAGTTAGATCATGATGATGCGATGGAAAATGAATTCAAGCTTTAGATTTGAACGAGGGTTTTCTCCATCTGCTTCCTTATGTTCCATCTTCTCATGGTATTAGATAAGATGAGATCACTTGAGCAACATGCATAGCACAGCGTTTATGGAGTCATAAATGTGTTACAGTATTTAAATTTTGGGTTAATTAGAAAATAGTTCCCAACATTTACGCGAGTTTTCCATTTAGGTCCTGAATTTGTCCAACTTAGAGTTTGGGTCTCAAGACCACGTTGACTTCATCGGCTGTCAAAACACCTTAATTTAAAGTTACATTTTTGCCCCTTGACCTTGTTGATTCAGCAAAATCTAATATTAAATGACAGTGTTTTGACGGCCTATGGAGACCTAGAATCTAAGTTTGACAAACTCAAGACCTAAACACAAATCTGGTACAAATCTTGGGACCCATTTAATAATTAAGCACCTTTCAAAATTTTAAGATCCAGGTTAATTCTTGCTCAACAGTCACATTATATTTTGAGTTTCCTAATTATGATTAGCTTCTTAAGATAGCTTTTGGTTTTTAGAACTCTTTAGCTTTTCATCCGCTAGAACTCAAGTAGGTGTCAGCAAAATGTTGTAAATTACCAATAAGTTCTAGTTTCCTAATTAGGAAAATTACTCACGTTCTACTGAAAATGACATCTGCGACAAGATCTCGTTTTGTATGAGGCTCAATCACGGGTTCAAAAGAGTCGCGCACAATTTTCAGGGCATGTGATAACTCTCTCAAGCAGTCAATTTTTGATGTTTCATCTATAAAACAATCATTTTTCTGTGATTTAATGATACTCCAAGATAAGCCTTCCTCAAATGTTGGATTCAATTTCCCAAGAAGTTGATGAAGACTCTGAAATACCTGGATACATTAACAAATTTGTCAAATACATGGTTGGAGATCTGAGATGATACAAGACATCGTTCAATAAATTAAACAAAAACACCAAGTTCATCCATAACATTTGTGGCTGAATAAAAGCATATGGCACGATTGCCAAAATACAGGCGCCATCATTAAGAAAGTGAATTAAGAAACAAAGTTAAGCACCTAGTTCTTTGTTTTTTACACAAAATGATAACTCATTATATTAAAAGTATAAAAACCAATGGGAGATATAAAGGAGTGAGTGAGAAACTCACAAAAGAAGAAATAAGAAAAACAAACAGCCGACAAGCAAACTAGGAATATCATCTAAGCACAAAAGAGAATCAATAAAACATGAGTGATCTTAGTGGCACTCCCTTGATTTTGTGTAAAGCAGTTCCCCAACTCCTCTTAATCTCTTTAATGGTCAAGAACAACTGATTTTTTGACAAAGTCCCTTCAAAACTCTCCTATTTCTCTCTTTCCATAAGACTCGCAATCACATGAATCCCTCTGAACCAAAGCCAGTCTCCCAGTAACGTCAAGTTATCTGACTTCCGTTCTACCAACCAAGACTGGACTTTCCTTGCAATGTTTTAGAAATCCTGAACTGCACCATAAATCTGCAACACCATCCCCCCCCTTAAGCATAATCACAATTGATCAGCAGATGCTCCATTGTTTCCTCATTATCACCAAAAAGAATACTCCTGTTTGAAACGGTAACTCCATGCCTTCTAAGGTTAACAATAGTAAGAATCATTCCTATTTTAAGGTATCGAAGTAACCCAAAAGAGTGACAATCTTGGAGAGTAAAAAAGGGATCTGTCACATTCTTTCTCGATTGGTAGTTCGAGAATCCAGTTATATTGGATAGTTAGTAGTTTTGGGCCTTTATTTGATCAGCCAAAAACATGTCTATTTGTCCATGGGCTAGATAAGGAATTCAACGGAATAAGCTCACACATCTCAATGCCATAAAATGGTTGCAAATAGTTCGTTGGCATGTTAGCAGAGGCTGCAGAGCTTAGACATGGTGGTCAGAATCATATTGACAACCTACTCCATAGCACTGCTTGCCAGATCCTCAAAGACATACTGGCCAGTGTGCCAACTTCCAGCGAAGAGAAGAGAAAATAAGAAAAGTGATTGGAAACAAAGATAGTTGCCCCTATCAAAATGAGGGACACCTTGACCGAAGCCCCAGGCTGGGGGACTCTTCCTTGGTTCCTCTGACCAAGTCGTGAAGCTCACTACTTGTGTTTTGGAAGATTAGTTGGTTGTGTCGCTAAAACCTTTTATGTAGATATTATTTTGTGTGTAATATTTATTCTACATAGAGTGAAATTCTTATTTATTATTTCACCATTCCTATATTTTCTCTCCTTGTGTAGCATCAGTTAATTTAGTTTCCTTCTGCACATTTTAGATTTAACTATTTAACATGATAATGAGAGATCAGCCAGCTCATGCTGGGCACTCTGGAGAGCTAAAATTAGGCTAATAGTTCCTATTGTGTTTAGGTATGTGGATTGTCAAGCGAGCTGACAATCCATATTTTGATTTAAATCCTTTGCAAGTGTTTATGTTTCCTATGATAGGCCAGTCTACAAAGGTTTTTAAGTACTCTTATTTCCTAGTATTATTAGATTTCCGTCTTCAAGTAAAATTGAGCAACAAAAAGGCATGGCACTGTAAGCTTTACCATCCAAATTATATAATCAATTATAGATTCCAACTCCATCCTCTCTTTTCTTCATGTTTTAACTTGGCATCCAACCAAGTTACTCCAGGGACATGGAAGCAGAAACCACATAGGCCACTGGTGTGCTTGTTTTCTCTTTTCTGCTTCTCCTCTGTCGTTGTAGCTCCTCATTTATATCCATAAGGCCAAGTCGACTCAGATGACTGTTTTTAGGCTTTCTTTTCAGATATATTAAAACACACCAAACAGATAATGAGAAAGATAACCTGGAAGTAACCCAACTAAGTGCAATCATACCAAGCACACTAGATAGTGAAAAGGAAATTGGGGAATCGTCCACCAGAAAGCCCCTAATTACATAATTTAACCTGACACGGTGACACCTCCCCTTCCTTTACTCTCCATGCACACCATCCTTTGAATCCAGCCTCAGAAGCCCCAACATTTATTGATGCTCTTCCTCTCCTCCCAATCCACCACGTCAAGCTATCCTAATTCCTCATCTTTCCAAAAAGAATCCAAATTTTGAAGAAAATCAAATTGGCCTTTCACTGAGGCAGACAAATCTTATGAACAATAATGCTGTGAAGAATGAGTTCTTTGCTTGAATAGAATGTGGTTCAAGAAGAAATGAATAAGAAGGTGAGAATGGTTTTATCAAGGATGGAGATGAGCTATTGAGGTCTATGGTTTGCATTGTGAGAAGGATGTGGCAAGCAAGCTTTATGATGGATGATTGATCCAAGTATAAAACATTAGCTAAGAAACTAAAGGATGATTTTGGGGAATAGGAAATCGAGTTTAGTTTTGAACAGACAAATGGCTGAATGGAGAGAGTTAAAGGATGATTCTGGAGAAGTATTCTCCATCTATTCTTGCAATGAAGGGACGGTAGATCAATTCAGATCGTATTCAGGCAGTGGGACAGCTTGTGATAAAGCTCCTTGAAGAGCTGTCAATGACTGGGAGGTATCACAGTTTGATTCAGTGCTGGTACTCCACAGTTATTGTTGATGAAGAGGATGTACGTTTGGTTATGGACAAAGGAAGTGGAATTTTCAGAAGATTATTTACTTTAAAGAGTATGGAAAAAGGAAGCATCGCCTACATCAAAAAACATATCGTACACATATCAGATACTGATACTGTCCTGGAAGTATAGGACAATCAACAGTCAGTATACGGTTAGGATACAACCAATATACGCTTGGACATGGTTGTTATTGTAAGCGTTATAACTTATGTTATTGTAAGCATTATGACTTATGATGTGATTTATGAGTAATGATGCTTTTTGATTTAGCAAATGAATGATGAAATGAGTTTGGTGATTATATCTTTAATTATATGCTTAAATATTTTATAACTTTCTATCATACCCGTACCCGTATCCTAGTTTTTGGAAGCTTTCTATATCAAGGTCCGTAGTGTCCGCATGTGTACCCGTATTCGTATCTATGCAACCCGGTGCTAAACTAGTAAATGGCAACCCAATGCATCTGTTGGCCTAAGTAAGAGCATCTCACTAAATGAATTATCAAAGTAATTGAACAAAGCTAGACTAGAGAATAGGGGTGGGCAAAAACCGATTTAAATGCGGTTAACCGACCGAACCGAAATATGAGTGGAAAGAAAATCATTTAAACCAAATCAAAACCAGTTATAAATGGTTCGGAATCGGTCTACGATTCTGAATCGACCGATAAACCGAACCGACCGATTAATTAGATATATATAAATAAATATAAAAACAGGTAGATGTCAATACCTAATTGGTGCAACAAATGCCTGCGGTGCATCCTATTGCAATGAATCACGCCCAAAAACAAAAACCCAAAATGCACACAACCCTTTCTCTCTCAGTTTCTCTCTTTCACTCTCAAACCCAAACGGCCACCAAACCCTAAACCTAAATCTTCTTCTTTCGATCTGATCATCTAAGACTCCAATACCCTGTTACACTAAAGATCTACACCCTCTTTCAATCTCTCTCACTCTCTAAGCGATCGTCATCAAAGGTAATTGCAGTTTGCAGGTTCGATTTTTTTTCTTCTTCTTAGCTCTTTTCAATTTCATCTATCTTGTTTGTTGTTGAATCTATCTTGTTGTGTGGTTCAATCTGCTTGTTTGTGGTTCGATCTGCTTGTTTGTGGTTCAATTTCGCTCTTTCGATTCTTGTTTGTTACTTTGTTATCTTTCAGCCCAATCGAACCGAACCGATCCAAAATTCGGTCCAACCGATTTCATTGGTTTACAAATAAAAAACGAAAAATGACTTTTAAGACCTAATTTTTCACAAAATAGACAATTTAGATACCATAGTTGATGTAATGGCTAATTTGTGTCTATTTTTATACTTTTATGACTAACAAGAACTATTTCATTAACCCATGTTAACTCAAACTTATAGGACATATTTACCATTTCTAAACAACAAATAGAAAACCTAATTTTATACATTTATGACCAACAATGACTCTTTTATTAATGATTCTAATTTTAATTTTATTGTTATTTTTACTTTTTTTTAACCCTTGACCCCTCCCACCCCATTAATCATTTTTTTTTGTTAATTTTTATTATTTTTATTGTATCTTGTTCTATAATTGCATTTTGAGCAATTATTTTATACATTTGTTAGCTACAAATGGCTACATTAATATTTTCATTTTAACATTTTTTTATTCTTGAATGTTTTGTCACTCTGAATGTTTCAGAGTTTGATTTGACTAGTTGTGAAGTTATATATGAGTTTGAATAACACAATTTTTGTTTTAATTAATGGTTGCTTCAATTCTCCGTCACTATTTAGTTTAGATGAAATTATCTTATTCAATATTGGTTCCCATTTTCTCGGGAATGGGCTTTGATGATGATGATGAATATTGGTTCCCATTTTACCTTTGAGGCTATGATCATGCTCCGTGGTATAGTTTATAACTAAATAGCGACAGAGAATAAAATATATCACTTTATAGGTACCCATGCATTGAAGAATAGGAAATCAAATTTCAATAGTGGAAAAATTGATTTTATTAACTACATTATAGAATAAGAAGCAATGATAATTAAAATCAAAAATTTCTAATCATCGTTAAGAAAGGTAATGCACGGGTACCTGTAAATTTTTCTAATCAAATTTATGACAAGTTAATCAAATTGATTTTTATTAAATAATTAAAACCAAATTTCTAATCATCATTAATTACATTATGAAATGTTTACCAAACCTTAGCTTAATAATTTGATAAACTTGTCAGTCAATGAAAATTTATAAAAACTTATAATTGGTTGCTCATAATTAGAATCATTAATATTGATACCTACCAGCAGCATGGGGTGGGAGGGCTTAAGGGTAAAAAAAAAAAATAGAATTATTAAATAAAGAGACCTTGTTGGTCATAAAAGTATAAAATTAGGTTTTCTATTTGCTTAGGAGGGGTAAAGATGTCATATAACTTTTTGAGTTAATAAAAGAGTCTTTGTTAGTAATAAAAGTATAAAAGTAGGCACAAATTAGTTATTACATCAACTACGATTCTAAATGGTCTATTTTGTGAAGAAGTAGGCTTTAAAAGTCATTTTCCAAATAAAAAATTCGGTTTCGGTTTGAGTTTTAGGCAAACCGAATGAAATCGGTTCGGATCTAAAAACCGAACTGAACCGACATTGCCCACCCTTACTAGAGAACATATATCCCTCAAGGTCTAGAACTAACTAAATTTAGTAAACCAAGATTGCTAACACCACTCAGTTGACAGCATTTTCAGTGCCTTCTCAAGAGGCCCACATTGGACGACACCAATACTTTGACAAAGGAATCAATCTGTATAGTTGAAGAGATAACTTGACAGTCAATGAAAATTTATAAAAACTTATAATTGGTTACTCATAATTAGAATCATTAATATTGATATCTACCAGCGGCATGGGGTGGGAGGGGTTAAGGGTAAAATATATATATATAGAATTATTAATAAAAGAGTCATTGTTGGTCATAAAAGTATAAAATTAGGTTTTCTATTTGCTTAGGAAGGGTAAAGATGTCATATAGCTTTTTGAGTTAATAAAAGAGTCTTTGTTAGTAATAAAAGTATAAAAGTATGCACAAATTAGTCATTACATCAACTACGATTCTAAATGGTCTATTTTGTGAAGTAGGCCTTAAAAGTCATTTTCCGAATAAAAAATTAGGTTTCGGCTTGGGTTTTAGGCAAACCGAATGAAATCTGTTTGGATCTAAAAACCGAACTGAACCGACATTGCCCACCCTTACTAGAGAACATATATCCCTCAAGGTCTAGAACTAACTAAATTTAGTAAACCAAGATTGCTAGCACCACTCAGTTGACAGCATTTTCAGTGCCTTCTCAAGAGGCCCACATTGGACAACACCAATACTTTGACAAAAGAATCAATCTGTATAGTTGAAGAGATAATAGTATCACACTGGAGAGTCACATTGTTACAATTATGCAGTTGAAGTTTTCAGCTTCACCAACTGTGAACTACCAGATAATTAAATCTCACTGTTCTCAGTAACTGGTTATCACAGAAAACAAATCAATGTGCATAATTAATGTCAGACAACTTGTGCATAATTGATACTCATATGAAGACATATTTAGAAATTAAATGAATAAACAACTAATTAGCATATGACCAATTGCCAACAATTGACCACAGAGAATCATATTGAATCAAACCACTAATAAATACAGAGTACAAAAATGTAATAATGTTGAAAGCATTCAAGAACATGTGGAAGCACATTTCAGAAAATAGAAAGTTAGCAAGGATAAATTGACCGGAAAAGCTACAACAGCAAAATGCAAACTACCTCAGCATGAGCGAATTTGTCAAATCTTCTACCAATGGATAAGTAATTTTTGAAATAGATTTATCAGTCCAACAGAAAACTACAATAGCAAAGTGAAAAGTACCTCAGCACACTGCTGACTGCAAAAGCGCTCTAGTGCAGAACTTCCTGGCAATTGCAATCCCCGATTAACTAAACAGTGTCTGTGATCTACAAAGCAAAATATAAAACAAAGTTTATACTAAGGACGCAATTAAAATCTCGATCATTTGAAAATGTCAATCAGTTTGCTCTTTCTTATAACAATTCAGTCGAACTCTCTACACAGGTCTGTGAATGTGTTGCCATGTAATTGCAGCTAGAGCTAAATTGTTGCCATCACTATAAATTCTGCATATATCTAGCCCTAGCTGGTTACATGACTACATCTCTGAAAAATGCAGTGCTATAGTTATCACACTCATTGTATTTATGGTATTGTCAAAATGAGTATCATAATCTTGCCCTTTATCAAAATAAATACACAAGCTGACAACTCAAACTAAAATACATGTGAAATACCCATAGAAGTGGTCATACATTGGTGTAAACACTGATAACAAAAGGGAGTGAATGGTTGAGAATCATTATTAGAATCCCTTAAGCCGCATATTCCACATCGACAAGACGGGCAATCCCACTTCCCTTCAGGAACATCCTAAAATAGCACAGAAACAAGTAAAGGTTATAAGATAAACTTAAACATTTAAGATAATTTCTAGGGAATCCTCATTATTTAACCAACAACAAGAAAGCAATTAAAATTAACAAATACTTCTAGAAACTACAGATCTGAGATCCATTTGTCAGATGATATCATTATCTCTTAAATAAATAAAAACAAACAAATCTCTTTCAAGATGAGATAAAGAATGTTTTACAGTAAAAATATATTATGATCATGTGAAAAATCAAACTACTACTAGAAAGTCCTTTGTTTAAATATAGGATATTACCATAGCCTCTCTATCTCCATACAATCTTAGAAATAAGAAGATACATTATGGATGAGAAATAGGCCTTAATGGCAATGCAGGATCACAAAACAAAAATGGTCAACAGTGTACAAGATTAGAATAATTGTTAGTTCAAATCAGTGTGATATATAGGACAACATGAATCTTAATGCTTCTTATCTCATTAAAACAGTGACCAGAACAAACTCCTAAGGCATATCAAACAAGATAAGATGTTATTAAGAGCTCACCTATGAGTGTTCCATAACTTGTCCCCCCTTGTATTCCTCTCTCGGGTGTTCGGTTGCTTGTCTTTCTATCAAGAGTAAGTCTACAGTGCCTGGTAGCTTGCCTGGTGTTGTGCCTAGTGGCTACCAGGCACCGTCCATTTGCATTGAGATAGGAATTATTTCATATCTTGAGGCAAATGGACGGTGCCTGGTAGCCACCAGGCACAACACCAGTGCACTTAAGAATTTTTGTTCTATCAATGCATCATGGATAACTTTCTTATCTATCGCTACTATTAAGTGATAACTGTTATAGACAGGTGATGAAATGAATTGTAAATGTGGCTTCCATTTCTTAACTCCTCCCCTTAAAGATAAGGGTGGGCATGGGACGGGATGAACCTCATCCCTATCCCATCCTGTTCGTTTGGGAGCGGGACGGGATAGACCTCATCCCATCCCAAACGGGTTCGGAACGGGACTGTATGAACATGTACTGAATAGTCCTCCAATGAAAAATAACAAAAAAATTTAATCTCACATTGCTCACACGTCAATAATGTCAAATTTATATCCATATAACTTTCATCATAATACTAACGGTCATATAAAATTTGTGGAGGATTACCTTACAATGAAATTAAGTTTGGCTGGGAGAAGAAGGGAGTCCCTCCATAGATCCATTTTGCATATTTTCGAAAGGGTTGAAAGATCATTAATACAAGATACAATTACAAGCAATATTATCCAACTACATAGCTCAGAGTGCAAAACTAATCCAAACCATCATTTGCCTTTATTTTCTATAAGAAGAATTATACTATAACCAAATTAAAATGTGAAAAAACATAAATTTTCATGAGTTCTATTTGACCTAAAATATCCAAATTGAAGTTTCTACCTATATAAATAGTACCAAATATAGCAAGTAAATTTTCAAACAATAGATGTTTTGATTTAATTTCAAAACATCCTAAACTTTAAAGTAGTTTGATTAAAATTAATAATAATAAATGTTAAACAAATAAATTCGGAACGGGACAGGATGGGCGGGATTGAAAATCTCCATCTCGATCACATCTCACTCTAGATCGGGATGGGATCGTGGGATTGGATGCCCACCCCTAATTATATAAACAAAAATTCACCCTTATATAAAGAGTGGTCGAAACTAGATCTTTCATTAGAAGTATTGTAAAACTGGCATTAAATATCCGGATATAGTCACTATTTATGGGGTTAAGATATAGATGCACATCGAATGTTCATCAGCTCATCAAAAGGGCAGTCAGGCTTTTCTTGGATTTGATTCTCAAGACATTGCAAATGTACCCAAGAGCAAAATTGTTCTCTTCTTTTGGGTTCCTATTTTTAAAGGTTAAACTTTACAACTTTATCGATGTAAAAAAAAATATGTAGGAAATTGGTATACAGACAACAGAGTACAACCTCAACTTACAACAGTAACGAATGGATAAAAAGTTATTCAAAGTGGGGACCTTTGAAATGTGCTTTACAACAACAAGTTTTGCTGTATCACAGAAAATAACAAATTTCCATATGGTTCTAGACTTAATTGTATAATAAGTTTTTCCTGCCATTTGAGTCTATTAATGTGCAATTTGATTTGAATCAAACAATTCAAATCTCAATAGTACAAATTTGAAAACATTGCACCAATACTCCTTGGGAAGTTACAAATGGTGTTTTTATTGGTATAGAATTGATGTACAAGTACATAAATAAATGGTGAAATAAGGACTTTTTTTTCCTGGAAAAAAAAGAGTAAATGAGGGTTTCACAATTAGGACACAAATATTAAGAATGATAAGAAAACAAGCAAAGCACACTTCATCAAAACAGCTTAGCATTTCACATAGGCAGAGTCACTATTAATAAATTGCCAAAGCAAATCATCAAAAAAAAAATTCTGAAGTACTAAGCAAAAGCCATTGTCAACTAAATAATTTTTAACAAAAAATAAAAATAAATTAGAATATACAGTTATCAACCAAGGTCAGAACTCAGGACTGCAAAAAGAATGACGGGAACCATTCATGAGCAAGAGAACTTTGTGATCATTGACTGAATGCTGTGCAAAGAAAGTTCAGATAAACCATATAAAACTCAGCTAATCCAATAAGAACCTAAGAAACTCTAGCTTATGCAACTAGTATTTTATTAGAATAGGTTCTAATAAATGAGCAAAAACTGCACCTTAAGGTCAATGCAACTCAAATGGTACGAGGATGGGCAGTAATCGCAAAGCAGAAGCTCTCCACCAAAATGACAAACACCACATATTGTGTCATTTCCTCCACGACCATTGTATCTCCTTTTCCGTTTCCGAGGACGGGACACCATATCTTTGAGTCTAACATTTTTTAAATTGCCAAAGGGCAGAGATCGACGACGGTTGGAAACAGATTTGTCATCTTGTTTTAGTTGAGCATCTATTGTCTTCATGTCACCCTTGGAATTTGATTCTACAAGCATATTGGCCTGCTGAAATTTCTTCAAGTTCCGTTTTACTTTAACACAATTGTCAATTTGTTCTATACAAACACGTTCAATGCTTTTGTTGCTCTGCTTTGATCTACAACTAGGGACTTCCACATGTTGATTACGTCCAATTGGTGTCACTAAACTCTTTCTTTTAGTAACTAACTGACCACTTTTCATAACTTGGACATCAGATGTCATTTGTTCATTTTTTGTGGAGCTATCATGCAGAAAACCACTGTCCTCTGGTTTAAGAGACTTCTTTCTTGTACATTGTATCTGCATTGACCGTTTCTTATGCTGAGATAAAATTGAAGATTCCAATTTATTTTTCATAGAGCAATCGACGGAGCTGGTGCAGTTGTCTTCCTCGTCAACTCGTCTCTCCATGCAAGACAAGTTAGTTGTAATTTCATAATTTGGAGTTGAGCCATTACCTTTTCCCTTTTGGGAATTCGACTTCTCGAATTTCATGTTCTTCATGCGTGGTCGGTTCTTTTTACTAGGAATTTCCATGGATGATTGTCTTTTACACCGCTCCAAGTAATTGCCAAGATAACTTTCATTGTTAGCTTCCGGAATGAAGCTGTTTGAATGTGCAACAATGTCAGTTTCCTGTGCCTTCTGGACGTTCCCTTTTCTGGAAACATGTGTATGGCTTGCACCAGCAACAAATGAAGTTTCTTTGCTGCCTCTTACATTATAAACTGGGTAACCATTACTTTCAGGTTTATACACCGTCAGCGCTTTTGACAGTTTTTGCTTCTGCAGTGTAAGATATGTTATCTCTTTCTTCTGATCTGACCCCCCAACACAAGAGCCATTGCTTTTCGCATTCTGATTGTGCAACTTCAAACCAAAAGTAGCACTCTCAGAGGTCATTATTTTCCTTTTTTTCATTCTTTGGGTAGCAGCTGGAACAGGAAAAGGGGACACTTTACTTGGTTCAGCGACCATTGCACAAATGGCATCAGTTAGGCACTTGCCCCACAAACCTCGATCACCACATGTCCACTCTGAAATCATTTTCACAAACCTAACATTAAGTCGCAAATGAAACCAAACTTTCTTGACATAAGGCGACAAAGGGGCGCCCTGTACAAGTTCCATGGCCAGCTCCGTCAAGACCCAAATTCCCCGGTCTCTCCAATCTCCCAAGTACTCATTCCACTCACGGGTAACACGTAAATCAATCACATTGAACTCGCGCACATCACCCTCATCAGGAAAAAATACAGAACGCGTGGAAGAGCATTCATTATGGTCAAACAACACACCTTCCCACCATGCATCTTCAAAGAATGCATCAACACACAGGCCATAACTTAAGCTGGGTAAACAATAATCAGTGCGCAGATTTGGTGGACGGGGTCGTATCCGACCACGGTAATCTCTTGGGACATGCTGCCGATTACAAAGGCCTTCCACTGCCTTTGAAACAGGTATATCCTCAATAAGCTTTGAATTGCCAGACTCATCAAGAAGCTCATCATATTCGATGGAGCGACAGAAATCCGACATGGCAACAACTACTCCAGGGTGCCATGAACCCCGGAGACCTTCCTCAAACTGCCTCACCTATAAGAAAACATTGCAACCCATTGTGCCACCACATCAGCTAAATATTTTGATTTATATACATTTAAAAAAGGAATAGTTTTGAGACGACGAGTGAATGTTTCAAACTACAAATGGGGAAGGAAAACAAGTAGTTGCTCCAAAACCAAATCTGCTCTTCCATAGATTTATAATTACAAATGTCAGTTTGGAGAAATGCCTGTGAGGCAAAAACACATTGAAATTGAGAGCATTTAACTGAAAATGACATAGTTCAGTGCTCATATCATATCAGCTAAATGACGCTTGACACATACATGTATTGCATTAGATTCATAACGAAAATGTAAATTAGAGTATCGCCCAGGACTAGGTGGAGAAGAATGTATGTATAAGCTACAAAAGAAATGAAAGGATAGCACAATTCCATCCATTCAAGCAATACTCAAAATCGGTAGTCCAGAATTGTAAAATTTGAAAAATATCCAACCCAAAAAAAGGTTAAAAACTTTCATTTCCCCAAAAAATCCTATTTCAGAAGATTAGATCCATCAAAAATGTGCAAGTAAACAAAGGGGGAAACACCATAAAAGGTAAAATATATATATATATATATATATATTTTATAAAATGGAGAATTAGGCACAGAAACCCCAAACAGTGTACCAATCTAATAATCTCAGCTTGACTTACTTGCCCATTTCAAAATCAGTAGTCTGGAAAGGTGAAATTTAGAAAGAAAGAAAAAAAAACCAACCCAGAAGGGTGAAGAGGGAAACATTTTAATGCCCCAAAAAGCTATTTGAGAAGAGAAGTTGCAGGAAAATGTGAAAAAAAGGAAGGAAATAGGAAATAAAAATTGAAACTTAATTTTATGAAGACTTAACAACAGAAACCCCAACCCAATTGTGTGTATCAATCTAAAACATACAAGTCAAAGCAAAGGAATAGAGAGAGTTGTTGTAGTTTAGTGGACGTCGAGATGAATAGAATAGAGAACAAGGCAAAGTAAATAAGAAGTGGATACATCCATACCTCGACCCTCTCTTCAACCAGAAGCTTCTTCTTCTTCTTTTGGTTCTTCATATTTTCATGGGGGGAATTGGAATTGAGAGAGAGAGAGAGAGTGAAGAGAAAACAATAACAATCGAAGAAAAGAAGCGCCCTTTTTGTTTAGTTTTCTTGGAGTAAAATACTAGTGGGGGGTGTTGTATTTCGCTTGGCTTATTAAACACTCGGGATCGTTCGCTGCTTTCAATCTCTCGCCATTTTGAGATCGACGGACGGACAGAGAGCTAAGAGGAGAGAAATTTGAGATCCTCTATCGTAAGTTTTGTTTGCTTTTTTGGCGATGGACGGGAATGAATGAACTTGGTATCCTCCTCTTTAAGCTAAACACGCATCCCTAAATTTCCAATTTTGTTCATACTCTCTATCTCTGTCTCCTGCCACGGGTATCTTGTAGCATCTAATAGGCAAACCGACCATTTTAGAGGAGGCAACCACTATTTAACGCCTCATCTTCACACCATATATATATATATATATATATATATATATATATATATATATATATATATATATATTTTACCCGCTTGCCTCTTCTAAAGAACAACAACATGAACCTCATCAACAAAATAAACCATTATTCCTCTCGTTTCTCACCACTTGATCGTAGGTTAACATCGGTGTTAAAAACAATATATTATTAAAGGCAAGCATGTAGTCAGTCACCAATGGGTATAGAACCCAAGATATGGAGCTAAACCACCACAGCCTTAACCAACTAACCAGGTTACCATTAGCAGTGTTAAAGACAATATAATGGAGTGTTTCTTCCTTGCAGAGACACTCGAGTATCTCTACCTCCTATTCTCACCTTCTTCAATCATTTCCATATGGGGAAGTAAGCAACCAAGCAATCGAAAAGGACGCAACCTCCCATCTCCCTTTCTATTTTTTCTCCTTGCCTTTGCGACAGCCTCTGCGATGATGGGCTCCCCACTCATGGTGGTCTACTGGAGGGCAAAAAAAGTTGGCCCTCGTAGCAGCACCTGCGAGTGGAAAACTCACATTCACGACGGACTTTGCGACTACGAGTTTTTCGCTCGCAGGTGCCACTACGAGGGCCAATTTTTTTTTGGTGAGTCATTGAACTTGTGAATGTATTTTTTGGTACAATTGAGGGAATGGATTTTAGATTTAGGATACCATGGAACAAACCCAGAGCATGTGGGGGAGAAAGTAAAGGTAAAGGGAGGGACGATGAACCCTTTGGGTGAGTCGAGTGAAAGTGGAACGTGGGAGAATGGGGAAGAGAGTGACAGTTGTGAGACTAAGAGGAGGGCATCAAATAGTCTTTGCCTTTAGAAGAAAGCATCCAACGTTTTTTTCCAAGTCTTTTTGTATGATTGAGTGTCGATGGCCTAGTACACATACTTTTGGGCTTCAATTGGATGTGTATGTCGATGATTTCATTTGGTATGCTAAAGTTACCTCCTTATGCTAAAAATGGATAAACAATGTACACTCCGTGTATGGATTTTTTTTTCCAAATTACAATGTTGCTTTCGTTATTAACTTAATTGGATTCAAAATTCATTGAGGGTAGTTTCTTGGAGGTCGACAGAGCTGGTACTCAATTTTGATTTGTTTGCATCTTGGTTTGCCCAAGTGTAGTTTCATAGAGGTCGACAAATTGGTTTAACACACATGTACAGAATGATGTGTTAAATTCATCGATAAGATAGGGACCGAAGAGGTTGTTGCAAACTAGTTGGTGTTTGGTTTCACTGTGGTTGATATTCACGTAATTTATTCATAAATTACCTTATAACTTAAATTTGTTAGTGTTTCAAGTAGTGTATTTTATTCTAATTATTTCATTTTCATGTTTTTGTAAGATATGGATCTTACATAATAAAATTGCATTAGCGTGACGAATTTGAAAGAATAAGTACTGAACAACCACGAAGAGGCGTAGACGGTGACGCCCAAGCCCACAGTCAAAATAAATTCATAATTATTTATTCCCTTTTTCTCGTTCTCTCTCTTTCTGGCAGCCACCCACAACCTGTCTCGTCTTCCATCTCTTCCTTACAACCATAAAACCACCACGTCGTCATCACCTATTTTTTGCTCGTAAGAAAGATCCACTTCTGTTTTTCTTCTTCTTATCAAACACACCCATCTCGCCTGCAATTTCTTCAATCGCCACCACTGTTATCTTCCATCACAGATCCATCGTACGCAACCTAGTTCCTCCATCCTTATCTCTTTCTCAGACATTGCAGACATTATTTTCTTCCTCCTTCCCTAACTCCATCTCCTAATAGACCCTCATCAACTACCAGATCGACCTCCCTCCACCAACATATCATCTTCATATTTTATTCCTCACGCCTTTATTTTACCAGTCACCATCGCCTCCTCGCCACCCCTTGTTGCTCTTCTACCTCTCCATGGCTACAACTCCTTGCCACAACTAACCCCATTGCCGCCAGCAACTACCTTTTCTCCACCGCTTCTTCTTTCAACCACATTTCTTTCTCATCAGATAATCATCACTCTGATCGCCTTTCTACTATCCTCTTTTGCATACCACAAACAAGCCACGATCACCAACAATGAACACCACAGACCACCTCTCTTTCATGGAAAGATTTGTATCATCAAGTTTGCACGCTATCCACACCACAACATTCTTTCTTGCACCACCACGGAGCACAGTAATATCCTTTGGAGAAGCAGGTTTGTTCAGGAAGATATGGAGTTGACCAAAGGCCCCATTGTGATCACCTTCGCCATGAGTTTCTAATTCCCATGCATGAGGTGAAGATGAAACCAAGGGTTTCCAGAGAGTTTGTTTAATTTAAATTATTGTTTTAGTTGTACTTTATTGTCAAATGCAATCAATATATGAATATTGATTGAATTACTTTCACCGATTATATCAGACTAGATATCTAAACTAGTTGGTAGTTAGAATATTCTTTGTTAATATTTGAAGCATATTTTAATTGATGTTAAACTTGTGATTGTGTGTGTCGTCGCAAGACACTCAATACTACAGTTTTAGACTTTTGCTGAAATTGATCGTGAATTTAGAAAAATCCTAATTTTATTAACAACCACATCATTGTTGCAAGCAAGGGATTTTTCATCCCTGGTGTTTAAGCTTCATGAAAACATTAATTTAGGTTTTAACAATTCTTGAATAACATATGGTGGATTCGATGCCTTGGTTCACTTCCCAATTCCTTTATTAAATTGATATTTAATTGTTTAATTTTATTCCATTCGTTTAGAAATTATCAACCGCACTAACCTCCACTTTAAATTAGTCTAAATATATTTTAGTTTTCAATTGTGTTTTAATCCTCGTGGGATCGACCTGTATTTGCCATTATCTATTGGTTAGACAATCGTGCACTTGCGGTATAACAATTAGGTTTATTAGCCTATTAATTTAGGTTAGCAAAATCTGCATCAAGTTTTTGGCATCGTTTCCGGGTATTGTAATGATGCAATCGGAGTCTAAAGTTTATTTTCACTAGTTTGTAGTTTAGGTTTAATTTTATTTGTTTAGGGTCAATGTTAGGAATTGTTTGATTATTTGTTTTGTTTGTTTCTAGCTTTTGTTCTTTCTTACATTCAATTTTAATTTGTTGCATTTGTTTTCAGACAATCATACACAAGTATTCATAGGAGTTCTCATGGGAACGAAGTGAAAATCAGAGGTCGTGAAAAACAAGCAAAAAGAAAATTAGCAAAGAAAAAAAATAGATGTAGATTGCATTGTCATTTTTTTTTCAGGTTGCAGTTCACGTGGACATTCTCAGAAGTCGTCGAGCTGTAAGATGAACAATGCTTTTGATCGACAAGAACTCGACTTCTAGCTGGTGTCGCAAGTAACCCAAAATAGGTTCACGCCGGAGATAACTTCTCCCCACCTCATCTGCATGCGATTTCTATTGTTATTACTTGGTGTTTTGATTACTTTTTTTTAGTTAATATTGCATGCAAATATGAATAGTGGCATGATTGACTTGCAACTTTCGTGCCATCTCTCGTTGTTAACCACCATCTATTTTAGGGTTAGAAACCTCAGCCTTCAATATTTAAAATTTGTGCAAGATAATTGTTTAGAAGAGCTTTCATGCTCATAGAACCATTCTTTGGAAGTTTGAAAGCTTAAAGTAGTCAAGTGAATGAACATATCCTATTTTGGAATAGTTTTAAAACTTACATTACACTTTGAGTTGAAAAGTGGAAAAGATGTAGGAGCAATTTTGTAGTGGTTGATTGATAGGAAATTAACATGTCTAACATTATTACCATGTTTGCATTGTCTTACTTGATACAACTACAAAAAGCTTTGAAACTCTTTCAAAAAATTCTTAGCAATGAGATTATTCAAAAAAGGATTATGATAGGCGAAAAGTGGTATGTGTGAAGTTAGGAATACATCTGTTTGTATCATTCTTTCTCGCAGCTAGAAATAATTGTTAAAAAATTGATGCAACTTTGGATAGGACTCAACCCCCACCTCCCATGAATGTTTCATCTGAAAAGTTGTGTTGCATGTTCGAGTCCTAGTAATTCCACATTTGATTGCCATTTTCAAAATGAATATTGTGGATGCAAATTTCCACCGGATCACATGGAGCAATCTGCATAAGATGAAAATTAATTCTTGACGCTAGTGTGGTGCCTGCCACATGGACTCCGATGCCAAAGTTAGAACAATGTTTTTAAGAAAATATTTATTTCTCTGTATTTGAAGAAAGAATTGTGAATCAAGAAAAAAGCTACCTCCAGATGGATTTGTGTTTGCCTATTCATAGAAGCAGAATGAGTAAGCTGCTGATAGATGAGTGAGACTCGTGGCAGATGAGTGAGACATGTGGCATATTAGTGAGACACGTGGCAATTGAGTGAGTCATCTGTTTGCAGGTGGTTGTAACTTCTCTTAGGTAGTTGTAACTTCCTAGATAGTTGTAACCTCTCATTGGCGGTTGTAACTTTTGTTCGGACCACCTGCTGATCTGCTGAGTACCACCACATCGAGTTTGCGACAAACCAAAGGGGTTGCATAATTCATTTTGATTTATTTTACTGAATTGTGTGTTTAATTGTTAATTACAATTTATTTCTGAATTTTTGATAAATTGCTTTCACCTTGCATGTTCGAGAAATTAAACTTGATATGTTTGGTAGTTAGAATTACCCTTTATCAATATTCAAAGCATGTGCTAAAAATATTAGGCTTAAACTTTGATTAAGTGTGCCCTAAAAAGACACTTAATACTTGGTAAGAGCGTTTTTGCTTGAAATAATTTGTTAATGTTTGATAGAAACATGATATAAGTTGAATTGGATTGTAACGATCACATATTCGGTGTAAGCAAGGGATTCTCATCCCTAAAGCTCCTCGTTTAAATTTTCAGTAATTTATATTTAAATAATTTTGCTAACTCATTGGTGAGTCCAAGCCCACAAAATCCACATTTTCCTTTTATTTTATTTTTTTCTTATTTTTTATTTATTTTTAGTTTAGTTTTAAAAATGATGTAACCCCATTTTCCTCTAAATTAGTTTAGATAATTTCTAAAATTCAATTTAATACACCTTCCTCGTGGGATCGACCCGTACTTGTCGTTGTCTACCAATTAGGCACCGTGCACTTGCGGTTATTACAAGTGGGTTAAATTAGCCTATTAATTTAGGTGAGTTAAGCCTGCATCAAGTTTTTTGGCGCCGTTGCTGGGGAAGGTAGCAGTGTAATTGAATTTAAGATTTATTTCACTAATTAAAAAAAAAATTATTAAGTTCTTTTTACACTCATTTTGTGTTTGATTTTGCAGATTACACGCTTCTCAAGGAAATTGGACGATCCTGCAAAACATCAAGCAAAGTTTTTTTTATTTTTTATTTTGTGAGGAGAGTTTTAATTTTAATTTTATTTTCACCTCGTTTTACGAGTGTGTGGTGTAATAATTTTTAAACTCTACTGTTTTCATTTTGTTTAATCAGAAAAACAAAAAAAAAAACCCCAAATTTTCTAAGTCAAAAGAAATTCTAGGGAAACAATTTTAATTGTACCCAATAATTTCTTGTGATTTAGAAATCCGACTTCTAAGACCAAGACCAGTAAATTTATTTGAATGTGCTTGTGTGTTGAGTGAAACGGATAAAAAGAAGTCGGACATTTTTTTTTTGAATTGTGCTAACTTTTTGTGCAGAACGGAATACGCACACTGTAAGTATTTCTATCACACGCAATGTATTAGCGACCGGGTGCTTTGTGTAATTGTTTGAAATTGTGTGATTGGTTGTTTAATTTCTGTAATTGTGGATGCTAAACTTTAGTAATTCATAATAAGCAGACCCAGCTTCTAAATAGAAACTGGTGGGACTTGATATCCCCACCTCATCACTCCAGCTGTGTGCAACCAATAGCCAAACATAATTAAAATCAACTAGCAAGTTGGATAGAGTCATCTTTTAGGTACGGTGTTCATAGGACAACCTAGACCAAGGTGAATCCAATAATTTTTGTGTTGACTCAAGCTAAAAGTGACGATGGGTTTAATCATTCAATGAACTCCGAGAGGCCACTGCCACAAGGGTAATTTACCCGGTACGCCGAGTCATAAGTAAGCTACGATCCACAAGAAGAATTGGTGTAACTAACAGTTTTGGGTTAGGAACACAAGCCTCAAGTGTACATTTAACATCACATCGTTCTCACATCTATTGGCTTACAGAGCGGTAGCACAAGGAAGTACTTAATTGGACCATTGTGACCTCCTTCTCTTGTGCAATAATCCGGTTTCTTTGAAACAAAACTCTAGCCCACTGATTTTGACCTTTGTGGTGTAAAGTATACACTCTTAGGATCAACTTGTAGCACCCATTGTTCTGTCATAAAGATTACATAAGAAATAATTGTCCCCCAAAGATAAAAAGATAATTGAGCTAAAAAACGTTGATTGCTTAGGGAGGCATGTTTCTTGTGCATTTATTGGTTGCTGATTGCGTGTGAGCCTGTGTATATTCTTAGAGTTAGTGCTTTCAAAAAAAAAAATCCATGAACACAAGGGATTATCCAGCCAATTTTTCCGAGCAAGTCAATTCATTTTATGACATGCGACGACCTGATTATGATCCATATTTAGACCCAGGTCTAGCCTATCATCCTGACTTCTCATGGGCTCATGGTCAGTACCATGAAGGCCCTCTAGACACTCCTCAGACTCCTCCAGCTTTAATTCCTGATAATGAGTTAGAGGATATCATGAACATTTTTATAGAACGAACAGGAGAAATACTTGAGCAAAATTCTCAGGATATCACAGAATTGACAGTTATTTATCAACAAAACTCTCAAGCTATCCGAAAACTTGAGATGACTGTGAGTCAAATAGCTGAGTCACTTCCTGAGATAGAGTCAGAAAAATTCTCTAGCCAACCTATTTCCAACCCAAATGGTCGATTTGAAATTAGTGGCACATCTGAGCCGGACAGTGAAGATGTCCAATCCACTACTACCCTTAGGAGTGGAAAACTGGTTGACAATCAAGTAGGAATGCCTGACATAAGTGTTACTATATCCTCACCCAATTTTACACAGGTTGCATCCTCCTCTCATAAGAAGGCTGATAAAGCCTCATTTATTGATGAACCTGTAGATTCTGAGACACTACAGACATCTCCTTCCCATGCTGACTCATTAGACATATGCCTTCCTAGTGACTCATGCATAGAATCAAACTGTGAACATTCTTTAGAGTCTCCCCTTGACTGTTTTCATGATACACATGACCATTTAGAGGCTTGTTTGACTCATTTTACTTTAGACTTTACTGTTGATGATTCCATTAGGGAAGTCAATGATTTGCTTGACTCAGTCCCCATTGTGGATCCTAGTTATAAATGGAAGTCTAAAGTGAAGCCTCTTCCACTAGTGAGTCAAAACTAGTCCCATCAGTTGAGCCACCTGAGCTTGACCTTAAACAATTACCTGACACCCTCAGGTATGCATTTTCAGGTGATGAGTTGTCTAGATCAATATCTCTATGTAATTCATGTGATGAGCCTGTACCACCTGATATATCCATCGTCTCATCTACTTGCATCACATTCCCATTTACTAAGGCTACTTTCACCGATCCATTGTGCTGTAGTGAGGATTTCAGTTTTCACCATCATGTTGTGAAAATTATCCAATCTTCTTATTTGGAACCAGACATAGGATGTTCCCTTTTTGGAGCACGCAAGGATCATCTGTTGTGTATGACTACTGGTCACTTTTGGAATGTCCTAGTGTATTTGGTGCCCCATGTGATTGCTATATTTTGGTGGACTGATCCTCAACTGTTCAGGTTGTTGATATACGACCATGGACTAAGTATTTGTCATGTTCTTCCTCTCCACTTTTTGATACACCATTTTTTTAGGAAGAATATTTGTCGGGCTGATGACGTTAAACCAAGCGCTACTAGGAGGCAGCCTAGCTTTAGTTGTGTGTCTTTGCTGTTAGTCTGGATTGATTTTCGAGTACCCTATTTAGTTGTGTTTCACTCATACTCGTTAGCTCCATAACAGTTTTTGACTTACAAGTTGCTTTTTTTTTTTAGTTTTCTTTGTTAGTGTCGAGTCTGCATTTTATCGATTTTGAATGAAAACTCCATGATTCTTATGTTTGTGAGCATCATTGATGGATGACTTCTTGGAAATTGGTAAAATCTTCACCGCAGTAATATTGTTCTAGCCTCCTCTCATGTACTTATTTCATTCATTTGTCAGAATTATTTTGTTAAACATTGAGGACAATGTTTGGATTAGGTTTGGGGGTAGGGTTCATGAGTCGGTGAATTTTTCGTGGTGTTTTCTTTTCTTATTCTTAAAAAGAAAAAAAAAAGCTTTTCTTTCAAGAAAACTTGGTCTTTTGCGATTATGAAAATGGATTTTAAATGTTTTATGCTCAAGAAAATGCAAACCAACTTGACATATTGGTATATTGATAAAGACTGAAAGTTTAGTAAGATCCTTAAGTCATATCTAGTTCATGAGATTTTTCAACTCGAGTATCTTGCATAGGGGTGGGCACGGTCCGGATCGGTTCCAATTTTGGAGGAACCTAACTCGAACCGTTTAAAATTAACGGATCTGGTCCGGTCCGGATCCCCTCATTTTAAACATTGGAACCGAACCTAACTCGAACCGTTTGGAACGGTCCGGTTCCAAACGGTTCCTACTAAAAATGCATCTGGTTTCTGGTTAAAAGTTGCTAGAATGATTACTGTTTTGGACTAAATCCAAACAAAAACATCAAAGCAAACAAATTGTCTACAATAGTTGAAAAAGCTACTAACAGTAATCATTCTAGCAATGAAATCCATTACAAATCAGACAAACAAACTACCTAAATGCGATCCATTACTAACCGTAATCATTCTAGCAATGAAATCCAGTAATCATTCTACCAATGAAATCCATTACAAATCCATTACAGTAATCCCCTGCTGCTGTTTCTTCTCGAGACAGAGACCGAGAGAGAGAGGAGACGAAGATCTCCTGCTGCGCTGCTGCTTCTTCTCGAGACAGAGACCGAGAGAGAGGAGATCTGCTTCTTCTCAAGACAGAGACCGAGAGAGAGGAGACGGAGATGAGATCCTGCTGCTTCAGAGAGGAGATCTGCTTCTTCTCGAGACAGAGACCGAGAGAGAGGAGACGGAGATGAGATCCTGCTGCTTCTTCTCGAGACATAGACCGAGAGAGAGAGGAGATCTGCTTCTTCTCGAGACAGAGACCGAGAGAGAGGAGACGGAGATGAGATCCTGCTGCTTCTTCTCAAGACAGAGACCGAGAGAGAGGAGACGGAGATGAGATCTCCTGCTGCTTCTTCTCGAGACAGAGACCGAGAGAGAGAGGAGAGGGAGATCTCCAATCGTCTCTTCCTTTTCTTCTGCTCCTCCTCTTCTTGGTCTCGCGGCTGCTGCAGCTTCTTCTTCTCGAGACAGAGACAGAGAGAGGAGAGGGAGATCTCCTTCCCCTTCTCGAGACAGAGATAAAGAGAGGAGAGACAGAGAGAGGAGAGGAGAGTTTAGGTTTAGGTTTTTTAGGTTTAGGTTTTGGTTTAGGTTTTTATAGTAAATGCGATTTGAAACGGTCCGGACTGGTCCAACCCGGACCGTTTCTTTTTAAAAAATAGAAACCGGGACCGGACCGTTTTATAACGGATCCGGACCGATCCGAACCGTATCTAAAAATACAAAATTAAAATTCGGACCGTTTAGAGCAAAACGGTCCGGTTTAAACCCGCGGATCCTCGACACGTTTGCCCACCCCTAATCTTGCACCATGAGCCATGTTAGCATAACTTGAAGTTGATGAGTGAAATATATATTATAAACCTTAGAATAATAGTGGACACTTAACCCTGAAAGTTTTGAGCCTTTCTATTTTTCTGAGGGTTATACATAAACTCTTATTTTTCTTGAGTCCACATTATCTCGTTGATGATCTCATTATTTTCATTCTTTTGATCAATTGCTTTGGGAATGACATCAAAATTGAATTATTACACTAGAACTTTTTGGCTTATTCAATTGAGATGTCATAATACTGACCCAAACTTAGGAAATGATCTAGGCATTTTTTTCTTTAGACCATTAACTAGCCTTTTAACTTACCCATAACATTAACCTTTTTTGTAGCATTTTGAGCCTTAGAATAACTTTTATTTGTTAACCCATTAACCTTTACCCAACTTTTATGGGAATGTGTATGGATGGATATACTTGGTGTTAAAAGGGCATGAAGAGCAAAATATGAGATATTTCATAAATCCTCTATGAAAAAAAAAAAAAAAAGGTTGAAGAAAAGAAAAATAGAAAAAAAAATGATTCTTCAATGAGGATAAAGATGTGAGAATGAAGAAAAAATTGATGGTGCGCAACATTGGTTTATTCTTGACAGCCCTAATTGTTCGTTTAATGAGTGTATACATTCCTAGAAATTTTTCTTAGAATCCTTTGACATTCCTTATTAACCATTACCCAAGCCCCGTTACAATCCAACAAAGTCCTAGTTGATCTTAGGTAAAGGTTGGTTCCGTAGATGTGGAGATTTAATAACCAAGACCTATGGTGTTTGATTCAACATTCCCAAAAGTAATTGATATTCCTGTCCATGAGATCATATTCATTCCATTCTTGAAAAATCCGTTCTTCATATTACTATATGTGAGATGATTGTTTTCCATTATTTACTCTTTCCTCACATATAAACTGAGTGAAATACCAAATCTCTGAGTGTTTTATTGTGAGCGACATGAGAGGTTTGAAGTCAAAACAAACTTTCTACAGGAGATTTAGTCATTATTTTACTCTGAAATAAAAAGTTATGTTGATAGTGCTATCCACACACACACATTGAGTTGAGGATGATTGTGAATTTTTTCTAATCTTTGGAGAATATTAAATTATTTGGAAATTTGTTGATACACTAAAATGACACTGTTAGTTTCTTGCATATCTTGAAGTTTTAAAATGAACATTGTTTGACCAAGTTTTTTTGAGTCAGTAATGTTTGTGGGTAACATTTCTGGAAACCCTCACGAGACTATAACTCGTCCACTAGAGGTAATCTAGGGGTTCAAAGCCTTGTTGCACGTTTAAGGTAAGTGCAACCGATGATTCCTGCGAAAGTGAGTTAGAATTTTATTTTTATTGTTTTGCTCGAGGACTAGCAAAATATAGGTTTGGGGGTATTTGATATTCACATAATTATTACATAATATATCCCTTAATTTATACATGTTAGTGTTTCGATTATTATATTTTATAGTAATTATTTCGTTTTCATGTCTTTGTAAGAATTTGAGCGTGAACGATGAAATCGTAGATTGCACTCTAGCCGAGGACAACTATAAAGGTTCAAGACTTAGCAAATTTCATAGTAGATTGCACTCTTTCCTCAATCGAAAAATAGTCAACTAGCAGATAAGTGTCGCGTCCTTCAACGAAATCTATCAGTTGAGAACAACTATAAAGGCTCAAGCCTTAGCAAATTTCATAGTAGAATTCGCTCCCTTCTCAACCAGGGAAACAAAGTCAACCAGTAGATCAGTGTCGTGTCCTTCGATAAATGAAGACTCCTCAACTCATTCTGAAACAGGGGCAGGTAAGCCTAAAGATATGTGGCATTTATAGGTGGATGGGTCGTCAAATCACCAGGATGCCGAAACATGACTTGTTTTTATCACCTAAGGATGATCTTCTATTTGGACAAAGTCCAAGAGCCCATGAAATGACTATGTATGAGTCATCCGGTAGATCACCTCATCTGCAGTGAAAGCCTCTACAGGTAGATCATTTTGTCTTCAGCAGACTACAATATTTCAACAACAACAGAAGCCTCTACATGCAGATCCTTTACTTGTATCAATAGAGATTGATAAGTCAGAAAGATCAAGGGCATTCTACTTCTATTTTGGCGGGGCTCCTCAGTGAAAATACATCTCCTCTAATTTTAATTAAGAAGGGAAAGAAAAATGGTAAGGTCAAAAGCAAAAGAGATGGGGAGCATTTGTGGGAGCCAAAAATAATCTTTGGTCGCATAGGATAAGGAGCCCAAAGATTTGGGCTATTCCCGAGAAGTCCGAAAATTACCCACAAAAGTTATAAATAGATAAAGCCCAAGTTTGGGCCCAATGCAGCCCAAGTCTGAGCCTAGTACAGCTTAGCAGAACACTCTTTTCTCAGCACAGAAGTAGGGTTTAACATTGACCACCATGCTCAGCTGCGCACACAAGTTTGCAAGAAAGGTGTCTCCAAATAGGAAGTTGATATTCACATAATTATTACATAATATATCCCTTAATTTATACATGTTAGTGTTTCGATTATTATATTTTATAGTAATTATTTCGTTTTCATGTCTTTGTAGGAATTTGAGCGTGAACGATGAAATCGTATTAAGGCGAAAATTTAAGGAGTGACAATTGGTCGATTCTAGCGGTGGTACAAATCAGATGGTCACAAACCTAAACCCAAAACCTACCCATAAACCCAAATCCAATCCTACCCCTAGAGAATATTTTCTCATTTATACCTTGATGAATCTCCCCTTTATTTCATCCCTATTCACTTTGATCATTCTCTATAAATATAAGATAATAGGGTGAGAAAAGGGGAGGAAGAGAAGGGAAAAGAAGAATTGCATAAAATTAAACCCTCTTCCTCAGAAGTGATTCCCATCACCATCACCACTCATCCATCTCTCACTCACTCAGCAATCACCGCCACAGTCACCTCGCCACCACCACCACCTCCGGACAGTCACCTCGCCACCACCATCACTTCCCTGTTTCGCGCTAGCACAGACATCCCTCGCCACCGTCCCTATCCCTTTCCCTGTCCATCATCCAATCACCACCACCCCCTCCAGACAACACCTCGCGAGCCACCACAACCACCGCGAAACAGAGCCGCCATCACCGCGACTCTGTTTCGCCTCGCGACAGAGCCAGGCAGGCCGTCCTCCCTGCCATCTCGGCCTCTCTTTGTCTCCATCTCCTTCCTGTCTTCATCTCTCACGGCCACCATCACAGAGCATCTCTCACGGCGCACAACCACTGCTGCGACTGCCACCGAAACAGGGGAGTCTCCTTTCCGATTTCTCTATCTGTTTTTTAGTTTTCTCGTTGTTTCCTCACCTTCTCTCTTCTTTTGCAGGTTCTGGAGACATTAGGAGGACGAGGACCCTTGCGAGGAGCACAGAGGAAGGCGGAGCAGCGCCGCTGCTCGCTGGAGACGAAGGCGGAGCGCGGAGGCACTGTTCTGAAGGCGGGAGACCGAGTCAAACTGTTTTTGGCTATTCACACCCCCGGTTCTGCTCTGTACCACTACAGAGCGTTTTGGGAACATTTTCTCGGGATTTGTGTTCGATCCACCTGCTGATCTGCTGAGTACCACCACATCGAGTTTGCGACAACCCAAAGGGGTTGCATAATTCATTTTGATTTATTTTACTGAATTGTGTGTTTAATTGTTAATTACAATTTATTTATGAATTTTTGATAAATTGCTTTCACCTTGCATGTTCGAGAAATTAAACTTGATATGTTTGGTAGTTAGAATTACCCTTTATCAATATTCAAAGCATGTGCTAAAAATATTAGGCTTAAACTTTGATTAAGTGTGCCCTAAAAAGACACTTAATACTTGGTAAGAGCGTATTTGCTTGAAATAATTTGTTAATGTTTGATAGAAACATGATATAAGTTGAATTGGATTGTAACGATCAAATATTCGGTGTAAGCAAGGGATTCTTATCCCTAAAGCTTCTCGTTTAAATTTTCAGTAATTTAGATTTCAATATTTTTGCTAACTCATTGGTGAGTCCAAGCCCACAAAATCCATCTTTTATTTTAGTTTATTTTTCTTATTTTTAATTTATTTTTAGTTTAGTTTTAAAAGCACTGTAACCTCATTTTCCTCCAAATTAGTTTAATTAAATTATTAAATTCAATTGCATCCACTTTCCTCGTGGGATCGACCCGTACTTGCCGTTGTCTACCAGTTAGGCACCGTGCACTTGCGGTTATTACAAGTGGGTTAAATTAGCCTATTAATTTAGGTGAGTTAAGCCCACATCAAGTTTTTGGCGCCGTTGCCGGGGATCGAACCTGGCAACGGCTCCAAAAACTTGTCGGATTTCTAATAATTTTTACTAGTCTCAAATCCGACTTGTCGGATTTCTAAAACTTGTCGCCGACTTCTTTTTATCCGTTTCACTCAACACACAAGCACATGCAAATAAATTTACTGGTCTTGGTCTTAGAAGTCGGATTTCTAAATCACAAGAAATTATTGGGTACAATTAAAATTGTTTCCCTAGAATTTCTTTTGACTTAGAAAATTTGGGTTTTTTTTTTTTTTTTTTTTGTGATTAAACAAAATGAAAACAGTAGAGTTTAAAAATTATTACACCACACACTCGTAAAACGAGGTGAAAATAAAATTAAAACTCTCCTCACAAAATAAAAAATTAAAAAAACTTTGCTTGATGTTTTGCAGGATCGTCCAATTTCCTTGAGAAGCGTGTAATCTGCAAAATCAAACACAAAATGAGTGTAAAAAGAACTGATAATTCTAAGTGTCGAGGAAACGAGCGAGGGAAGTGAGGTGGCGGGGGTGGGAGCCGTTCACCCCACTCGAGATGCGTGCGTTGACTTTTTGCGCGCGCATCCCGAGCGGGATGAACGGCTCCCACCCCACCACCTCACTCCCCTCGCTCATTTCCTCGCCCATTTCCTCGCTGTGTAGAATCACTCAAAAAGAACTTAATAAATTTTTTTATTTTATTTTTTTTTAATTATTGAAATAAATCTTAAATTCAATTACACTGCTACCTTCCCCGGCAACGGCGCCAAAAAACTTGATGCAGGCTTAACTCACCTAAATTAATAGGCTAATTTAACCCACTTGTAATAACCACAAGTGCACGGTGCCTAACTGGTAGACAACGGCAAGTACGGGTCGATCCCACGAGGAAAGTGGATGCAATTGAATTTAATAATTTAATTAAACTAATTTGGAGGAAAATGGGGTTACAGTGTTTTTAAAACTAAACTAAAAATAAATTAAAAATAAGAAAAATAAAATAAAAGGAAAATGTGGATTTTGTGGGCTTGGACTCACCAATGAGTTAGCAAAATTATTTAAATATAAATTACTGAAAATTTAAACGAGAAGCTTTAGGGATGAGAATCCCTTGCTTACACCGAATATGTGATCGTTACAATCCAATTCAACTTATATCATGTTTCTATCAAACATTAACAAATTATTTCAAACAAATACGCTCTTACCAAGTATTAAGTGTCTTTTTAGGGCACACTTAATCAAAGTTTAAGCCTAATATTTTTAGCACATGCTTTGAATATTGATAAAGGGTAATTCTAACTACCAAACATATCAAGTTTAATTTCTCGAACATGCAAGGTGAAAGCAATTTATCAAAAATTCATAAATAAATTGTAATTAACAATTAAACACACAATTCAGTAAAATAAATCAAAATGAATTATGCAACCCCTTTGGGTTGTCGCAAACTCGATGTGGTGGTACTCAGCAGATCAGCAGGTGGATCGAACACAAATCCCGAGAAAATGTTCCCAAAACGCTCTGTGGTGGTACAGAGCAGAACCGAGGGTGTGAATAGCTAAAAATAGTTTGACTCGGTCTCCCACCTTCAGAACAGTGCCTCTGCGCTCCGCCTTCGTCTCCAGCGAGCTGCGGTGCTGCTCCGCCTTCCTCCGTGCTCCTTGCAAGGGTCCTCGTCCTCCTAATGTCTCCAGAACCTGCAAAAGAAGAGAGAAGGTGAGGAAACAGCGAGAAAACTAAAAAACAGAGAGAGAAATCGGAAAGGAGACTCCCTTGTTTCGGTGGCAGTCGCAGCGGTGGTTGTGCGCCGTGAGAGATGCTCTGTGATGGTGGCCGTGAGAGATGGAGACAGGAAGGAGATGGAGACAAAGAGAGGCCGAGACGGCCGGGAGACGGCCTGCCTGGCTCTGTCGCGAGGCGGAACAGAGTCGCGGTGGTTGTGGTGGCTCGCGAGGTGCTGTCTGGAGGGGGTGGTGGTGATTGAATGATGGACAGGGAGAGGGACAGGGACGATGGCGAGGGATGTCTGTGCTAGCGCGAAACAGGGAAGTGATGGTGGTGGCGAGGTGACTGTCCGGAGGTGGTGGTGGTGCTCGGGTGATGGTGGTGGCGAGGTGACTGTGGCGATGATTGCTGAGTGAGTGAGAGATGGATGAGTGATGATGGTGATGGGAATCACTTGTGAGGAAGAGGGTTTAATTTTATGCAATTCTTCTTTTCCCTTCTCTTCCTCCCCTTTTCTCACCCTATTCTCTTATATATAGAGAATGATCAAAGTGAATAGGGATGAAATAAAGGGGAGATTCATCAAGGTACAAATGAGAGAATATTCTCTAGGGGTGGGATTGGATTTGGGTTTATGGGTAGGTTTTGGGTTTAGGTTTGTGACCATCTGCTTTGTACCACCGCTAGAATCGACCAATTGTCATTCCTTAAATTGTCGCCTTAATACGATTTCATCGTTCACGCTCAAATTCCTACAAAGACATGAAAACGAAATAATTACTATAAAATATAATAATCGAAACACTAACATGTATAAATTAATGGATATATTATGTAATAATTATGTGAATATCAACTTCCTATTTGGAGACACCTTTCTTGCAAGCTTGTGTGCGCAGCTGAGCATGGTGGTCAATGTTAAAGCCTACTTCTGTGCTGAGAAAAGAGTGTTCTGCTGAGCTGTACTAGGCTCAGACTTGGGCTGCATTGGGCCCAAACTTGGGCTTTATCTATTTATAACTTTTGTGGGTAATTTTCGAACTTCTCGGGAATAGCCCAAATCTTTGGGCTCCTTATCATCCTATTCGACCAAAGATTATTTTTGGCTCCCACAAATGCTCCCCATCTCTTTTGCTTTTGACCTTACCATTTTTCTTTCCCTTCTTAATTAAAATTAGAGGAGTTGTATTTTCACTGAGGAGCCCCGCCAAAATAGAAGTAGAATGCCCTTGATCTTGCTGACTTATTTGTCTCTATTGATACAAGTAAATGATCTGCATGTAGAGGCTTCTGTTGTTGTTGAAATATTGTAGTCTGCTGAAGACAAAATGATCTACTTGTAGAGGCTTTCACTGCAGATGAGGTGATCTACCGGATGACTCATACATAGTCATTTCATGGGCTCTTGGACTTTGTCCAAATAGAAGATCATCCTTAGGTGATAAAAACAAGTCATGTTTCGGCATCCTGGTGATTTGACGACCCATCCACCTATAAATGCCACATATCTTTAGGCTTACCTGCCCCTGTTTCAGAATGAGTTGAGGAGTCTTCATTTATCGAAGGACACGACACTGATCTACTGGTTGACTTTGTTTCCCTGGTTGAGAAGGGAGCGAATTCTACTATGAAATTTGCTAAGGCTTGAGCCTTTATAGTTGTTCTCAATCGATAGATTTCGTTGAAGGACGCGACACTGATCTGCTAGTTGACTATTTTTCGATTGAGGAAAGAGTGCAATCTACTATGAAATTTGCTAAGTCTTGAACCTTTATAGTTGTCCTCGGCTAGTAGATTTTGTTGAAGGACATGACACTGATCTGCTGGCTGACTTTGTTTCCCCAGTTGAGGAGTAAATGAATTATGTTAAAGCTTGAGCCTTTAAAGTTGTCTTCAGCCAGTAGATCAAGTCATATTGGCTCAACTCTATCGCTCATTTCATGAGCTTTTGACAAGCATCCGGGAGGAAATTGTGCCCCCAATTCTTCACTGATAAGAACTGAGCTAACTGCTACATTTGAAACTGTCAAGTAGATGTATAGGTCCTCTCCTGGATTTGTCTGTTGATCTACTCAAGAATCGATCCAAAACTGCTCTACTAGGGAGACTTTGAATTTTTTTTGGAGTTGATGGTGACTTCATGCAAAGTAGTGGTCTTCTTTTCTTTTATGATCCCCAAACTTTGTGTATGTTTGTTTGTCTACTGACTTAGAAATATTTGCATTAAGGGCACAAAAGCTTGATTGACCTCTTTCATGAATTTCCAATATGCTTAAGTCGGAATTTAAGCATAACTTGATAAAAATTAATCATAGATTCAAATCTATTTATCTTGGAAATTGCATGAAAATATTGTGTGATCTTCTGACCATTTGACAAAACTTAAAGAGATTTAAGCAGTCTCGAGTAAGATGTTTTTATGCTTAGTGATTGATTAATTGAATTACCCACTCGCGGAGAGTGACATCATTTAATGAGGTGTGATCCTTTACTGAGACATTTGACTTGTGTGGTCTGCTGATCTCTTGACTAAACTTAAACGGATTTAAGTAGTCTCGAGTAAGATGTTTTATGCATTGAATTACCCACTCACTGAGAGTGTCATCCTCTACTGAGGCATTTTGTTTGTGTGGTCTACTGATCACTTGATTAAACTTAAACGGATTTGAGAAGTCTCGAGTAAGATACTTTTAAGCATTGAATTACCCACTCATTGAGTGTGTCATCCTCTACTGAGGTGTGATCCTCTACTGAGGCATTGACTTGTCCGGTCTGCTAATCACTTGACTAAAATAGATTTAAGTAGTCTCGAGTAAGATGTTTTTATGCATTGAATTACCCACTCACTGAGAGTGTCATCCTCTATTGAGGCATTTTGCTTGTGTGATCTACTGACCATTTGACTAAACTTAAACGAATTTGAATAGTCTTGAGTAAGATGCTTTTAAGCATTGAATTACCCACTCACTGATAGTGTCATCTTCTACTGAGGTGTGATCCTCTACTGAGGCATTTTGCTTGTGTGGTCTGCTGCCCACTTGACTAAACTTAAACGGATTTAAGTAGTCTTGAATAAGATGCTTTTATGCATTGAATTACCCACTCACTAAAAGTGTCATCTTCTACTGAGGTGTGATCCTCTACTGAGGCATTTTGCTTGTGCGGTCTGCTGACCACTTGACTAAACTTAAACAAATTTAAGTAGTCTTGAGTAAGATGTTTTTATGCATTGAATTACCCATTCACAGATAGTGCCATCCTCTATTGAGGTGTACATAAATGTTTGCATTTTTTAATGTCTTCAGCATGTAAAATGAATTCTCCTATTTCACTATTTCAACTTAAGAAGGTGTGTTCTCTACTGAGAAGCAAAATAACATATCCTCTTAGGGGTGGGCACGGGACGGGATGGGACGAGATATACCCATCCCTATCCCATCCCGTTCATACGGGATCGGGACGGGACGGGATGGGAAAAACCCCATCCCGACCTCGTCCCATCCCAAACGGGATCGGGACGGGACGTGACGGGACGGGATCAGCGGCATCCAAAAAATTTCAAAGCAACATCCAAAAATTTTGAAGCAACATTTGCCAAAAAATTTTCCCACTTCAGAAACTGCAAGTCAAACATTTTCTTTTTCTATAGAATAGTGTGATCAAACACAGCTTTAATATTATTGGAACTAATTATGCTATGGAAATTGGAAAATGAAATGAGAGCTGGTGTTTTAGTAATGATAGTCACTGAAAATTCTATAAGTAAACTATATTTCTGATTTCACTGACACAAACTGACTTTATTTATAACATTATATACTTGGTTTTACAGCAAATGACAAAACTTAGATGTCTTAAGAGCAAATATGGCTGCAGCCATATAACTTGAGACAACAGTGATGGTGACACACTGCTCTTCTGTGAGGAAGATCTGAAGTACATGACAGTGCTGCAACTAATGCTTCTCTAGCTTCTTGGGATTTCGGACCATGGGTATGAATAGGTGAAAAAGGGTAGGGATAATAATGGTGGAAGAGGTGATAAGGTCTGATACGTGGGTAGGAGTTCTATGGACTAGGGGCCCGGATGACTTAAAGGAGGACAATGAAGGCTTTGCTATGGGTCGTGGTGTGATGGGGGGTATTATAAGTAGACATATATAGGAGGTTTTATGTTGGCTGTATTTGAATCAGTGGTAGTTTCAGGGTGGTGATTACTGAATGAGTTGAAACATATACAAAACAGTACCTGTCACACTAAATATTCCGTCTGCTTCCTCAGTGGGAAGCTTAATCTACAGACTGTACAATGATCGAGTTCATAACTGTTAGCACACCACAATTTTAAAATAAATAATTAAATAAAAATATTAATAATTAATATTAATAAATTAGTTCGGGACGGGACGGGATTGGCGGGATTGAAAATCTCCATCCCATCCCATCCCATTCTAGATCGGGACGGGACGGGATCGGGATGAAATTATTCAATCCCATTAAGACCCGAAAAAATCGAGACGGGACGGGACGGGATCGCGGGATGGAATGCCCACCCCTATATCCTCTACTAAGGTATATGTAAATATTTGTTCGGATTTTTTTTTGTCGGATCTCCTTTGATTGGTGGTAGTCTCTTCCAACAAGGTTGGTTTTTCTCGTTGAGAATTTGATTAACCGTAACGGAGAACTCTGTGAATGTTCTATCGGATGAGGAGTCTCTTGTTGAAGAGATAAAATACAATAAAGAGATAAAATACAATCAAGGTTTTCTTATATGTACATTGTATCTTTTTTTCTAAAAAGCAAAAAATAAAAAAACTAGGACGCCTCATCTTCAATCCACTTTGTGAAATGGTCAGTTGCCACAATCATCGGATTCTTCTGCGATGGAGAGTTTGATTGATCGGAATAGTGAACTCTGCGTATGTTCTATTGGCTTAGGAGTCTCTTGTTAGGGAACATGTTCTACGCTTGTCACCCTTGTTCTTTTTATCCTTCTTCTGATATGCATTTGTTTGTGTAGGTTGACTATCTTTCTCAGGTATATCTGGTGCCTTAGCACTATTTTTTTCGTCATCCCATAATGCATAGTGTTCTGCCATGGTGAAGACTTCGGCAAGAGTTTTGCCTAGTTTCATGGTCAATTTGCAATACAATAGGTGATTTGTGGGCATACCCTTCTTGAAAGCTACGGATGCAATTTGGTCATCACGCCCATTTATGCTCGCCTTTTCTGCCTTGAATCTTTTGATAAAGTCTCAGAGATATTCATTTGAATTTTTCTTTATGTTGAAGAGGTGGTCAGCATGTTTTTTGATGGTTCAATAGGATGAATACTCATTTGTGAAAATAAGGGAGAGCTCCCCAAAGTTGTTGATTGACCGATGGGTCAAAGTGTGGAACCAATCTTGGGCCATTCCTTGTAAAGTCATAGCAAATATTTTGCACATAAGTGGGTCATCATTTTTGTGCAGAGTCATGACGCTTCGAAAATGCTTCAAGTGTCTATCAGGATCATAATCTCATTTGAAAGGAGTAAGGGTTGGTATGGTAAACTTTACCGGTGGAGGATCCCCTTCAATGTCATTTGTAAAAGGTGAAGCGTTTACCAAGGCCACCTCTCTGTGCAGAGCATTATCTGGATTTTCCATGACACATGAGTTCCTCAACTGCTCATTGATAATTTGTGCTACATCATCAGCTTTCAAGGGCCTGGGTGCATCCTGCTGATCGGCTGCATGGTAGGGCAGTCTACGCCGCTCAGCGACATGGTAGTTTCGGGACAAGTTAATATCATGATCTAGATCTGATCCTCTTCATTCACATCCATCGGGATTTTGTCTTCTACGCCGACCACTCATATCTGGCGTCATCTATGACCCCAACCTTGAGTGTACAGTTGCTTGGGAGCCCAACCTTGATAAAACTATCGAGCTTAGATGTTACATTTGCTCGTGGCCCTAATCTTGAATGAATCCTTCCAGATGGATTATTTTCCCTTAGTGGATGACTACTTCTGCTCCCATGCACATGGTCTACTGGTAGATGATGATGTATCTTCTGCCTTGGCTGTATACTCACTAATCGCTCTACCACCTGAGTTTGGTCCTCTAATATTTTATCAAATTGGCGATCTGACCTGTGAGATTTTCTTGTTGTTTCATTTCCATTGAACTCGGTTGTTGGGCAGAAAATTGTAATTGATGATCAGCCGACGGTGGTAGACCTAAAACTAGTCACTGCTGGCTGACAGCGGCTGACCCCATGGCAATGATTGCGGACTGGTTCTGGCAGATGACTGTTCAACGTTATTTTTGCCAGTTTGGCTTCGAGTTCCCACCATTGTGTTGAAAAAGAACTATGAAAAGTGTATTTGAAGTAAAATTCAAATTGATTGAACAAATTCTTTTTATGAATGGAAGAGAGCGTGCAATGAGTTTGATTCAAGTTCTCATTGAAAACACCAATTTGTGGATGCAAATTTCCACTGGATCACGTGTTGATCCCGCGGAGCAATCTACATAAGATGAAGATTAATTCTTACCAGTGTGGTGCCTGCCACGGGGACTCCGATGCCAAAGTTAGAACAATGCCTTTAGGAAAATATTTATTTCTTTGTATTTGAAGAGAGACTTGTGAATCAAGATAAAGGTTACCTCCAGATGGATTTGTGTTTGGCTATTTATAGAGGCAGAATGAGTAAGCTGCTAGCAGATGAGTGAGACTCGTGGCAGATGGGTGAGATACGTGACAGATTAGTGAGACACGAGGCAGATGAGTGAGTCATCTACTTGGAGGCGGTTGTAACTTCCGTACATAGTTGTAACCTCCCATTGGTGGTTATAACTTCCTGTTTGGAGACACTTTTCTTGCAAGCTTATGTGCACAACTGAGCATGGTGGTCAACGTTGAACCCTACTTCTCTGCTGAGAAAAAAGTGGTCTGCTGAGGTGTACTGGGCCCATACTTGGACTTCATTGGGCTCAAACTTGAGCTTTATCTATTTATAACTTTCGTGTGTAATTTTCGAGCTTCTCGGGAATATTACAAATCTTTGGGCTTCCTTATCCTATTGGGCCAAGGATTATTTTTAGCTCCCACAATTATCCTACATATGTTGCTGAGCAAGTCAATGCTTTTAATGTTATTTGGCGACCTGGTAATAATACACAGTTCAACTATTCCAACCTAGGTTTAGCCAAGCATCCAAATCTCTTCTGGCCCCATGGCCCACACCAAAGGGGACCTGTTGTTACCCAGGTTCCTCAAGCCCCTAACCCTGTTAGGCCTCAATTTAACTAAGTTCCTCTGTCCAACACATACAATTTAGAGGAAACCATTAATTGTTTTATGCAGCGCACAAAAAAATGCTTGAGCAAAATTCTCAAGCTATATTAGAGTTGCCACGACTCAAATCTCAAGCCATCAATAAACTTGAGATAGTTGTGAGTCAGATTGCTCGGGCATTCCCTGATAGAAAGCCAGGAAGATTTCCTAGTCAACCTGTTTAAAATCCTAAGGCTCAATTCATACTTGATAGCACATCCAAGCTCTGCAATGAAGATGTCAAATCTATTACTACCCTTAGGAGTGGAAAACAAGTTGACAATCTAATACAAATGTCTGATTCGAGTGTTGTTACATCCCCATCTAAGTCAAAGGATGTTGCATCTCCATCTGACAAGGAGACTGATAAAGCCGCACCTTCTAAAGATGATCATCTTGACTCTGACCCCACGCAAGCATCTTATTTGCCTAAGGCACCGTTTCCATCACGGTTGCTCTGGCAAAAAAAGGAACAAATGTCAATGATGTAGTAAGTTCACATTAATATTCCATTGCTTGATGTTATTAAGCAAGTTTTTACCTATGTCCAATTTTTGAAGGATCGTTGTACACAGAAGCGAAAGCTAAATGTGCAAAAGAGAGCCTTTCTCGCCGACCAAGTCAGCTCAATTACTCAACACACAACCTCGTCTAAGTATAGGGATCCCGGGTGTTAGACCATTGATTGTGTTATTGGTGATCATGTGATTGATAATACGTTGTTGGATTTAGGGGCAAGTGTTAATTAATTGTAATATTCGGTCTATGAACAATTAGGTCTTGGCAGGATAAAGTCGTCTAAAATAACATTGCAATCGGCAATTATGTGTGTTAGAATTCCCAGTGGTGTTATAAAGGATGTGATCATTAAGGTTGAAAAATCCTATTTTCCAATGGATTTTATAGTTCTTGATACTCAATCTGTTCACAATTCCCCAGTCACCTTCCAGTTATTTTGGGTCGCCTATTTTTTCTCACATCCAATGCTATTGTTAACTATAGGAATGGAATCAAGAAATTGTCATTTGTAACGTGACCTTCAAACTCAATGTTTTCGATGTAGTCAGCAACCTCCTTAGTCTGAGGAAGTTTGTGAAGTTAACATGATTGAGGGTTTGGTGGAGATTTTTTTTTGGCATTGTGCGTTAGATGACCCTTAGCGGTCCGTTGATTCATTTCGGTTTAGACTTCGATTGATAATTCCATAATGGAAGTGAATGTTTTGCTTGATTCAGCTTCTGTATGGATCTTAGTTATACAGGAAAGCCTAAAGTGGAACCCCTTCCACTCAGTGAGTCAAAATTGGTCCATTCTATTGAGAAATCACCCAAGCTTGACCTTAAACCATTACCTGACACCCTCAAGTATACATTTTTAGGTTATGATGATACTTTACATGTTATTATTTCATCTGCATTAACTTTAAAACAAGAAAGTAAGTTGCTAGATGTTCTGAAAGAACATAAGGCAACACTTGAGTAGACTACAACAGATATTAAAGGAATAAGTCTAACCGTTTGCATGCATCACATTGATATGGAAGATAATGCAAAAGCTTTACGTGAAATGCAATGTAGGCTCAATCCTAATCTCAAGGAGGTTTTTCAAGCCGAGATGCTCAAATTGTTGGATGTGAGTATTATTTATCCAATTTTGGATAGCTCTTGGGTTAGTCTAGTTCAGATTGTTTTAAAGAAGTCGGGGGTGATGGTACTCACAAACCATAAGAATGAGTTAATGCCTACTCGTATGACCACCAGATGGCGAGTTTGTATTAACTACCGTAAGTTGAACTCAGGCACGATGAATGATCATTTTCCTCTTCCCTTTATCGATCAGATGCTTGAGAGGTTAGCCAGACATGACTACTATTGTTTTCTTGATGGGTATTCTGGTTATAACCAAATCCCCATTGCACCTGAGGATCAAGAGAAGACCACATTCACTTGCCCCTTTGGAAATTTATCATTTCGGATAATTCATTTTGGATTGTGTAATGCATCCGCCACCTTTCGAAGGTGTATGCTTAGTATTTTTCGGATATGGTACAAATGATTCTTGAGGTGTTTATGGATGACTTTTCAATATTTGGAGATTCATTTGATAAGTGTTGCATCGTTTAACCTTAGTGTTAAATAGGTGTGAAGAGAATAATCTTGTCTTGAATGAGAGAAATGTCATTTTATGGTTAGGCATGGTATAGTTTTTGGCCAATATAATTTCTCACAAGGGCATTAAATTGACAAAGCCAAAAGTGATTTAATTTTGAGTCTTCCATCACCAAAAACGGTGAAAGAAATTAGATCTTTTTTAAGCCATATGGTCTTTATGGTAGGTTCATTAAGGACTTTAGTAAGATTACTTGTCCTCTGTGCAATTTACTTGCTAAGGACTCTGTTTGTGTCTTTGATGAAAACTGTTTGAAAGCTTTTGAGAAGCTTAAACAATTGTTGACTTCAACTTCAATCATCAAACATCCTATTTGGAATTTGCCTTTTAAGCTTATGTGTGATGCTTCTGATTTTGTGGTTGGAGTTGTCTTAGGACAATGAGTGGACAAAAAGCCCCATGTTATTTATTATGCTAATCGAATTTTACAAGATGCACAACTTAATTACTCTGCCATGAAGGAGTTACTTGCTATTTGGTCGTACCTTATAGGATCCAAAATAATTATTTTTACTAATCATTTGACCTTGAAGTACCCTTTTATGTTTCTAAAAATGATGCTAAGTGGCGCTAAATGCGTTGGATCTTATTGCTACTAGAGTTTGATATTGAGATTTTGGATAAAAAGGGTCCTGAAAATGTTGTAGTTGACCATTTGACTAGATTTCTTGTAGAATCATCTAGTGCGGATGTGCCCTTGTATGATTCCTTTCTTGATGAGCAATTATTTGTATTCGTGCCGGTTAATCGATAGGTTCACTTTCAACCTTACGTTTTAGGTAAGTGAAGTGGAAGGCTCAGCGACCTTTACCACTAGTGCCGGATCAATCGATCATCACCCTTGTATCCGTCTTTTCAAGGTAAACTGCTCACCAAGCAAGACAGGGGAATGAAAATCCCATGCTTTGCTATTGATGGATCAACATGCTAAGCTCCTGCATTTCGATCCGTCTACGTACCAACATGAGGATCTGCCTTTACCAACGGAGATCAATCATTTAATCTGGGATGATCCTTATTTATTTAAGTATTGTCCATATCAGGTCATTAGAAGATGTGTTCCAGAGAGTGAATTGATAATCACATAATTATAACATTTTTTTACCTTTTATTATATTTTTGTTAATCCTTGTTTTATTTTATTTTAAATTAATTATTAAAATCTTGTGTTTTTGTAGAATTCGGAGCAATAACGAAGAAATCAAAGAAGAATGCAATGAATAAATCACAGACGGTGACTTCAGAGGAAGTGGAGGTGTGAATAGCCTAAGCCCATAACCTAAACTCAAAACCAAACCCAAAACCAAATCCGTAAATCCAAACCCAAAGCATATTCTCTTAATTATCCAAAATTCTAGTTTGATTTAAGCCTTAAATCACTCATCCCTCCCCTTAACTTGTCCAAGTTCATTTTCTTAATTCTCTATAAATACAATAGAAATGAATAAGAAAGGAGAAGAGAAGGGAAAGAAAAAAAAATACAGAATACCAAAACCTCTTCTTCACAATTTGTGATTCTCATCACCATCCCAACCAAGCAAAATCACCACCCACAGCCTATCCATCTCTGTTTTCTCTCATTCACTCCACCGAAACAGGGGCGTGACAACCCTGTTTCACTTCATCTTCAACCACCGTCACCAGCTGCACCACCACTCACCACTCGGTTCTCATCTCTCATTCATTTTCTTCATCACAACGCCCATCAACCACCACCAACATCTTTCGCCGGAAGACCACATCAGCTCTTGTCGCAGTTCCTGCTCACCACCAGATAGGAGCAGATCGCCCACAGCCTCTTCCCGCCTCTATCTATGTTCGAATTGAGGAAGAAAGGTTGGGGTACTATTTGCACCCCACCTTATAACTCAGTACCACCACAGAGACTTAAATCAAGTTGACTCTACTGGCACCCAGTGGACCTTGCTGAGAGCACCTCGGCTGAGAAAGATAAAAACTATTTGCACCCACTGGGATCTGCTGAGCCACACTGGACCTGTTCCTGTTTGCACCCTGCTGAATGCTCTGTAACACCACAGTGAATTAAGTCTCAAACTCTAGAATTAATTTCATTTTACTTTATTATTCCATGATTAATATTAATTGATTCGCTATTTATAATATTTTACTTTCACCTAATATGTCATGCATCTTAGGTCGTTAGAAAAATATTATGTTATAAATCAAGCATGTTTTAATTGAATAATTAAACTTGTGATTAATTGTGCCCTAACAAGACAATTAATGCCAGGAGTTTATACATTGCTAGAGTAATTTATTTGAAATTGGAATAATAAGAAAATTTTAATATAATTTTAGGAGCTTGAAAAATATTTTGCAAATTGTGGTTTCCCTCCAACTCTTTTATTTTATTTATTGTTATTTTTATTACTTTTGTTTAACTCGGATTTTTAAACACTGTAACCCCCATTTTCTCCAAATTAGTTTAGGTAAATTACTAAAGGGATTGTGAACAGGTTGTGTGTCAAGGACTATGAAGTCCACAGGGAAATAAAATTTGTCAATCTTAATGATCACATCCTCTATCACACCGCGGGGGTCTCGGACAGATCTGTCTGCCAATTGCAGTGTCACTTGAGTTGGTTTCAACTCACCAAGACCCAATTGTACATATACTGAATATGGCAATAGATTAACACTTGCCCCTAAATCTAACAGTGTTTTCCCAATCATATGATCACCAATCACACATGAAATAGTCGGGTAACCAGGATCTCTGTACTTAGGTGGGGTTTTGTGTTGAAGGATGGAGCTGACTTGCTCAGTTAGGAAAGCTCTTTTATGCACATTCAGTTTTCGCTTTTGTGTACACAAATCCTTCAAAAACTTGGCATAAGAGGGAACTTGCTTAATGGCCTCAAGTAATGGAATATTGATTTGAACTTGTTTAAAAATTTCCATTATATCGTTGCCATTTGTTCCTTTCTTTCACCGGAACTAACCGCGATGGAAATGGTGTTCTAGGCATATAGGATGCCTTGGTGGGATCAGATTCAAGATGATGATCCTCTTGTAGGGATGGAAACGGGACGGATTGGGGCGGATTTGAGCAAATCCATCCCCGATCCGTCAGTAATAACCGATCCCCAATCCGCCCCGCCAATCCGTTTAAAATTTTAATCTAAATCCATAACCGCCCCGTGCGGATGGGCGGATATCCGCCCCGCCCCGCCAATCCACACAAAATTATAGCAAAAAATTAAAAAATTCTCTGAATTATAACAAAATCTCTGAATTCGTACAAAAAAAAATACAAAAAATTCTGAATTACAATTTACAAAGAATTCATACAAAAAAAATTAAAAAAATCAATATCTGGATATGATGAGATCTGAGATCAGATCAGATCTCATGAGATCATCTGATGAGATTTGATGAGATCGGAGATCAGATCTGATGAGATCTGATAGATCATCTGATTAGATCTGATGAGATCTGGATCTAAGATCAGAGAAGGAGAATGAGAAGGAGAAGGAGAATGAGAAGGAGAAGGAGAAGGGGCGACGACCGGACGACGACGCCTTCGCTGTGAGCCTGTGAGAGAGATCAGAGAAGAAGAGGCGGACGAGCTTCGCCTTGAGCCTTCGCTGTGAGAGAGAAGAAGAGGCGGACGGCCTCCGCCTTCGCTGCTTCGCTGTGAGAGAGAAGAAGAGGCGGACGACCTCCGCCTGTGCTCTGTGTGTGCATGAGAGGCAGAGAGGGAGAAGCCTTCGGCGCTTCGCAGCCTTCGCTCTCGAATCGCTCGGCCCCTGTGTGTGTGAGTGTGAGAGGCAGAGAGGGAGGGAATGAGGGAAAGGGTTAAGGTATCAAGGTTTTAATCCCTTTATAAAGGGGAAGGGTATTGTTGTAATGTTATCTAATAAACGGATATCCGCCCCGAATATTTAACGGATGTTATTTGGATATCCGTATCCGCCCCAAAATCCGTTTAGACATATCCAAAACCGCTCCAAACGGATTGGGTGGGGCGGATATCCGTGAAAATCCGCCCCACTGTCATCCCTATCCTCTTGAGAAGATGAGGCTTTATCAGCCTCCTTTTCAGATGGAGGTGTGACTTGCTTTGGCGTGGATTGGGATTCAGGATCAATCAAATTAGGCATTCTAATTTGGTTGTCAACTTGTTTTCCACTCCTAAGGGTGATGATAGATTTGACATCTTCATTGCATGGCTGAGATGCACTGCCAATTTCGAATTGGCCCTTAGGATTTTGAATGGGTTGACCAGGGAATCTTCTTGCTTCTCTTTCAGGAAAAGATTTTGCTATTTGACTCACAGTCATCTCAAGCTTTTGGATGGCTTGAGATTTTGTTGTTGAGAAGTAGCTCTTAGTTCGGTGATAGCCTGAGAGTTCTGTTCGAGCATGGTTCCTGTTCTCAGCATAAATTTGTTCACTGTATCCTGTAAACTCTGAGTGTTAGAGGGAGGTACATCTTGATTGAATTGAGGCCTATTAGCAGGAATTGGAGCTCGAGGAGCTTGAGGGATAACAATTGGGCCTCCTTGATGTTGACCATGGGCCCATGAGAGATTAGGGTGTTTCGCTAAACCTGGATTGTAAAAATTTGAGTGTGGATTATAACCAGATTGCCTAAAGGTATTGAATGCATTGACTTGCTCAGCAAAATAAGCAGGGTACTCATTTTTCAAGTGACGGTCTGATGTGGAATGACTAGAACTTGAACATGCAGCACAAACCTCGGATGGAACATTGGTTTGGACTGATGGCTGAGACTTTTCCAGATATGCATCAATCTTCTATGCCATTGTCATTACAACTGCTTTCAACCTTGAAGAATGAGGAAGATGAGGAGTAGATGATGTATCCCTTACTTCATACAAACCACTCTTTCGCCTATCCGAGTCTTTTCTTGAATAATCCCATTGTTGAGAATTTTCAGAAATAGCTTCAAAGAATTCCCAAATCTCATTAGCACTCATCTTCATAAGTGACCCACCACTAGTGGCGTCAATCATTCGACGGTTTTGAGGGGTTAACGCGTCTTGAAAGTATTGAACCAAGCGCCACTTTTCAAAGCCGTGATGGGGACACCTAGCAATGAGTTCATTGAATCTTTCCCAACATTCATAGAAATGCTCACCATCTTTCTGTTGAAAATTAGATATATCTCTTCGGATGGCATTTGTTTTATGAATAGGAAAATATTTTGTCAAAATTTTTCCTAATAGGGCATCCCAAGTGTCGATGGTTCCAATTTCTAAGGAGTTTAACCATGACTTCGCCCTATCTTTTAAAGAAAAGGGGAACAACCTAAGATGAACTGAATCATCAGAAAAATTGGGATATTTCATAGTAACACAAATGTCAAGAAACTCTTTGACATGAAGATAGGGATCCTCTTTTTCTAAACCATAAAAGGAAGGCAAAAGGTGGATAATTGATGGTTTTAGCTCAAAGCTACTTGAAGTGGTCTCAGGTAAGACAATGCAAGATGGGGTGTTATTGGAACATGGAGAGAAATAATCCTTAAATGCTCTCTCCCCAGCCATTTCAGTGGTCTCACTCGACAAGGAGAACGATTCTAGAAGGTCAATGGGGATTTCAGACAACTCTACAGGATCCTCTCGAATTAGTCTACCTCTCGAATCTCGTTCCCAAATACGCATAAACAGGTCTACACCAAGTGAGGTTTGAAATGTTTACTAACCTTAAAAAAAATCACGCACAGACTCAAACACAATCAGCAACCAATTGATGCACAAGAAAAAATGTTTTTGAGATTAATTATCTTTTTATTTTTGGGGGACACATTATTTCTTATGTAATCTTTATATTAGAGCAATGGGTGATACAAGATGATCCTAAGAGTGTATACTTTACACCACAAAGTTCAAAATCAGTAGGCTGGAGTTTTTTTTCAAAGAAACCGGATTGTCGCACAAGAGAAGGAGGTCACAATGGTCCAATTAAGTATTTCCTTGTGCTACCGCTCTGTAAGCCAATAGATGTGAGAACGATGTGATGTTAAATGTACAGTTGAGGCTTGTGTTCCTAACCCAAAACTGTTAGTTACACCAATTCTTCTTGTGGATTGTAGCTTACTTATGACTCGACGTACCGGGTAAATTACCCTTGTGGTAGTGGCCTCTCGGAGTTCATTGAATGATTAAACCCATCGTCACTTTTAGCTTTGGTCAACACAAAAATTATTGGATTCACCTTGGTCTTGGTTGTCATATGAACACCGTACCTAAAAGATGGCTCTATCTAACTTGCTAACTGATTTTAATTATGTTTGGCTATTGGTTCCACACAGCTGGAGTGATGAGGTAGGGATATCAAGTCCCACCAGTTTCTATTTAGAAGCTGGGTCTGCTTATTATGAATTACTAAAGTTTAGCATCCACAATTACAGAAATTAAACAACCAATCACACAATTTCAAATAATTACACAAAACACCCGGTTTGCTAATACATTGCGTGTGATAAAAGTACTTACAGTGTGCGTATTCCGTTCTGCACAAAAAGTTAGCACAATTAAAAAAAATGTCCGACTTCTTTTTATCCGTTTCAATTAGCACACAAGCATATGCAATCAAATTACTGGTCTTGGTCTTGGTCTTAGAAGTCGGATTTCTAAATCATAAAAAAAAAAATTATTGGGTAACAATTAATTACACCACACTGTAAAAGTCGGATTTCTTTTGACTTGGAAAATTTGGGGTTTTTTTTTTAGGTGATTAAAATGGAAAACAATAGAGTTTACAAAAATTATTACACCACACACTCGTAAAACGAGGTGAAAATAAAATTAAAACTCCCCTCACAAAATAAAAAAAAATTAAAATTAAAATTAAAATTTGCTTGATGTTTGCAAGATCGTCCAATTTTCTCGAGAAGCGTGTATTATGCAAAATCAAACAAATAACACAAAATGAGTGTAAAAAGAACTTAACAAATTAACAATAAAATTTTTTTTTGTTTTTTTTTTTTTCTGAATTTGTTTTTTAAATTAGTGAAAATAAATCTTAAATTCAATTACACCGCTACCTTCCCCGGCAACGGCGCTAAAAACTTGTTGCGGGTTTAACTGGCCTAAACAAACAGGCTAATTTGACCCACTTGTAATAATCGCAAGTGCACGATGTCTAACTGGTAGACAACGACAAGTACTGGTCGATCCCACGGGGAAGGTGGATTAAATTGAATTTAGTAATTTACCTAAACTAATTTGGAGAAAATGGGGGTTACAGTGTTTAAAAATCCGAGTTAAACAAAAGTAATAAAAATAACAATAAATAAAAGAAAAGAGTTGGAGGGAAACCACAATTTGCAAAATATTTTTCAAGCTCCTAAAATTATATTCAAATTTTCTTATTATTCTAATTTCAAATAAATGACTCTAGCAATGTATAAACTCCTAGCATTAATTGTCTTGTTAGGGCACAATTAATCACAAGTTTAATTATTAAATTAAAACATGCTTGATTTATAACATAATATTTTTCTAACGACCTAAGATGCATGACATATTAGGTGAAAGTAAAATATTATAAATTGCGAATCAATTAATATTAATCATGGAATAATAAAGTAAAATGAAATTAATTCTAGAGTTTGAGAATTAATTCACTGTGGTGTTACAGAGCATTCAGCAGGGTGCAAACAGGAACAGGTCCAGTGTGGCTCAGCAGATCCCAGTGGGTGCAAATAGTTCTGATCTTTCTCACCCGAGGTGCTCTCAGCAAGGTCCACTGGGTGCCAGTAGCGTCAACTTGATTTAAGTCTCTGTGGTGGTACCGAGTTATAAGGTGGGGTGCAAATAGTACCCCAACCTTTCTTTCTCAATTCGAACAGAGATAGAGGCGAGAAGAGGCTGTGGGCGATCTGCTCCTGTCTGGTGGTGAGCAGGGACCGCGACAAGAGCTGATGTGGTCTTCGAGCGAAAGATGTTGGTGGTGGTTGATGGGCGCTATGATGAAGAAAATGAATGATAGATAAGAACCGAGTGGTGGTGCAGCCGGTGACGGTGGTTGAAGATGAAGTGAAACAGGGTTGTCACGCCCCTGTTTCGGTGGAGTGAAGGAGAGAAAACAGAGATGGATAGGCTGTGGGTGGTGGTTTTGCTTGGTTGGGATGGTGATGAGAATCACAAATTGTGAAGAAGAGGTTATGGTATTCTGTATTTTTTTCTTTCCCTTCTCTTCTTCTCCTTTCTTATTCATTTTTATTGTATTTATAGAGAATTAAGAAAATTAACTTGGACAAGTTAAGGGGAGGGTTCAATGAGTGATTTAATGCTTAAATCAAACAAGAATCTTGGATAATTAAGAGAATATGCTTTGGGTTTGATTGGGTTTGGGTTTACGGATTTGGTTTTGGGTTTGGTTTTGAGTTTAGGTTATGGGCTTAGGCTATTCTCACCTCCACTTCCTCTGAAGTCACCGTCTGTGATTTATTCATTGCATTATTCTTTGATTTCTTCGTTATTGCTCCGAATTCTACAAAAACACAAAAATTTAATAATTAATTTAAAATAAAATAAAACAAGGATTAACAAAAATATAATAAGAGGTAAAAAAATGTTATAATTATGTGATTATCAAATACCCCCAAAACCTATATTTTGCTAGTCCTCGAGCAAAACAAAGAAGTAAACCGAAAAGAAAATCCTAACTCACTTTCGCAGGCATCGTCGATTGTACTTACCTTTGAAAACGTGCAACAAGGCTTTGAACCCCTAGATTACCTCTAGGGGACGAGTTATAAATGCATTTCATAATTATACCGATTAATTACTTTAATGCATTTCCAAATTTTTTGTGCAGTTTCAAAATTTTGAGCTTAAATGCATTTCATAATTATACCGATTAATTACTTTATTCTACTCAATCTCTATTGGATACTTAGATGATTATAAATATGGTAATTGTGATTAGTTTTTAATAAGAAAACACATTAAAAATCTAAAGTTTTGTGAATTTAAAAAAAGAAATTTGAGTGTTTTTCATGGGCTTGTAGAATGTTCATTTCCAATGAAGAAAATGTGCTTTCAAGTGTTTGATGTTTTTAAATTTGAGGAAATACAGGCTATCATTTGTCACACTGATATATTAATAGGAAGACATAAAGTTTGATATTGTCTTTATGTTAAATATATTTCTTGGATTTTTCAACTCGACTATTCTTGCACTATAAACCGAGTTAGCATAATTTGAAGTTGATGCGTGAGATATTTAACTAGAAATTGATGGAGACTTAACCCTTGTGAGTTTTGAACTATTTTATTTTTCTTGTGAGTTATTCAATAAACTTTTATTTTCTTGAGTTCACATTATCTCGCTGATGATCTCATTATTCTTCTTTCTCTTATTAGTTGCTTTGAGAATGACTTTAAAGTTGAATCTTTACACGAAAACTTCTTGGTTTATTTAGTTGAGATGTCATAATATCGACTAAAAATTAAGAAGTGAGATGAACACTTTTCTTTGAACCATTATCTAGCCCTTTAGGCTACCCAGTAATAAATATCTATTTGCAGCCCCTTGAGCCTTTCAATAGCCATTTCTTTACTAACCCATTGTCCATTACCTACTCCAATTATGGAGTAATAACCCATGTTTTTTTTTTATATCCTTACCCAATTTCTCTGAGAATGTATATGATTAGATATATTTTTGGAATGGACAAATAGAAATAGCTGAAGCTAGATATTTCATGAATCCTCAAGGTTGAAATGTTTTATTGTGTAGAATAGGTAAAACATGTCATTGATAAAAAAAAAAAATTTTAAATAAAAAAGATAAAAAAACCATAGATAAGATTAATGCTTCAAACGAAGAATTGAGAAGGGAGAAAAATTAATGGCGCACAACATTGATTTATTCTACAGTGCCCTATGTATTCATTAAAGAGTGTATCCATATTCGGAAAAAAAATTGTATATCCTTTTTCATTCTTGTTAGCCATAATCCAAGCCTCATTACAACCTAATAAATACCTAATTAATCTTAAGTAAATGTTATGTCCGTAGATGTAGAGATTGAATATACAAAAACAATGGTGTTTGATCCAACATTCTCAAAAGTAATTGTTATTCTAGTCCATGAGATCATATATGTGCATTTCATTTTTTGAAAAATCCGTTTTTCACTTCTCAATTGCCTTTATTAATTCGATATTTAGTTTCTTAATTTTTCCATTATTTAAAAAATTTTCAATCGCAGTAACCCCACTTTAAATTAGTCTATATAGATTTTAATTTTCGATTGTGTCTGCATTTTAGAAAAGACAACAACAATTAAAAAAAAAAACAAAAAACTTTGCTATTTCGTAAACTAAACATATAATCAAAAAATAAAATAAAAAAAATTTAGTCTTAAAATGTCTGCATTCTGGTCCTGGTTTAATTGCTTCAATGTCCGATGTCTTACCATTGCTAGAAAGAAATAAAAAGGACTATCGAAGTTAAAAATGAGAAAATGAGGGAAAATTCAAAGTGTTAGAAATTAGATTTGTAAAGTCCATAGGTGAAAATACTTTACTGATGAGAGTGCTTGGATAAGTAAAAAAGTTTGTCTGGTTCTCTACTTCAGAAGGGTAATGACAAAAAATTTAATAGTTGGGGAGCAGAATAATAGAAAATGAGGGGTAGTAGCCAATTAGGCTTTAAATATGGGGATAAAACAAAAAAACTAAGGGGGCAACCAACAAAAACCTTTACAATGTTCATGAAATTTTTTTATTTTCAGTGGCGATTTGCTCCTATGTAGATCAGTCCCTACATATCTATGGTAAGCAATGAATTTCAAGTATATTCAATACGTTCCTACTGTAATTCATAGTGCATTAACTAATTGCCTACCATACTAGCAGTATGGTTGGTGACAAGACATTGAACAATTATCTAATTGCAGCCGTACACGTGGCACGAACAACCCTTAAGGAAGATGGTATGACGGACAAACCCTTGTTAGGTCCAAGGCAGGTCCTAGTCAGGCCCAATTTAGCCTTTAACTCAGGAGATAAAACCCATATTACACAAGCCCAATGTGGCAGCGATCTATGACTTGGCCCAGGATAGAAAAGCAAAATACAAACCCTTGGGCTAGAATAAGCCCAAGGCCTGTTTGGACCACTCTTAGTCCAACTAAGGACATTGAGTCCAAAAGGGAAACAAAGGCTAAATAAGATTAAGTCATTTTTCGCTCCCTACTCTGACATGGTTCTTGCTGACCTGTACACCTGCACAAATAGCACACATGAGCCACGAACCACCGTTGTGGTGGCCGATGGCACTCCGATGCTAAAGTTAGACAAGGATTTGAAGAAGGTGTAATGTTTTAGCAGAGAATTTGTAGCATACCTTAGCTTACAAACCTCATGTCTTATTTAAAGTGCAAGGAGTCCTGGTTTAATCAGACCATCGTAGGTGTAGTTTAGGGAGGAGATCTTCGTGGAGATCCATATCTAATTAGGAGTTGTGTTGTAGGAAGGAAGTTCCCTATTAGCTCTGTGCTCCTAGATACGCGGGAGATAGTTTCCAATTCAAGAGCAATCCGTAGAAGGGAGTTTCCCTATGTGGAAGATACTCTGGTGTTTGTTTCCTAGTTGAAAGCGGAGAGCAGCTGTAGTTGTTTGTCCAAAGCTGATTCTCGAGATACTTGCCTAAGGAAGGCTTATGGGCATTGAGGATAACTGTGAGACGTGTGGGCCTAGCATGTTGTGAGAGTCCAAGTCCGCCTGGCGGACCGAAGTTAGCAAGCTTAGAACCGCTTGGGCCGGATCAGCATTGGGCTGATGTTGGGGCCTGTAGTTCCTCGATATCATCATGACACATGTAATGACCCCTAATTTTGACAAATGATAATGTTTTAGGGCATATTTGTTTTGAGATTGGGTGTATAATAAATAAATAAATAAAAGGGTGTCCATATAATGTTGTGCAAACCCTAATCTTGTAGGGTTTTGCATTTAGGTTGGTTAAATAGATATTTGATTCTTCCCAGCCGCATACAAAGTCTGTAAAAAAAAAAAAAAAAAAAAAAAAAAAAAAAAAGAGAAAGAGAGAACTGAAGAAGTAGAAAGGAAAAAGGGAAAGGAAGCAGGTGAGTTCTGTACTTCCTTCTCTTTATAGAAATTCTATTAGTTTTCTTCCTTCTCTTTATTATAAATATTTATTATATAATCTTTGAATATAATTGAAGTTTAGTTTTTATGAACGTGATTTCTAAAACAAAAAAAGTAGTGATTGTGAGTTTTTCTCACTCTTATATTATATTTTGTCAGATATGTATTGGTAGAATTATCGAATATTAGTATAAGTAAGTGTTCTTGATTCTCTAATTCTCTTTAGATATATAAATCCATGAATTTCGGGTTACATTTTAATACATAAATAAATCTATAAATTCATGTAGTATTGTATTATAATTTTCGTGAAAAATAGTTGAATTAAAAGATAACTAAGATTTTGTTAAATTTAGTAATAGAAAACAGCTTTGCGCAGTGTAAAGTTTTGCGGTGGATCAAGAACTTCCCGTAGACAAAATGCTTTCAAATGTAATCCATAATTTGAAAACATCCATAGAAAAATTATAGTTTTAGTTCGAGTTCATCCAACGGTTGGATTCACCTCGAGGTAGGAAAAACCACCACTGATCAGATTGTAGAAATCCTATGATCTTTACCGAGTTTATTCTATGATGTTATTTGAGCGTAATACAATTGAAATATATATTATCTCTATCATTGATCTGTATTTCCTATGACATAAAAACTTGTAGATTAGAGGTATGCATGTGTAGGAGAAGAAGATGACATAAATAGAGTTGGGCTGGACTGAATAGTTAGTGTGCTGTAAAACTAATTGGGCTGGACTGAATAGTTAAGCCCAAGAATCTGAATAGTTGTTTGCTGGATAATGATTTCGATTGGGCTGAATAGTTAAGCTCAGAACTGAATTGATTGGCTTAATTGAATAAAGGTATGGATTGGGTTTCTAATGTACTGATAGAATTAAATTGAATTGGGCTTACCAAATATGGATTGATTTGAGTGTATAATATATTGTTGAGAAAATCCTTTGATTGACATGAAATTACAAGAATTGAAATGCTGATTGATTTGTGTATTCTTATTATTATGTGAATTGGTATTTGTATTTCGTATTGTGACTTTAATTTTGATTGTTATGCAAATTACTTTGCTAAGAAGTGGGAATTATTTTTACAGTATGGACTTCGATCCCCACTTTATTACAGAAAGTTGATTTATGAAAATGTTGATTTTCCCCAAAATAATGGGGGAATATTGTGATGAAATTGTTAATTATTGCCAAATGTCAAATGATATGTTTTCCTAAAACAGTGGGTGAACTTGTCTTTGATTGATAAGGTGCCAATATATAAGGATTATGAGATATCACAAATTACAAAAAAAAAGTGAAATTCCCCAAAGAACGGGTGGATTTGTTTATGATTGACAAAAATGTCAAGCGATATGAATAAATTTGAATTTATCGCTTTAAATAATAACGAATTGTATCACTTGGAACCAGTGTTCTAAAAATCGGCCTCGCTAGAAGGTGGAAAACCGCCCAGATTAATGGCTGGGCGGGCAGTCTGGGCGGTTTTGGGCAGTCTGGGCGGGTCTAGGCTGGTCTGGGCGGCCTAGGTGGGGTCTAGGAAGACTCTAGGCGGGGTCTAGGCGGTTTGGGCGATTTTTAAATTTTTTATTTTTTAATAAAGCTGATTGTGTTCTTATTTTATTTTTCTTTCCTATTTTTTAGAAATAAACTATTTAATTGTTTTTTATTCAGTATATGTCTAAATGTAGCAAAGGATGATTACTTAATGGAATTCTCAAATGATCTGCCGGTACCAATTTTACTAATGTAGATTTTATCAAACATAACTGAGGTTATTAATGCAATTTGTAGAAAAATAAAAGAGTACACAAATTCAAATTTATATAAAGTACCCATCATGACCAACTTCAGTCATTTGAGTTTTAATAAATTTTGTTCACGATTGTTAATTTTTCATGTTTTTAAATTTTGCATATGTATATTGGCATTAAATTGGATGTAATTGATAAGGTATTATGCTTAACTTTTGTAAATTATTAAAGTTATAATACAAAACCTAAGACCGCCCAGGCCCCTGGGCGCTAGGCACCTGCTCGCCGCCTGCCCAGCGCCTAGCGATTTTTAGAACACTGCTTGGAACTACCACATCTCTTTGATGTATATAATTTTCCCTCTCTTATAGAGAAACTAAGTAACCTTCGGGTTGTCTTGCGAATATGGGGCACCTCTTTTCTATAGAGAAACTAAAATAACTTTCGGGTTAGTCTTGCGGAAAGATGATGATTTTGAAATGCCTAAACTAGGCTTATTATTTGTCCGTCAACAGTGTGACGTGATCTATGCGCATTGTTAGCCCAAGAGTGGCTTTTATTGTACTCATAAAGTTAGGGGTATCCGGTGATGCATGTATGTATGTGATGTGTTCCCACTTGGGCATGGATGACGGGGAAGTCCTCCTTTATTTGAGAGAGGCATACGGGCATGTATGCTCGGCACGGAGGTGGTGCGAATGTGGTATAGTCTAAGTGATCAATTCATTAAAAACGGATAACTGGGTTAAAATAAATAATTTATCGATAAATTTTGAGTAAATAAAATAATTCAATTATTGTCTTATAATCACTTAGTGCAGGATGGCAGGTCTGCTAACATTCTCTGCAGGTCTGGCTTGCCATGGTTAGTTTCCACCGGACAGGTGTATTTAAGGTAAATAGTTACGAAAATATGTTAGAAATTGTAATTAGCTTTATGCATTCGCCTCGTGGAAGAACTACCTATTTTGTTTTAGTTATTTTGTCATACTATATTTTCCTGACATACCATGCTATTTCTCTTATTGATTTTTTTGGGAACGAAGAACTTCACACCAGCTTAATTGTTGACCCAAGTGGGCTTTGGCTTCTTGGGTACATTCCTTTGGGAATGTAGCCGACTAGCCTGTTTCAGGATTTAGTAGTTTCGTGCGAGCTTAGAGAAGTTCGTTTCGTACATGACGAGCATTGCTGGGGAGTTGCACGTTGTTCGAGAATCTAGGTCCTTTTGTTTGTTAGGTGACAGTTTAATCTTTTGTATTAGAACTTGGAGTTTTTATTATTTATTTAGTGGGAGAAATACATTCATGATTAGTTGAACTTGTCAGAGTTGGTTCTATGAGATTTAATATATTTTTCCTTCATTTTGATGGGCTTTTTAAATTAGTTGTTTTATTTCCCTTTAATCTGGTAAATTGTGCATTTGATTATTTCTCGTGGATGCCAACTGTTACTTTTAGTGAATGACATTCACGTCCCGAATTTTGGGAAAAACGGATAATCCAATGCGGATATTAGGATTTCGTTTTTCTTGAAAATCGGGGTGTGATAACACATGTACGGCTCGGGGGTGTAACCGTTTTTATGTATCATTAGCAAAAGGAAGGCGGTCGATGTCATAAGAGTTTCCAACTTCATCCGTAGTGGGCTGTGGTACAACTGGCACGTTGCCCCCACTCTGTATCAAGAGTCACACATTAAGTTGGAAGATAGGGCCCCTTCCAGGAAGAGGAAGGTTGTTGGGGCCAAAGTTCCTATTCTGTCTGATGTGGAGGAGTCATTTGAGACGCTTGCTTCCTTTCTGTGGAAGAGGTCTCGCGATAGAGTTGGGTTGTCTTTGGCATGACCTGCTCCGGTGAGAGAGGAACACTAGTCTACTGGCCTGTTGAGGCGGAGACTGATGTTTTTGGTTTGGAGAAAGATTACTTGCGGTTGGCAGGAGTTGTAGACAGGTCGAACCTTAGTGATGTGCAAGTCGAGGCTCTGAATGACCGTCTAGTGCGGGTTGCAATAGCAGGTTCTACTGGTGCTGATTCGCATGGGGTCGTTCTGGTAGAAGGCTCTTGGGAAGATTCGCCTGAGGTGATAGAATCTAATCACCCCACTGTTGATTCACCTGAAGGTGGCCGCAATACCGGTCGTGTCTTTTGTAGTCCGCATTGTTCACCATCTCGTTTTAGGCCACAACTAGAAGTTTCGAGGATCCTTTGGATAATTCGCTCCCTCATCTCCCTCCGGATCCCATTGAGCCATTTTACAGTAAAGGGTTGGATGATTTTGACAAAGGAAAAGCCACGGAGGAGAGCCTGAGGAGGGTGGCAACATTAATGGGCACCGCTGGCGTAATCCCTGATCCGGAAAAGCTTCATCCGAGTGCACGGATAAACCTATTTGCACCTAACTTGGTAAAGATGAGCTCACAAGTCTGGCACCAAGAGGTAGACGTAGAGTATGCTTCGAGGAAGCATATAAGCAGGCGTCACGACTGGTTGATGGATCTTGCTCCAACACCCGAAGAGGATACGTTGGAAGGATGTAGGGATAATGGTTTGAAGTACCTTATGCTGGGTATGTCTCACATGAGCCACGCGGCTGGTACTGGAACGAAAGTCGAGGCGATTCGTAAGAGAGTATATACCTTGGAGCGTGTCTTCTCACACATGCAGCTGCTATATTCTGATGCGCTCCGTGAAATTGAGCAGCTTAAAAAGCAGGCCAAGGACAAGCATTTGGATTAGTCAACCATGGCCGCTAAGGCTCAAAAGGCTTGTTTGGAGGACCTCGAGCGTAATTTGGCAGAGGCGGTGTCCGTAAGGGACGTACTTAGGCAGGAGTTGAGTCAGATCCATCGAGAAGTCAAGGTTGAGCAGGATGCTGCAGCAAATGTGTGTTCTGTGCTGCAGTTTTTTGCTGAAGAGAGCATTTCGAATGAAGCTGACTGGGCTGCTTAGAAGCAAAAGTTGGAATCCGATATGGAATTCTATGCCCGCGAGGCGAGAAAGGTCGAATACTAGTTCGAATTGAGGTGGCATGAGCTTAGTGTTGTGAATAGCAGTCTGGCCAAAGAGAAGTCTCAGGTCGATACACTAACTAGCAAGTTGGAGCTACTGAAGCGTGAACTTGTTGACACGAAGGTGCAAGAGGAAGAACTTCTTCATAAGCAAGGCAAGTGTGATTTTCGCTGGGTTTTACATAGCCAGCTGGAGCTATTGGTGCTGATGAAGGAAGAATATCCGGAGTGGGATCTTGGCCGATATAAGAAGATTTCATATGTAGATTTGTTTGTTACCTCTGCATCGTCAGACGAGGAAGACAATGTGGGCCCTGATGCCCAGACCGTGGCACTTGCAGACGCTATCCATGTTCCAACTTCCATTAGGCTTAGCTCTTATATTTTTGTACCTTCTCCTGATAGGGAGTAACCTTGGTGTGATTGTGTTTTTTTACGTTTTGACTGTTAATGAAAACAATTTTATCAGTATTGTTCTTGTTGTCTCTATTGTATGTTTTTCCTTTTGCATTGTCGTCTTGCTTTGGCATAGGCTGGTTGAATCAATAGGACATTTGACCGGTCTGTCTGCGAGATAGAACTTGACTACTCTGTATTGTGAACGACTCGGGGCCGTTACTACGTAGCCATGTCTGTTAGTGGGCATGTTACGAACAATTTAGCTGGGGGTTGGGTTGCCCGAGCTGTGTCTTTTTCCCGGGTAAGCTGCTTGAGGCTTACCCTGTTTGTCTGACCGGTCGGCTGTAGTTGCTGCTAAGAGCGAGTTGTGATGGCCAAGTGTATGTGTCAGAGCGTTCGTGCCGAGTCAGGCGTCGTATGTTGGGGCTGGCATCCTTAATAGCTTTTATCTAGGCACAGGCCGCACGACCTTTGTATTGGCGCAAATGACATTCGCTAATATTAAAATGTCAATCCGTTTGAGCGTGAAGACATTGATTCAGCTAGATTCATGTTTGGCGACCAGGCTGAAGAATAGTGGTCCCGTGGCAAACCGTCGAAATCAGTTCAGGACTGACTAGGCTCCCACCTTTTCTGGTGGCGTAACTCCCTCCACGACTCTTTTCTAGTATAACGCTCCTATTCTTTATGAGATAACTCGTGTCGGGTCGGGATTTGGGCTCTAATTCGTTCGGGCCTCTGCAATTAACTTTATTCTTCCTGGGCTTTATGAGTTGGCCCAATAGATTGGGTGTTATATTCTTGTGATGAGTGTCTATGCCACGTGTACGATGGTGATGATCGGTCTATTTTGATGTATTATCAGCCAAAGATTGTGATTTTGCGAAATTTCGCCAAAATTTTCGTTTTTTTAAATTACGAAAAGAAAAAATGGCGAAAGAAAAATTACATTTTTCGAGGGTTTTTTTCGAAAATTTTTAAGTTTTTTCATAAATTTTAGGGTTTTTCATAAAAAATTAGCCACTAAAATTTACATTTTTTCGAGGATTTTTTCATAAATTTCGAGTTTTTTTTTCTAATTATCATTCATTCTAATTATTTATTGATTTTTGAAACCAGTCCCTAATTTCTTAATATCACGTCTTCTACTTATATATTGATTTTTTAAATTATCCCTTGATTTTCTAATTATAGCAATTTTAGTTTCATTTAATGTGTTTAATACATTTATTTACTTACATATTTAATATACCCTCAAAATTCATTGTATATTTCATTTTTCCTCAAAATTTTTACTTTTTTTCTTTACACACCGAAATATTTCTCAAAATATTTCATTAAATCGGGAAACCGAAATTAACTCGAAAAACAAAATCACAATCCTTGTCATTAGTTACTCCCCCCTTAGTTAGTGGGTATGTTCATGTATCCACTAACTGTGTGACAGTTGGTATTTCGATTGTGTTTTTGCACTGAACTAAATGTTTAATACCTTTCGCGGTCAGTTGACCGTCTCGATTACTTCATTGTCTTTTCATTTTCGCGCACATTTTCTGGGAGTTTAGCACGCCATTACGTCCCGTATGTTGCTCCGTGAGCAATCTCTTCGTTGCTCGGTTGTATAAAGGTTGTTGTGACTACTTTGCTCCATTATTTAAGCCATTTTTGTTGTTAGTGTTATTTTCTTTCTTATTCACGATGTCTGACGGTGACCTACTAGACAATGATCAGCTTGCTACTTGTGAGACTCATTTTTCTCCAAAGAAGGCTTCACAGGCTACCTTGGATAGTGTTCATTCCAACTATGCTTTACCTCCCGACCATGAGATTTTTTTCCTCGTGAAAAATGACAGTCCTTGTTGTCCGAGGAAAGGATATATTGTGTTTTCCCTCACATGTTCTATGCCAGTCTTTGATTTCCAAATCCGGAGCTATTCTGGTCTTATCTAGATTTTCTGGGTATTCCTTCTGCTCAGATGGGCCCGAACGGTTGGAGGGATATGGTTTCCACGTATGCCAAAGCTATCCTTTCTGGTATTCCTTTAACTGCTGGAATCTTGCATTCTTTGGTGAGGTTTAGCTTGAAACCCAACCACACATGTTTCCTTTATTCTCCTACGTGTTTTGGCAATCTCAATGATGACATCAGAGGTTGGTCACGAGATTGGTTTTATGTGTCTATCGACTCTGGCTATTTCAATTTGCAGGGTCTGCAGATAGTAAGGTCTTTCCGAGTTCCTATCAAGCGTCGAAACCTGCAATTAACCGCTGAAGAGCAGGTTATCAATGAGCGCTTCTTGAAGAGCAGGTTACTGATGATACGGTGAGCCACAATGGTTTGTACACATGAATAAAACCAAGCGGGCTCTGCTGACTGAAAGGCAAGTCGCAGAGATTGTTGCCCGTGTTGCCGCTGTTGAAGGTGATAACATTGTTGTTGATCAAAAAGTGAGCTCGGGCGTTACGATTCCCAATGCTCCTGTCAGTGGCGCTACCGGTCTGTCTTCCAAGAAGAGAAAAGTCTGAGGCCTGTTAGTCCGATGAAGCAGTTGTTTCTGACTTCTGATCGTGTTCCGAAGAAGAAACGCCTCGTTGACTCAGTGCATCATACTTTTCTTTACTCTGTTTTTGTTGATAGAGAACCTTCGAAGGAAGACCGCTGCTCTCTGCAGAAGGCGGAAGAGATGAAAATGGCCTTGGAAAGGAGTGAAAGAAATACCATTCGCCCACTGGATGAAGGCGAAAAGTGGCTCCTTTCTACTTACGGCGGCCTTGATGCTACTAAGTGTTATAATGAGGACCCTCTGTCCTTAGATGACAAGATGCTCTAGTTGGCTATTGTCCAGTTTAAGGAGCTTGGCAATCATGATCGAGTTCCCCAGGCACAGTTTATTCATTCTTCTTCCCTTCCTGTGGATGGAGGGGTGGAGATTCCACCTTTTACATCCTGCTTGGGTTCTTCTGCTCTCGTTGGAACCGCCATTCGTTCCATTTCTATCGAGAAACGAGAGGGTGATGGTGGTTCTCCTATCGTTCCTTCTTTTTTCCCGGCTGTGGGTGGTGGTCCCCCATACCACCGAATCCTCGCGTTCTTCATCACTGGTCAGTTGGAAGGAACCTACTCCTGAAGAGATTCATGTCAAATCGGATGGGAAGTTTTGTTGGTTTTGTCATCTTGGCGTGCAGAATGGTGCACGTAAGATGATTAATGGATGGCACAGACGGTCAGGGGAGAGGCTTTCGATGCCCATGCTGGATATGAGCCTTCATCTTGAGGATGGTGTCAGACTTGTAATGGACGGGATGACCCATCTTGCCTATGCGGTGGTGATGGGTTTGAGTCATCGGGTCAATCACAATCTTGTGATTTCTTTGGAGAGGAAGCTCTCCATGTTTCTATTGGTATTTTCCCATGTTCTTTATCAATATGACGCATTAAAAGCGTGATGCTCTGAACGGATTAAAGCGGCTGAGGTTGCTCAAACTTTGTTAGCTGAGGTGGAGGGTGCACGGGATCGGTCTGTGGGCACACTTAAGTCCTTTAGAGTCTATTTAAACGACATCCACGCACGTTTGCACGATGTGGAGAAAAATCTTTCTGCTGAGAAGGCACTTCATGATGAGTCCGCGCGTGACATGATAGAGCACTCTAAAAATTGCGACATCGTTGAACAAAGGGTGGAGCAATTAATGGCTTCGCTTGACGAGGTCAAGGCTGATTCCTCCGCGATGCTCACTAATGCTGAGGGCCAACTCATCGCAATAAGAAGTGAGCCTGCTTCTATTAAGGATGGACTCTGTATTATGGAGGTGGCAGATTGGCAGCACGTTGTTTATGGTCGGATTGAGCTTATGGATTATATTGAGGGTCTCGGTGTCGACTTGTCTCAATATTGTCATCTGGTCTATCAGGCCTTCAAGGATGAAGGGGGTGCTGAAGATCCTCCGGGTGATCCAATGGCTGAAGAGTTGCCACCTTCTCCTCTTGAAAAAATATTCCCTGTCGATCACTTGACTCCTCTTGAAAAAAGATTCCCTGTCGATGACTTGACTCATGTCGACAACAACAGACGAACGAAGGTGTCGATGACTTGACTCCTACCACCTTCGTTCGTCTGTTGTTGTCGTGACGATTTGTATTTGAACTTTAATGTTTTACAGCTATATCCTTAGCAGTCATTTGCTGATTTGAATTTTCCTATGCTTTAACAAATATGTCTTAACCTTGTGTTTGTCATCTTGAAGCTTTTGAGAAAAGGTTCTGCTTGATTGTCTTATACATTGTTGATCTGGTATGTTAGTTAATCCAACGTTTTCCTGGGTTGTGTTGACTTGCTCCTCCGTTTGTTTGCTATGTTCGTTTGATAAAAAATGGAGTATGTCTCCTTTGAATTGGTTTGTTGATTCGATTGTCTCAAAGTTGCTTCTACTTTGTTGAATCGTCCGCTCAACCTTTACTTCGCTAACTCGACGTTTCAGTCAGTTCGAAGTAGTTTATTTTACTTGGTTCGTTCAGCTTTTACTTCATTAATTCGACGTTTCAATCGACTCGAAGTTTTTGTTGATTCGGGTATTTAACCTTTACTTTGTTAACTAGATGTCTTAGTCGACTCAAAGTTTTTATGTTAAGTTGACTTATTCGTCCACTTTGGCTTCGTTGGTTCGACGCTCTAGTCGACCCGAAATCATTTTACTTAGTTGACTCGCTCGTCCAACTTTTTTTTGGTTAACTCGACGTTTTACTCGACTCGAAGTCGTTTTACTTAGTTGACTCGTTCGTCCAACTTTTACTTGGTTAACTCAACATTTTAGTCAACTCGAAATCGTTTTACTTAGTTGACTCGTTCATCCAACTTTTACTTCATTAATTCAACGTTTCAGTTGACTCAAAGTCATTTTACGTAGTTGACTCGTTCGTCCAACTTTTACTACCATGGTTCGACGCTCTAGTCGACCCGAAGTCATTTTACTTAGTTGACTCGTTCGTCCAACCTTTACTTCTTTGGTAGATCAGACTAGAAGTTTATTGTATATATCCGACTTGCGTCCTGGTTCCTTTTGGGCTTTATACGCCGATTGTTTCGCATAGCTTCGCTTTGAAGTTGTTCATCTTAGTGGGATATTGATTTCGAAATTGAAACTTTATTGATTATCTTATTTGGATGTCTTGACCATTTCTAGCGGTCATTTTTCTAGAGCAGTTCCATTACATCGTGGAACGATTTTTCTGTTATCATTGCGTGACTAATGTCTATCCCTACGTTGGTGATTCGTGCCTCTGTCGTTCCTTCTTGTTTAATTTATGACCTCATTTGCTTGGCACATTATTGCTCCCTATTGGGCATTGCTTGCTGAGGCTTGATAAAGTTTGTCGTTGTTAATTACTTTGTAAGTAACTTTGGTTGGATTTGTATCCGCTAGTAGAGTCCTCGAGTCGGTCAGTGCAACTGTCTTCAGAGCGTTGACCTTTCTGCTTCAATATTGATCTACTCGAGTGGGATATGCTTTTTTGCTAGGGTGGATGTAGTGTAGAATGTATATCAATTCCCAGGATCGTTCGTTTGATCCTATGTCGATGGTATCTGCTTTTTCTTTTCCTTTGAATTGCTTGTATGGTATTCCAATGAATTCATTCAGTCGTTCTCTTTAGACCCAATGCTCGATTTCTTCTAGCAACTTGTAGCAGTCTTCGGTATCATGTTCGTGATCCTTGTGAAAAGAGCAATGTCTGTTTTTGTCTCGTCCTTCCAGGTCTCCTCTCAGTCTGGGTGGCTAGTTGACGTTCTCCCAATTCGCCATGTGTTTCAAGATGTTTGTCCAGCTTGTCTTTAGAGTTGTGTACAGTTTGTACTCTTTTTTCATCACACTGGTTATCCGCTCATGATTGGGTCGTGCCGATTGTAAATTCCTGGATTCCTGCTGGTTGGACTTTGTTCGTCTGTCGTTTCGATGTTTCTTTGAATGACTAATATCCTTCCGTGATCCATCATCTCGCCTTCATTCTTTTTTCCTTTCCCGTTTCCTCGAATGGTTCTCGCTTTCCTGTTCATTCTTCCTCCTTGCGACTTTCATTTCTTCAAGGGAGATATGTTTCTGTGATATTTTTAGTAGGACCGCCATGCTTTTGGAGGCTCCAGGTTAAGGGCATCGAAGAACGGGTTTTTTTCAATCTGGCGACGAAAGTTGTAGCAGTTGTGTCATTGCTACATCTATCAATCATTGTTAACTCGTTGATGAAACGAGTGACATATTCCTGTATCATGTCTTCGGGCTTCTGTCTAATGTGTAAGAGGTATTGGGGTCATTTCCTCATCCGCTGACTCCTAATGAATTTGGTAATAAAAACGGTGGCTAAAGCCTGGAAGGAGTCTATCGACCTCGGCACTGTGGAAGTGAGGCTAGTTGGGAATGTTCTGCATAGGATCGACTATGTGGTTTCCTTTAGGGCCATCATGTGGTGGAAATGTCTTAGGTGATTTGTTGGGTCGGTGAAACCATCGTACACTTCGAACTTTGGCGGAGTGAACTTTTTTGGCATTGCCTTTTTCATGAGTGCATCAAAAAATGGCGGTTTGGCTAACTCGTACAGTATTTTGGGATTCGTGACTCCAATCCTGAATGGGATTTCAGCAAGCGTCCCGCCACACTGTGGGGTCTCTTCTTGGGGGAGCTTGTTGCTCTCGAAGTTTCCCTGTTGGGGTTCTGCTAGGGCTTCGTCGCTTCCTTGAGTTCGGTCGGCGAGATTTTGTTGGGGCGGTACCTGAACATGGTCGGCTGATTAAATGCGTTCCTGGGTGATTTTTTCCAACATCGTTGTCATGCAGTTCATCTAGGCCATGAGCAAGTTCACCTGAGGGTCCATGGTAGCACCACCGGATGCTTGGGTTGTCTTGGCTACTGCGTGTTGCGGATCCGTGTTCTCGGGTGCTATTGGTCCGATGATCCAGGTTGCTTATTTTTTGCGAGCTGTCAGTGATGCATTGTTGTCAGTAGGAGAGTTTTCGCGATCATTACTGGATTGAGGATCTGTAGACTGCATCATTTTCTCTGATGGCTTGTTGATCTTTTGTCAAGTTATGGTGATCTTTATCATTGTGTATTTCATTTTCAGAAAGGAAACTCGTCGCTCCTGACAGACGACGCCAAACTGATGCGACAAAAAATCGTCCTCCTGTGAGTTTGACCTGCAAAACAATCGTTAGACTACGAATGACCACCTTTTTGGTGACCGAAGGCACTCCGATGCTTAAGTCAGTAACTTTGTTCGAAAAAGAAAGTAAATCTGGACAAAACTCAGTTAAAGTTGCATACCTTGTCGAATGTTCCCTTTACCTTTTATAATGGTCAGGTTTAATTCTCTGCGTGACTTAAGTAAGTGAGGTGCAACAGAAGGAGATGTTTCTCGTAAAAGTCTCCTCCTTGATGGAGATACGTTTGTGGAGGCGTAACTCCCTCCACAACTCTTTTCTGGTGTAATGCTTCTCTTCATTATGAGAGAACTCGTGTCAGGCCTGGATTTGGGCTCTAATTCGTTCGGGCCTGGATTCGGACTTTGTTTATGTCTTCTCAATGGTGAGCCTTGTCCGGGCCTCTGCAATTGGCTTTATTCTTCATTTGCTTTATGAGCTGGCCCAATAGATTGGGCACTATATTCTCGTGATGAGTTTCTATGCTACATGTACGGCTGTGATGATCGGTCTATTTTGATGTATTGTTAGATGTAACTTCCCATTGATGGTTGTAACCTCTTGTTGATGGTTATAACTTCCTGTAGATGGCTGTAACTTCTGTCGACGGTCGTAACTTCTCGGTTATAGTTATAACTTTTCCTTTGGAGAGACCTCTCCTGCAGGTTCGTGTGCTGAGCTGAGCATGGTGGTTGGCGCCAAACACTATTCCTCTGCTGAGAAAAGAGTGTTATGCCGAGTTGCATAGGGTCCAGACTTGGGCTTTCTGTACTTGTATTTTGTATATTTTTCGTGGATACTTTTTGGGCTTCTTAGAGGCAACCCAGATATTTGGGTTTTCTTATCCTATTGGGCTAAGGATTATTTTTTTTCTCCCTCAAATGCCCTTCATCTCCTTTGCTTTTAAGCTGACCGTTTTTCTTTTTCTTCTGACTTAAAAGTAGAGGAGTTATATTTTCACTGAGGAGTCTTGCCAAAAATAGAAGTATAATGCCCCTGATCTTGCTGACTTATTGAGGCTTTTTCCAAGAGTTTTTAAAGACAAAATGGAATTTCAAGAAATCTACTAGAATTGAAAACAACTTCTCTGTTGGGGAGGAAAAAAAAACTTATTGGATTGGCCTCTTTGAGTCGTGAGGGAGCTATTTGCAAGACCTGAAGTTTCTTCTATTGCTGAAATGTTGTATGATGAAGACACAATGATCTACCTATAGAGTTTTATGATGAAGACAAGGTGATCTACTTGATGAGTCACACATACTGGCTCTCGGACTTTGTCTAAGTAGAAGATCATTCTTAGGTGCTTTGGCATGTATTGTCGTTGACCAAGAAACAAGACCTCATATTCTACTTCATTATTGGAGGCTTTGAAACCAAGTGTGATGGTTTGCTTTACCATGATTCCATCAGGTGTAAATGAAACAAGTCTTGCTCCGACACCCTTGTGATTTGGCGATCCATCCACACATAAATGTCACATATCTTTAGGCTGACATGTGCCTGTTTCAACATGAGTTGGGGAGTCTTTATTTGTTGAAGGACGCGACACTAATCTGCTGGCTGACGTTGTTTCCATGGTTGAGGAGGGAACGGATTTTTCTAAGAAATCTTTTAAGGCTTGAGCCTTTATAGTTGTACTCGACCAGTAGATGAAGTCATATTGGCTCAACTCTATCGTCCATTTCATGAGTTTTTGACAAACATTTGAGAGGAAGTTGTGCCCCCAGCTTTTCTCTGATGATAGCTGAAGTATTTGCTAGAATTGAAACTGCCAAGTAGATGTATAGTTCCTCCCATGGATTTGTCTGTTGATCTACTCAAGAATTAATTCAAAGTTGTTGCCATACTAGTGAGACTTTGAATTTCTTTTGGAGTCGATGGTGACTTCATGTCAAGTAGTGGTCTTCTTTGTTTTTATGATCCCCAAACTTCATGTATCTTGAAGTAATGTTGTATTTCATTCAACTTTGCTTTTAGTCTGATGATTTAGAAATATTTTCATTAGGGGCTCAAAAGCTTGATTGGTCTCTTTCATGAGTTTCCAATATGTTAAGTTGGAACTTAAGCATAATTTGAGGATTTAGAAATTAGTCATGGATTAAAATCTGTTTATCTTGGAAATATTGTGTGATCTGCTGATCACTTGACAAAACTTAAACGGATTTAAGTAGTTCTGAGTACGATGTTTTTATGCTCAGTGATTGATTAATTGAATTACCTACTCGCGGATAGTGTCATCCTCTACTGAGGTGTGATTTTCTACTAAGGAATTGTGCTTGTGCGGTCTGCTGACCACCTGACTAAACTTAAACGAATTAAAGTATTCCTAAATAAGATGTTTCTATGATTAGTGATTGATTAATTTAATTGCCCACTGAGAGAGTGACATCCTCTACTGAGGCATTTTTTGTGTGATCTACTGACCACTTGACTAAACTTAAATGGATTTAAGTAGTACTAAGTGAGATGTGATCTGATGAACCTATGGCGACGATGGCGGCACGATACGAGCAGAGGACTATGCAATATTATTTTCGCTAATTTGGTTTCGAGTTCCCACCATTGTTTTGAAAAAGAACTTCGAAAATAAAAGTGTTCGTGAAAGAAAATTCAAAGTATATGAATGAAGAAATTTTTTTTATCAAAAGAAGAGAGGTTGCATGAGTTCGATTCAAGCTCTCATTGAAAACACCAATTTGTGGATGGAAATTTTCACCTGATCACGTGCTGATCATGCGGAACAATCTGCATATGATGAAGAAAGATTCTTAACACCAGTGTGGTGTCTGCCATGGGGACTCCGATGTCAAAGTCAGAATAGTGTCTCTCATAAAAGTATTAATTTATTTATGTTCATAGAGAGAATTGAAATTTAGGAAAGTGCCACCCGGAAATGAATTTATGTTTGGCTATTTATAGATGGCAGGTTGGGAACCAACTGATCATAGACGAGTGGGACACATGGTAGGCCGGGAACCAACTCTCGTACATGAGTGAGACATGTTGCAAATCAGGAACCAACTGCTCGTAGACGAGTGAGACACATGACAGGTCGGGAGCCATTGATGGTTGTAACTTCCCATTAATGGTTGTAACCTCTTGTTGATGGTTGTAACTTTTCGTAGATGGTTGTAACTTATGTCAATGATTGTAACTTCCCTGTTGATGGTTACAACTTCTGTTTGAAGAAACATCTCCTGCAGGTTCGTGTGATGAGCTGAGCATGGTGGTTGGCGTGAAACACTATTCTTCTGCTGAGAAAAGAATGTTCTGCCGAGTTGCATTGGGCCCAGACTTGGGATTTCTGTGCTTGTATCCGATTTGGGTTGTATATCTTTCATGGATATTTTTCGGACTTCTTAAGAACAACCCATATTTTTTTAGCTTTATTATCTTATTGGACTAAATATTATTTTTGGCTCGCACATGTATCATTTACACTAAATTATTGATCATACACTTTTGTCCACAACTTAGGGACCAAGAGAGCGAGAAAAAATATCTTTACTTGTCTAATGATGATGAGTGAGATGACACAAACTTTACAGTTCTAAATATGTATTTGGTTTAGTGGAAAAAATGATTTGATGACTTCAGCCAAGTTAGGTAAAGCTTCATCTAATCTAATTTGCAACAAAATAAGCCAGGATCTTGTTTGTCAATTCATTTCAAAGATTTTGAATTTCAAAAAATGAAAAAAAAATTAGTTTATTTGTGAAAATAACTAAGACTACAGGGGAAGACTCCAACCAAGTTAAAGAGTATGAAAAAATGGATTTTCAAAAAACATATGAGAAAAATCGTTATTGAATAAATCAAAGCACAAGATTAACACAACAATAGGTATTCAATGCATTAACTATATTATTGACTTATTTAAAAAAAAAACTATATTATTGATTTAAGACATTCCAATTTAGGAGAACAGGAAGTATTTTCCCTTTTATTCACACACACGCATATAATCTTTTTTGTTGCTAATTATCATGCACCGGACATCCCTACTACCATCCCCACCATTGCCCTCAATCGATTCCATTAAAAAAATCATATTTTAGAATGTAAACTAATTTTTTTAGGTGCAAGCCTAGTTTATGGTAAATATTTTTTAGAGTCAAACTCGGTTAAAATTAGAATACATTGAATGTTGGGGGTCTTTGTTTGAATGTTCATTAAAATGTTTTTCCGTTGATTTTATTGAAAAGTTATCCAAATCGAATTTCAATGATACCATGTTTACCAAAATTTGACAACCGCGTAGATAGTTATAATAATTTTTATTTTGAAAAAAATTAAAAAACAATATTTTCTCTCTCTGCTACACACACATTCCACAAAAAAAAAATTCACAATTTGTTTTTTCTTTTTCTTTGCCCATCTACATGTTTTATATTTGCAAACATGTCATTATAGGAAATGAATCTCAACCCTCAACATATTTCTCAACTTTCAATCATACTCATCTTTTATTTCCAATCCTTATAATTTGAAGTTCATCGCGGTGAGTAATGAATAGTAAAACAACACTCTGAATTGTAATATAACCAATGTGTCGTTGGCACAATAAAAAGTGGATTGTGACATTAGGTTAATCTTAATCAATATTTTAAACAACTGAATAAAAAAAAATAGAACCATCGTAGTGAGTTTTTCCCAAACTTTGATTTTTCAAAATATGAAACTCATGGTCTTTCTGTGAACGTGTCTTAAGATGTTTGTGCATTTATTTGATAAAGAAAATACTTATGGGATGGAGAGGCAGAGGAGAGACTACATACACAAAGAGAGATGGGGGAGATTGTTGTATTGGAGGATGCTTTGGGGTTTTTGAAATATGGGCAAGGGCATTTTCAGAAATGCAATTAGTTACAGATATACAAAATTCACATTTGAATTCTCGTCATAGAAAAATATGCAGAATATGATTTTGGGGTTTAATATTTTAATCCATTTATAATTTGGGTATAACTTGATGGAGAAACATATATGCGCATAACACAAAATACTTGATCGTATTTGGACAATGGGTCACTCTTATTCCTAAAGCCAGGCCTGGTGCTCCAGATCTGTATCTCGAGAATTAGGAATGGTAGAGAGCTAGGCCTGGCGCATATGTAGCGCACCAGGCCTGCCTCCCTGGACTAACTCTTCCTAATATGATGGATAAAAGTTAACATGCCTTCCACACATGACTGACACTGGTAGTATATCTGCCATAGCAACAGACCTAATGTAATGGCAATCTAATATCTATCATCCTACCAAATTCATTAAAAAGGGTAACAAGATATTGGAGCATATAGTTTGATTCACAAGTCCAATCAAAAAAATGTTTAACTACCTATTCAAATTCCACAAGTATTGTCAAAGGTGTGATGGCTTAGTGGCGGATGGTATCACTAGGTCACGAGGTCAATCCCAGCCCGACGCCAGGATAAAAAAATAATAATAATAAAAATAAAATATCCACAAGTATTAAAATGAAACAAAAGCCAAAAAAAAAAAACCAAGTTATGACCATTATAAATCAGACTAAATAGTACATGTATAAATAAAACAAAACTGAGAAAAAATACCAAAATAAAATGGGGCATTTTGAGAGTCAAAATCTGGACCTCTCGCACCCAAAGCGAGAATCATACCAATAGACCAAATGCCCTCGTGCTATCTCAACAAGGGCATAATGCTATTGAAAACCCTAGAGAGCTACATCAAAAATCTTATCACCAAAAACAAAGATATGGGTGGGTTGTCTAAGAAGGATAGGATTTAAGGAGAGGGTCAGATTTGTGTCCCCAACTTTTCTAAAGAGCTAGGCCAGGCCCAACACCATCCATCATCCTTGAGATGCGCATTTCTAGGATGATGGATGGTGTTGGGCCTGGCCTGGCTCTCTAGAATAACTCTTGTGTCCCTACAGATAGAGGAAGAGATATTCCTACCATTGTTGAGGCAAATGGTTGCCCATAAAATTTAGGAGGGCCTTCCTAAGTTGCCTTTTTTTTTTAATCAAGAAGAAGAGTGAATCAAAACCCAATGTCCTGAGACCAAAGTAGAAATCAATCATCATAGCCTTCCATGCCTTTTTTTTTAAGAAGAGGAGTGAATCAAAACCCAATTCCTGAGACCAAAATCGAAATCAGTCATCATGGCCTTCCATGTCTTTTTTTTATATTAAGAAGAGATTGTTGTTGGTGATGATGATGAATAAAGGAGGGTGTTGTTTTCATAATTTCAGAGAGAGAAAGAAAATCATCAGCTAAGGGAGAGCAACAAACTCTGGTAAATTTCTCAACCCCCTTTTAGCCTCGTACCCTTTACTTCGACAATTCAACTATCTCTGTTCACAGTAAAATGGCATAATATTGCTGATATATACAACACCCAAGTGTTATTTGCATCCGCAAATTACTTTCACTTCCACCATTGAAATCATTATTTAGGGGTGTTGTGGGTAACCCATTATGTTGTACCAAATGAGCCCACAACATTATGGTTTTTCTTAGATGATGCAAATCATCAAACTTTGCGCAAAATCCCATGTTTTTAAGTCATTTTTCTTGTAGCATGGTATCGATTCGCAGATAAAGTGAAGAAACTAGTTTTATTTATTTTGTGGCATTTTCATTGATCACCATCCAAATATGCATGTCAATGGATGTATATTAGACGTTGTCCAACGTATCATTCCATGGTATCCACAATGGTCAACACAAAAACGTGGGGTTGCAAAAAGACATCGTGTTTTGACTTGCATCTCAATGAAAAATTGTCAAATCAAGCTAAACTTTAATGCAATATTCTCGTTGTAAATCCACACGTTCCCTAAAAATTAAATTCAAATGGAGAAATGAAAAATATTAGTTCATGTCCAACCATCTCAATGACCATTCGCTGAATCATGTTAAAATTAAACAAAAATTCCTAGCATTAATCTGTGTGTCCTACAATTTCAACTCAAATGAATGATTTATAACTCAGGTGCAAGTTGGTTCGGATTTGTCCTTGCCGCCAAAAGAATAATAGTTAGTAATAATAATAATAATAATAATAATAATAATTATTATTATTATTATTATTATTATTAATTGGGTTGTTGAGGTATGAAGCCTTTGAAACTCCTATTATTAAAGTAAAATAAAGGAGCTTGCGAGTCTTGTTAATTAGGGATGACAACAGTGCGGATTTTACCATCTACATCCCCCATCCGCCCTACCCCTCAGAAATTTTTTCGGATGAAATCTCCTCCCCCAATTTTATTTTTTTAAATGAAATCCGCATTATGCCACCTATAATGGGGTTTCTTCACCCCATCCTTGTCTATTCCCTGAAATAAAGACTAAACACATAATTAAACTTACAACCAACCCTGCGCCTAATATGTACCAATCGAAGAACATAATTTGTAAAATTAAAAAGTTACTACTCACTTAAGTTACCAACCTTAAAACCTAAAGTTAACTGGAGGCATCCAAAACGTTTGGACCTTTGGATGCATAGAAGAATTAAATAAATAAATAAAACTCAATTCTCCAAATACTAGTTTGAGATCAATTATTTTTTCAGTAAAGCTAGTATATTTTTCTAAGCAAACTGAAATGCCTAGGAAATTTAACATTTTGTATCAGATGGTGTGTGCTTGGTGTATGTATTTGTGCCTATAAATGCACAAGCAATCTTTGGTTATCGTCTATGGGGAACCATGCCATAATGAGCATCATTATTACAAAATGAATCAACACCAAAGGATTCATTACACTATTACGGTATTTAGAATTATAACTTAATGGTTATTCTCATTGATATGGTTAGCTATTTATAATCATATAGCATACCCATATATTATAAATATCCTTAATTATATATTCTATACAACCAATTACACAAATCATGTCTAATTGATTGACACAATTATAGTTTGAATCCTAGATAATCATAAGATGATATAATCTTTTCATCTAAAAACAACTATAAACAAATGGGGGCCAAAAGGGAAATAACCCTCATATTAAAAGCCAAAGGAACATGTGTGGAATGTATATGGTCACTCCATGTATGTGGACACATTCCTTGACTTACCATATCAACACTCCCCCTCAAGTATGAGAGTGTACATCTAATCTCCCAACTTGCCCTTAGTCCTTTCCAACTTTGTCTTCCAAAAAGCCTTAGTAAATAAATAAGCAAGTTGAAATTTTGTGGAAGCATAAGTACTTTGAATAACTCATGTTTTGATTTTCTATGACAAAGTGTAATCTATTTCAATGTTCTTAGTTCTCTCATGCAAAACTGGATTTGATCATTGTGTGTGGCTTCCTGATTATCACAGTACAATAGTGTAAGTTTTGGTTTTTAAACTCTTAAATCTCTAAAGAGAGCCCTTAACTAAACAACATCTGAAGTAGCAGTAGCCATAGTTCTATATATACCTCCTCGGCCGATGATCAAGAAACTATAGATTGTTTCTTGGTTTTTCCAAGCAAGGGGTGTTGAACCAAGAAAAACACAATACCATGTTGTTGATTTTCTTGTATCTTGGCAACTTGCCCAATCAGAATCACAATATATACTCAAAATAAAAAGTCATTCGCTTGGCAATAGTATACCTTGTCACAAAGCTTTTTTTAGATATTTAAGTATACACATATTGCCGCATCAAGATGTGGTTTTCTCGGACTACTAACAAATTGGTGTAATTGATTCACAAGAAAGGTAATATCTAAAAGTGTGATGGTTAAATATAATAGTCATTCAATTAGCCTGTGATAAATAGAAGGCTCGCATATTAAATCACATGTATAGCAAGAGATATGTATTTGTTTCCATTGGAAATCCAACACCCTTTGTGTTCATCATGTCGGCGTCATATAAAAATCGCAAGTACATATTATATTTAAGACAAACAATTCCCATGTTTCGACCGTGCTACCTTTAACAGCATCCCGAGATCTTTAATGTGAAACCTTGAATGTAGGAAAAACTTCAATTGCTCAATGTCTATCTCTACTAATAACCACATCGTCTACATAAACAAGAATTGTTATAAAGGACTTGAAAGTTTTCTTAGTAAATTATGAATAATCACATTTAGATTGGACAAAACCAGGAGTTAATAAATATAACACTCGAATCGAATAAGCCTATTTATATGTAACTAAAATTTACTATAACATTTCTAAACACAAATAACTATTCAAATTACAAATATATATATATGAAACTAATGAAAAAGTTTTAGAAAAATATTCAAACAAGACACCTTGATTTGTAAAGCCCCTTCAAACCTAAATCAAACATTGTCCTCAATTTTTCAACTGTGACACCATGGGTCAAACATGAATAAATGAAAGACAATAATTTTTTAAAAAAAAAGTAAGAAGTGAATTAACTCCGATCAAATGATAGTAAAGTGATTTTCCAAAAGACTCAAAAATTTTAAAAAAAATTAATTGATACACTAAAATCTTAGTATAACAATGAATCATACAATAACAACTTAAAATTGTGTGGGTCATGCCAAAGATATGTATATTGGACAATAAGATGCAATTGATTTGACATGCCCCACAAGTGATTCCAAGGAACCCTCTCAAGATGAAATTCTAATTTTAACTCAGAAAATGTTTTCTCAAAAGAATGATACAAATTCAACTTGTCAAAATGAGCAACATCAAGTTGTTGTTCTAGAAGTGGCCATGGTTATGCATGGATAGGTCATCGACCTCTTTAAATTCTTTACAGTTTATGTGACATTTTCCTAAATAATCCTCCAAGGTTTTTGAAGCATGCAATTCAATTTTAAAATCAGAGAAATTCCAAATATTGGGGAGAATGTTAGCAAAATTTTCAGGTTTCACCTTTGTATTGGACATGGATGTTCCAACAATGCTTGGAATATGATCACATAGTGTCTTAATTGGATCTTCCTTTGTGTTAACCTTTAAAGTCTATGTATGATCAATAATGGGTGACACAATAATATCAGTAAACAAGGAGTCAACTAAAAGTGACTCAAGAATTCTACAAGCTCAACATGTTTATCAATGTTATCCTCTTGAACACAGCACTCATGATTAATCCACAGTCTTTCTTCGTCACATTGTCTCATCCACTCATCTTGTTCTACTTGGGGAGTTTAAAGGGTTAAGATAGGTATATCAATATGGCATAATTCATCAAATCCCTCACCCTCCTCTAGTACACCTTTTTCACATTCTTCCCTAACACTCGACAATGCATCATTTGGACGCCTTAAATCCCAAATCTCAACCAAAAGTTGTCAGTGACTTGCTTTCGTTGTTTTGTTTCTCGTATGCACTAGCTTAAGGATTGCATATATTATCTAGACTTTCTTGGAATGAAGGAAAACTATAAGTTTTCTCATATGAGTTATGTAGATATAAAGATGATGTATACTACATATTTTACATTAACTGACATGGATTGGTATCTACCAAAGGCATTGTAGGATTACTAAGGTACGACTCATTGCTATTCACATTTGGGGATAAAAGGATGGTCTGGGCCTAAAAGGCTTATAACCCAAATTAGGTTGGTGTTGGATCTATGGTGGTTGGTTTCCATATCCATTTTGAGAAAAAAGGATTGCAATTAGCAAAACTTGATTTATAAGGGTTGACATTGGTTTATTAAAGCAAAGTAATATGCATTGGCATTGACATGATCTTCCCAATGAAAATTCATAATGCAATGGCTCCTAACACAAGACCAACTCCTTGACAATGAACTTGAATCAAACTTTTTTTTTTTTTTGAAAATAACTAAAGTCTAATGCAACCTAAGATGATATGACCTAAACTAAATGCAATATGCAAATGAACATAAAGGGAGACACTAACCATGACCCACAAGCAAAACTCAATCAATTACTATCGATCCATCTAGCAAGCAATAAGTTGATTATCTTCAATTAGGTGCAAGGGACGAATGATTTTAAAAACCCAATCTAATTGAAGTGGATAATGATTTTGAGCGCCTCAAAAGTCGATTCTCACCTTAATTAGATTTGTTCATGTGTCTTGTAAGTAAGGGTAACTTATTACATAAAAACTCCCTAAACTACCATCCTAGGCAGAGATGCATTCTAGCCAGATTTTACTATGTTTGGTATACTAGAAGTATAATTGGCTAAGCCTTGTGTGTCTAATCACAATAAGATTAAACTTGCGTAAAACTCTGTCGAAACACCACTCTCAAGGCGAAAAGGTGGTGCAGTCACACTAGACATTTACTGGCGCATACCAACTGACACTAGTGCAGCCTTGATTTCAAAGAGTTTGACAAGTCTGTTATTTTTGTGAGGTCATATGAACATCGTTCTATTGACTCCAATTATCTGATATCATTTTAATTAGTTTGGCCAAGTTGACACGTGAATAGGAGTAATGAGGTGGGTGATCAAGTGTCACTCAGTTGCAATTTTCCAGGTCCGCTCTAACGTAGTGTGATCAAGTCTCGCTCAATTGCAATTTGTCAGGGTCTGTACTAATGTAGTTCAACACAGTTCAATATTTTGCAAAAAATAAAAAACTAAAAAAAACATTCCAAAAACACTTCTTGCAGGTATCCGAAGTGGGTTCTTAGAGGTACTTCCCACTCAATGGCGGGGGATGAAACATTTGATGTCGACCTAAGGGAACTATCTCATATACTTCATCGCCCCAGGGAGTACCCACAGTGAAAAGCTAAGGGCATCTCCTTCGCAAGAAGCTTTGAGCACCCATGACTTCTAATTGTATGGTTGACTTTATTTTAATTATTACTAATTAAATTCCACCTAATCATTCAAAGAAAACAAAAAAATGTCTTAGTTATGGTCCAAGTGTCCTCCATTGTTCAGTAAGTTCACCAAAGCTCTTTGTCAATAGTTCACTTATGTAAAACCTAAAAACTTCACTTTAGAGAATGATTAGTAGCCTTTGAAACAAATAATTAGTCAAGAACTTGAGTTCACAAAAGTTTAGAGAAACCAATGAAATCCAAAAAAAAATCAAAACTAGCGCATTGTCTTTGGAAAAATTATACAGGGTTCAATACTTCATAAAATTAAAATATAAAAATTTCTCTAATTTCACAAATAGAGTCGAGTTTCGTCAAACAAATATAAAAAAATAGTTCCAAAATCAAAGATTTCAGAAAACTTGAGGTGAGCTCAGACAAGCAATACAGATTCAGGATGTATAGATCTTATGAGAAATCAAATTATGAGTTAACCTCTTATTCAAATACGAATGCAAAAGATGATTTAGAAACTAAATTCAGATAGGAACATTCTAGAATTTGGAAAAACCAAAGCTTTCAAACAATAGAAAACAACATTCAAACATTTGTCATCTGCAACAGCCCAAATTCCAGGACAAGTGACCATACCTTGAAAAATCATACCTCTCAAAGTACTAATGCAATTAGAATTTAGAAATATATTCCTTAAAGCTCACATCATTTATACTAACGAGAAAAATCTTAAAAAAAAGTAAAAAGATAAGTTTAACTTACCATGAAAAATGCATGAATGCACAAATTCTGAATTTCCAAACTTGAAACTAACAACTAAATGATGAAATGCACCTAAATTACACTAATGATAAACATCAAAATTTGAATTATAAAACTTGTTTTCAATTGCCCTCCTTGGCAACAACGTCAAAAACTATTGATCTCAAATCTTATCACAAGTGCATAGTTATTTATTAAGTTACAAACCGACAATTATGGTCGAATCACACAAGGAGGGCTTGTAAGAAGTTGAAATATTTGTTTTATATTAACTTGAAATACTTAACCTAGTAAAGAAAATATTTTTGATGAAAAGATTAAAATAAAATAAAAATGAAGGTGCATGAAATATAAATACAAGTAAAAGCTAAATGTGAGAGTTAGCGCTCTGAGTTTACCATCATAAGTTGATGGTACCATCAGGCCTTTCTTAGATTCATCTTTTCTAATTATTAACACATTCTAAGGTAGACTTTCATCTTACCTTAGAATGGAAAATATGACAATATGAGCAAATAGATTTCATGCCAAAGTTTTATTATTACCCTAAGAAACAAATATGGATTTAAAAGCATAAAAAGAATCCACTAATAAACAATATATTTAGGGGCTTGTTAGAGAAATTGCAAGTATATAAATTTATCTAATCTTGAGCTTAAGAATTAGAAGAGGAAAGTATGAGTTGAATTCATAAAATGAAAGACAAAACATCTAACTTACCTCTAGGTTCATGACACAACCAAGCTACAAGACCAATTTAACTACACATGTTTCTATAATACATGAAAATGAAAAAAACAAAAAATAAATCATCTTGGAGCTATCCTCCCATGGGCTCACCCACACCCTAAGGTGGGATGTTAGCCACACATGGTAAACTCTAGGCCTTCATTCTACTTATTTCTCTCTAAACTCTATAAATTTACTACCTTTATTTCTCTCCCAAAGGTGTTCACTCTCAAGTGTGATGAAATATCTCCAAACATGGGGTATTTATATGTTCAATGAAGTGAGGCTAATACAAGCACTACACCAAATTGGTATTTTTGTAACAACTCTCAAAACAGTATCATTTTTAGCTATAACAATCCACCAAACAATTTCAAGTCAAAACTAAATTCAGTCAAAAAAATGACAGTTTCACAAAATAAGTGATATAATAAATTAGATCACCATGAATAGTATCACTTGTAGCACCATACTTTTCATGGTGATACAATTATTGTATCACTTTGTTTGTGAAAATGTGTAAAATTGTTTAATGGGTTGTTACAGCTCAAAAGTGATATTGTTTTGGGAGTTGTTACAAAAATACCAATTTGGTGTAGTGATGGAGTTGTTGGGCAATAAGGTGGTTTCCATTTTGAGCAAATACATGGACTTGAGAGGATTATAGGGAGTGACTTGTGATGAGAATGACAACATTTGCATGTGAGAGGTGAGAGAAAGTGGTTTGCATGTGAATTGAGTAAATAGAGTATGAAGAATAAATTAGGATGGATGTTGAATTTTCATAAAAATTTTACAACAACATTTCCCCGTGGATTTGTTCTGGAAATTCTACAAGTTTATTCAGGTCCTCCTGTAATTGTGTACAAGTTTAGACATTGGGCATTCATGGAGGGTCCTTTCAAGTCATCCCCACAGAAGATATGGTACAATTCTTTGGGATATCTATGTTTATGATAAGTTCAATTCTTCTCACAAAATTAATAATTTACATGAGAGTGCTATTTAACTAAAAACTTCCATATCAAAACCAAAAGGCTAACCTATTGTTTGTCTCGATGGAACCACAATTAGTTCAAAAGTATTCAACTGTGTATTCAAGAGACACAAAAAGGCCCTTGATGCTCTCCAGAATTAACATCCCTCCATACAAAATGCCTTGGTTATCGCCTCTCTAGATGACCGACTTTCGAAACTCCTGGTTAGAAAGGAATTTTTTTAGAAAAACAAGTTTGGTCGTTCCGGGCTCATGGAGGGAGATAAGAATAACAAGTTCTTTCATCTCTCTACGTTGCTACGTCGAAAAAAGAACCTCATTCTTCGCCTGAAAGATGAATCCAATGTCTGGCAATCAAACCATGATGATGTTGGTCACGTACTTAATAACTACTTTGAAAACATTTTCCAATCCTCGGGTCCATCTCCCAATCCCGAAATTTTCTATTTGTTCTCCCCGATCATCTATAGGGCTGACAATGAGGCTCTTTTCTCCATTCCTACCAACTCTGAGATTCAAAAAGTTGTTTTTTATATGGGTAATCATAAAGCGTCAGGTCTTGATGGTTTTCATGCCTACCTTTTTCATAATTATTGGGATATTGTGAAGTTTGATGTTTGCGAGGTAGTTAAGCATTTTTTTATTACCCGACAAATGGATCCCAAGCTCAATGAAACATTTATCGCTCTTATACCAAAGGTTGGAAACCCAGTTACTCCAGAGAAATTCTGCTGCCTTTGTAAAATTATCTATAAGGTGATTTCCAAAATTATGGTGAAATGAAACCCCTATTAGATAACATCATCTCCCACAACCAATGAGCCTTCCTTCCAGGGCGGTCTATTGCGGATAATGTCAGTCTCGCTCATGAGACTGTCTTTCAAATGAAGCACTTCCGGAGGAAAAAACAAGGTTGGATGACCATTAAGATTGATATGGCCAAGGCCTGTGATAGAGTGGAATGGTCTTTCTTGACTCAAATTCTTGGACATCTGGGGCTTTCTTATGGATGGATTCAATTTATAGACCAATGCATCTCCACCACTTCCCTTCGGGTCATTCTCAACGGTTCCCCCTTTCTTCCATCAAACCTTCTAGGGATATTTGGCAAGGGGATCCGCTGTCACCATATCTTTTCATTCTGGTTGTTGAAGCTTATCCCGTCTCGTAGCTCGAGTTGAAGCTATAGGGCTCATTAAAGGCATCAAGATCAAACGTCATTCCCCTTCTCTTAATCATCTACTTTATGCAGACAATCTCATGTTTTTTGTCGAGCATCCCTTGCTGAAGCCCACTCGGTTAAAGATATTCTTTAACAATACTGTCTAGCTTTGGGTCAATGGGTTAACTTTGACAAATCCTCGGTGTACTACAACTCTAATGTTCATTCGAAGCATGCTAAAATGATTAATTGAATCCTGTGATCAAAGTTCTACAACTTTAAGGACAAATATCTTGGCTCGCCATTGATCATGTCAAACAAAAAGGCCAATGATTTCCAATTCATTATTGATAAAATCAATGTCAAACTCTCAAGTTGGAAATCCAAAGTGCTTTCTTAAGCAAGCAAAACTGTTATGATCAAAGTTATCCTTAACTCGATTCCGATTTACAACATGCAAACTTTTCTCCTTCCCATCTCAATCACTGCCAAAATTGATGTTCTCGCCTGCAATTTTTGGTGGAACGGGACTTTAGATAACAAAGCTAAGCACTGGGATCACATTACTCAACCTCGCCACCTGGGCGACCTTTATATCCCCTCAATGAGGAATAAAAACCTTGCCTTAATGGCAAAAGGCATATGACAAGCCATTTCTTCCCCTCACAACACTCGGTTATCCAACTTAAAGCGCTTTATTTTCACACTAAAAGCCTCTTTCAAATTTCCAAATCTCCATCCTTGGCTTCCTTTGCTTAAAAAGGCAATGTTACTGCATTGGCCATAATGAAGCGTTGTATCAAATGGCAAGTGTTATCGGAAGACAATATCGACATTTGAGAGAATTGTTGGGTTCAGCCAAGATTGTTTTTTACCAAGTGTATTCTCAATCCCTAGGCCCCAAATTTGCCCAACAGAATCCCGAAATTGTTGACCATTCCCGCTGGTCAACACCCCCAATGGAATGATAGCTTAATCATTTCCCTCTTTTTTGTCCCTGTGGTTAGTGACATTTAGGATATTCTGATCAGGCGCTCGGATTGTCCTGACATACTGATCTGGCTCCCGAAAAAAAAATGTATTTTTACTGTCAAGAACGCTACCAAGGTGTTCACTTTAGAGCAATCAAAATGCTTCACCTCAAGCCCTCCCATTCTCATCACCGATGTTAAGATGCTAAGAGACTTGTGGATAATCAAGGTGCCTCCTTCTGCCTTTTTTTACTCTGGAAACTCAATCAAAATATCCTCCCCACCATGACCAATTTGTCCCGACTCCACACACTTTTAGAGGATTGTTTTTTTTTTTTTTTTGTCATAACCACACAGAAGACGATACTCATTTGTTCTTCCTTTGTCCAGTCATGCACCAACTCTGGCTTGTCTTGCCCATCCCTATTGACGGCCCCAATGATCACTTTGGGTACCCAGTACTTCCATCTTCCTAAAGTTCATGTGGAACATTGTGAACACCACTCAGAAATAAAGAAGGAATTGTTCTCTCAGTGTGTAGTTTTCATTCAGACCATATGGCAGACACGGTAACTGTATTTTTCATAAAACCACATTCAACGCCCAGAAGTTTTGGTTGTCTTTTCATTGTACTTGGTCTGCTTGGAAACATCACTAGTTTTCTACAAGTTTCGAACCCATGAGTCGTTGGGGTGCACTTACCATTATAGACGCTAACAATCCGGTCTCTATTCATCATGTCCTTGAAACAACAGTCATAGATACTCGATCTAATCTTGTTTCTTTCTCTTCATCTCATATTGGCCCCCACACTGAGATAGCCACTACCCGGATAGCACTAATACAGGCCCAAATCATTTCAGCAAGATGTCACAGACTAAACCTTAGATCCTTACAGTTCAACCCTATTCTACTTTCCTTTGATCCGGACATGATAGTGGTCACATACGATGCTAGTTTTTTTGCCCCATCTTAACAGGGAGAGGTCAGAGTTTTTGTTGTTAACATGCATGGAGAGGTGCTCACACGGGTTGCTTACCCAATCATAGGGAGGTGATGGATAGTACCATGGTGGAGTGCCATGTAGCTGAGGTGGCTTTTCTTCTTATCCAAGCTATGTAGTGGCGAACAAATTTTTGCTGGGAGACTCAGGGACGCTACACTCTATTTTGCAAAATGATCAGAGGCAGCCTAGAGCAGCCATTGACAGGGCATGGCGACCACTCATTAGTAGTACAAAGAGGTTGTTTTCTCTTCACAACCTTTGGTTTTGTAATTTTATCTGTAGATGCCTCAATTATCAAGCTTATAACCTCGCTGCTGCAACAAGCCAACAGTACTGTAATTCTTACTAGTAATATATGCTTTTAACAAAAAAAAAAAAAAAAAACTAAAGATCACATCCTCTTTATCGACCATGGTAGCGCTAATTGACTTGTCAATCTTGTGGCTTTATTCAGGTTGGTGGTTGAATGAAAGTTGAGAAGTTGGAATTCTTCTATGATCCTGCAGAAGTAATTGGACCTCTTCTCTAAGGTCCTTCCCTGGATGTTCCAGCTGATGCCTTTTCTTCAATTGCTTGTATCTTGGGCTAATCTTGAACTCCCAAATGTGTATAAAATGGGAAGAATTTGTGTTTCCAACTTGGATGACGAACCAAGCCAATATTATATGTTTAGATTTCGTTTTGAAAATTTGTACTTTACTTGAAAATTTGCTACCAAACGTGTCAATTTCGGTGTTATTTGGGTGAAATGCTACATCATATTTTCGCATTGTCAATTTCATGATATATTATCTTAATAGAATATCGATGCATCCATAAAGAAGCAAGAAATGTTGGAGCAGATTGATGCAACAAAACCCTTCAAGCATGTGAAGTAAATATAAAATGTACCTTCAGAAAGCTTAACTAAAATTCACAAAATTAAAATTGTGCTTCAAAATTGTTTCTATAATATTTTTCATCTTTATTTTCAAAAGAGATTACATGTCAAAATAATAGCGTGTGATTTAAGTTTCACTAGCGCTCGAGATGCACATCAAAACATCACCATTTAATGTTTTTATTTTTATTTTTATGTTTTGATACCCATCAATTGCAAGGAGAGGCAGCCCGAAAACTGCACAAAATCCACCCATGTTTGGATTGTGGTCAACGGTGCATGCTCCAGGCAAAATTCAATGTTTTTACTGACGTGACGCTATGATTGTATGGTTGTCAAATATGCTGAAACACGAGAAGACCACTTAAAACAGTATTTTTTTTTTGTGTCTTTGCTTCAGTTCATGCAACTGAAGAAAACCCAACGGCGGGCCTATTTGATATGAAATATTGGGTTTGAAGACCTAAAAAACTATATTCTATCAATAAATAAACAAACTAAAACTCGCATTGAAGCATATATTTCTTGACAGGCTCAAATGGTCATACGACAAAAAAAAAAAAAAAAAAAAAAGTGTACAATGTGGTTGAGATTTAAGAACACGCAACAATGGTAAAACAGACAATAGTGGCAGGGTTTGGAAGTTGGCAAGTCATCAATATATTCTAATGGATTCAACAGCAGACATTTCAAAGATTGAAGGAACGGAGAGGGGAAAAAAAAAAAAAAGTCGGGAAAAAAAAAAAAAAGTCTTTCTTACCATCTAATAGCTCCCTACTGCAATTTACATGAAGGAACTCATGAATTGACAGACTATAAACGAAACTTGTGTATGCAAAATGAGTTGAGTCAGGTCCAACGAGGCAACAAGCATACATAACCCATGGATCATCAAGCTTAATTGTATGCTTCCATCGAATTCATGTAGCAAACCCATTCGAAAACAAAATCAAGATGGGGTTAGATCTTAGATGCCTTCACACAATTACATGAACGGGGTGACTTCCACGAAATACCCAAAACAACAAGATCTATCCACACGTATCTAATGCCAAAGCTGTGTGCTGACTATATATTGGTTTCTTTATGATGTCTTATTATAAGCAGAGTCAACATCTTCTGAACTAAACTGCTGTATTTGCTTGACTATTACCAATTGAAAACCAATAATCTATAAGCTTGAGGATTATTCGACTTTGATGCTTGTTGATTAATACAACACTGTATCTTGCACATAATACATACAGATACAGCGAAACTCAATGACATGATTTCTGACATTATCACAAAGGAGATCTAAAACAAGTTTATAATAAAAAAGGTGGCAGCCCCAAAGTTTAAAAATGATACCCACTCCTCCCCAAAGTTCTCTACCCTTTATATATAATCAAACTTAATCCCATCTAACTCCACCACCATCACATTAACATTATTCATCTTTAATTAGGAGGCTGATCAACTAGCTCTGTCTGTTCAAGTTTTTTGTATCCTCCATCCATGGCTTCCTCTGCTGGGACTGTATTAGGAGATAAGTACCGATCCCACATCATTGGAGAAAAGGAGAAGAATACTGTATGGAGATTCGGTGCTCCTCCTAGCTATGATGTCGTTAACAAGCTCTTCGAAGAAGGCAGAACTCAGGCAAGGATTTCTCTTCTTTAGCTTCTTATATATATATATATATATATATATATATATATATATATATATATATATATATATTTATATCTTCACCATTGCTTAGTTATATAGATCACCGCTCCTAAACCTGGCTAGTTGATTGATTTGTAGGAATGGGCTGAGGGAAGCTTGGAGGAGAAAGTGCAACGATTTGTCAAGACATGGGAAATGGAAATGTTCCATAAAATTCGTGCGGAAGACTTCAAAACCACCAACGCGGATGTATTTAGGTTCATTGTCAATGGTGCCAACCTACACTTTATAGTTTTTACACATTCAGTTTATTGGTTAGAAGACCTTTTTACAAAAGTGAAATTTGGTCATCATAATGTGCAGGAGCAAAAGCTTTGACGCTTCATGACATACTAAAAATTGGGGGATACAATGCATTCCTTCAAACCACTCTACCACAGAATTTACGTGGATACAACCCATCTGTTGAGACAGCAGAGTCGTCTCACAAAGCATTTACAACAACATTTCCTCGTGGCTTTGCCTTGGAAATTGTTCAAGTGTATTCAGATGCTCCCGCAATTGTGTACAAGTTCAGGCACTGGGCTTTCATGGAAGGTCCTTTCCAAGGGCATGCCCCAACAGGGGAGAAGGTAGAGTTCTTTGGGATAGGCATTCTTACCGTAAGTTCTTTTCTTCACCTTATTTCACAATATCAGTCATCCCTGCGGGCCTGTGGCATCGCTAGTTAAATATGGCATGCCATATGTATCACCTTTGATAATGCCAATTAATTCTTCTATTTTCCTATCGAGTTGTATTTCAGGTTGATGCTTCACTGAAGATTGAGAAGGTGGAATTTTTCTACGATCCTGCCATAGTAATTGGAGGCCTTCTTAATGGTCCTTCCAGTGTGTCGGGTGTCTCCTCACTCGGTTGCCCATTCTTTGGCAAATTGTAAATGTTAAATGTGCCTGCTTATGTAATAAACTCTACAAGCACATTTAACATTTACACTCATTTGTGTGTTTGTTTGCTGAAATAATTTGTTGAATACATGTCATCAATATGGAAATGGTTGGCTATTTCCCATCAACTGTAATCTGTTGCTCATTTATCATTGATGTTGAATTGCCAAGGTGCTTCATTTATTGAAAAAATGGCAAGTAATGAAATTGTTCTCCTATACTGTTGTATACATTACATAACAACAACACAGTAACGATAACAGGAATACCTATAAACTCAACTGTTGGCTGTTTCCGCAAAGAAAAAAATCAGTGTATCATCATCTACTCTCCTCTCTTATTCTGTGTCCAGTTGCAGTGGTGGTGGGCATGGTTAATGTAACCAGGGCAAAAACCTATAAAGCACTTGGTTTCAACAGATACTATACATCTTTGGTTTATACCAAATTAGCGTTAGACCGAGTTATTCTCTGAGCCTCTTCCAAGTCCTTGATGAATCTGCAGTTTTCAATCAACATATAAATTGCATATAGTTAAGTCCACCATAGACGCTCTGCTTATAAAAGTCAAGATACCATCTATAGTATATTATTATCTGCCAAGAAAATTAAGTTGAACCAAAATTTCCAATAGCATCTATTTAAAACTAGGCATTTGTCAAATGGCTTGTAAAATTTTTTGGTAACTTAAGAAATGAAATTTTCTAAATGTTTGACATAATACTTGTATAATGGTGGCGATTATAACATACCTCTTGGAATTGAGAACCACAGATCCACCAAGTATAAACCGTATTCCAGTATTATTGGCATTCTGTAGTGCCACAGCACGTGCCTCCTCATATGTTGTGCCACCAACAATAAAGATCAATACTTCTTGAGGCCTGGTTAAGGATAAAACTCAACATTTCAGAATATGAAACAAATAATGAAAACAGAAACTCTGTGGGTGGGCGTTGTGGGGTGGGGGGGAGAGAGATTTCCTTAAGGATGTGGAAGAAATCATATTATTAATTCACTTCACAAAAATTTTGTTTGAACTGAGGATTTATCTGACGATTAAGGTTTCACTTGTAACCGAAGTAGTTTGATTCCCATTAAAATTTTGTAATCAGGATCAAAATGAAAACCAAAAGTGCATATGGGGCAAATGCATCAAGAGCGAATGCTAGAATCCATAGGATATAAATTGTATATCTAATATTTAAACATACCTGTAAAATGCACCCCTTAAATCTGCAGTTATGTTCCCTCATACAAAACTGAGTATGTACCAAGCTGGGAACCAAGTATTTCTAATTTCTTCTTCCCATATAAAAATTTCATCATGTTCCCAAATAAAGATATCTCCCGTTTCCCACAAGGGGTTGAATTGAATTGGAAGGACAAAAGATATGTTAAGTGTTAACTCAACTACAAAATTTAAGATAAGGCTTTGTTTCTTTCGTTTGTTTTTCCCTTTTAACCAAGGATTGTGATTTCACGAAATTACACGAAATTTTGCCGGAATTTTCGTTTTTTTGAAATTACGAAAAGAAAAAATGTAATTTCGCTTTTTCCGTAAAAGTACAAAAACTAGCTACTAAAAATTACATTTTTTTGTTTGAAAAATTTCGAGATTTTTTTCTTCTAATTATCATTTATTCTAATTATTTATCGATTTTTGAAACCACACCCTAATTTTCTAATTATCACTTCTTCTACTTATATATTGATTTTTGAAACTATCCATTAATTTTCTAAATATAGGTATTCGGGTTTCGTTTAATGTGTTTAATACATTTATTTACTTGCATCTTATTTTTTCACATATTTAATATACCCTCAAAATTCATTATATATATTTCATGTATTCCTCAAAATTTTTACGTTTTTTCTTTACACAACGAAATATTTCTTAAAATAAGGAAACCGAAATTAACTCGAAAAATGAAATCACAATCCTCGCTTTTAATTACAAGTGTAAAACTTAAACAAGTAGTGCATCTTTTATTTCCAAATGAACTTTGGCATATATATGCATTTGATATTTCCTTTATTTTAGAAGAGTGAAATTGATACATGATTATCAAACCTGCCCTGCTGAAAGTGATTTCCGACAAATGGGTAGTCAACATCTCTGAGCCGTCCCTTCACGAGGCTTTCCATGGTTTGGAGTAGAAGAGGCTGATGCTGCGTATATACATTCTCAACACCCTGTAACCACCATACAAAACAATCTTAAAGGGTCCACAAGTTGAGAGTTTCAAAATTAACTTAGATTGTATGTAAATGAACCTTGATCCCTCGAGCCATATTCAGAGCAATGTTCAGGAGATCACGATTTCCATACAAATCCCCAATTCGCTTATCTGTACCTGCTTGCTTCAAGAGGAATTGTACAAGCTGTTTTTTCATACATGACCAAAAAATTGTAGCCTGTGAGACACTAATGAAAACAAAAGCAAAGCAAACCATACACGAGCACATTTGCATGGCTTTTCAGCCTCTAAAAGCAATCTAATAGTTATTTAACTATGCAAGAAATGACTTGTAACAAAAAATCTTGGAAGTGTAAATTTGTAACTATGTTAAGGGGGGAAGATGTCAGGGGAAACCCTAAAGGGTTTAGGGTTTAGTGAATAGAGATACAATAACCAAAGCTAGTAACAATCAGACACATCGATCTGAACTAAGATGAACACTTAGAAGCTGAATTTGATAGCAACAGAAGTAAGCATGCTGGAGAAGTATACATAAAAAATTAATGCTGGTTTAGATACTTACACCAGACTTATACTTGGCAGATCGTGAAGCTAGTTTGTTGCAGAGCTGCATCACTTGAACTGGACTCTCTTTCTCATAGCGCAATGCATACAACATCACTAGACGTAATCGATCTATCTCCGAGATGCTTTCATCATTTAAGAAATTCATAACAGCCTGCAAAATGGTATTTCACTGAACATTTTACATCCGAGTGTATGTAATTTCTGAATATATACATGTAAACACTATATCTAGAGTGAATAAGTCTCGTCACAACTAGAAATAGCTAAAAGTCTTCAAATAATATCAACACTCGACTCAGATTAAAAAGCAGGAGACATCAATATGTGATGTCCTTGATCCCTTGTTTTGAAAGACGTAGATCATTGGTGAACTGAGAAAAATCTTGACATCAAACCTTTCGACTGTTGAAATGGAAAAAAGTACAGCTGGTTGTCTACTACTAATTGTTATCATGTCCAATTTATTTAGTAGCAATTACAATGGATTGAATTATAATTGACAATTAAAAATCAAGACCATTAATAGTTAAATACTTGATTTTCTTTTTAAAGATTTTGAGGGATAAAATATGTGGAAATGTAAAAGAAAGTATTGAGATTAGACTTGAGTGAACTTATGTGAGCTTTAGTAGCAATTAGAATGGGCTTGAATTCATTGTCATTATACCAAGATTACGTCAATCTTTTAATTATTTTGTAAGAAAAGGTTGATATTATACTTTGAAAATGAAGATAATTTATTTTATTAGTTAAACGTGGCTTGGAAATCCATGGTTTGAAAGCTTTTCTTTTTGGGTTTTTTTGCTTTGCCACCCACCACCAAAAGTTGCGTAATTAGTAAGAAGCCCCCAATTATAATTGTGTTTAGTTCTATAACACCAAAATGGATGGAAAACTTGACAGGGCCTTAAGCGGCTCACATGTAAGCACGTGCCTATTTAATAAGCATACAAATACACACACTAAAAGCCAAACAAAACACATTAAGTAGTTCTAATATAATCAGAATATTTAATAATATTAGCAATAGTAGTATTTTTAGGCAGCATTAAGAATTCTAGTATTATTGTAATAGGGTTTCCGATTAGGGTTCTAATATTTGTTTCCTATTAGGTTTAGATTTTGCTTCTTATAAATACAAATAGGAGGGCGGGTTGTTCACTGTTAATTAGTTGATTGATTGAAAGAATATTTTATTTTGTAGTTATTTTCCTTTATCTTTATCGTGATTATTTCGAGTTATTATGTTTATTTCAATTATTATTTAATTTATTTCGATTATCGTTCTTTTAGTCTATCAATTGGTATTTGAGCCAAATGATTCTATTTGGTATGAATTGAAAAAAAAAGTTCGAAAGAAGAAGATGAGTGACGAAGAGTTTGCGAAGAGTATGCACATGATATTCGCAGAATTCAGGACAGGAGTGATGGCAGCGTGTGCAGATGAGAGGGCAGCAATGAAGGCAAAGTTTGCAGGATTTCAAGCAAATATAGATCGAATCTTCGACAAGGACAAGGTCATGGAACAGACCCATCAAGCACCACCGCCGACGCACCTACAGTTAGTTTGACTGCCTCCATCACAGTACATCGACCATACTCCACCTCCAACAGTAAATCGATGTGCAAATCAGATTGATTGTCCATACATGCCTCTCCCCTCGATAGATAGCAGTGTCTTGACTTATCACACTCCCAAATCAGACGATCCACCCACAGTCCATCGATGATTTAGTGGATCAACAACCCCCCAAACCTTCGCCACCCTTCGTCCTCCCTAGAAACCACCCCTGCCATCCTCAACGCTCCCTCCTCTGTCAACTTCAATTGATCAACAATCCACAAGCCATGTCGATCGACTCTCTCACTTAATCGATCACCCTCAACATGCTCATCCTTCCTTCGATCGACTCTCTCACTTAATCGATCACCCTCAACATCCTCATCCCTCCTTCAATCGACCCCAATCACCACATCCCACCAACCAACCTTTGATTGCACACTACCAACCTCTAATAGGGTCAGTCAAACCCCCTCCGACATCCTTTGCTGTCAAGGATAATTAGTCATTAGCAAAGCAATGGCTAATAGATAGGTTGTTAGATAGTATGGTCAGAGATGGTTAGTCATGTTGTTAGACAGTTGGTTAGTCAAGTTGTTATTGTTAGAGCATTTGTTTTGACAGCTAAACATCATTTGAGTTGTCTATATAAGCATTACAGATTGTACATCTTTTGTATCATGAAATGAAATAGATCTTTACATAAACTTACTTCAGATTCTAACATGGTATCAGAGCACAGATTGCAACTCTTCTTTCTCTAGTTTCTTCTTCTCCTTCATTTTCAGTTCTCAAGAAGTATCAATGGCAGACTTATCATCCAATGCTACATCACTCATGAACTCTGCCATGACAGAGTCAAAACCAGTGATGTTCACTCATTCATTGTCTGTAAAATTGAATGAGCACAACTACTTGTTGTGGAAACAACAAGTGTTAGCAACGATTAAAGGGCATAAACTTCAGAAGTTCATTGAGAACACCTCACCTCCGTCAAGATTTCTTTCCATGGAAGATCAAACAAACAACAGAGTTAATCCTGAATATCTCAACTGGGAACAGCAAGACCAACTTCTGTTCTCATGGCTTCGTTCTTCCATGACTGAATCTCTGCTTACCAGGTTAGTACGTTGTGCTACTTCTGCTCACATTTGGAAGATTTTTGAGACTTTCTTCAACTCTCAAACTGTTGCCAAGGTTTCTCAGTTCAGAACTCAACTACAAAATCTCAAGAAAGGAGGTCTTTCCATCAATGACTACCTGTTGAAGCTTAAATCCATTATTGATCAGCTAGCATCCGTAGGGCATCAATTGTCTTCAAAAGATCATATCAATGCTATTTTTGATGGATTACCTCAGATATATGATACATTTGTAGTATCAGTGAGCTCCAGATCTGATGATTATAGTGTAGCAGAGGTTGAGGCTCTCTTGCTTGCTCAGGAATCCAGGATTGAAAGACATGCTAAAGATCTTGATGTCTTGAGTTCAATCAATGTGGCACATACATCCTACAAACCTTCACCTAAATCATTTGTGTCGAACTCCCAAGGTTGGAGGCCTCAGTCCAGAGCTCCATTCAACCCAAGAGGTTCAAGATCTGGCTCTAGAAGAGGATATAGGCCATTTGGATCTGGACCAAATCGTCCTCAGTGTCAAATCTGTGGCAAAATTGGGCATCTTGCATTCAAATGTTATAATCGGTTTGATACTAATGCTGCAAACCCATGGAACTCCAATTCACAATCATCTTTTTCAGGCTTACCATCTCAACCAGCTATGCCAACTCCTCGTCATGCATTTTCTGCTACTTCTAGTCAGTCTCCTCATTCTAATTTGAGAGCACATTCACAGTCCATGATGCGATCAGGTGAGGTTTCTACATCTTCTGATTGTAGATGGTATCCTGACTCTGGAGCTACAGATCATTGTACTCCATATACACAGAGTCTCATGTCATCCGTTCCTTATCATGGAGAGGAAAAACTGTTTGTTGGTGATGGTTCAGCTTTACCAATTGAGAACATTGGTCAGTCGTTTATTCAGTCCTCTAATTCTTCAAAAATTTTACATCTTCAGAATGTTCTTCAGGTTCCTAAGTTAACTAAGAATTTGTTAAGTGTTTCTCGGTTTGCAAGAGATAATAGTGTCTACTTTGAGTTTCATCCTGATCTCTGTTTTGTCAAGGATCAGGTCACCCATCGAGTTCTATTGGAAGGGGAGCTTAACAAAGGACTCTATGTTTTTACATCCATGCTGTTGACAAAGTCAAAACCTGAGTCTCTCATTACAGAATCTCTCAGTATTTCTCCCAGTATTCCAGATCATAGTCCTTCTCAGGTCCCAGTCCATCTCAGCATTCCAGTCTTTCAGCATTTCAAGTCAGTAATTCATCTCAGCATTCTCAGCCTTCCAGTCAGCATTCCAGCATTCCTGTCAGCATTCAAAGTAATTCAGTTACTAGTCTTTCTCCTTCTTCCAGTCATTCTCAGCATTCTCAGCCTTCTCAGCACTCTCAGCATTCTCAGCATTCTCAGCAATCTCAGCATTCCAGCATTCCAAACCAGTCAGTCAGGATTCCAACATCAGTCAGCCTTCCAGCATTCCCAGTCAGTCAGCATTCCAGCATCCTCAGTCAGACAGTTCACATTCCAACTTTCCTAGCCAGTTAGTCAGCATTTCAGCATCAAGTCAGCCAGCATTTCAGCTTTCCAAGCCCGATAGTCAGCATTCCAGTATTTCAAGTCAGTCAGTCAGCATTCCAGCATCAGTCAGCAATTCAGCATTCCCAGTCAGTCAGCATTCCCGCTTTCCCAGTATCCCCGTCCATCAAACTGCTTCTGTATTAGTTAATCATACTAACTCAAGTAGTCCATTTCCTCATAATACATCTGTCTTCTTCTCCTTTATTTCTTTGGCATGCTCGATTGGGTCATCCATCCTTTTCTCTTGTGCAGAAAGTTCTTACCAGATGTAATATGTCTGTTCCCAATACAGTCAATCAGGAGTTTTGTTCCTCTTGTTGTTTAGGAAAAATACACAAGCTCCCTTTTCCTAGTTCTTCTACTGTGTATACAAAACCTTTAGAACTGATTCATACTGATCTATGGGGTCCTGCTTCTACGCTGTCTTCACCTGGTTCTAAGTACTACATACACTTTATTGATGCTTTTAGTCGCTTCACTTGGGTTTTTCTTTTACATAACAAATCTGATGCTTTTTCAACATTTCTTAAGTTCAAAACTCAAGTTGAATTAGAATTTGGTCTCCCTATTAAATGTATTCAGTCTGATTGGGGAGGGGAGTATAGATCTTTTTCAAAGTATCTAGCTCAACATGGCATTGGTCATCGTCTTGCTTGCCCAACTACACATCAGCAGAATGGTGTTGCTGAAAGAAAGCATAGGCACATTATAGAGTTTGCTCTTACCACGCTTGCTCATGCTTCACTTCCAGTTCCAATGAAGTTCTGGGATGATGCAGTTCGGACATCTGTTTTTCTTCTTAATAGAGTTCCCTCGGTTGCCCTTAAGGGTCTTTCACCATATGAAATTCTCTACCACAAAGTTCCTGATTATAGTACACTAAAAGTTTTTGGTTGTTCATGTTTTCCTAACACACGACCTTATAATTCTACCAAACTTCAGTTTAGATCTGTTGAATGTGTTTTTCTTGGTTATAGTCTTCAGGATAAAGGCTACAAATGTTTGTCATCTACTGGTCGGTTGTATATCTCTCGAGATGTTCTGTTCAATGAAACTTCTTTTCCTTATACAAAATGGCATACTCTCTCTTCTCCCTCACTTCCTATTGTTCATGATACTTCTCCTGCTGTTATTCCTATTCCTATTAACTTTACTGACACTAGGCCATCCATTTCTGGTAATACTCCTTCCTCTAGCTCAGTGGTCCCGTCTTTTCATCGTGCTCCTAGTCCTATTTCTATTACTAGTCATGTTCATGCTACTAGTCCTATTCCTATGACCAATTTTAGTGATAGTCCTGTTACTAGTGTTGTTCCTCTGACTGCTGATAGTGAGGCTCCTCTGCCTATTTCTAGTGTTGCTCCTGGTCATCCTATGGTCACTCGGTCCAAGGCTGGTATTTACAAGCCCAAGGTCTATATAGCTTCAACTACACCTTCTAGTCTGCAGGAGGCTTTGGAGACACCTCATTGGCTCTCTGCAATGCAGGATGAATATATGGCTTTACTGAGAAATCATACATGGTCACTGGTGGATCTTCCTCAGGATCGTTCTATAGTTGGTTGTCGTTGGCTATTCAAAGTTAAACAAAATTCTGATGGCACAGTGCACAGATACAAAGCCCGTTTAGTGGCTAGAGGGTTTCAACAAGTTGCTGGCTTTGATTATGCAGAGACTTTTAGTCCGGTTGTTAAGCCTACTACAATCCGATTTTTACTCACAGTGGCAGTCACATATGGATGGTCTGTATTTCAGCTAGATGTCAACAATGCTTTCTTGAATGGAAATCTCTCAGAAGAAGTCTACATGATGCAACCTCCTGGTTTTATTGATGCTTCACGACCCAAGGCTGTTTGCAAGCTTCGTAAGGCTTTATATGGTCTAAAGCAGGCTCCTCGGGCTTGGTTTGATAAACTCAGACATACACTTCTTCTGCTTGGTTTTGTTTCCACCAAGTCTGATTCTTCTCTTTTTATTCGACATTCTCCATCTCCTATTTTTCTTCTAGTATATGTCGATGACATTCTCATCACTGGTGCTGATTCCCAGGCTGTTTCTCAGATCATTAATCAGCTCAATGCTAGATTCTCTTTGAAGGATTTGGGTTATGTTCATTTCTTTCTTGGGATTCAAGTTCAGCATACTGCAACTGGCTTGTTTCTATCTCAGTCCAAATACATCTCTGATCTCTTGTGTCGTGCTAAGATGCAGTATGCTAATGGCTTATCCACTCCTATGAGTGGGAGTGAAAAATTGTTTGCTACGGGTAGTGATCCAGTCCAAGATGTTCAATTGTATCATAGCATTGTTGGTGCATTGCAGTATGTTACAATCACTCGGCCTGAAATAGCATATTCTGTGAATCGTGTTTGTCAATTCCTGCAGAATCCACTTGAATCACATTGGCGAGTGGTAAAAAGAATCCTACGGTATCTCAAGGCTACACCCACTTTTGGACTTCACATTGTTCCTACTCCTTTTCAGCTAACTGGTTATTGCGATGCTGATTTGGCTTCTGACCCTAATGATAGAAGGTCTACATCTGGCTATTGTGTTTATTTAGGTGCTAACCTTGTTTCTTGGTCGTCTAAGAAGCAGAGTATTGTCTCCAGAAGTAGTACTGAAGCTGAGTATAGGAGTCTTGCTTCAGTTACAGCTGAGCTCACTTGGTTGCAATCCCTCTTTCATGAACTACAAATTGGTTGTTCCATTCCTACTATCTGGTATGACAACAAGAGTATTGTTCTGCTTAGTGCCAACCCTGTTCTTCATTCTAGGACCAAGCATATTGAGATTGACATTTATTTTGTGCGTGAGAAGGTGACTCGCAAGCTCATTCAGGTTCATCATATTTCAGCCTCTAGTCAAGTTGTTGATGTTTTCACTAAGGCTCTTGGTAAATCCAGGTTCCTATTGCTACGTAACAAACTCAGTGTAGTTGATGTCTCTACCCTTCGTTTGAGGGGGGATGTTAAGGATAATTAGTCATTAGCAAAGCAATGGCTAATAGATAGGTTGTTAGATAGTATGGTCAGAGATGGTTAGTCATGTTGTTAGACAGTTGGTTAGTCAGGTTGTTATTGTTAGAGCATTTGTTTTGACAGCTAAACATCATTTGAGTTGTCTATATAAGCATTACAGATTGTACATCTTTTGTATCATGAAATGAAATAGATCTTTACATAAACTTACTTCAGATTCTAACATTTGCCAACCCTCACCGCCACCTCCTCCTCTTGATCACACCCATATGAAGACCGACAATTACAGAAATAGGTCGATCAATTTGCCAGCCATCGCAGCTCCCATCCACTTGCTCCCTCACACGAGCATTGTTTGTTACATTGAACATTTGGTTTTGGAATAGATCAGCTTCTTCAACGTGGAGAAGAAGAGTGTGTTTGAGTTACTTACATACCACCACTCTGTCCATACCACCACATTTATTTGAACCTTTTTTAATAAGGAGATAGCTATTTGTCCTCATCAAAGCTTGTTTGTAGCTACAACTTCTTATCACTTTGATTCTCAGGTTATTTACCACCATTTGGATCCGTTTTGAGACAGTTTTGATGCTCATTTTCAAAAATTTGAGTACACAACTGCAATTTTGAAATGGATATCCTTCGAGTCAGAAACTTCTCTACGGCTCTGTATTTGGTGGGGCTCCCTTTGGCTTCACGTGATTAGGTTCAGAGTAACTACAAAAGAAAGGTTAGAAGTCGACTTCTACTTGGACACTTCACATTTTGTTGCATTTTGTGCTCATCAGACATTTTCGATTTTAAGCTCGAGGACGAGCGTCTTCAATCTAGGGTGGTTGATGTAATTAGGATATTTAATACTATTAACAATAGTAGCATTTTTAGGCAGTATTAGGAATTCTAGTATTATTGTAATAGGGTTTTCGATTAGGGTACTAATATTTGTATCCTATTAGGTTTAGGGTTTGCTTGTTATAAATAGGAGCGCATGTAGTTCATTGTTAATCAAATATTTTATTTCGTAATCATTTTATTTTTATCGTGGTTATTTCGAATTATTTTGTTTATTTCAATTATTTGTTCAGTTTATTTCGATTATCATTCTTTTATTCTATCAAGTTCACATGACCATGGAAAATCCATTATCAATAGTCATTAAGATGTTGAAAACTAATCTCGAAAAATATCTTCGGGGTTGAGATAAAAGCATTCTCCATTTATCTTCCTCCCCAATCAAACAACCCTTTTTCTGTCTCTCTCACGCCTCCTCTTCCCCTTTTCTCACAATTGTCCAAATCTTTGCATCAACAGAGACAAATATGTAGAGACTCATTGGAAATTTTGAGAATCAATCTGTTGGAGTAATGGAGACTGAGCTTACTCACTGAACATGGCATGTTAAGTGAGAAATAGGAGCGAAATACCTCCTTCATCATCCTCCACCACCACCACACTGTATCATCTTCTCTGCTGTAGTTGCAAGAACCCCATTTATTCTCTCCGCAGCTTTGTTCCTTTACTCCTTGAATCGGCTTCATTATACAACAAAAATGAATCAAGATGACTTTTCTTATTCATGTTTGAAGAACCCAATTCAAGTTTTTCTATTGTTTCTTCCCAAACCAAAATAAACAACTTTTAGACATTTTCTGGGGTTTAATCGAAGGGGCGGTTAACAGAAAACGAGAAGATATCATGTTTCAATTTGAGGATGTTGATTGTTTCCTCCATGGAAGAAAATCTGCAACATGGAAAGAGGAGAAAGATCAAACAGCCAGTCAGACCAACAATAAACCAACATCGATTGCAAAGTTCTTGCGGAAGATTCTAATGACAACCTTCTAGACTCCCTATCAAGTCCATCACCTTCGGCAGGTGTATCAAAACCATGGCAAAACACTGCCACCCACCCTGATCTATAAAAAAAAATGCACCTCTCTCGAACCCCGATGATTTCTATTATCTGATACAATAGTCTTCTCATAAATTCTTTACCATCAATCATAACTTCTCCGAAGTCCTCCATTCCCCTTAGCCAATGGAGGTCGTTTCATAATGGATGTTGTTGCCGGTTTTGCAAAAAGTGGATGATTGATGGAGTATGAGGACGAATAACAACAAAATTAGAGAAATGGAGGAGAAGATGGTGAGAAGTGGGATAAAAATGCATTGTGAGACACAAAAGCAGTTGTCGTTGTGAATACTCAAATCAAAGATAAGGACGAGGAGGTGTGGATTAGAGAAAAAGATGAAGTGAAGATTTTTATTTTTTTTTATTTTTTTTTTTTGCAAAGCAAAGTTGGGGTTGAAGGAGCCCCTCTGTTATATTATAAAAAAACTATGGGAACAAGCTCCCAAGAGCTTACCCTCAGACAACATTCAGAGACAACATTAACTGACACTTATCTTCTTACACACATGAGTTGTAGTTAATGCGTTGAGGCGAAGGCGAGGCGGACGAGCCTAAAACCCCTGAGGCGCCTCAGTGAAGTGAGGCGGTCTTAATATTTTTTTAAGATTTTTTATAATAAATTAAAACATATCGGCATAGTAGTATACATCATCATTTGATAAATATCATAAGCAAATATGTACAAAAAATGACACAACTACCTAGAATCGAAATGGAAATATAATAAAGCTATATAGCATAGAAAAAATATACACTACATAAGTATCAAGTAACTTGCAAACATCCATTAAATTATTAAAAATCAATAATCTTGAAAGAATAGAAACTTGAGAATATTGAGCATTTCTTAGAAGAAATTGTTGGAATGGTTGGTAAAAATCCACAATTATGATCACTGTTGGTATTCCTAAAGCATAAAAATCATTGAACTGTGCTATGAAAAATCAAGATTGATCACAGACTGATCAAAGCATGATATGTTTCTCCCAAAAAAAAATGTGTGACAAATTTATCAAAACTTAAATTTGTTTTATCTTGTTTCTATCAAATATTACTAAAATATTACACCAGGAAACATAAAACCCTATTATAAAGGGGGTTGCAACCTGTTTTTGCTACAATTGGGCTGCAAATGGGTTGTAAATGGGCTGCAATTGGGTTGGCAGCAACCATTTTTGGACTGATGCGGTTGAGGCAGTGAAGCGGGGTGAGGCGGACGCCTCATTTCACCGCACCGCATTGTCTACTTTGAAGCGAAATTATGTAAAAACGCATTGACTACACTGATGAGTTCAACTCTATCTTGTTGCACCAAGGTGTGGAAGTCACGCCCAAGAGGAGGGGTATTTAGTCCCTATGGGTCCTTCTAGGGAAACTACATTGTCAACCACTCTATTACACCCTTTATAGATGTGGTTAACCTCATAGATGTTCAGACTCTACCAATAGCTCAGTTCTCCAAGGAGCTAGTTCTTGCCTCTTCTAAATGTTGATTGCTTGTTTGTTATCCAAGACTTCATGAAGATGCTTGATACGTAGATCACCACACAGTTGAAGACCTTGGAGGGACAAAAACTCAATGTAAAGCTAACCCTATTTGATCCTTGATCACGACTCCTATTTGTTGGGGGCGTAGCTAGGTTTGAGTGTGCAAGCTAGTCTCACAAGGGCTAGGGAATGACATCAGGTTAAGCTAATAAGCATTGGACTAGTCCCTCACTAGCAACGAGGCCATTTGGATAAACCCGGGACCTAGGACGAGGGCCAGACTAGTACTACGGGTGTTTAAATTGAAGACAATATTGTTGTTATGTATAGTGGCCTTGTGCCAACAAGTAATAGTAAGAAGGCCTTTTCGACAAAACCCTACACTCGAGGGTTGACGAAGGAGCCAGTGCTACGGGTGTTTAAGTTGTAGATAATATTGTTTCTATATATAGTAGACCCAGCGCACGTGCATGGCGCGTCGATAAATGGTATAAAGTCGATGGTTCAGTTGGACTTGCCAAGGTTGAGGTGGAAGCGGCACATCTTTAAAGGGGAATAGGTGCAGGGGAACGAGCCAGGTGGAACATCGTAGGTATGCGATCCTTCAGGTAAATGATCCATAGCCTATCCTTTCTGAGGTGGTTTCCTACAAGTTTGAACGAGGTGGAGTTATTGTGGTTTTTCGACTAGTGGAGCCAACAACGCCAGGAATAGCGAGCCCTGCTCTTAGGATCGTGATTACACAAGGCACTCGAGGAAGTGTACTTCAAGATGTTGATGACACGGGGGGTTGTGTAGGGTGTGTGACAATTCGCACAAAATGTAGAGATTGTTGGGTTATTGGTGTTAACTTGACTAGTCCCACATCTCAGGAGGTAGAGTTTTTATGAAGGAATATAAAGAGGTGGTCCACTCCCTAATGTCAACAAGGCCTTTTGAGTTAACACCACACACACGAGACCACACAGTGTTCAAGTTGGAGCAACATTGTTACTTGGTATGTGGTAGGACATTTCTAGGGGCAGAAAATCTCGTGTGCACGCTGCGTTGCAGTTCCGGGGGGTTTCACATCCTATACCCCCAGTCCAAATACTTCACCATCTCTTCCCTTGCTGAACAATTTTGTTAGAAAGTTTGACAACTCCATCTGGAGGATATTCCCACCAACAAAGATTTATACGTCTACATGCAAACCTTGGTTGGACATTCCACCTACACATATCCTTTTATTAGTAACATTCTCTTAGACAGTTTTCACTTTGACATAAACTAGATTGAGCTGATCTGTTACTTTCTAATTGAATCTCCAATCATTTCTCTTTCCATGTATGGTAGAGAGTACATTTCAAGGTTATCCTGAAGACAAAGTTCTTCAAGCTGCCACCCCTCGCTTCCTTGTAACACCATGTCCATTCTACTTGGGAGTTGTTAATGCCCCCCAACCACACATCCCCCAATACTTTGAAGGACCTTGGTCCATACCCATGCTGAATATTGGTATTTGAAGTAAATGTGTTGGGAGTTTTCCTGACCAATATTATATAGGCAGCAAAGATAAGTGGATAAAACAACTTGTTAGCATAAATTGTGGTGTGTTAGAACTTAGAAGAGCATTTCTGAATACTTTCCTTACGTGCAAGTTATGTTTAGGGATACCATCCCATACAATTTTCCTTCAAGCATGCTAGCACTTTGCTTCCAACAAATCATAGTAGACTTGCTTGATAGTGAAATCTTCATTTGAAGACTTAGCCACACTACTCTACTGGCTTCGGATAGGTCACCCTTCAGCTGCTATGATGTCATTGCACACTATTCTCATATGCTGATCAGCAGTTCTTTGAACATGAAACCCCTTGGTCTCCTTAATTTCTTCACAATAGCATTAATTGGTAAGCCACAATAGCATTAACTGGTACGCCAGAAGCTCGTAACTGGTTGTGTTAACCTGTTTTGGAGAACACCCCTATTGCATCATGGATCATGTCAGAATAGAGCATTTTGACCATCACCAATAATGTATCTAACTCTTGTGATGTATTGATCTCTTCTTTTTCAGAATACCTTTCCATATCCAAGATGAGTTTTGGCATGTTTCCACATCCACTAAACCCCTAAAGTATCCTTCTTTGTTACTAGATTGAAGAGATGGTGATACACAAACGCAATGTTCCAAACCTTAAGATTTATCATGCCTAGACCCCCCTTGAGCTTTGGGGTAAGCTAATCTATTCCACTTGAACCATCGTCGTCTCCATTTCTTGACCTTTCCCGAGAAATTTATTGCATATTCTTTGGATGCTACTAGTAACACAAGTTAGGAGGGCAAATATCCTACTCCAATAAACTTGAATTCCAAACAAAACTGTGTTAACAACGACCAGTCTTCCTGCTTGTGATTATGCTCGACTCTTCAAATCTCTTAGTCTTGATGTAATTTTTTTCAACTATAGGGAGGCAATCTGCAGTCTTAGGTCTTGTGGTGATGATGGGAACTCCAAGACATTGCATATTTGGGTTGGCATTAGACAAACCTGCAATCTCAGCATACTTAGGTAATAGGGCCATGCTATTATGATTTGACTATTGTTGGGGCTGCTTTTAGACCTGTGAGAGAATGGAAAGCACTTAATACTTGTCTGATTGTCTCCATATTTTGATTGGTGGGCTTAGTGAATATCATGGTCATGCACTTACAAGGACACGGACACGACACGGCGATTCGGCAATTTCCAAAAAATTAGGAGCGACACGTCAAATCTTACTATTTTTTTATTACTGATATGAACATAAATAATAATAATAATAAATTCATTGCTTCAAGCACACAATCTACTAGTTATTACTGAAGCGAGACTATGCTAATTGTTAACCATATCAATTAAGGAAAAAAAATACAATGAAAATGTTTGAACCTAGTAGGAAAACAACCATAATATCACTACTGTCACTGTGAAATAATAACTAGCAAAGCAAATTTGTGAGATAATATCACTTATCTGTCACTGTGGAATAATAACTAGCAAGATAATATCACTTATCTGGTATCTCATTTTTTTTCTTACCTCTGATATATCGGTCCTCTGCTCTCTTTTCATACAAACAAAAACATGATGAAGATGTGTATGGAGAAGTGAGACCGGAGAGTTTACCAGATCTTGATATTGACATCAACAAAACCCAACAAATCGGACTTCCAGCAAGCAAATCGGTCGAAATAGGTTAGTATGTTTTTCTCCTTCTCCTTTTTTTTTCTTATTATCTTCTTTCTTCTTATTTTTTCTTCTTCAATTCTTTTTTTTTTCTTTTGTGCGATCGACTGAAGTTCCTTCTCGATCTCTCTCGTTTCTCTCTCAATCTCTCTTTCTTTCGAACTCGTCCCTCGTCTTATTTCTCTGTCTCTCTCAAAATTCTCTCCCTTCAGTCATCTCTCGATCTCCCTCTATGTACGGTCAACTCCCTCGATTTCCCTCTCTTAGGAAGAAGATCCTAAATTGGGATGATATTCACACACAACTAGGATGATATTTGCACCCAAGAAAAAAAAGAGTGTGTCCGGACCATGTCGGGCGCGTGTCCGACCAAATCAACGTGTCAGAGCTGTTAACCACATATTGCATTCTGTGTTTGACACTTATTCACAGTTGAGGAAGTCCCTGCCAATGATCCCCTAGCAATACTTGAAAAATTAGGCATTATATCTATCTGGACCCGGGCCTTTTCCATCCTTCATGCTAAATAAAGTGGCTTTTATCTCTTCCTTGGCAAACTTAGCTCTCAACTTTGATCAATCTAGCAAAGAGGTGGATGTTCCTTTGAGGAGGTAGATGCTATGAGTCACGATATTTAGTTTGACCCGTATTAAGAGTTATTTACTAAGAGAGCTAACGAGAAGTTGTGCATCCAGCAGTTCTTGTGCAGCTTGTTAATATTTGGGCGACCATGTTCCATATGTAGGCCCATTCCATGTTCGAAAGATATCTGACATATTCTAAGAGTTGGTACTGATGTACGTCTTGCAGCGGAGGCAAGTATGCAACGTGGAAAATTCCGTAGACGTCTCCTTTGAGTGCACATCGCCTTGCTTTCAATGATTGATTGCTTATATTTACCTGATTACATCTTCAAGTTCACGCTCGAGGGCGAGCTTCTCCAACTAGAAGAAGATGTTGGAAAATAGGATTTTATTTGCTTAATTATTTAGTTCTATTAGACCTCTATTTTCGAGTCTAGGTTTTAGTTGTTGGATTAGCAAGTGAAAAGAAGTTATAAATAAGGCTCTAGTCCCTCTATCGTAATTGCACTTGATATGATGGATCTATTTGGTAGGATGGAAAATAGACATGAGAAATGAAACCGTTTTCGTGGATTCTATTTCCAAGGGAAGCAAGGATTTGGATTTCCATTAGAAATGGGAAAACTAGTCACATGCATAATTCTTTTCCTGTCGTTAAATACACCACCAAATAGCGGAAAACCACTTAACATTGGAATTGGAATTCATTTCCCATGGAAAATGGCCAACCAAACAAATCCATTGATGAAGAAAAGTTCAAAATAGTATTTTAGTTTATCTTTATTTTCCCTTTCACTTTTCATGTTGATTTATCGCTAGATTTTTTTTTAATTCAATCTTTTATTATTTAGTTAACTTCATTGTTCCTTGGAAATCATTTCCAGTACTTGGACCCAAGGCACTTAAACCCATCGTTAACTCAACCTAAGGAATAAAAGATCTGAAGAATAAAAACCCAAAGAGAAATCTCTTAATACTCAAAGTAGTAAAATTGGATGAAAGGCCGAAAAGTACTCTCATTTCTCTTCTATTGCCAATTATAGGCAACTAACATGCTTTGCCCCAGATCACACTCGTCTGTTTTTATAGCTACAAATATAGTCATATCCTTACTTTACTTTCTCATTTCTTGGCTTGTCCACTTTCCTTTTCCTTTGTAGGTGTTTGGTACTGAGCTTTGCAAAACAAATCCACAGACTCTTCGGCATTCCTCGTTACTTGTTAACTTATTTTAAGAATGGGCCAGAGTCTATTAGAGTTCAAGGACTAGATTTTAGGTAACCAGAGGCATAGACCTTTTGAGAGTGAGAACCTATGGCTGGACTAGGTTGCATTTCCAAATCGCCACATTTCCCTAATGATTATTTCATCTAACTTCTCCAACTAGACCTTCAGAAAGTCAATCTGTGGCTGGACTGAATCACCAGCTGCATTTCTAAATCGGTCAAATTTGCTAATGATTATCTCATCCAACTAGACGCTTTTGAAGTGACAATCTGTTAAGCACAAACCCTTTCAAGATGAGTACGCATCACAGATCACCTTTATTTGTTTCCCTTTGGTATGGCTACCAAGGGAAACAAGCCGTATTATTTCACTGTAGAACAAGAACCTACAATTCACTCATGCCATCTACTATATTGTTGAAACAAATACTACAATCTTTCGAGGAAAACACTTAACAAGCTCTGAAAATACAATACAAAACTAAGGCTATATTTCATTATTTATAGATTTTATTTATCCTAAAAGACCAAGGAAACCTTATCGAAATAGGAAACTAGTCCTATTTCTAGAAAGAGCAAAGCTTAAAATAGTTCCAGAAATGTCGTGCCTTTAGATCATGTTGAACTATGAGGGTCTAGGTTAAAGTCCACCTATGTGGGTGAAATCGGCGTAGTACCAATATTGTCCCCAACTTAGCCACCCAAACAGTGTGGAGTTTTGTCCGACAAGGCTTGTGTACAACTATGGAGTGGACTAACCCATATAGGCCACTATCCAATTCCTCCCACACATTGCTATGGGACTAAATAATCCACCACCACCATGTGTATAGGGTCACCTTGAATGGCTTGCTTAAACGTGTGGGATGGACCATGCCCGGCCTTCATCCTCCACGGGACTAAGGTATCTCACATGAAACCAATCATCATCATCATCACCAAAGCCCATTCCCGATATTTTCGGGTCGGCTACATAGATTTTGGTTCTCCAAGTAATGCGGTCTTCCCACATATCTTCACCTAATCCAAGCTCAAGGATGTCTTCATTCACCGCCTTCATCCAAATTTTCAACGGTCGTCCCCTCCGTCTACTAAAAAAAATCTCTTCCCTACTAATAAAAAAATTGCCTCTATTTTCCAAATAACTATTTGGTAGATCTTGTGAATTTTCAAACCTGTATGCAATCCATTTTATTTTTTTATCAACAAACAAAAGGAAATGTAAGGAAAACTAACAAACAGTATACATCAATTATTTGTATTGATCACAATATTTCTCCAATCAAACATGCATGAGTGGTGTGACTCTTTAAATACGATCCCAAGCGCATTCACAAACCCGCAAGGTGATTTTATTTTTAGGATAGGTAGATGCGCAAGTATTTCCTTGTTAGTTTAATTATTTATTATTGTTATTTGCATGTAATTGCTGCTCTATATAAAGGACATGGACTATATTACTAAAATTCAAACAAAAAATAAAGTTTCTTTTCATTTCTCTCTTATATGTTTAAAAGGGAACTGTGACATAAATGATTAGACTTGCATAATAATTTTTTGTTGTGATTTTTGTTGAATATTCAGGGGTATAATGTTTGAAAAGAAATTTGTCATCTGATTCATCAAAAACTTGATGCTTGGTTTTCATATGACAAACACAGTCCACTTTATCTAACCCATACCAAACCCATTTATTACTCCAATTTCCTATGTCTCTTCTCTGAAAATCTATTTGTGTCTTCTCTCAATCTTTAAGCTTTCTCGGATCGCCCATTTTGTCATTCATCCCCAACAAAACTCTAAGCTTTCTCGGATCACCCATTTTGTCATTCATCCCCAACAAAGAGGTAAATTGAGGTATTCATCTAGATCTTGGACAGATTACCTCATTTCTTCATCATATCATCAGAACAAGAATCATCCAATTGGTAAGCCGAAGAGATTCTTCAAGACTCTATTTAGCTAGATTAAGGTCGACTTCCATGTTTGATTACCCCTATCTACCATGGAATTGAGATCGACTTCCCTAATCACTCATACATATAAAAGATTTCTCTCATGGAATTGACATCCAATGACATGTGGTCATATTCCTTCCCCCAACCATGACCTACCTAATATAGGAGTATCTTATTTTAGAAGCTTATTGATATTTTGATTTGTAACTCAAGGATGGATGCTGTGCAATTAAATCGTTAATCGGATGAAATTAATCGAGATTAATCAGGACTAATCGGAATTAATTGGCATTTATTGTATAAATATATTTTCTCTATCCTTCTAATATGATTACTACAAGGGGAAATTTTGAAAATTAATGAATACTAAAGTAGTAAATGTCACATGCAAAAATAACAATGTTAGACAAAGATGCGGCTTTCCTTATTCTTTAGTTTTTGGACCTTTTGGTTGATATTTTTCTTTAGTCGTTTTTCTCTTCTCTTAGATTTTTTATTTATTTATTGTCTTTGATTTTTCTCAATGTAGCTTCTTCAAATACTCTTCGTATTGCACTATGGTAGAGTATTGATGAGGTTAGGGAAATTTTAAAAAAATATATCATTAGTATTTCTCGTTTATTTATAACAAATTTCAGGAACCGATTAATCGGTGAGTTTAGAAAGCGATTAATCAGTAACTCAGCGAAAATTTGCCAATTCTCAACGATTAATCGGTTAGAGAATATTCAAGCGATTAATTCAAAATCTGTAACGCTCTACTAGCGAGAAGAGATTAACCGGTGATTAATCACGGATTAAATAATATAGGATAGATGCGAAGATCAAGGGCAGTACCCTTGGCAAGAGTCAAGCTCTCGTTGAGCTAGCGGGTCCCAAAGGCAGTGCCTCGGAAACGTTTACAGTTTTTAAAAATTTTCAAAGCTTTATTCCTTTTAGAAATAGGAATAGTTTCCTATCTAGTCAGGTTTCTTGATCAATTAGGACAATACAAATCCCTATACATATAGTTTATGTTATATAGTAGATTTCGAGCTAGTTAAGCATTTTCATTCAAGTGACTGTTCTTAAGAAGTTGTAATCCTTGTTTAAATAATATAGTAAAAAGTTGAAATTTTTCCATATTTTCTTTTTCTTCTTTATTGTGTCCCATAATCTTTGTGTTGCATCTCTCATGATATTGCCAGACTAGGCAAAGATGTTATTTCCCTTTGTGTAAAGAATTAAAGGATACAGTAGTGTGACGAAAGTCTTCTAAATCTTGATATTATGGTGTAAACATCGTGATAAATGATTTGAACATTAGCATTATCTACATTATGCCACATCCTGCACATAAAAGCCTATCAATCAGGGTAGGTTCCCTTCAAAGCCTGCTTACTTTGCGGAAAATAATAATAAATGTTAAGAGATTAAGAGAATACACTAATTCGATCTATTCATTGAAAGTAATACATGTATTTATATACAACCTATTGTATCTATACTAGGAAACTATATCAATTAGAATCTCTAATTGACAGCCTAATTGCCAGCTATATACACACTGTAAAACTCCCCCTCAAGCTGGAGCATAAATGTTAATCATGCCCAGCTTGTTACAAAGATAGTCAACCCGAACCCTATTTAAAGCTTTCGTGAAGATGTCCCCTAGTTGTTCTCCAGTTTTCACATATCCTGTAGAAATCGAGCCTTGTTGAATTTTCTCACGAATAAAATGACAATCAATTTCAATGTGCTTAGTCCGTTCATGAAACACAGGATTAGATGCAATATGAAGAGCAGCTTGGTTATCACACCACAATTTCGCTGGTACTGTAGTTTTAAGTCCTACTTCAGTCAAGAGCTGATATATCCACATTATCTCACATACAGACTGTGCCATAGCTCTATATTCAGACTCTGCACTGGATCGTGACACAACGCTTTGCTTCTTACTCTTCCATGAGACCAAATTCCCTCCAACAAAGATACAATAACCTTAAGTGGATCTTCTATCCATTTTGGAACCTGCCCAATCTGCATCTGAAAAACATTCAATATGAGTGTGCCCATGATTTTTGTACACGATACCTCGTCTTGGTGCTCCTTTCAAGTAACACAAAATTTGCTTTAACGCTGCCCAATGATGAATTGTTGGGGATGACATAAACTGACTGACAACACTGACTGAGTATGCAATATCTGGACGAGTCACGGTAAGGTAATTCAACTTCCCAACCAACCTTCGATATCTTCCAAGATCTTCAAATGGTTCCCCTTCTTCTGTAAGGTGTACATTTGGAGTCATTGGAGCACTACAAGGTTTTGCTCCCAATTTACCTGTCTCAGTTAATAAGTCAAGGACATATTTTCTCTGAGATAGAAATATACCTTGTATATTCCGAGTGACTTCAACTCCCAATAAATACTTCAACACCCCCAAATCCTTAGTGTGAAACTGAGTATGAATGAAAGATTTAAGGGATGAGATTCCTCTAGTATCATTTCTAGTAATTACAATGTCATCCACATACACAACTAATAGAATGATACCAACTGCGGATCGTTTGTAGAAGACAGAGTAGTCAGACTTGCATTTCTTCATACCAAATTTCTCAACAGCCTGACTAAATTTTCCAAACCAAGCACGAGGACTCTGTTTCAAACCATATAAAGATTTTTGAAGACGACAAACTCGCCCTGACTCCCCCTGAGCAACAAAACCAGGAGGTTGCTCCATATACACCTCCTCCTGAAGATTGCCATGAAGAAAAGCATTCTTGATATCAAGCTGATGTAAAGGCCAATGATGGGAAGCCGCCATGGAAATAAATAACCGAACAGAGGTCAACTTTGCAACAGGAGAGAAAGTGTCAGAGTAATCCACCCCATAGGCTTGAGCATAGCCCTTTGCGACAAGACGGGCTTTCAATCGGGCAACTGACCCATCCGGATTGACCTTAATAGCGAATACCCATTAGCAACCTATAGCCCTTTTGTCTGAAGGTAAATCGACCAAGTCCCAAGTACCATTGTCATCTAAAGCATTCATCTCCTCTATCATTGCATTATGCCAACCAGGATGAGATATGGCTTCACGAACAGTTTTAGGAAGAGAGATAGAATCAAGGGAAGCAATAAAAGAACTAGAGGAAGACGACAAGTTATTATAAGAAACAAAGGAAGAAATAGGATAAGCACACTGGCGTTTACCTTTGCGTAATGCAATAGGAAGATCATCGCTCGGGACGGGATCTGATGACGAAGGAGCAGGTGCAGGACATGAATCAATAGGTGGACGCCTGGAGTAAACCTGAATAATAGGAAGCTTGAAAGGAGCTGGTTCCGAGACAGGTGCTGGTGCCGAAACAGGTGCCGAGACAGGTGCTGGTGCCGAGACGGGTGCAGAGGACGTGATGGAATAGACTAACAAATCATCATCCTCCCCCTGGCGAGTGGGAACGGATGAAGACGGAAAATAAGGCGCGTCTTCCAGGAAGGTAACATCAATTGAGACGAGATATTTGTTAAGATTGGGACAATAACACCTATAACCCTTCTGAATACGAGAATAACCGAGGAAGACACATTTCAAAGACTTGGGATCTAATTTAGTGACATGCGGACGAACATCCCGAACAAAACAAGTGCTACCAAATATTTTCGGGTCAACAGAAAACAATGGCTTATTGGGAAAAAGGATTTTGTAAAGTATCTCACCATGAAGAACAGAGGATGGTATGCAATTAATGAGAAAACATGTTGTAGACACTGCATCGGCCCAAAAAGGTTTAGGAACATTCATTTGAAATAAGAGAGCTCGTGCCGTTTCAAGAAGATGTCTGTTTTTACGTTCTGCCACACCATTTTGGGATGGGGTATCAACACACGAAGTTTCATGAAGTATGTCATTCTGAGTCATATAAAACTGAATAAAGCTTGAGTATATTCTCTGGCGTTATTACTTCTCAAAGTACGAATTGAAACATTAAATTGAGTTTTAATTTCAGCACAAAATGCACAAAACAGATAAAACAACTCAGAACAACGTTTCATTAAATATAACCAACTTACACGAGAATAATCATCCACAAATGTAACAAAATACCTAAATCCAGGTTTAGACAAAATAGGACAAGGACCCCAAACATCAGAATGAACTAATTCAAATGGAACACTAGCACGTTTATTGACTCTAGGACTCGAACTAAGGCGATGATGTTTTGCAAACTGACATGACTCACAATTTAAGGAAGACACCTTATTATATTGAGGACAAAGCTTTTTGAGTAGAGGGAGAGACGGATGACCCAACCTGCAATGAGCCTCGAAAAGAGACTTGACACTGGAGCAAGCAATAGAACTCGGGACCGATGTATCAAGAATGTAGAGGCCTCCAGACTCATGTCCTTTACCAATAATCTTCTTCGTCATAAGATCCTGAAATAAACAATGATCAGGATAAAATGAGACACAACATTTAAGTTTACAAGTAAGCTGGCTTACAGAGAGCAAATTAAAGGATAAATTAGGTAAATGTAAGACAGATGACAGAGATAGCGGGGGGGGTAGGGTTGATGGTGCCAGACCCGCGAACATAAGACGGTGACCCATCAGCTAAAGTGGGTAGAAGTAGAAGCATAGGATTGAAAAGAAGAAAATAGACTAGAATTACCTGTCATATGATCTGTGGCACCAGAATCAATGACCCACTTGGAGGATGATGAAAGAAGACATACATCGGGTTTACCTGAATCAGCAATAGCGGTGACAGAAGGAGATGAAGACTTTAGTGATTCCTGATACTTTGAGAACTTGGCAAATTCATCAGCAGAGATAAGGACCGATTTGTCAGAGGCATCAGTAGTGACCGCAACATGAGCTGAGTGTTTTTGTCGGTTTTTAAACTGTAGCTTTCTACAGTCAAACTTGGTATGGCCCGGCTTACGACAATAGTTGCAAATAATACTTTCAGAATCCGGCGTGCGAGTTTCAAACCCTTGTGAGCTGCCTCCTTTGTGTCCACTGTGATTAAACGGTCTCCCAGGTGCAGAGCTGTTATTTCGACTTACCAAAGCACCACTAAGCGGAACAGGTGGAGTAATCTCGGTGCGGAGAACACGACTAAAGACATCGTGTAAAGAGGAGATATCAGACCCAGAAAGAACTTGTGCCTTAGCAGAATCAAATTCAGGAGAGAGCCCTGCTAGAAAACTCATGATAGCCATTTGCTCCCGTTGGCGTTGTTGAACCTTCACATCAGGGCTAAATGGCAGCAACATATTAAGCTCCTCATACGTTTTCTTAAACGCCATAAAGTAGTTGATAAGGGACTAATCTTGTTTTTTCCACACGGTAGAATGCTCGGCAAACCTCATACATGCGAGAGAGATTCCCTTTCCCAGAGTACAAAAAGTCCAAATAATCCATTAGTTCTTTAACAAATTCACAGTGATTGATCAAGCCAATTACCCCACTATCAATAGAATTTTGAATCTGAAGGAACAAACGAGCATCTTCCCTGAGCCAGATCTACCGCGAATCCTCAGGAAGATCATTAGTCAAATGGTCATCTTTGTCAATACTTCGTAAATAAAGCCGAACAGTCTTACTCCAGTCCAGATAATTCGAACCATTTAGCTTATGATCCGTGATTTTAGACATCACAGGAACTACATCAGATACAACCACTGACTTTGTCTCAGCCATAACAGGTCAAATAGGTCAGAACTCGGAATTAAAAAAAACTTCACTGAGAGAACTCAGAAATCGTGCAAAATCTCCCCCAAATCAAGGGAAATCAGAGAGGAATCCACTGAGATGTCTGGGTTTCGATCACACAAGACGCAAGGAAGCTTGAAAAGCCAGAAAAGCAGAGGGTCGATCGACCTGGTGAGGGTCGATCGACCTGGTGAGGGTCGAACGGCGGCTGAAAGGATCGATCGACTTCGATCGGTGGTCGGACGGCTTCGAATGGCGCCTGGGAAGAACGATCGACGCCTGTGAGGGTCAATCGGTTGCTGGGAAGGTCGGACGGCTTCGAACGGCGCCTGGGAAGAACCATCGACGCCTGTGAGGGTCGATCGGTTGCTGGGAAGGTCGGACGGCTTCGATCAGCGCCTGGGAAGAACGATCGACGCCTGTGAGGGTCGATCGGTTGCTGGGAAGGTCGGACGGCTTCGAACGGCGCCTGAGAAGATAGATCGACGCCTGTGAGGGTCGATCGGTGGCCTGGGAGTTCGAACTGTGGTAAGAACCAAACTTCAAGTTTCAAACTTCGAATATTAAACCCTAACTTCAAACTTCGAATCTCAATCTCAAACCCTAAGCTCTGATACCATGTTAAGAGATTAAGAGAATACACTAATTCGATCTATTCATTGAAAGTAATACATGTATTTATATACAACCTATTGTATTTATACTAGGAAACTATATCAATTAGAATCTCTAATTTACAGCCTAATTGCCAGCTATATACACACTGTAACAATAAATAAATAAACAAAATAGCTATAATAATACGTTATCAATCCAATTAGCAATCACATTATCAACTGATACTTCCGCCACATAATAAACTGCTTCAATGACTTTAATGATAGGCAATAAGTTTAATAAAACACAAAGCCAATTCCTTACCTCAAATGCTGCCACCTGTCCACCATTACAAGCCAAATCTTGTTCTGTTTGTGAAACTGACATAAGTTTCCGCTCTTCAACTATCTTGCTTAGTTCTGCAACCATTGTTACATGCTTTGAGACATTGCCATGCTTCTTTCGATACTCTGGATAGTTGTCAACAAATTTGGCCATATCTTCTGCAGAAGATCAAAATGTCACATTAGCCACTTGTCAAAAGTATAGTAGAAACTATACCGACAAATGCTATTTAGAAAATGATTGAAAGATGAGATTTTCATTATAAGCACCTATTGTTTGGATATTCTGGTTACTCCTAGCTATTTGCTGAAAATCATCCACCATCTTCTTGATATTCATACCAAGATCTCCAAAGTTATGATACATGTTAGCTTTGAAAAAAGCATCTTGTTCTGATGACAACACAATCTCCTATAAGCATGAGATAGAGTTAGCATCCATATTAGGAGTATTAGAAAACAAGTGACAGATGTAGAACTGAACCTGTTGATCCTTGGGAATTTTGCCAATACTTCTCAAGTCCACTTTGTTATCTTGAATACCAATTAGCTCATGGACCATTGCCTATAAAATGCAGTTTACATGAAAGCTTAAATATAATTAAAATAAACAAATAACACTTGGATGAACATGAAAACAGTTAAATCTGTGCTTAATGACAATTGACAAGGATGTGATACCTGATATGTCCATTGATTAAGCAATGGGGTTACTGGATCATCCCTCCTGTCAACTACGAGTAATAAGGGAGAAATTTCAGTACGTCTGAAATCAAAGAGAGCACTTTCCCTCTCGTACATAAGCTTCTGTTTTTTTTTTTTTTTTCAATGAGAGCAAGAAATAAGTCAGGTTTGAAGGAAAACATATCCAAAATTGTTTACAGATAAACCTAGGAGACTGTAACCACACTTGTACCACTGAGACAAAAGTAAACTAGGCAAACAACATTTATTCATAAAAAACAGACAAATCATATTTAATTATAATAATACTTCGTTTGAGATCTGAAACGTAAAGCTAAAAGCTTACCCCAGCTTCCTGTGCAATCTTTTTAGCAATATCAGAGGTCCGCTGATAGCGTATAACAGGTCGGCGCTTTAAAGCTAAGAAAACAGCTGTGATGCCATCAACACATCGATCACAAAAATTTTGCAAGCTTGAATGATCAACAACTGCTGGAAGCATGTAAATGTGATTTAACGGAAAATTCAAAGTGAAATGGTAAGGATCTATGGCACCAAAATCGGCATAGAACTCCTGCAAGAACATATCAACAATGTGCATCCACAATTAAAAGCTAAAATGGTTAAGTTTTCCAGCACTATATGTAAAAAAACAAAAGTACATGAATGATGCATTGACAAATATAGGTTTTCTTTTTCTTTTTCTTTTCCATTCTCTCCATTCTTTTTTTTTAGGTGTGCATGCAAAAGGTAAGAAGCATGTTCAACAGAATGTTACAGTTAGCTGTGATTTATTTCTATTCAACATTATCTCAAAGTTTCCTTCATGAGACTGTTTTTCTGTCATAAACATATTAGTGTATGAGACAGATGAACTCAACCCATCTTCACTCATTTTCCCCTTTTTTTTTGTTTCATTCCACTATTTCTACTTTGTACCAGAGTTTACCAAGTTACCATCCAGCTTGGCAGGACGACCAAAACCACCTCCAACAACCAATGGCGTGCCAGCTACCCTCTCATGATCTCAACTAGCATCATCTCTTACAATCTGCCCTCATGGTCTGAAACTCTCAACTATATTGGGATGGTTTTTGAACCTTCAATCATCCTCTTTTTACTCAGTTAACCGCTGAGTGGATCACTTTCAGTGCTCCTCTGCTTAATATCCAATCCCTTTGTATGGTTTTCTTTCTCACTTGCTGTCCAGTGATATGTGAGGTTGGCATTGCTTCATTTCTCGATATAGTGTTGTAGAGGTCAGTTACATTCCCCGTTTTTTGCCTTTCACCACGAATATGAGTATTCCTAAGCCTTTTGTCACTTCACCTTTACTACTACTATCTACTACTACCAAATACCAATAATGATAAGAATCCAAGCCTCCAAATCAACATGGTTAAACTTGATGGGTGTAATGATATGGGACCAAGCAGCAAAGACATGTGGTAGAGGAATACTGGGTACATCATTGGCACAGCAAGAGATTTTTTCTAGAGGAACACTGGGTACATCATTGGTACAGCAAGAGCCCAAACAGGTAAAGTCTAGGGTGCTTGATATTGGAGAGCTGGAAGGTGGGCCGGCTTTTTTTAGGCCTAAAAGCAGGAAAGGCTCTAAGGAGCCCATAGGTAAGAAACAATGTTTCAACTTTCATGAAGTTGACAAGGTCAAGATCAAGGCCCAAAAGATAATAAAACTGGGTAGGGGGCTGAACATCAAACTGGAAGGGAAGAAAGATTCTGTTGCTAGTTTGATTCAGAAGGAGTCCTTCGGGAATAAATCTCTGGTTAAAGCATTGAGACCATAATGGGCCAAGTAGTGACATCGAATCTGACCAAGCCAGTGACGTGAAAAGAGGATGTCTTCTGCTCTCTTGGAGGTTCTGGGTTTGATATTGAAGACGAGAAGAAGGCAAGCCTCAAAACTAAGCTTGAGGGATTAGATTTCGATGACTTGTAGATTGTTGCTTCAAGGGTATTTGTGGGACTGCAGCTGGTTTATGTGCCCTGTTGTTGTGTGCTGCAGGTTTTGAGTGTTGTGGTAGGTTGCTAATATTATTGCGATCAATGTTATTACTTATTAGTACCATTGGGTGTTATCTGAAGGGTCAATGTAATGTAGAAATTGTATTGGGCTGAGCCTCCTTCCATGGAGTCTTCGTGGGTTTACATTGTAATCGTTTCGGATTATTAATGCAATTTTATGGTTGAAAAAAAAAATACATAGGGACAAATCTAATATAAACAAACAGAATTTGTGAAGAACATTATATGTCTTGGCTGGTAACATTACACATCAAACATGTTCCAGTTATCACTAATGCAAAATTGCATGCTAAGATCAACAAACACAACCTGGTTATTCAATTTCTTCTAGATTGGTTTCCAAAATTTTGAGGAGACTTACTCATATGCTTTGTTGGACGAATCTTTAATCTTTAGGAGACCCAGTTGCAACAATCGAAGGATGCCACTTTTTTTAATGTTATTTTAAACAGAACCAAATTCAAATTCCGGGGGGGGGGGGGGAGGGGGGATTGCAGACACAGAAGCGTAACCCCTATAGCAGCACAAACACAATTAAAACAAGAATGAACAGAATGCTTTTATATACAAACATCAAAAAACACAAAATACTACAAACTAAACAGCCTTTACTGTGAGATAGCTTTACCCTCCGAACCCAAAGGGCCCCAAATTCAACTTTTTATTCTGTTTTTTAGTAAGGATGTCTATATTTGATTATAAATTATAATACATGTTCAAAACTAGCAAAAACATACAGTTGGTTTGATGGTCATCATCTCACTTTTTTTGGAGAAGGTCATAGGTTCAAGTTTTAGTCCCTAACCTAATATGATTATTCTTTTTTATTATAATATTTTAACACATAAAAAAAATTAAGATAAAAACACATTTTAGTTTACCTTGTATGCAAAAATGGCCCCCAACTTACATAGAAAGAAAACCAAATAATTCAAAGACTAGAATAAGTGACCCTCTTTACATCTTCACACAGAGCCCCATCTAACATCTCCCCAATTCATCCCACCGTGGTATCCATGGAATTTTGAAATCAACATTGAATTATTTGCAACAAGGAGAGGATCCATTTGGACTTGTATTCTATAAATCCCAATTTTTCCACATAATAAGACTAGGAGCACCATAAGTGACTTTTGGTCTCTGCTGGAATGTTTGAACCAGCTCTGAAGTAGCCATAGAAAGCAACTATGATCCTTGATCATTTCGCATTACATCCCTTCATGCAGCAAGGTTACCTTTGGATGATCCAGCGAAACAAAAAGAATCCGTTCGGGGATCTCATCCAAGTCGTCAAAGTAACTATGTTACCAGTTCATATTTGGTCACCCGAAGCTCATGTAGAGGCACCTACAGCAGGATTCATCATCTTGACAGGAATTCCTGCAAAATTGGGAATCCAAGGGTTTTAAAGATTTTCAATATGAGATCTCCCGAAGCAACACTTCGTTCCACTCCTTTCATTTATACTCCAAGCGTGATTGCTATAGCATATACTCCCTCAACCACTTCAAGACAGATCCGTACACAACAACAGGTTGCTGCACCCAGATTGCCATAATATTAATACTCAAGAGTTGTAATCCTCTTATCCAAGAGTTGTCAGATAACTTCTTTGGAAAGAAACTTTCATTTAAATCAAGAACCTGTTTCCTAATCCTTACAATTACCAAAGAATTAGAACCTCCTGAACATATTTCTACTATTTCTTTGTTTCCTAATTTCCCAGATTCGACAAGCCATAACCGACATGAAAAAACATCCACGCTTGCAAGAGTGTGGGGTCTAACCACAACGATTAGAAATTCTGCAAATGTCCACCCCAAACATAGAACCAGAGAGCTGTTAGTGCCATACTTCTCTGCTAGATCACCTTTGAAAAATAGGAGTTTCGAATCTTCACTGTGATTACATATCATAAATAGAACTCCTCAACCTTCGGGTACTGATACTCCTGTTCCTCGCGATCGTCAGATTGCAATGCAAAACAGAAAAGACAGACATGCACCTACCCTATCTTTAATTTAGTTATGATCATTCTCTCTCACCTTGTTACCATTATTTCTTGGTATTTTCCTTCTTGGTTTCTATTCCTACAAGTATTGCAGATGCTTAGATAGTCCACAGTAGACTAAAGAACTTGAACTTGGAAAATTCTAAAGTACGGAAATATCTCCCCTTCTTGTAATGTAAAAAAGGTTGTTGGTTGTGAGCCAGTTATGCACTTTCTTCATATTTCGAATCTTCATCTACATCTTTGTATTCTTTTCTAAGAGATGCCCCGGCCATGGTATTTTGTTTGCAGACCATATCATTTACATATTGACGTGTGGACCGATGTTGATTATGTTAGGTCTGTTGCCTAACAAATGCATCGCTTTTATAGGATTGGAGGTTAATTGGTTAGCACAATAATACATCAGGGAGTTGTCTCTCATTCTAGTGTCGAAGTAGAATATGGTGGTATGGCACATGAAAGGAAGCATGGACACTTAGGAAAATGTGACTTAACCGTTGGACATGGACATGGTTCTGACACGTGTAAGACACACATTTTATCGTGTAAGGATCTCGGACACATCCTTTTGGGGTTTGGACATAGCAAGGACAGGTGGAAGGAATATATGTAGACAACCAAGATTTTTTTGAAAATGAGGGACTCATTTTGTGATTTTGACTTTGTTGCTAGTGACTTCCTGACTTATACATTACGTATATTTATGACTTATGAATGCTAATGTGTGAGACTAACAAGCTAAACCATGGTTTGTGGATATGATGTCTTTTGAGTTTTGAAGCTTGAAGTTAAAGTTGTAGCATTTGCATATGAATGAATGACTTGCTAACGGCCAGGGTTATTTATGCGGAGATTATGCTTAAATCGGGGTTAGACCGATCTGGCCAGGGTAAAAATCGGTTGGGTTTACCGGACTCAGGGAAATCGATGTCACCGAAAAATTGGACCCATCCAACTTGTCGATTTCTCGCTATATAAATAAATAAATAAAACCCTAACTCGCAGAAAAAGGGAGCAGTTGTTCGAGAAAAAAATGGGAGGGGAAAGAGAAGAAGGGAAGAAGAAGGGGAGGGGAAAGATAAGAAGAAGGGAGCAGTTGTTCGAGAGAAGAAGGGGAAGGGAAAGTGAAGAAGTTGTTGCGATCGCAATACTTCAGCTGCGATCGAACAGAGAAGAGAGAATTGGGAAAGAATAAGAAGAAGAGAGAATTGAGATAAGAAGAAGAGAGAACTAGGAGAAGAATAAGAGATCGATCGAGCGAAGCTACCCAACCTGACTTCAAATCGCTGAAATCCAGGTGAGTGTTTCTCCTTTCAAACGCTCTTCTTCTTCTTCTTTTATTGAGACAATTTGAGTTCTTGGTGAGCTTGTAAATCCATCTGAACCATTGGAGGAATTGCTCGCTTGGCATCCCTTCTTCTTCTTGACTTCTACTCATCGGTTCAGTTCTTGCCCCTTTTCTCTTCAGTTGGTAAGTTCTCATTCCCTACCCTTAAAACATTTCAAGATTTTAGAGTTCATGAGTGTTATACCCAAAACCATCCAATAATACAATTATAATCAACAAAGGCCCCCCAAGAGCTTTGAATCCATCAATTAGGGTTCTTTCTCTGTAAATCAATAGACATTGTATATGTAAACTAACCCACAATTCTTTTTTCTGTCACGAGTCATTATATTGTATGAACCCTATATGTGTGATTCACATGTATGTAGTTTGATTGATATCCAAATTTGACTGCTAATGATTTGTTTTTATTATCTATTTTACTTTAAGTTTATGAGAAAGGTTGAGAGACACTAGTGTGGTGTCTTTCGTTTGTTAGCGGAATAGACAATTTGCTCTATAATATGACTTTTGGTGTCATATAATACTTGTCTTATTAATCTTTATTGTCAAGATATGTTTTTTATTATAATTTTATATTAATTTGTATAGTAAACCGATTAATCTCCGACTAATCCGCTTAATTTTAAATCGGTACTAGACCGCAAAGGGTCTATTTTACGCACAAATTGTATAGGTAATGGCATTGACAGGTTTTTTGCTTTTTTTTTATCAGCAACTGTGCAGTTAAAACGTCGATATAACTCTTAACGGGAGTGAGCCGTTACATTATCACGTTATGGTATCACAGTTCCGATATAACGGCGTTATATGACCGTTATTGAAATAAATTTTTTTTCAATAACTCCGTTGTTTTGTTCTAATACATTAAAAAAAAATCACCCATTTCATTCTCGATCGAACGAGAACCCTAACGTCATAGGAAAGGACTTGAGCTAGCCGTCACCAATCGACAGAGAACCAGACCTCGTTGTTTGACCGAGAACGAGAGTAGAAAAAGGAAAGAAGACGAAAAGTCGATCACACTCTCTGTTGCGATCTCACTCATACAAAGGGAAGGTGCTTTTATTAATGATTTTTGTTTTTGAATTTAATGTTATGAACATTATTTACTTTTTTGACTCTATAATACATTAATACTTTGTGGGAGTATTAAAAATATATTTAAAAACCATTCCGTTATATTCCGATATATCCTATTATAACCTATAACGCTCTTGAACCGTTATGGGTCCGTTTTCCGTTTTAACAGCATAGATCAGCAAAACAAAAGGTGTTTCATTAAAGAAAACTGAAGCTAGCACTTAGTGAAGAATGGCTTGGTAACTGGAATTGGTAGTTATTTGCATTTTTATATGATGTGAACCACCTACTAAGAATCCTAATTAGACAATATTTGTGTTCCATATTCATAAAATATTATCTCAATGTCCTGTCCTAGCCATGTGTCCTAATTGTTTTTAAGATTTGTCAGCATCTGTGCAACAAACGGTAGATAACATCGCGAGTTAGTAGCTAGAAACACTCCTCTCTGATTCACTGTTTCTGGTCTCTTTGTTCTTCCCATTATTGTATTGGTTCTGATTGAGAATTCAGCTATTAGTTTTGCTGCTAATCCAATTCAATGTAATCAACTAAAGCATATTTAAGGTAATTAGAGATTTTGTCAGTAAGAAATCTGATCTGATTTTATCGCATTATATATTGTTCTTCCTGGGATTTGTCTATCATTTGTCCTAGATCTAGGCAGGACGTATATAGTCTCACAAAAAGAGCTAACAAGTTAATTTTTTTATAATGGTTTGTATGTTTGACGTCCAATCACAGGGATTGTTGCCCTCTTCTTGATTCATTACATACTGAGAATGACGAGCCAAAGTATTAAGAAAATTGGCAGAATTTCTACATACATGTCATGAATAGTTACTCATCAGGTATATTTTAATTATTACTCACAACTCTCTGCAACAATGAAATGTAAGTTTAAAGATGGCTAAAACTCTTTACGTAACACTACAAAAAAAGACATGTAAAAGATAAACAGCAACAAGCCTATTTTGGTAAAGCAGAATTACCTGAACTTGCTGAACAACTTCTTGCTCATCCGAATCAGCTAGTATATGAATCTGAGTGTCCGCCATGATGTTAGAGAAAACTGTACAATATTTGATGATTTTCACAGTTGTTAAAATACTTAGTGAAAGAATATACATTTAGCAGAAACGATGGAAATTCAAAATCAATGTTTCTGCAGTAGAAGTTCAATGCGAGTAAGCATGGATGCTTGACAATTAGAAATAGCATCCACCTGAAGTATCTGGGTGTCAAAGATTGGCAATCAAGAAGACCCACCATGATTATTGGAAACGGAAACCCCTCCAAATTCGGGGACATCAAAACCCAAACACAAAACCCCGGATGAAATTTCAGCTTATAAAAAATTGAAGAAATATTTTCAAAGGGGAAATCTCATTCCAATAGGGATACCATAGGGGTCAACTCAATTGATTATAAACTAATAATTGACGTCACTTGAACCTGAAGAAATATGGGAATTTGCAAAAACTAAAATTCGAAAAAATATATGGAACATCACAGTTTATACTGTCTATTTAAGAAGATAGCGGGTATTTGGGGAATAGATGAAGCTGTATTTGTTTGTATTAACAGTATAGGGTATAGATAAGTCATTAAATTTGGAGCAGAATTTAGATTCAAAACGTAGGTAGCTAACAATGTGTAGAGTATGATTAGCAGGGAGGGAGATCTTACAGAGGTGATACTCTCCAAATCTCGGCCTAGCTAATTGGCGTCGCAAATGCTGAATATTTTCTGATGTTGGGCGAAGAAAGTAGACAGCCTTGAGGTGTGATAGGGATTCCTTGGACTTGGGATCGATCAATTCTACGAGAAAGACTTCCTTTTGGAGTAAGTCTGATTGTGAAAACACCAAACTCACGATGCTAACCTGCATTTGCACATATATAAGTATGTATCACAAAACGAATGAATCAAGTGATTGGTTTCAACTAGTAAATCCATCCGTGATGAATCGGATCAAGTGCGCCTAATTCACAAATCAAATTAACTGAGATTAGTAAGTCCTAATTAGGATCTTAGAAATGGCAGAGAGAGAGAGTACCGTGTGGGAATCGAGGATGAGAACCTTCATGCCGGAGATGTCCTGCAACATCTTGGTTATGTAATCTCTTGCCGCAGATATCAGCACCATTTTCTTCTTCTTCTTCTTCTTCTTCTTCTTCTTCTTCCTGAGAGAGAGACTGACTGTTTTGTTGCAGTTGGAGAGAACACGCAATGATATCTTGGTTTTGTTGTTTATAGATCTGCCATGGGCATTGCAACGGCATGCACACGACACAATTATGTTTGTGTTGAAATCGGAATAAGCGAAGAAGCCTCTGCTGCGACATTTGTTTATCTCTTGGGTTGGGTCAAAGGGCTTGAGTTAGGGCCTCACAATGGACCACATATTTTTATTTCATGTTATTTAATCTACTAAGAACTAGTAAACCTGCACGTGTTTCTTGTTTTTGTGTTTTCATTTATTTGCATTTTTTAGTGTGAGTGTTTTTTCATTACTAAAATATATTTTATTGTTTTCCTCATCTTCTTCCTCCTTTGTCGATGATGGTGGGGCTACGACACAGATGCGAAAGAAGTAATTTTTTTTTTGGTAATTTGAACCGGTAAAAAAAAATAGCTGATACAAGGTCACCCCAGATTTCCTCGAGTGCACGCATAATTAAATTCAAACCATCAAATTCCTCGAGATGTGTGTACAAATAAATTTGAACTGTCAGATTTTCTCGAGATGCGTGTATAAATAATTTTGAACCATCATATTTTTCTCGAGATGCATGCTGAATAATTAGATTACCTCCAAATGCGCAAACAATTAAATTTGTACTATTAGATTTACCTAGAGATGTGTGTACGATTAATTTGAACCGTTAGATTTCCTCGAGATGAGTGTTTAATATGTAATTTTTAAATATCAACTGTTGGATTTTCCTCGAGATGAGATGTTTGAGATACGAAAGATTCAATCTCAGCCTTTTATTTCTTAGGGGTATTTTGGTAATCTGCATTGAAAACAGATGGTCAAGGCACGTTGACTGCTAGTACGTCTTGGGGGGTAAAGGCAATTCCATTAATAATAGGGGTAAAGTTGAATAAGGCATTTATAATAGAGGGTAAAATGCAAATAACCAACTTTTTATCTAGAAACGATAAAGTCATATAAATTAAAAACAAATGTATCTTTCTTGAGTGAACTTTATCCCACACGAGATTATAACTGGAAAAAAAAAATCATACTTTTACTTCTTTTTTTTGGGTCATTTGCATATTGCCCCCAATTATTATTGGCTTTTTCAAGTTTACCCCAAGAATAAATGCGTATTGCACTTCCCCCCAAGACTACCAGTCATTGTGCCTTGACTATCATGGCACGTGTTAGTTTCAAAAAGGCCACATTTTACTGCCCAAAATACCCTTTAATGATCTGAATGCTGAGATTCAAAATTGAAGTAGCCAGATGCAATTAAAATCTCATAATTTGAGGGCTGAGATTCAAACTTCCCATTAGCTATTAGGATAATCCGCCTCCCCCTCCTTCACCACCATACTCTCTACTTCACCACCACTAACACTCGCCTCTGCTTCTACTACTACATCTACATGTTATTTCACTGTAGATAAAATATTTGGAGTGGAAAAGCTTGTGCAAACCCAAGCATTGAAGTTAAGCTTGAGTTGCAAGACCATTTTCATCTTCTCTTAGGTTTGTTCTGTTTCAGGGGGCAACATTAAATTTGAATTTATTATATGGGATTAAGTTACTACCAGTAATTTGTAAACCTGAAGTTTAACAACACTTCATTGATTTTCTTGCAGATCCAATGTTGTCACAATCACAATCAAACAAGTGAATATGAGGTTTGAAGTAGGCAAGATTTTGAAGGAGTGCATGTAAAGTACAATGTAAATATAATTGATGTTCATTGGATGTTCTTGCAACAAAGTTTGACATAGCACATTGTAATCAAATGCCTTAACATCTTTGCAAAAACCTGATATAACACAATGCAATTCAAACAACACAACATCCTTGCAAAACCTGACATAGCAATGCCACTTTCAAATGCCTTAAAATCCATGCATACTAATATAGCACAAAACCAACCTGAATTTACAAGCATTCAATACCATTCAATACCTAACCATCTGAAGTTACAAGCATTCAATACCATCCTTACTCCAAGTGTTTTGTCCCCTTGCAAATTAAGTTTGTCCCCTCTTGCCCCTACCATTCTCAGTCTGGAACACTGGATTAACTGGTGGCCTGATTGGTGGAGGCCGAACTCCTTGTGCAAAGAGTTGAGTTGGGAGGTTCACTTCTTCTTTTTCCATTCCACTACTATTTTTCCACCCCTTGGTTTGTTGTTCCTAGCTTTCCTGAATCTAGGTCCTTGGACTTTTTAGATGACTTCCTTATGAACAGCTTCATTTTCATCTCTTATCCTCTCTTTGATTGGTCTCCATTAGTTTTGGACTTCAAATCTTGCATACTCCTTCAAATCTTGCATACTTCAAACCTTCTTTCACTTATTTGATTGTGTGGATGACAATGCAAGCATGAGATCTGCAAGGAAAACACAATTTTTCATTATATTTTCCTCCTTATAATAAATTACTGGCAGTAACTTAATCCCATATAATAACTTTGAATTTAAGAATGCCCCCTGAAACAGAGCATGGTCAGCGATAGGTTGAAGATGACCTATAACTCTCAATAAATGTCCAATGAAATGATGAAATGAAAATATTTGACTTAACTTACCTTTATGATGGTGTTCTAAATTGAGATCTATAGATGAATTAATTCAGATCTAAGGTTTGTGATTACCTTTATGTGATGAAACCCTAACTTTAAAACTTGGGTTTGCTAAAGTTTTCTCACTTTAAATACCTTTTAATCTACAACAAAATAACATGTGAGGAACTCAAATTTCATGGGAAACTTTGAATTTGAATATATTTGCTCAAGCCAACCACTTTTTCATCTTCCCCATGTTGAATACCTCCACTCTCCATCTCTACAAGGGTATGATAAGCCAGATGTAATCCTTAGTCGTCCACGTGTGTGGTTCAAGTAATAAACGGTTGGGATCAGCAAGTTCTCACATCGTGCGTGATATACACGTGAAAGGTATTTTTGTCATCCAAAATGAGTGGAATGATGACACGTGAGGTGTTTGACAGTCAATGCACGTTGACGGGTAGTCTTGGGGGGAAGTGCAATATGCATTTATTCTGGAGGTAAACCTGAAAAAGTCAATAATAATAAGGGGCAATATGTAAATGACCATTTTTGTTTTTTGTCCCAACTATCTCCCTAACTCAATGTAAAGATACTAAAACTTTTAAAACACACACGCCATTTTTTTATATGCCAAATAGTGCACAATGAAATGTTATAAACAAAACTCGGTGATGAAGCAACACTAATGACCTGTTTTTGTTTTCCAAAGGTACACTAATGACTTCATCTTTATTTATTTTACAATGTTTTTTATTCTATTGTACTATATTTTCCCTTTGTATTTAATATATGTGTTAAATGAATAGTAATAGAAAAATGACAAACTTGTAAAACAGCGAAGTCATTCTAAGGGATGTTGGATTTACATATGGTAGAGATTTGTTTTTTTATATATTTTAGATATTGGGTTGTTCTCATTGTGCGACAACTTGTTGTTAGAGTTATTCACGTGAATGTTTCAACCATGGAATGAGTTTTCGCGAATTTCACAAAATCTCACCGAAAATTACATTTTTTTGGAATTATGAAAAGAAAAACTGTGAAATATAAATTTACATTTTTTGAGGTTTTTTTTGAAAAAAATCGGATATTTTTCGAGTTTTTATGTAAAATTTGGTTTTGTCACCAAAAGACATAACTTAGTGACCAAATTTTCATTTTTTCGAAGAATTTTTCCGACAAATTTCGGAGTTTTTTTCATAAATTTCGAGTTTTTTCTAATTGTCATTTCTTCTAATTATTTATTGATTTTTGAAACAACCCCTTGATTTTCTAATTATATATTGATTTCATGTTTATTTCATTTTCTGATATTTAGCCTTCATTTAATGTGTTTAATAGATTTATTTACTTTGCATTTCTTTCGCATATTTCATATATCCTGAAATGTATTATATATATTTCATGTATCCTCGAAATTTTTACGTTGTTTCTTTACATACCGAAATATTTCTTAAAATCAGGAGATCGAAATTAACCCAAAAAACGAAATCACAATCCTTGGTTTCGACATTCCCTAAAGAGAATGATGCATGGGGGAGGTAGTAAAAATTTATAAACTATGAACTAAGTGTCATTGCAAAATTCATTTCTCATATTCTTTTATAGTATGTCTCATTCTCACTTCTGGATTTAGTATACCACAAAAATCACTAAGTATCTATTTGTAGCTTATAAAAATATAATATGAATAGTTAAAAAATTATATCCATTTGAACTGTAAACTTAAAAATTTTAAACTAAGGGCTTTTGTAGAACTGTAAATATCTAACGATACAATGCGAGTTACATGATAAATGGACTCGGCGTATTAATTTTAATGACACGATGTGACTTACTCAAGCTAGCTAATATTGTTTATCAAACGCATTTGATAGAGTTTGTATGCTAATAAAATGATTAGTATGAGTAACCATTATTAAATGACTTCAAATTGCAAATACGTAATCACAATTAAACCTTTGTAACTATGAGCAACTTCAAATGACAAATGTGTAATCTTGTTTTATTCTTATAACTTCCAAATACAAGTTATATCCAAGCATGACGCCACAAAAGGTCAACCTTCAAGATACATTTGCCATCAAAATAATTGAAAATAATGTTGCTGCTAAATAACACCACCATTTCTAGTGATGTACACCACCAACACCCTACTTCTGAAGGACACCACCAATAAAAGGAAAAAAAAACCCTAACCCTAACCCTTTTTTTCCTCTCTCCCCTTCACCACCACCACCTTGCCACCGTTACTCCTCCTCTTCACCGCCACCACCTCGCCACCGCCACCTCTCTTCCTCTTTTTTTTCTTCTACTTTTTCAATCACACCACCACCATTATGCCACCGCAACTTCTCCTCCTCCTCCTTCTTCTTCAATCACACCACCACCTTGCCACCACCACCTCTCCTCCTCCCCTTCACCACCACTCATCGTCATTCTTCTTATTCTTTTTTTTCTTCTTCAATCACAACACCACCACGCCACCGCCACCTCTCATCCTCCTCCTCCTCATCTCCCCCTTCATCACCACCACCTCCCATCCCACCTCCTCCTATCTTTTTTCTTATTCCCTGTTTTTTTCTCTTCTTCTCCTCCTCTTTTTTTCACCCTGTTTTTTCTTCTCCGCCCTTGCGGAGGTTCCCCACTCGCTAGAACCTCCGCGAGGGCAAAAACAATTGTCCCTCGTAGAGGTTCCTGCGAGTGGGGAACCCACACCCGCCACCTCTCCACCTCTTCCTCCGGGGTGGTGTTGTTTCGGTGAAGAAAGATAGGAGAATGTGAAGGTGGTGGTGTTTTTTTTCTTCCTCCTATGTGTTTTTCGTCTTTCTTCTCCTTTCTTATTTTTCTTCTTCCTTTTCTTCTCTTATTTTCTTCATAACAAAATGTCAAAAATTAATAAACACAAATGGGAATTTTAGAAATACTCATTTGAAATCAATCAACAACAAACACGTTAGAAATAAAATCAATAAAAAAAATTAGAAATGGATGATTACCAACAATTTGAAAGCGTACAATTGCTGCAAAAAATGAGGAAGGAAACACTGTAAATGACAAAAAAATGGGAAAATTGCAACAGCCCATGCGAGTAGGAGAACCCCCATCACAGTAACACATGCGATTGTAGTTCCCATACTCGCATGAGCCGCCGTGACTGAGGTTTTGCCACACGCATGCGCCGCTGCGATTGGCCCATTTCAGTTTCAAATTATGTCATTGAATTTCGACCAACTTTGACGCTCTATTGAGATTGATTCTCCAGCTCATCAAAACATGAAAATGTAGTTCTCTGAGTTATCTAATGAGCAAAATTTGAGTCATCTAAAAATGTATTGAAATGTGCAAGTTATGGTCATTTTACTAGAGTCACTCAAATCTATCTGGTAATGAAAACAATGTATTGTCCCTTACTTTCGACCAATTTTGATGCTCGATTGAGACCGATAGATTCTCAAACTCATCAAAACATGAAACATGTAGTACTCTGAGTTATTTAATGAACACACGTTGAATCACCTGAAAATGTTTTGAAATGAGTTAAACTCGCAGTTTTAGTGGTTTATGCGAGTGCGAGACTTAAACTCGCAGTGGATCATGTGAGTGAGAGACTTACATTTGCATGATCTGCTGCGACTTGGTCGTTGTTGGACAGTTTTGCGTGACTGTAGTAAAATGACCATAACTTGCTCATTTCAAATCATTTTCATGTGATTCAAAATGTGTTCATTAGATAACTCAGAGTATTAAATTTTTTTGTTTTGATATGCTTGAGAACCGGTCTCAATCGAGTGTCAAAGTTGGTCCAAAGTTAGGGACGGAACCCTATTTTCTTTACTGGACAGATTTGAGTGACTTTAGTAACATGACCATAACTTTCTCATTTCAAAACATTTTCAAGTGATTCAAATTTTTTTCATTATATAACTCAAAGTACTACATTTTTTGTGTTTTTATAAGCTTCAGAATCGGTCTCAATCAAGCGTCAAATTTGGTCGAAATTCTATAACAAAGTCTGAAATTGAAATGGGACAATACCCTGTTTTTATGTTTTGAATGAATGAGTGCTAATCTGTTTTGGAAAGAGAGGGGAAGAGAGGAGGTCGACGGTGGCGAGGGGTAGGGTGGTACTGCTTCATTGTCTGTTGATGTTGTTGATGTACAAAAAAGTGAAGAGATAAGAGAACGAGGGAGAAGAAGATGAATAGTGGTGGTGTCTTTCAAAACATCAAAGGAAAAAAAATGAACAATGGTGGTGGTGGTTGCGAGGTGGTAATGGTAAAGGGGATGATGATGAGGAGGAGGAGGAGAGGTGGCGCGGTGGTGGTGGTGGTGGTGGTGACTGAAGAAGAAGAAAAAAGGAGGAGGAGTGGTGGCGGTGGCGAGGACGTGGTGGTGAAAGGGAGGGGGAGAGGTAGATGTCTATCAATAGAAGTGATGGTGTTATTTAGCAACAACCGAAAATAAATGCCGAAGTAAATTGGAATATACATAAAAAAAAAAATTAAGGAATAAATTAGATTTGTTAATCTTAGTAAACAACTTTGAAAAATCCATTAATAATTACGAATTGGTAGTTGATATCTTTTAAAACAATGTATAGCAGCAAGAAAAAAGTTGGTCGTAAATTCAAAGTTCGTTAATGAAAAATTCAAAATAGTAGATTGCAAGATAAATAAAAGAAACCTTATCATTATTTGCTAAATTAGACGTATACATGTATTTTTTATTATTGATTTTCAAACTGAAATCTATCAAGTCATTACTCATTACAGACATGAATTTGATATAAAAATTTTAATTGATTGGTCAAAATTAAGATAAACGACCAGTAGAAACAATGACAACTCTACTTAAAGAAATGATTTTTAATAGATAATAAAAGTGGACTAACGCGTGCAATGTGACTATTGAAAGCTAGTATATATACCAAATTTTTAATTCCACATCTATCGTGTAAACGAGAAAATTCAATTTTTTTGTTGAAAATTGAGCGACCCAATGTGTTGTTGCAATTTGTTTAATCTCATATTGACCATATAGGTGTGAATGTCTGTATTTCTTTCTTAACATTGGTCGGTGGTCAATCTGTATAGACAAAAAAAAAGTAACTTACTTTTTCTTTTTTAATCTTCTGTGTGGAATAAAATTCACTTGGGGAAGGTACATTTGTTTTTAAGTAACACGGTTTTGTGGAGGTTTTTTCTAGATAAAAAGTTATGATGAACTTAGTTGAATTTGAAAATTTAAAAATAATCCCATTAAAAAATGGCAGCGACTACTCCACACCACCATATGTATTGTCTCACACCACCATGCACTTTTTTTTAACCTACTAACCCACACCACCCAAAAATAGTTTTTGAAAAAACAATAACATAAAAATAGGGCAACTTTCGACCAATTTAAACCCTCATTTGAGACCGATTCTCAAGCTCATCAAACACAAAAATTGTAGTACTCTGAGTTATCTAATAAACACTATTTGAATCACTTGAAAATATTTTGAAATGAGCAAGTTATGGTCATTTTACTAAAGTCACAAAATATGTCCTGCAAAGAAAATGGGATAGTGTCCCTAAATTTCGGCCAACTTATATGCTGATCAAGACCGATTCTATAGCTCATCAAATACAAAAATTGTAGTACTCTGAGTTATCTAATAAACACAATTTGAATCATATGAAAATGTTTTGAAATGAGCAAGTTATGGTCATTTTACTAAAGTCACGCAAATCTGTCCCGCAAAGAAAACGGGGTAGTGTCCATGAATTTCGACTAACTTATATGCTCGATCGAGACCAATTCTCAAGCTCGTCAACAAACGAAAATTGTAGTACTCTGATTTATCTAATAAACACAATTTTAATCACTTGAAAATGTTTTGAAATGAGAAAGTTATGGCTATTTTACGACAAGAACTCAAACTGTCATAAATCAGAGTACTACAATTACTCAAAATGATCATAACTTGCTCATTTCAAATATTTTCTAGTGATTCAAATTGTGTTTATTAGATAAATCAGAGTACTACAATTTTCGTGTTTTGATGAGCTTGAGAATCGGTCTCGATTGAGCATATAAGTTGAACCAAAATCAGGGATAATACCATGTTTTCAAAGACAAAGAGGGTGAGAGAGATGGCGGGGTGGTGCTTGATGGAGAAAATAAGGAGAAATGTGGTGGTGGCAGGAGGGAGAGAAGTGGCGGTGGGGTGATAGTGGTGTCTGGTGGAGAAGAGAGGGAGTAGAAGAAGGAAAAAGAATAAGATGAAGAGAGGGGGGAGAGAAATTTTCAAATTTTGAGTTTTTATTGGTGTTGTGGAAAATAAAGTAGGTGGTGTGGGAAAGAAACAAGTTGATATGGTGGTGTAGGACAATACTTTAGGTGGTGTGAAATAGTCGCTGCCTTAAAAAATATCAATGAAAACACAGAAACAAGAAACACGCGCATCGTGCATGTAGGTTTACTAGTATCTATTAAAGCAAAGTTGTGAGTTTGGGGTTACAATGTAGATTAAGATATTTCTATGGATCATTTCATGTTTATCTGGAACCAAGGCTTTCTTTATCACTACCTTTATTTGTTTCCCCTAATCTGATTGAAATAAAGTTTATTTTGTCTTTAATAATAATAATAATAATAATAATAATAATAATAATAATAATAATAATAATAATAATAATAATAATAATAATAATAATAATAAATGTATAGAGTTGGATCAATGATCAACTGCTTTTTTTAATGCTAGAGGTTTTTACCGTTAATAAAACTCTTTGACAATAATGTGGCACCGTTACTTTGTGAGGACCAGAGTTATCAATTTCTGCTCTATGAAGTAATGGAGGAGGCGATCTTGACTTAATTTTATTAATGTATAAGGGAACAAGTGAAATTGTAGAACAATAAATAGGATAAAATCATCTAGCATAAACGAGTGCTAGGTTCCAAACAAAATAATATTATTGAAAACTCAACAAAACGATTGTGTAAAGCATGTGGGCATAAGCCAAGTTGAAGTGAGATGATGAAGTTCACAAGGAGGAAATGGCTCTAGAAGACCACTCTCCATATTGAAAATGTCGTAATCATCGACAAACCTATCTCTTGTGAAATAAATGTTGTTAGCTCTACAAAAAAAAACACTAACCAAGACATATTTCCCACTAATGAACAGGGCAAGGTCACCCATGCTTTTCATTCTGACCCAACGAGGATATTGCACACCTGACAACCTATAGACTAGAAATCGTTTGGTAGAGGGGAAAAAATGAGGCTTATCTTGAAATTTTGTTTCCCTGATAACTACCACGAGTTCCCCAGATACCTCCATCAAATAATTTCGTCCAAGGCAATCATCAAATTGCGAAGTGGTGTTGCTCTTGAGGAAGAACTATTAAGACCATCAACTACACATAGTATTGTCCCTGGCATACAAATGAAAGGTTGACCCTTGTAATGTATGATGTCTTCCACATCCTCCGTGTTGTGCACAAAGGTCCATCTGTCCTGGCCCGATTTACAAAAGGCTACTTTTCTTGTGTACATCCCAAATATGGCCATGGCTAGGTAGTTGGTGGGTGTAGGATTGGGTGAAAATACTATCTTGGAGATGAAATGTAAAAGTTTTTGTTCTATTGTATTTTCCATGTATTGTGGAAGACCCATAGTGAAATCATCTCTTATTAGTTCCAGAAAGGTATTAAGCGAAGGGAGTCGGATTTGAGTAGTTGTGAAAGGGTTGATAATGGAAATGGATGGGGAAGTGTTGTCCAACAAAATCAACCAACCTTGAGATGAAATGTAAAAGTTTTTGTCCTGTTTGTATTTTCCATGTATTGTGGAAGACCCATAGTGAAATCATTTCTTATTAGTTCCGGAAAGGTATTAAGCGGAGGGAGACAGATTTGAGTAGTTGTGAAAGGGTTGATAATGGAGATGGATGGGGAAGTGTTGTCCAACAAAATCAACCAACCTTGAGAAGAACCTAAACAGTTATAACTAGTAGGAAACCTTGGAATGATCAAGGATAGAATTTGTGATTGTACAAACTGAAGAGAAAGTGATACTGAAAGTTGTCATCAGTATATGGTACGATCAAGAGCGGAGTTGGGGATGAGATAGATTGGATCAGATGCATGCTGGTACTGGTTCGTAGTAAAGCCAAAACACGCCATTGAGGGCAGATGCAACGGATGTGAACCTGAGTAGCGAATTGAAGTGGCAGCTTGAGCATGATCTTTTCAACAATCTCGTTTGGGATAGATGACCAATCGGGGTTGGGAGCACCATTTATGTGGTGTTGTCTTTCTTGTTGCTGTTTTGTTGCATTCTCTTCATTCTCCTCCTTGTGGAATCTCCATTAGAAGAAGAAAACAATAAAAAAAAATAAAACCAGATAACTGGATTCACCAAAACCAACTGTGTCTAATACTTGTATAAACTTGATGTTCCTAATTAATATAGGAAATTACTTGAGATTTGTTAAATAGAATGCTTTAATTTGGAGATTCCTTAAAAAATCCCCCATTGCAGACAACAACCATTCCAAATTTTCACGTCCGCTAACAAGGAAAGTCATACTAAATCTATAAAAGGAAACAAGAAAAGTTGTTAGTGCACCCAAGCAAACCTATCATTGACCTATGTTGATTGTATTGTATTGTATTGTATCTATCTGACTACATAAAGATGAGATGTTCAAATATATTTTTATTTATTTTTGCATTGCGAATAAAATTGAAATTATTCTAGGCAGTCAGGGCTGCTAGTCACTTTTGGGTCAGGGTGGGTTTTTTTTATATTTCTACAATTTCTATAGATTATGTATGTGATTGTGTTTTAAAGAGAATAAGTAAAAATTTAAAAAACCCATGCCCTGATCCAAAAGTGGCTAGGAGACCAGGCCGCCAAGAATTGTTAGATTTCCTGATAATTGCTGGTTAAAACTGGATTTTGTTGCTGTGTGTTGTGTTATGAATAATAGTGGGTCAAGTAGTTTCCCTTTCCCAGAATGTGATATTTTGACTTTTGCTTCTCGTATACGAGTCAAAACAAACCAAATAATCCCTCTCCAACACCACCATCGTGAGTGAGAGGCAGAGATACTGTAGAATTTTCCTTTTGTTTTGGGAGAAATTTCCTCTACTCTTGCAGTTCAGCTTTGCTAGGGAGCGAGGGATGGGTCCTCGACCCCTAGAATTTTCGCTTGCAGTTGGTTATCTCCACCGTTGAATTCGATGGGTGCATAATCTTGCATTTGTTCTTTGATTTTCCTTCTTCTTCTTCTCTCTGTTTAGGTGGTTAAGGGATGCCTAGGCGACGGCGGTGGGTGTGCGGGTTGTGTTGGTGTAAAGGAAGGATTTGGGCGAAATTAAATAAACTGTAGAATTGTAATGTAAAGGAGTCGGCCATATAAATAAGTAAAAGGAAGGAGTGAGAGATGGATGGGAGGGAAACTTGTTGCGTTGCGTTGCATTTGAAAATTGGGAGACCACACTCACATTATTCACATTAGAAGGAGAGGAGGGAAAACTGAAGTTAACTGGACTGAACTAAATGGAAGAGAAGAAGCTAAAACCAGTAGAAGGAAATGAAAGCGGAGATGAACACTTGTGAGATGTTGAATCAACATAATCAACTAGAGGAGAAGGATCGTCGATTACAGTTAGAGGAGGAGAATCAGGACTACTTGTCGATGATTCAGGAGAAAATCGACCAGAATTCAGACACTCTCAAGGAGAATCACGACTACTTGTTGTTGATTCAGGAGGAAATAGACCAGAATCCAGAGTTTCTCAAGGAGAATCACAACTACTTGTTGACTCAGGAGCAAACGGAGGTTCACGAGCAGAATCAACAGTTAATTCAGCAAGGAGGAGGAGAGCTTGTTCACGAGGAGGAGGCGTTGATTCCGGAAGGAAAGAACTGGTTCAGATCAAGAATGCTGAGCATCTGAATCACAAGTACATTGACGAGAAGCACCACGACCACAATGTCAGTTCTTCTTCCTTAACTATTTTCAATTTTTGCTCGTATTTTACATTCAATCACTCCCTCATGTGTGTGTGCTTCAGTCTTACTCCCTACCTGTCTTTAAATCTATTTGCAGGTTTTTCAGTATTACTTCAACATTTCATCTCTATGAACACTCGAGTACATCTTTTGTGATTTAGCATGAATTAGCTCTTAAAATCTGGTGCTCCTGTCATTTCTGCTCTTTTGTTTTTTTAATATTTTTTTTTCAGTTTTGTGTGACTGAGTCTCTGTATCTATGAGATTAAGTAATTTAGTAGCTCTGATTTTAAAAACAATAACCTCACCCTAATCTATATTATGAAAACTTTTTTGTGATTTCAGTTATTTTTTGTAAAAAGTTTTTGTCATATCTGGAAACAGAAATTCTAGCCGGCCTCTTTAAAGTGTTTGTGGTGGTGTTTTAAAGAGGAGGGACAAAATGTGTAAATAAGCCGGCCAGGCAAGCAAACCAGGCCGGCTAGACTTGCTCATCTGGAAATAACTGTTTCTTTGCAAGTCTATCAATATTTGATATCTATGACCAAATAGCTTAGACCTTGATTCATCTACATTCTTTCGTTCTTATGTTATGGAAGGGGCTAGTCACATCTATTTATTAAACTTTTATAGTGATTCTGTCGTTCTTTTCCGATTTTTTTATTTTTTATTTTTTATTTCAATTGTTGTTGTTGTCTCTTTTTTTCCTCAATTATTTGTGTTATAAGCTTGCCACAGTGTCCCAAGTATTTCACACTTGGAGTCTCAATGCTCCTGAGCAGCTTTAGTTGAAAAGCTAGCTTCTCATCATCCCTATCCGTAGCTTCTGCCATTGTTTTACTTCTGATTTTCTTGTATAAGTCCTTCTTTTGTGTGGTCTTTGGTTGTTGGCTCTCATAGCACTATAAAGAGGTCCTATGTGATGATCAATCCAAATTGTGTGAGTTGGGCTTCTTGGTTAATGTCCTGTCCTAAACTACATCCAAGAAGAGCTTGTAGAAGTCTGGTTTGATTTTCATAATAGTGTTTAGCTTAAACTACATCCCTTAAAGTCCTAATTTTTGGAATCTTACACAACCATTTTGAGTGATGTAATTAATGTCTGTTGCCTCTAGAGAAAGCTTTGATGGTGGAAAGGGAAAGAAACTTAATGGTGGCGTAGGGAAGAAGGAGGACTAATTGAATCTTAAGAGAGATTTGAGAAAGTGGTGTGGTCAAACTCTTAAAAACATGACCACCCTATTTTGCATTATTTTTTAAACAATGAACTGTATTTTTTGTACTTAAACAGAACAACCAAATTGACAAAAAAAAAGGAATGTTTAATATTTGATGGGTGTCAATAACATTACTCTCCTCAAATATGTGCAAAATAAAATGTTGTTTTAGATCAGGAAATGGTATCTGGTGACATATTTTTTGTTCAATACTATTTCGTCATTTTTTGTGAAGTATCACGTGCGTCGTCTTTATTGAAAGATGAACTTCGATAAAATTTGGAAGCAGACTCAACCAAACTTATAATTCAAATAAATGCTATGAAAATCCAAAAACTATTGAGAAAATTTGTCTTTTCAAAGAGAAGATGTTTTGAATTTCGTTCTGTATATTTGCTTGGTGGAAGTTTTGGTAGGATAAAGTTTCTAAGCTGTGGGGCGAAGTTATAAACTTTGTTAGCCTTGTTTCAGTATGGGTTTGGAAACGGTGAGCGGGGTATATGATCTATAAACTTTAGCTTGTATGTGATTGAATTTGATTTGACCATTAATCACTGTTACAGTGTGTATATAGCTGGCAATTAGGCTGTCAATTAGAGATTCTAATTGATATAGTTTCCTAGTATAGATACAATAGGTTGTATATAAATACATGTATTACTTTCATTAGATAACTTAGAATAATACATTTTTCGTGTTTTGGTGAGATTGAGAATCGGTCTCAGTCGAGTGTCAAATTTGGTCGAAAGTCATGGTCAATACTCTGTTTTCTTTACTAGACAGATTTGAGTGACTTCAGTAAAATGACCATAACTTGCTCATTTCAAAACATTTTTAGGTGGTTCAAATTGTGTTCATTAGATACCTTAGAGTGATACTTTTTTTTGTGTTTTGGTGAGCTTGAGAATCGGTCTCAGTCGAGTGTCAAATTTGGTCGAAAGTCAGGGTCAATACTCTGTTTTCTTTACTGGACAGATTTGAGTGACTTTAGTAAAATGACCATAACTTGCTCATTTCAAAACATTTTTAGGTGGTTCAAATTGTGTTCATTAGATACCTCAGAGTGCTACTTTTTTTGTGTTTTGATGAGCTTGACAATCAGTCTCAATCAGTAACTGTGACTGGGGTTCTCGTACTCACATGGGCTACTGTGATTGGCCCATTTTCTGTCATTTGCAGTGTTTCCTCATTTTTTTTACAATGATTGTACGTTTTCGGATTGTTGGTAATCCGTCCTTCCTCATTTTTTGCTATTGATGTTATTTCTAATGTGTTCGTTGTTGATTGATTTCAAATGAGTATTTCTAAAATTCCAATTTGTGTTTGTTAATTTATGACAAAAAATGAGAGGGGAAGAAGAAGAATAAGGAAACGGAGAGGGGCGATGGCCTGTGCGAGAAGAAGAGAGAGTGGGAGAATAAGAAATAGTGGGAGAATTGGGAAAGGGAAAGGAGAATAAGAAGATGGAGATGGGAAGGGGAAAAAGAATATGGAGAAGGGGTGACGGTGGCTGTGGCTCCATCTCCTCTATTCTCTCGTCATCGTTGGTTGTTTCTCACCGTCCCTCGCAATCGATCGCCCCCTTCCATGTTGTTTTTGTGTTCTTGTTCTTGAGAAGAGAGGGTGAGAGAAGAAAAAGATGAATAGTTGTTATTATAGGTGGTGTGGGAGAGCAGGTAAAAAAATAAGAAATAAAAAAATGGGTGGTGTTGGTGGGAGTAACTTGTGGTGCCAAATAGTCGTTGCCATGTTGAAATTGTCAATGTGTTCAGAGAGATAAATGCAGTAGCAATCATCTCGCAAGCTTAATGTCATCCACGCCATTCCTTGAGATTCTCCCATGTCCCTTTACGGAAGACCTGAAAAAAATTTATATAGGGTTGTGGGATCCCTTAAAAACTCGCACTAACTTAAAAAAAAAAAAAATTAATTAAATAAAAAAAGAAAATGAACTTGAGGATATTACAACTCAATTGTCTAAGGGAGAGACTCCTTAAAGATCTTCTTGAAGCAAGAAGAAGAATCCCAAATTTACATATAAGGAATACAACAAGGGAGGCTGTAAGGCACAAATAACAACCAAACTTGGGGCTCTAACCAGCACTCAGACTGAGAATGAGGTTCAACATAGAATGAAATGCCGTATGGCATCAAATATTTAGGCAGAAAGAGATGGTTCAAAGAAGGATACAAGAGTCAAACATTTATCTATTTATAATGTTACCCAATGATTAGAACAACTTGTTGGAACATTAGGGCCTTAATGACCCCATGAAGCAAAGAGAAGTAAGATACTTTCTTGGCAAGAAGTTGAGTATTATAGGTGATGCGTCCAAAAATCGTCCTCATGTGAGTTTGACTGCAAAACAAATGTTAGACTGCCAATGACCACCTTTTTGGTGGCCGAAGGCACTCCGGTGCTTAAGTCAATAACTCTGTTGAAAAAGGAAGTAAATCTGGACAAAACTCAGTTAAAGTTGCATACCTCTGTCGAACGTACCCTATACCTTTTATAATGGTCGCGGTTAACTCTCTGCATGACTTAAGTATGTGAGGCGCAATGGAATGAGATGTTTCTCGTAACAGTCTCTTACTTAATGGAGATACGTCCGTGGAGTTGGAACTCTCTCCACGACTCTTTTTTGATGCAACGTTTCTCTCATTTTTTAGAGAACTAGTATCGAGCCTGGATTCAGACTCTGATTCGTTCAGGCTTGGATTCGGGCCTCGTTTATGTCTTCTCGATGGCGGGCCTTTACTGGGCCTCTGTAATTGGCTTTATTCTTCTTGGGCTTTATGAGTTGGCCCAGTAGATTAGACGTAATATTCTTGTGATGGGTTTTTATGCCACGTGGACGGCCGTGATAATCGGTCTATATTGATGTATTATTAGCTACTCCCCCATTACTTAGTGGGTATGTTCACATATCCATTAACTGTGTGACGGTTGGTATTTCAATTACACTTTTGCACTGAACTTAATGTTGTTAATACTTTCGATCGGTTGATCGTCTCGATTACTTCGTTGTTTGTTCCTTTTCGTGCATATTTTCTTGGAATTTAGCGCGCCATTATGTCCCGTGTGTTGCTCTGTGAGCAGTCTCTTTGTTGCTCGGTTGTATAAAGGGTGTTGTGACTACTTTGCTTCTTCATTTACGCCATCTTTGCTATTAGTGTTATTTTTTTTTTCTATTGTCTTTTTGTCTTTTTTTGCCTATTTGTGATGTCTGATGGTGATCTACTGGACAATGAGCAACTTGCTACCTGTGAGGCTCATTTTCCCCAAAAAAGGTTTCTCAGCTACCTTGGATAGTGTCCGTTCCATCTATGTTTTGCCTTCCGACCTTGAGATCGTTATTCCTCGTGAAAATGACAGTCCTTATCATTCGAGGAAGGGATATATTGCGCTTTACCCTTGTATGTTCTATGTCGATCTTCGGTTTCCAGTTCTGAAACTATTTTGGTCTTATCTAGATTTTCTGGGTATTCCTCCTACTCAGATGGGCCCGAACGGTTGGAGGTTGGAGGGTCATGGTTTCCATGTATGCCAGAGCCATCGTTTCTAGTATTCCTTTAATTGCTAGAATCTTGCATTTTTTGGTGGGGTTTAGCGTGAAACCCAACTGCACCTGTTTTTTTTGTTCCCCTGCAAATGTTTTGGCCACCTTCATGATAATATCAAGGGTTAGTTACGGGATTGGTTTTATGCGTTTGTCTACTCTGGCCACTTCAATTTATGGGGTCTGCAGATAGAAAGGTCCTTCCAAGTTCCTATCAAGCAGCGGAATCTACAATTGAGAAGAGCAGGTTATCAACGAGCGTTTTCTGCAGTTTTTCGTAGGTTCTTTGGACACCTGTCTTATTGATGATATGGTGAGGTGCAACGGTTTATACAACAAGAATGAAACTGACCGGGCTCTGCTGACCGAAAGGCAAGCCACGAAGATTGCTACCTGTGCTATCGTTGTTGAAGGTGATAACATTGTCGTTGATCGAAAAGTAAGCTCAGATGTTACAAATCTCATTGCTCATGTTAGCGGTGCTACCAGTCTGTCTTCCAGGAAGAGAAAAGTACTGAGGCCTATTAGCCCGTCGAAGTGGTTGTTCCTGAGTTCTGACCGTGTTCTGCAGAAGAAATGGCTCGTTGAATCTTTTCGTCATACTTCTCTTTACTCAGGTTTGTTGATAGAGAACCTTCGAGGGAAGGCAGTTGCTCTCTGCAGGAGGCGAAAGATATGAGGTTGGCATTGGAGAGAAGTGAGAAAGATACCATTCACATGCTGAACGATGGCGAAAAAAGGCTTCTTTCTGCTTATGGCAACATTGATGCTGCTAAGTGTTCAAACAAGGACCCTCGGTCCTTAGACGATAAGATGCTCCAGCTGGCTGTTGTCCAGTCTAAGGAGTTTGGCAATCGTGATCGAGTTCCCGAAACACAGTCTCTTCGTTCTTATTTCCTTCATGTTGATGATGGGGTAAAGGTCTTGCCTTCTACAGCCTGCTCGGGCTATTCTGTTCTTGTTGGGACCGCCATTCATTCTGTGTCTGTTGTGCAACAAGAGGGTGAGGATGGTTCACCTGTCGTCCTTTTTTTTTTCCTGGCTGTGGGTGGTGGTTCCTTCATACTACCGGATCCTCGTGTTCTTCATTCGCGGATTGGTTGGAAGGAACCTACTCCTGAAGAGATTCGCGTCAAATTGGATGGGAAGTTTTACTGGCTTGGCGTGCAGGACGGTGCGCGTAAGCTGATTAATGAATGACACAGACGGTCAGTGGAGAGGCCTTCGATGCTCGTGCTAGATCCGAGCTTTCATCTTGAAGATGGTGTTAGGCTTGTAATGGACGGAATGACCCATCTTGCTTATGCAGGGGTGATGGGCTCGGGTCTCAGGTCAATCACAATCTTGTGATTTCTCTGGAGAGGAGGCTCTCCATACTGCTATTGGTATTTTCCCATGTTCTTTATCAATATGACGCGTTAAAAGCGTGATGTTCTTAACGGATTAAAGCGGCTGAGGTTGCTGAAACTTCGTTGGCCGAGGTGGAGAGTGCACGGGATCGGTCTGTGGCTGCGCTTGTGTCCTTGAGAGTTGATTTAGACGGCATTCATGAACGTTTGCATGATGTGGAGAAAAAGTTGTCCGCCGAAAAGACGCTTCATGATTAGGCCGCCCGTGCCATGATAGAGCACTCTAAAAATTGCGACATCGCTAAAAAAAGGGTGGAGCAATTACTGGCTTCGCTTGACGAGGTTAAGGCTGATTCCTCCGCGATGCTCACTACTGCTGAAGGCCAACTTATCGCGGCCAGAAGTGAGCTTGCTTCTGTTAAGGATAAGCTTCATGTTATGGAGGTGGAGGATTGGCAACATGTTGTCGATGGTCGGACTAAGCTTCGAGATTATATTGAGGGTCTCGTTATTGACTTGTCAAAATATCGTCATCTGGTCTATCTGACCTTCAAAGATGAAGAGGGTGCTGAAGACCCTCCGAGTGATCCAGTGGTTGAAGAGCTGCCACATTCTCCTCTTGAAGAAAGAGTCTCTGTCGATGATCCGACTACTTCTCTTTCTGCAGATGTTATTGCTAAGGATGTTATAAATCTTTCCCCTTAATCTTCTATTGTTACCTTCGAATGTAATATAATATAATTTGAATGAAGGACAATAGTTTTCTCTTTTATTTTTCTTCTTGTTGACTTCATTCGTCCGTTGTTGTCATAATGATTTGTATTCGAGCTTTGATTTGTACAACTATATCCTTAGCAGTCATTTGCTGATTTGAATTTTTCTATGTTTCAGTACGTATGTTTCAACCTTGTGTTTGTCGTCTCGGAGCTTTTGTGTAAAGTTGTTTTGTCTGTTTGTCTTCTACTTTGCTAATCTAGTATGTTAGTTAATCCAAGGTTCTCCTGGGTTGTGCTGACTTGTTCCTTCGTTGTTTGATCTGTTTGTTTGATAAAAAAAAGGAATATGTCTCATTTGAGTTGGTTTGTTGATTTGGTTGTCTCGAAGTTGTTTCTACTTTGTTGAGTTGTTCGCTCAACCTTTACGTTGTTAACTTGACGTTTCAGTCGGTTCGAAGTTGTTTTTCACTTGGTTCATTTAGCTTCTATTTCGTTAACTCGACATTTCAGTCGACTCAAAGTTTTTTACTTTAGCTTCGTTGGTTCGACACTCTAGTCGACCTGGAGTCTACTTCGTTAAATCGACACCTCTGTCAACTCAAAGTTTTTGTGTTTAATTGACTCGGGTGTCCGACTTCGTTAACTCGACATTTTAGTCAACTCGAAGTCACTTTTACTTAGTTGACTCGTTCGTCCAACTTTTACTTCGTTAACTCGATGTTTCAACCGACTTGAAGTTTTTATGTTAAATTGACTCATTCGTCCACTTTGGCTTCGTTGGTTCGATGCTCTAGTCGACCCGAAGTCTACTTCGTTAATTCGGCACCTTGGTCGACTCAAAGTTTTTGTGTTTAGTTGACTCGAGTGTCCAACTTCGTTAACTCGACATTTCAGTCGACTTGAAGTCGTTTTACTTAGTTGACTCGTTCGTCCAACTTACTAAGTTAACTCGATGTTTCAATCAACTCGAAGTTTTAATGTTAAGTTAACTCATTCGTCCACTTTGGCTTCGTTGGTTCGACGCTCTAGTCGACCCAAAGTCGTTTTACTTAGTTGACTCGTTCGTCCAACTTTTACTTTGTTAACTGAATGTTTTAATTAACTCGAAGTTTTTATGTTAAGTTGACTCATTCGTCCACTTTGGCTTTGTTGGTTCGACGCTCTAGTCTACCCGAAGTCATTTTATTTAGTTGACTCGTTCGTTTAACTTTTACTTCGTTGGCTCAACGCTCTAGTCAACCCGAAGTCGTTTTATTTAGTTGACTTGTTCGTCCAATTTTTAATTATTTGGTTGATCAGACCAGAAGTTTATTGTATATATTCGATTTGCGTCCTGATTCCTTTTGGCTTTATACGTCGATTGTTTCGCATAGCTTCTCTTTGAAGTTGTTTGCCTTTGTGGGATATTGATTTCGAAATTGAAACTTTATTGATTCTCCTATTTGGATGTCTTGACCATTTCTAGCGGTCATTTTTCTGGAGCAATTACATTACATTGTGGAGCAATTTTTCTTTTATCATTGCGTGGATGATTTCTATTCCGGCGTTGGTGTTTCGCGCCTCTGCTGCTCCTTATTTTTTAATTTATGATCTCCTTTGCTTGGCCCATTATTGCTCCTCGTTTGGCATTGCTTGTTGAGGTTTGATAGAGTTTGTCGTTGTTAATTCCTTTGTAACTAACTTTAGTTGGATTTGTATCCGCTAGTAGAGTCCTCGAGTCAGTCAGTGCAGCTGTCTTCGGGGCTTTGATTTTTTCGATTCGATATAGATCTGCTCGAGTGGGAGATGCTTATTTGCGGGGGTAGATGTGGTGTAGAGCGTATATCAGTTCCCTGGATCATTCTTTTTATCCCGTGGCGGTGACATCTGCCTTTTCTTTTCCTTTGAACTGCATGTCTGGTATTCCAAAGAATTCATCGAGTCGTCCTCTCTAGACACAATGCTCGATTTCTTCTTTCAGCTTGTAGTAGTCCTCGGTATCATGTCTGTGATCTTTGTGAAAAGAGCAGTACCTACTTTTGTCTTGTCCTTCTGGGCCTTCTCTCATCCTGGGTGGCCAGATGACGTTCTCCCAATTCGCCATGTGTTTCAAGATATTGGTTCGACTTGTTTTTAGGGCTATGTACGGTTTGCACTCCTTTTTCATTACACTGGTTATTCGCTCATGGCTGGGCTATGCTGATTGTGACTTCCTAGATTCCCGCTGGTTGGACTCGATTCTTCCGTCGTTTCGATATTTCTTTGAATGACTACTATCTTCCTGTGGTCCATCGTCTCACCTTTTTTCTTCTTTCCTTTCCAATTTCCTTGAATGGTTCTCCCTTTCATACTCATTATTCTTCCTCGCAGCTTTCACCTCTTCAAGGGAAATGTGTTTTGTGCTATTTTTAGCAGGACCGCCATTCCTTTTGGAGGCTCTAGGTTAAGGGCATCAAAGAAGGGGCATCTCTTCAGTCCAGCGCCAAAAGTTGCAACGGCTGTGTCGTCGCTACATCCATCAATCATTGTCAATTCATTGGTGAAGCGAGTGACGTATTCCCGTATTGTTTCTTCAGGCTTCTGTCTGATGTGCAGGAGGTAGTGGGGTCCTTTCCTCATCCGCTAGCTTCCAATGAATCTGATAATAAAAGCGGTGGCTAAAACTTGAAAGGAGTCTATCGACCTCGGTGGTAGGCTATCACTACACAAAAATGGATAATAGCAACATTCAGTGTTGTTAAGGCGGTCGCCTAGGCGCGCCTGAGGCGCGCCTCGAGGCGGTTTGGCAAAAGGGCGCCTCAAACTGGGGCGAGGCGGAGCGGTAAAATGAGGCGTCCGCCTCGACCCGCCTCTTTCCGCCTCACGCCTTACCCGCCTCAACCGCTTCAGGCCTTTTAAACAATTAAAACTCAAAACTGAATTAAAACCCAAAAAGCCCAAAACCCAATAAGCCCAAAAGCCCAAAGTTTGGGGTATGTAGGGTTAATTAGGGTCGAGAAGGAGGGAGAAGGAGGATCAGATGGCTATTCTTCTCATTCTTCTTCTCAACGCCTCTTCTTCTTCTTCTTCTCCTTCAAATCAGCTATCAGCAAATGCAAACAGGTATGTTTTCTTCCTTTCTTCTTCTTCTAATCTTCTTCCTCTTCTTCTAATCTTCTTCCCTCTTCAAATATGTTGCGTTTTTTTTTTTTTTTTTTTTCACAGAACTGTTCACAGAGGCCGACTGGTGCTTTTTTTTTTTTCTATGATCTGTTTTGCTACTGCGTCTTCCCTCAATCCCTCTTGAATGAAAGCTAATCTTCTTCCCTCTTCATATATGTTGCGTTTTTTTTTTTTTTTTTTTTTTTTTTTTTCACAGATCTGTTCATAGGCCGACTGCTGCTTTTTTTTTTTTTTTTTTTTTTCTATGATCTGTTTTGCTACTGCTTTTTTTTTCTTCTAATCTGTTTTTTTTTTTCACAGATATATTTTTTTTTTTTTCCTTTCTATTTTGCTGTTTTATCTATGGTATAAAAAGAGGGGTGATTCGGGTGAACAACAATTACATCATGTAACAATGGTTTTGTGCTTGGATAGGCTTGTCTATGTTCATCATGTAACAATGGTTTTGTAACAATGTTGTAAGGCTTGTCTATGTTCATCATGTAACAATGGTTTTGTGCTTGGATAGGCTTGGCTGGCTATAATAATTCAATATTCTTGTCATTATAAAGAACTTCACATATCTAATTCAACATGTATAACACACAGAACCCTTGCAGCTCGTGACCATTATATAACAAACTACAAAGAAATGACCTAGTTTAACAGCGTCCATGTAGGGGCATGTACAAATATGACCATCACGAAAAATAAGCATGGACTCGTATCTAAAATCAACAACATTGAAAAACCTGAACATTGCAACAAATTTCACCAATTGAAGGACACAAGTTAAAATGACTTTTGAGGAGAACAACAATTGAACTTACCATTTGATAGGGAATTTTGAAGGGATATACGTCAATACATAGATTCATTTGTCAATACTTTTGGTACTCTGTTTTTAGTTATGTTTTATAATTTGTTTCTGGATGTTGTATATATACAAAGTTACAAACTAAAGTAACCAAACACACATCTTGTTAGTTCATAATGTGTTTGTGCATGAAACATTAAGGATGCTCAGTAAGAACACTTTTAACGTATTTCATTTAGTAAGAATAGACAGACTTCATTTAGTAAGAAAAATTAATAGACTTTATTCAATAAGATCATGCTGCCTTCTTCTCCTGTTGCCTGCACATTTGCTGCCATTTTTTCAACTGCTTTCTTTTCTTGCTTTCATTTTTTGGATTTTCCCTTCATCTACTTTCTTTACTTTATGATTGTCACCATCTGTTTTCAGGAGTTCATTGGATTCCAGCTCCAGCTCGTGAATAAACTCTAGGACGTACCTGTAGAAACCAATTCTAAATAGTTATATGACTTTTTGTAAATATTGGCTTATGCAAGTTATCAAAATGATGATGAATATTTTTATCTAAATATGTTTCAATTTACTATAATAAAAAAATCTTTAAAAAATGATAAAGACCGCCTCAGTGAAGTGAGGCGTCCGCCTCGCCTACCGCCTCGCCTCTGAGGCGTTTTCAGGCTCGTCCGTCTCCCCACCGCCTCGACGCCTTAACTACAATGGCAACATTAATATTTTTTAATTTGTAACTCGTCATTATGTTACAAGCCTTGTAACTCAAAAAAAAAATGTTACTAATTATTGAGTGAAGTTACTGAAAATAAATTAATAATATTATTTATAAAAATAATTAAACAAAAAAAAATACTTAAATGGTCCCTGCGCTATTCAATTCCACCCAAAACCCTTCTTCTACAAAACCTAAAAACCTAAGTGGTTTAACTCCCATGTCTTGGGTTCTGTACACACCGACGGCACGCTCATCTTTAAAAAAAAAAAAACCTAAAAACCTCATCTACAAACCCTAAAATCCCTCTCAAACTTGCAAATGTTTCTTTCTCTCATTCTAAGATTTCTATCTCCATCACTGTAGACCGATCTCTTCTTCACTCTCGATTCACCACTCTCCATCGTTTTTTGCATTTTCTATCAATCAATCTCTCTTCAATTTCTGTCTCTCTCAACTCTTGATTTGGATCACTCTCTCCCTCTCACATAGAGAATCACAATGCACTCTGTGAAACCACAGTGAGATGAAATTGGATTCCGAGCTCACTAACCATTCTTTATTGATGGCGTCTTCGTAAGTTTACTCTACTATACATTCACTACAGCTCTCCTTCACTGTTCTGTCTAAGGCGATCTGCTAAAACTAGTTCGACTGCAATTCTTTCTCTTGCAGGTTTCAATTTGCTTTCTCAGATGCTTTGTAGAGAGGTTTCCTCTCACTATCTGCTCGTTTACACTCTAACATTTGCATAACAATCTGACGATCTCACTCATTTTGTAAGTATAGCGATGAATTTGATTTTCTCCACACTTGATCTTATATTTGTTTGATTTCTTTTTTACATTTCAAAAATTACTTGGCAATGTGGAAAAAATCAACCTATTTGTGTTGAAATTTCTATAACGTTGCAAGAAAGCATGTTTCGTGATATTTTTGCACTAATTTGTTGTTAGGATGCCAATCCTATTTAGTATTCACTTGAGATTAGAATGTCTTAGTTAGAACAATATTCTATTTTAGGGAATATTAGCTTGTTTTGAATTAGGAGTTATTGTTTGATTAGAATTAGGTTTGAATTCAATTAAGAAGTATTATTTTTGCTTTTAGTTATAAATACATATGATGTAATAGGGTTTAGGCAAGCAATACAAGTTTTTATTTTAGTTTATTGGTGGTTGATCCCCAATCAAAGGATCTAGGTGGTTTGATCTCTAATCAAAAGGTCAAGGTCTTTATTATCTGGTATCAGAGCATCATCGATTCTGAGCCAAAATTTTTTCTTGTTACTTCGTTCTTCACCGGCCATCACCTTCCTCGCGCATCACCAACAACTCCATAACAACCAATCTTCAACGCACCGCCAACAGTTCCCTCCCCACAACAACAACCACTTCATCGCAATTACCTTCACCACAACAGTTCCCTACCTTCATCACAATCACCTTCATCGTAATTACAAACACCTTCAACACCGTTTTCTCACCTTCCCACCTCACAGATCTTAATCCACAACAAAAACCCCACCTCGACATCATCACAACAATCTCCCTTCCACGCACAGATCAGCAACCTTCCACGCCAATATCAACAACCAGCTCGAGCGCATCACCGCACACTAGCAAAAACGCGTGGAGGAGTTTTTGATATTAACTCCTTTGGCTATTCACACCACACAGTACTGTTGGTGACCCCAGTCTGTCCCTTAATTTTCTTTCGAATATTCATACTACACCAACAACCCTCATCTTTATAATGATTGTTGCTGAATTACAAGAAAAAGTCGATGAGCTTACTGCTCAAGTTGGCGGGATCTCATCCCACCTCCACACACTTGAGACCACTAATGCCACTATTCTAGAGGCATTAAGGAATCTCCAGCCATATCGCCCGGCACCGTACGTTCAACCGAAACAACAACGACCAATTATTCTTATTTCTGGCAAGAGCCTCCGTATTGATTTACCCCGTTTCGATGGAACTGATCTGTATGGTTGGTTATGTCAGGCCAAGCAGTACCAGGAACTCAACGGCCTTTCCAGCAAACAAATGCTTCCCATTGCCGCTCTTTACCTTCAGGGTGATGCCAACTCTTGGTACTAATGGATTCGCCAATCACTGGGCACATTAACTTGGCAACAGTTTTCGAAAGCTCTTTGCTCTCGCTTTGGCTCTCACGAACATATCGATCCGTGTAGTTCTCTTTCCAAGTTAGTACAACGAGGCACAGTTCGCTCATTTATTACCGAGTTCGAGAAGCTATCTAATTTGGTGCCAGATTTGTCTGAATCTCATCAAATTAGCATTTTTCTATCGGGTTTGCGTGTTGATATTCAAGCAGGAGTTAGGATGCTACACCCTATCAGTATTACACATGCTTTCGAGTTGGCTTTATGTCAAGAAGATGCCATTAATGCTACTCGATCTAAGGGGTCTGTCCGAAATTTTGCTAACCCTGTGACTGCTGCAAATTCTTCAAAGCCTGTTACTAGTATACCACCAGGTGTTAAACGTGTCTGTCATGGGCTGAACAACAAGAACGTTGTGCCAAAGGACTTTGCTTTAACTACGATGAAGTATATAAGCGTGGCCATCGTTGTCCTCAGCCCCATGTCTTGCTCATAGAGGGTAATGAGGAACAAGAAGACGATTCTGATGTTGAGCCTCCTATTCCGAATCATACTTTATCTGAACCTCCTCTAGAGATTTCTCTTCATGCTCTTCTCGGGTCCCCACGGCCTGAAACCATGCGTATCATTGGACAATTAAAACACATGACTGTCACTGTCCTTGTTGACTCTGGTTCAACTCATAATTTTTTGCACCCGTCTTTTGCCAAACAATGTGGGTTTCCAATCCACAAAGATGGTGCTTTACGCGTCATGATTGCGGATGGTGGCCAATTGTATAGTCTAGGCTCTTGTCGGGATGTTTCCCTTAAATTACGGGATTATGAGTTCCACGACCACTTCTTCCTTCTGGGTATCACTGGATGTGATGTGGTTCTAGGTGCTGAATGGCTTCGCTCTTTGGGTGTTATTACTTGGGACTTTTTCAAGCTGATTATGACCTTCTCGGTGGCAAATCGTACTTATACATTAATTGGCGACAATTCTCCTATGGTCATGTTCATGGATAGTACCCCGGTCCATCGTTTTTTACGACAGGTACGTCACGACATTCTTTTACAGTTAACTCAGAAAGTTGATTTGGGCGCTTCCTTTCAACTGTCGTTCAGCTACTTATCGCTGAATTTTTTGATGTCTTTGGCAATCCCAACACCCTTCCCCCGCCCGAGCACATGATCACCATATTTTGATTTTACCAGATGCTTCTTCGGTAAATGTTCGGCCATATCGTTATCCTCACTTTCAAAAGGTCGAAATTGATAAAGTTGTATCTGAATTGAAGACTGCAAGCCTTATTCGAACCAGTACCAGCCCTTATTCTTTACTGGTTCTCTTGGTTAAAAAGAAGGATGGTTCTTGGCGCATGTGTGTTGACTATCGAGCCCTTAATAAAATCACAATTAAGGACCTCTTTTCAATTCCGATTGTGGATGAATTATTGGACGAACTGCACGGCGCATCGGTGTTTTCTAAGCTCGATTTACGCTCAGGTTATCACCAGATTCGAGTTCATGAACCGGATATTTCCAAGACGGCTTTTCGCACACATGATGGTCACTATGAGTTTTTGGTTATGCCCTTCGGGTTGAGCAATGCCCCAGCCACTTTTCAAAGTTTGATGAATGACAGTTTTCGTCCTCACTTGCGTAACTTTGTCCTAGTTTTTTTCGATGATATATTGGTGTATAGTGCCTCACTCTCTGATCACCTTCACCATCTTTCTATTGTCTTTGGGCTATTGCGCACTCATAAGCTTTTTGCGAAAGCGTCCAAGTGTTCTTTTGCTTAATCCTCTATTGGGTATCTTGGGCATACTATTTCAGGGCTTGGTGTTGCAGTTGATGATGATAAAATTACGAGTGTTGTCTCCTGGCCGTGTCCTTCTTTGACGGATCTTCGTGGGTTTCTTGGACTCACCGGGTACTACCGTAAATTTGTTTGTGATTATGGTAAGATTAGTGCTCCTTTGACCCTGTTATTAAAGAAAAATTCTTTTATCTGGAATGATGATGCCTCCAAGTCTTTTTCTGCTCTTAAAACGGCCTTAACTTCTACCCCTGTACTGGCTCTTCCTGATTTCAATGCTGAATTTTATATTGAATGTAACGCGTCTCATGGTGGCATTGGTGCGGTACTTATGCAAAGAGGTCGTCCCCTTGTGTATTTCAGTAAAAGTCTTTCTGGACGCAATTTGAACATGTCCATCTATGATAAGGAAATGTTAGCTATTGTTGTTGCAGTACAAAAATGGCGGCTTTATCTCCTGGGTTGGCACTTCAAAATCTATACAGATCATCGTAGTCTCAAATATTTTATGGACCAATGACTTTCCTCTCTTGAACAACAAAAGTGGCTCTCTAAATTACTTGGATATGACTATGAAATCATTTATCGTTCTGGTTCCGTCAATCAAGCTGCAGATGCACGTTCTCGCTTGCCTTCCAACAGTTCTTTGTTGGCTCTATCTTCCCCGTCATTTTCAGTGTTGATGAAATTAGCCGGGAGTGTCATCTCGATCCTTCCATGCGTACTATTATTGATAGTTGTCAATAATCATCTCCTCGGCCACATTATTCATATGAGCATGGTATTCTTCGCTATAAAGGTCGACTTGTGGTAGTTCCATCATCATCTTGGTGTTCTAAACTTTTACATGAGTTCCATTCCTCGCCTACTAGGGGCCATTCCGGTTTTCTCCACACATATAAACGTCTTCAGCATAATTTTTACTGGCCTGGTATGAAAGCTGCTGTAAAGTTTATTTCTCATTGTGATATCTGCCAACGGAATAAAAGTGAAGCTCTTTCTCTTCCTGGGTTGCTTAATCCCTTACCAATACCCGACGATATTTGGTTAGATATTTCTGTGAATTTTATTGATGGATTACCAATGTCCAATCGCAAATCTACGATTTTGGTCGTTGTTGATCGTCTATCCAAGTATGCGCACTTTAGTTCTTTGGCTTATCCTTACACCGCGGCCTCAGTTGCCAAAGTCTTTGTGCGGGATATTACTTGCCTCCATGGTATGCCTCGTTCTATTGTGAGAGATCGTGATCCAGTTTTCTTAAGTAACTTTTGGGAGGCCTTTTTTGAGATGCAAGATACTCAATTATGTCGTAGTTCAGCCTATCATCCTCAAACTGATGGTCAGACCGAAGTTACCAATCGTACCTTAGAGTGTTATCTTCGATGTTTTACTAGTCATCATCCTAGCCGTTGGACAAAATGGTTACCTTGGGCAGAATGGTGGTACAATACTACATATCATAGTGCAATCAAAATGACTCCCTTTGAAGCTGTTTATAGTCGGCCACCTCCGAAGATCTCAACCTATATACTTGGTAGCACCGCGGTTCATGTCGTTGACCTTGCTTTATGGGACCGTGATCGCACTCTGCAAGTTCTCAAGGATAACCTTCATCAGGCTCAGGACCGTATGAAAATATATGCTGATGGTAAGCGCACTGAGCGCCATTTTGAAGTTAATGATTGGGTTTTCTTACGACTGCAACCATATCGACAATCCACTGCTGCATCTCAGAATTACTCTAAGCTCTCTCCCAAGTTTCATGGACCCTTTTCGAATCCTTGAAAAGATCGGTTCTGTGGCTTACAAACTTGATCTTCCGGCTGCGTCTCGTATCCACCCCGTTTTCCATGTTTCTCTTTTAAAGAAGAAGTTAAATAATGGTATTACTCCAGACCCAACTTTACCTACTCTTGCCAATGAACCATCATGGGTCCCGGAGAAACTACTTGATCAAGGATTATTTGAACGCAATAATAAGCCCGTTACACGCTGGCTTATCAAGTGGATCGGCCGTCCTGTGGAGGAAGCTACTTGGGAAGACTACGAGCAGTTTCGTGTACGTTTTCCAGATTTTCAGGCTTGAGGACAAGCCTTGTTTCAGGCGGCGTGGGATGTTAGGATGCCAATCCTATTTAGTATTTACTTGAGATTAGAATGTCTTAGTTAGAACAATATTCTATTTTAGGGAATATTAACTTGTTTTGAATTAGGAGTTATTGTTTGATTAGAATTAGGTTTGAATTCAATTAAGAAGTATTATTTTTGCTTTCAGTTATAAATACATATGATGTAATAGAGTTTAGGCAAGTAATACAAGTATTTATTTTAGTTTATTGGTAGCTGATCCCCAATCAAAGGATCTAGGTGGTTTCTCTCTGATCAAAAGGTCAAGGTCTCTATTATTTGTTCAATTAGAGTGATATTCTCTGCATCCTGTTAGATCTCCTGTGAAGTTTGTTCAGTTTAAAATTTCTTGAAGAGTTTGATGCTAAATTACTGTAAGAAAGCATGTTTCTTGATATTTTGCCCAAATTTGCTCGATTAGTTCATTTGTTCTCTGTTTTCAATGAGATCTCGTTTGAAGTTAGTTCAGTTTGACCTTTCTTGAAGAATTTCATGCTGAAAGTTACAAAATAACTTTCGTTCTTCTTCACTGTTCCATCTAAGCGATCTGCTAAAACTAGTTCGACTGCATTTCTTTTCTCTTGCAGGTTTCAATTTGCTTTCTCGGAGGCTTCGTAGAGAGGTTTCTTCTCACTATCTGCTCATTTACAGTCTAACATTTGCATATCAATCGATCTCACTCATTTTGTAAGTATAGCAATGAATTTGATTTTCTCCACACTTGATCTTATATTTGTTTGATTTCTTTCTTACATTTCAAAAATTACTTAGCAATGCGGAAAAAATCGACCTATTTGTGCTGAAATTTCTCTGACATTGCAAGAAAACATGTTTCGTGATATTTTGCACTAATTTGTTCAATTAGATTGATATTCTCTGTTTCCTTTAGATCTCTTGTGAAGTTTGTTCAGTTCAAAATTTCTTTAAGAGTTTGATGCTAAATTACTGTAAGAAAGCATGTTTCTTGATATATTTTGCCCAAATTTGCTTGATTAGTTCATTTGTTCTCTGTTTTCTGTGAGATCTCATTTGAAGTTCGTTCAATTTGACCTTTCTTGAAGAATTTCATGCTAAATTACAAAATAACTTTCGTTCTTCTGAGCTAATTCCATGCTGAAAGTTTTTGGAGTCCTGAACTAAAGAAGCTTAGTTTCGTTTTATTTTGTAAAAATGTCTCTTTGTTCTTTTGTGTGTTTGTTCGATTTGTTTGCTGAACTAATCTCGATGATGATTGCTATGCAAATTGAAAGTAGTGGACTGATTTCCATTGATGTTTTATGCAATCTGAGAGTTGTTAGTTACTATACTTTCTTGTTTTGAGTCTCTATGCATCTAGAGTAGAACAGTTTCGAAGGATTTTCGATGTCACTCAACATGCTTGATTGTTAGTTAGCTTTAAAATTGGAGTGAATCTGTATTTTTCGATGTATATTAATGTTTACAAGGATATAGGTTTTCCCTCTGACGATGGTCAAATCAAATAACTTTCGGTTTTCTGAGCTTATCAATGCTGAAAGAATTAGTTTTGTAGAATAATCATTGTTGCATTCATAATGTATCAAAAAAAAAAATCATGATATATCATCCTTGAAGAACATATTCTTGTAATCTTCTCAAGAATGGTCTAGTATTGCTCCTGTTTTCCTTGTGTGTTTGCTAAGAAAAGATATGGAAGTACTGCAGTAGTATAATATGACACATCTTTCTGCTTGCAAGTTTATAGAATGCAATTTACTAGGTTACAATATGCTAGTATTAACCACAACTACAAAGCTTTTATGCAGTTGCTTATGTTCTCTACACTTTGATATCTTGATGTCTCATTTACGTAAAACTATCTCACAGCACATTCGGATACAACACTAGTGAGAATGCTGGTAGGGAACAAATGTGATCTGGCAAATATCAGGGATGTAACTGTGGAGGAAGGGAAAAACCTCGCAGAAGCAGAAGGGTTGTTTTTATGGAGACCTCTGCACTAGACTCAAAAAATGTTAGAATAGCCTTTGAAATGGTTATCCATAAGATCTACAATGTCAGCCGGAAAGTATTCAACTCAGATCCCCATAAAGCAGAGTTGTCACTCAACAGAGTAAGTCTGGTAAACAATGGGGAAGAAAAAAGTAAGGCAAGTATTCTTGCTGTTCTAGATGATTTTTCTGTTCCAAAATATAGACAAATGCGTGACAAGGGCCTTTGGTCAAGTTTGGTTTCGCTGAAATTATTTGGTTTGTTGGTTTCACTTGATTTATCTGTTAGGTAAGGATAAAACAATGAGAGTTTTTCTTCTTTTTTGTTTTTTTAAACATTACATATAGAAATTTTGTTCAGTGATAGACAGTGGCTTGTACTTTCATATATATAGAATAAAGTGAATTGAAGTGTATGAAATGGTTCATTTTGTTATTTTTAAGATTATACTATTTGAATTCCTGGTATTTTATCTTGATCAAGTGACTAGCGTGCTCATGATCGAGACAGTCTAAATCTCAAAGCGCTATCTTAACTATTTGGAAGTATTTTATTCTCATCAATAAGTACATAATTAGATAGGCTTGCTCATGAGCACGACACTTTGAAATCTCGATGTACTATCTTAACTATTTGGACAGATTCACCCTTTTCCTTCTATTACCTTGATTTATAGTCTGATCCTGCAAGCTTTGAAGTTAGATGGTGGTCAAGAATGTTCAAGTTTCCCTATATCGGATGTGAGGACCACTGCTCAACCCAGTTGCATCTGAATGAGTTAGGCCTGAGTAATTGTGTGATTACAGTTACACCACTATTGGAACTCGTATGTGTTGCACTTGCAAGTGGCGAAAAGTTACTTATCTAATTTATGCATATTTGTGTTAGGGTGCAGCTCTAAGAAGTCGATAGTTGATCTGAGGTACTCATCATCAGCCCGTTTCAAGGGCTCGTGTATTTTTCTTACTGCATAAATGAATGGTTTCGAGAGTAGGTCTCCTGACACTGCCATTGGTGTTACATGAAAAATGCAATTGCCAAAGTTGCCTGGTGGAAGTGGTGGATTTAAGAGTTACCGGCCATCGATGATAATCGACACTTTGGACTCTTGATCGTCCGGCAGCCTACGGGCCTTACACATACAACGCCACGCATGTCCTGCAATGGAAATGAACTGAAGTTAACAATCTCAGGCCCATCCTTGCGTTTAACCCTTATGAGATTGATTTGGTATCTGGACAGCTTTAACATAGCAACAACAGCAGGTTTTGGGCCTGCCTTAGCTTCTTGCACTCAATTGGACAAATTTTGTCGTTTGTCCCCTCGGAGATGCGGTGAAATTGGTACAAATAAGATGTGCACATCAGGTTCAGCAGCTATCAACTTCTTATATCTTATGGTTTTAAGTTTCAGGAATTCTAAATGACGAGGAAATGAGCGAGGAAACCAGCGAGGGGAGTGAGGTGGAGGGGGGGAGAACCATTCACCCCCTCGGGATGCGCGCAAGAAAAGTCAATGCGCACATCCCGAGGGGGGTGAATGGTTCTCCCCCCTCCACCTCACTCCCCTCGCTGGTTTCCTCGCTCATTTCCTCGCCATGTAGCAAAGCTCTTTTAAGTTTTAGTTGGTTGACATATTTGTGTTTGCTATATTCTGTGAATTATTTGGTAGTTTACAAAATAGTAGTGCAGCAGTGATAGGCACATTGACAAAATTTATGCATGTCTGTGTTACATGAGTAGTAGCATTTAAGCATTTTATTGGGTTGTATGCATGTAGTATTTGAATACTCGTTGGTACAAATAATATTATCCTTGAAACTGCAATTAAAGTTTATTTTATTCTATATTTGTTGGTACAAATAATGTGGAAGCACTAGTTAGGCCTCTTAATTCCCGAGGTTGAGGAGGATATAAATTTGATGGGTTGTGTGTGTTTCACTTTCATCTTATCTTGACCAATGGAAGCATTTCTAAAATTCTTATCCAAAGTTTTTGCTTCTATTGGGTGAGTATGGTGATTTTCTGTCAATGAAACTTCCTGAATAGTGAATACTCTCTGTTATGGCAGATGCCTCAAAATCTGGTGTTGCGCAAGAAACAATGCAGAATGTTGTTCGAAGAGCACGCAAGACGATGACTTAGGTTGTGGCAAGACATATTTTAGGTGTAGCTGAAGGGTCCTCATGGGAACAGGTCTTGCAGGTTTGTGTGTTAGCATATATCTGCTCTGTACTCGTTTTACAAGTTGCTGAGTTGTGTCCATGATTTATAAAACGATAATTGATTACCTTTTATGTACTATGATGCGTACAAAAGTATGATACATTGTTTGAGCGGAATGCGACGACTGGAAGCTTTTACCATCAATCAAAGATTCATAGAGCTAGGGAATGTTTAAAAGCAGTGCACGAAGCCAAGGGTCCGGCAACAACTGGTTGAAATGCTTACTAGAGGTAGCTCATTCTTTGTACTTTTTATACAATCTTGTTGGATCAATATGTCTTGGTTGACATATCTTTTCTGAATAAATGTTGTTGCTGCATTTATCTCACCAAAAAGGAAAAAGAAAACCCGTGTATATTTCATTGTTGAGTGCCCTTCTAATTCCTAAAGTTTCTGTTGGTTATTAAGGTTTTCTGTGGTCACAATTGAAACTCTAAGGGCACCTCTTTTGTTTGCTTCCTGATTAAGTTGTATCAAGCGTTGTCTTCACTATAAATCCCACGCGTTGGCAGTGTCCGTAATTTACCATGGTATGTTTATGGTGTTAAGAAATACGTGTTAGCCATCTTGCTTGTTTATGATCTTAAGCAGCTCCAAGACCTGTCCATTTTTTTAACAATTTGTTTTTGTTCATTAGATTTTTTTCTAGTTGTACTGCAGTGTGCCTAACATTTTTCCGTCATTAGGTATTGAAGAATGTTACGCCATTATGAAAGCATAAAAAAATGTCAAAAAATAAAGGAACATTATAATATTGGAGAAATAAGGCTATATTTTACCCATTCCATGTTTTGAGAATGTCTCAAGTGAAGCTCTTGAAGCTGCTCGAATTGCTTGCAACAAGTACATGAATTCTACATCCAAAGATGGTTTCCACCTCAGGGTGAGGGTTCACTCATTCCATGTTTTGAGAATAAACAAGATGTTTTCCTGTGCGAGAGCTGATAGGCTCCAAACTGGCATGCGTGGTACCTTTGGCAAACCATAGGGTACCTGTGCTCGAGTCAGCATTGGGCAAGTGTTGATGTTTGTGCGGTGCAAGGATGCCCATGGGTTGCATGCTCAGGAAGCTCTTAGAAGGGCCAAGTTCAAGATCCTTGGAAGGTAGTAGATCATTGTTAGCAGGAAATGGTGTTTCATTAAGTTTGGCAGGTCTGATTACGTGAAGTGGAGGCAGGAGAACGGGCTTGAACCAGATGGAGTAAATGCAAAGCTGTTGGGTTTCCATGGACCCCTTGCAAGCTGGAATATTCTCAAGCAGAGCGCTTGATGCGTGGAATATTTTTTAGTTTTCTTAGTTGTTAGCATACTAATGATGTACTTGATACATATACTTTTTTTTTAAATACTGATCCAAAATGAAAAACGATGTTGTAATTGATTACAACTATTTCACTTTGTAATGGTTGCAAAATTATTTTAATTTGGGTATTAACATTGGTATTTGAATATTTGGGTTTTATAATTGCATTGGATGTCATTCATTTGTTGATACTTTTTATTTATTTATTTAATTAAAAACAAATAAAATATTACATATTGATTTTTGTAAATAAAAAAAATTTGTAACACATCGAGGTGTTGCTAATATTTGAGCATTGTGCCATTAGCAACATTAGACAACTGTTATGAAAGTTGAAGATTGTAACACGTCGAGGGATTACTAATATTTGTAATGCCATGATTTGCAATATTTTTGTGGTGTTACAAATTTTTTTAGGAACAAAGCTAGTGTGTTACAAATTGCCATTTATGGTGTAGTGTATTGAACCAATTCATCGTTGTGGAAGTGAGGCTGGTTGGGAATGTTCTGCACATGAACGATTCTGTGGTTTCCTTTAGGGCCATCAAGTGGTAGAAATGTCTTATGTGATCTAATGGGTCGATGGTACCATCATACACTTCGAACTTTGGCAGCGGAGTGTACTTTTTTGGCATTGCCTTTTTCATGAGTGCATCGAAAAACAACGGCTTGGCTAACTCGTACAGTATGTTGGGATCCGTGACTCCAACTCTGAACGGGATTTCAGAAAGCATTCCGCCGCACTGTGGGGTCTTGTCTTGGAGGAGCTCGATGCTTTCGAAGTTTCCCCGTTGGGGTTTTCCTAGGGCTTCGTTGCTTCTTGAGTTCGGTCGGCGGAATCATGTTGGGGCAGTGCCTGAACAGGGTCAGCTGGCTGAATGTGCTCCTGGGTAATTGTTTCCAACATCTTTGTCATGTAATTCATCTGGGCCATGAGTAGGTCCAACCAAGGGTCTGTGGCAGCGCTGCCGGATGTTTGGATTGTCTAGGCTACTATGTGCTGCAGATCCGTATTTTCAGCTGCTATTAGTCCGATGACCAGGGCTGTTTCGCGAGCTGTCAGTGATGTATTATTGTCAGTAGGAGAGTTGTCATGATCGTCATTGGGTTGAGGATCTGCGGAATGCGTCATTTGCTCTGACGGCTAGTTGATATTCTATCAAGTTATGGTGAGCTTTGTCACTGTGGAATTTGTTTTTAGAAAGGAAACTCATCGTTCCCAACAGACGACACCAAACTGATGCATTAAAAAATCGTCCTTATGTGAGTTTGATCTGCAAAACAATTGTTAGACTGCCAATGTCCACCTTTTTGGTGACCGAAGGCACTCGGATGCTTAAGTCAGCAACGTTGTTGGAAAAAGAAAGTAAATCTGGACAAAACTTAGTTAAAGTTGTATACCTCTGTCGAACGTTCCCTTTACCTTTTATAATGGTCGCGGTTAATTCTCTGCGTGACTTAAGCATGTGAGGCGGAACGCAAGAGATGTTTCTCGTAACAGTCTCCTCCTTAATGGAGATACGTCCGTGGAGGCGTAACTCTACCCACGACTATTTTTTGGTGCAACATTCCTCTCCTTTATGAGAGAACTCGTGTCAGGTTTGGATTCGGGCCTAGATTCGGGGCCCGTTAATGTCTTCTTGATGCCGAGCCTGATCTGGGCCTCTGTAATTGACTTTATTGTTCTTTGGTTTTATGAGCTGGACCAGTAAATTGGACGCTATATTCTTGCGATGGGTTTCTATGCCACATGTACGACCGCGATGATCGGTTTATTTTTATGTACCATCAATAGGTATTGTAGAAACAAATGTGACAGAGTAGAAGATATGATCCAAAAAATTTAAGCAAGGATTGGATCTGGGTAGACAATAATAACTTGGTATATGGAGATAGAATACGGGTTGGTTGGGTTCTTGGCCAAATGGGTTTCTGTTATATCTAGATCAGAACAAGCTATCTTTTTGAACACTTTCTAGCCAAATGGGTTCTTGGCAATGCTTACCTTTGTTACGATTTTATCAATTATATAGCAAGAAATAAGTTGTGGTCAGAAAATAGCCCATTTGCAAGCACTAATACTCTTCATTGCGTTGTTCTTGGAGACTGCAATACTTTCATCATTACCCAAGATGAGGGACGGGGGCGGGAAATTTCTTATGCAGAACTCCAACATTTTGTTAACTGTGCTACTCTAACTTCAAAGGGTGTTTTTTTCGCACGGTGTGACAACCAATTTAGGCAGAACAAAATATACCGAGATTGACAAAGTAAAGGTAAATACTGTTTGGCTCCAATAAAATTTCTGAAGCATAGTGTATTCCAACTTCTTGAAATTTTAGACCATTCACCAAGGAATCTAACCATATTTTAGCATAAGGATATATAGGGGACCAATACGCTTTAAATTCTTCAACTACTGGGTTATAGAAGAAGAATAGTTCTTTACAGTGGTTATGTTAGAGGCTCCTATGTAATGTTTTGTCCAAAATGAAGTGTAAAAAAAAGTTTGATAGTATGGAGAAAAACAAGGTTTGCAAGGGCAGCAAACCGAGTTCAACTCACCAAACAAGGAATGACTAGAGCCTAGCAAGTAGTGCACGCAAGACTAGATAACTTACAACTAGCTCAAAAAGAAAGAAAAGTTGTGAAAGAATACGCCAAGGCAGTGGGAAACGAGGAAGCAGAAATATAACAGAAGTCTAGATCCAAACTACTAGGAATAGGAGACCAAAGTAACTCCTACTTTCATAAGTTTGTAAAGCAGAGAAGAGATAAAAATATATATTCAAATATACAATGGGAATGATTAAAAACTAGAGAAGATGAAGGATATAGAACGAGAATGCTTTGGATACTTTGATAGAATGTTTGTTGGTGATCATGCAAACCTTTATGATGGCAATATTATTGATGAACTTGGGATGGAAACCACCATTACCGAGGACATGGCCGCATAACTTATTAAGGCGGTATCTAGGGGATAAATTGTCATTGTCAGCTATTTACTCCAACAAAGCTCTGGGACATGATGGATTCTCTTCTTACTTCTTCAAAGTGACTTCGAGGATAGTTGGAGCCAACTTCACTAATGCCATTAGTTTCTTCAAAAATCAAATCTCTTTGGGGAGGTAAATGCCATTGTGGTTACTTTATTTCATATAGTTGCTAATGCCTTGTACTTTAGTTATTTCATACCAATAACATGTTATTAATGTCCTATACAAGGTGTATAACAAAACACATGACAATTAGAATAAAAAGGCATTGCAAAAGGTGGTGAGCTCCAATAAGTAAGCTTTCGTCAAAGAGGTACATACAAGACAACATCATGTTAGCGCATGTGCTGCTAAAAAACTACCATACAAACCAGGGACCACCAAGAAGGATAGTTTCTTAAAGTTACTAATGCCTCTTATTTGAGCACAAAACATGCCTTGAGATTTAGATTTATTTCAAACACTACCGGTTTTCCGGCTTCAACAGTAGACCATCGTTAATGGTAGCTCCTAGTAACTACTATTTAAGTTCAAGCACTTGGTTCCAAAACCCAAGTACTCATTTCTTTGTTTTTTGATTTTCTGCTATTAGAAATTTCAAGCACTTGGTTCCAAAACCCAAGTGAGTTTCTTGCCAAATTTTCATATAACTAGAGTTACAAAGCATTCCTTTCATACATTTGGACTTTACAAAGTCTTTTGAGGGATTGCTATAATGGCACTACAGAAAATCCTGGAGTTTTAGGAGGATAAACATCTTTGTGTGAAAATAAAGCCCCTTCACAAAATCAATTAGGAATGCCCAATATGCTTATTATCATAGCCTTCTGCATACCACATGTACTTAATTTAACTGAAACATGAGTTTTACTTAGGGGTAGGAAATTAGTGACTCGACATGATAACTCGACCTGCTTCGCAGCGGGTTCGGGTTTGGAAAAATATGACACAACTATAACCATTTTGACACGACACGACTCATCAAATTTGTGGTTGGGTTTGGGTTTGAGGTATTGATAAGGTTGACACGGGACCAACCCTTTTGTTATTGCGTAATTATGATTTAATTGATAAGCATATTAGCATATATATATATGTGGCTTTACATGGATATGGGCTGTCACATTAATATAATCGTACCAATTGCACTTAGAGTATGTACAAACTTTAGAAAATGACTTTGGTACGGTCATAAACATTGTCTAAAATATAGTAATTGTGATTGATGTAGTCGAATCCTGCTCTCCTTGACTGACCTGGACCTGGAGAGTGAACGCACGTGAGCCAAGGACTATCGTTGTGGTGGCCGATGGCACTCCAATGATAAAGTCAGGCAAGGCTCGAGAAAAGCTTAAACCTGTAAATTGGGTTCTGTAGCGTACCTTTTCTCATCAACTCTGTATCTTATTTATAATGCAACAGTCCTCGTTCAGCTAGTCCTTTGGTGGAGTAGTTTAGGGAAAGAGATCTTGGTGGATATCCTTTCCTAGTTGGGAATCGTTCATGTTGGAGAGTTTCCCTACACGACTTGTGCTCCTAGATATGCGGGAGAGGTTTCCCTTTTGGAGTGTTGTCCATGCAAGGAAGTTTCCATGCACGACTTATACTCCAGTTATGTTTCCTAGTCGGAACCAATGTGTTGTTGATTTGCCCGTCTTAGGCGATCCCCCATATAGTTGTCCGATTAGGGCTTACGGGTATTGGGCTTTACCATGTGACGTGTGGACTTAATAGGGCGCTGCAACTTGGATCCAACTTGATGGAATCTGCCGAATAGGGCTTAATATTGTTTGGGCCTTGCTAGATTTGGTGGGCAGTTGGGCCTACTTTATTCTATTGACGAGACCATCATGACACGCGTACGATGTTGATTAAAGGACGGTTTTGTGTATCATCACCTACTCCCCCCGAGTTGGTGGGCCAGTTCATCAGTCCATCAAGTCATGATGTAGAGGACCTGAGCGGTCATGATTGGTTCGAGTCTGGATCGTCTCCTCGAGCGGCACGCTTCATTAAATAGGCATTCGTCTGCTTGAAAAAATGTGGGAATTTTGTTCACTATATAAATCCCCTTCTCTGCAAAGTTCATCTTCTTTACTCTTTGATCTTGGAGACTCTGCTATATCGTTTCACTTTTCATCCTTTTGATTTTATCCAACTTCTGTGATCGAAAGTTTGTAAGTTCTTCAATGGTTGCTCAGAATCAGCTTTTTGATGAACTATATACCAAGGGTCGTAAGTTCTTTGAGAAGAGGTCACTCTCTAAGTTGAATCTGGAAAGCCTCCATGTGACATATGGGACTCCCGACGATCTGGTGTTGTTCACAATGGGTGCCGGTCAGACACCATTGTCTCTTCCTGAGGGATTTATCTACTTGCATCAAGGTATGCTCCAATCGGGCGACCGTTTTCCTTTTATCAAAGAAACTTGGAGCTTTTTGGCATACCTCAGCATTGCCCCCGCTCAACTAGTGTCGAACGGTGATCAGGGCGAAAGACGTTGGCGTCCGAGTGTGTCTGAGGATAATTCAATTGTTTACTTCTCCTTGGATAAACGAGCATGTTGTGTGCGTGTTGAAATTGTCAAACTTTTTCAACAATCTGCCCGACGACTTCAAGTTCTGGCAAAAATATTGTTTCACGACTCCTGCATACTTGGAGTATTTTGAGTTGGCCGGTCATCCGATCGAGCGAGAGTTTCGTCAACTGAGTAAGTTTAGTTCTGTTCTTGATTCTGCCAGCAATAGTTGCATATTGATTGTTATCCGTACTTTTTGTAAGGAGGTTTCCAACTACGCCCCTATCTTCTAAGGACGAAGCAACCATGAAGAAATTTCGTGACATGCCTTAAATGCGGATAGAGGATGTTGTTCAGTCTTCTAACATCAAGCATAGCAGACTGTGGGCCCATTGGCATAAGGCTCCCACTCTTTTCTGAGTTCTCAAGCCGAAGTCCAAAGGTGAGCCCTCTTCGAAGAAGAGAAAACTCCTGAAAGTTAAGATTTTGAGCCTGACAATAGAGCGAAACTGAATGAAGCACTTTCTTCTAACACGCATTCCAAGAAGCCTCGTGTTGCCATCAAGCCTGCTAGTGGGCGGTTGGCCCTTTCAGAGGGACGCTAAGTTGTGGGGCAGACTTCTGATTTGACCACTGGAGTAGAAGCTGTTGCGTTCGAGGGGCCGGATGCTCGGGCAAGGGCCCCATTTCCCTTCCCAATTTGGAGAAGAAATATTTGGAAATGGTGGGGGTTGAAGATGTAACAAAGCTGAGTACTGAGCAGGCGAAGATCTTGAACAATGTGTTGTTGTAGGTGGGCATGGCAGCTTCGTCTGATGCGGGTCCGACTCGTCCTTTTACACTGAAGGAATTCATGTACGACCATTATTTGGATTGTGAGTCTCCCTAGTTGGGTGAGATATCATTGATAGTCACATCTATGGTGAGAAGTTTCCTCCGCACCGCCTGTATTGTGCTCTGTCTCAATCTCGACCCCATATTGTGGTGGCGACGAGTCCAAGAGATAACTCACATCCTTCTTCCCCATCTACTACTTCTGACTAGTCTCATGAGAGATAGCAGATCTTTGAGGGCAAGGGGAAGGAGGTGGACAAGGGCCCTGATGCAGTAAAGACGGTGAAGGGTGGTGCTAGAGTGATTCTGATCCCTGAAGACCTCCATCCTGATGCGCGGATCAGTTTGTTCACTCCAGATGTAGTAAAGATGAGCAACTAAGCCTGGCACCAGGAGGTTGACATTTCTTATGCCTCGAGGAAGCATATCAGTAAGTGGAATGATTGGCTGGTGAACTGTGCTCCGATGCCAACCGGTGATACACTGGGAGTGTGTATGGACAAAGGGCAGAAATATCTTGTTCTTGGGATGTCATATCTGAACCAAATTTTCGTCGCTGGGACGAAGGTTGAAGCTACTAATGAGAAGGTGTCTACCATGGAGCGAATTTTTGCAAACTTGTAGAAGTCTTACTCTGATGCTCTCATTTGAAATTGAGTCACTGAATAAGCAACTCGAAGAAGGAAGGTCTGCCTAGTCTATGTTGTTCAAGAGGTCTGGGAAACAAGGTCAGAGGATTGACTTGGAAATGTTTGAGTCTGAATTGGCTGAGACAATGTTTGTGAGGGACAGGTTGGAGAAGGAGCTGAACCTTGTTCGTCGTGACTTGCGTTATGCTCAGGAGGCTGCAGGCTGAGTTGCAAGCTCTGAATGCTGAGAAGGCCAGAAAGGAATCCAAATGGGCTGCCCGATGTCAACAGCTAGAGGCTGATGTCGACTCCAATGCCAAGAGTGTGCAGACAGTAGAAGAACAACTCCTTCTGGCACAACATGAACTAAATGCCACGAATGACAGTTTGAGTGCCGAGCAATTCAGGCGAGTTGGAGCAGTTGGAGCAAGAGCTTGCTGAGTCGAGGGTGCGCGAGGAAAAGCTTTTAAATACCCAGGGATTGTTCGAGTTCAGTAGAGTTGTGCATGGGCGCCTGGAGCTGTTGCAGTTGATGAAGGAAGAGTATCCCGAATGGGACCTCTATCGCTATAAATAGTTGTCTTACGCAGAGTTTGGGGAAACCTCCAACCAATCAGAAGAAGAAGGTGATCAACCAGAAGAAGAAAGTGATGAAGTCCTGGGCGTCCGAGTGATGGCACCTGCGAACGCATACCTTGCCTCCTCTCCTGCCAAATAAGCTATGTTGTATCTGAACCTCCTCCCTATGAGGAATGAACTTTGTAATTTTGACTTATCAATGAGAGATAACATATTAAACAACATTCTGTACTTATGCATTCTTTGATTTTTTTTGTTAGCTTTTATCTGCTTTGTCTTACCGCGGTACTAGCTTTAGACAAGAGGTTGTGCTGAGCCAAAAAGTCGTATAATTGATCCGAGGATGAGAGTTTCGTCTTTGAGATTTGCCGTTATAATCCGTCATATGCGGGCCATGTTGTGGATCAGGCCAGCAGTTGTCGTTGCTACTATATGCAAACCTGTCAGACTGTGGTCATGCGCATGCATTATTTAATCAAATGATGGTCCTTGTGATTTAAAACCATTTCTGTCCGCTGTTGGCGGACTAGGCTGTAAGGGAGACTAGAAGTTGTTGTCATTAGTTATAACTGACTAAACTTTGGTCGGATTCAACGATCATTGTCTGTAATTGGCCAATGATCCCTGGCAAGCCATCATCATCAAGTTGTATGCGTATTGATTAGACTCCCACTTTCAAACCCATCGTCATCTGCGCTCGATGGAGTAGGTGTTAAAGCGATATGGTTCGGGGGTAATCTATAGTTGGACAATGATCCCTGGCAAGCCATCGTCATTAGGTTGCATGAGCACTAACTAGACTCCCACTTTCTAACCCATCATCATCCGCACTCGGCCGACTAGGTGTTAGAACGATACGGTTCAGCGATCATTGTCTGTAGTTGGAATGATTCCAGGCAAGCCATCATCATCAGACTGCATGAGCACTGAATTGACTCCCACTTTCTAAGTCATCGTCATCTGAGCTCGATGGACTAGGCTTACAGCAGATGAGAAGCTATCGTCATCAGCGACCTACTGACTAAACTTTGGTCGGGTTAGGCGATCATGGTCTACGGAAAGACGGTGACCCCTAGCAAGCCATTATAATCAGATGTTGAGAGCGCTGACTAGACTCCCACTTCTTAATTAGTCGTCATCCGCTATTGACGGACTAGGATTAGAGCAAACCAGAAGCTATCATAATAAGTCGTCACTGACTAAGCTTTGGCCAGGTTTGGTGATAATTATCCATAATTGGACAATAGAACCTGGCGGGCCGTCTCGATCAGGCATTAGAGCGCTAACTAAGCCCCCACTTTCTAAGTCGTCATCAACTTTTGATTAACTAGGCATTAGAGTGGACCAGTAGCTATCGTCATTGGTCGAAACCAACTAAGCTTTAGTTAGGTTCGACGACCATTATCTATAGTTGGACAATGGTCCCTGGAAAGCCATCGTGGTTACGATGGAAGGTGTTAAAACGCTGACTAAGCTCCCAATTTTTAAGCCATCGTCATCTACTTTTGGCGGACTAAGGTTAGAGCGGATCAAAATCCATCGCCATCAGTAGGAACTGACCAAGCTTTGATCGAGTTAGGCCTCTGCTCAGCCTTGGGCGTGCAAGTCCGACTTGGGCGTCTTGATTTACTCAGTTCGCCTAGTGGTTCGTCGGACCGATAGATCTGATTCTTGAGTCAGATTTTCATAAAAATTGATCGGACTGAATTCATCCGGGTTTAATGAACAACAGATAATAGAGTGGATACCTTGGATTTTATTAATGATATAACTACAGGCGTGTTTCGCGTGCATGGGTGCTTAAGGCCTTCGTACTGTACTGGGCTAGATCTTGCAGGGTACTTGTTTGGGCCCATTCGTTGGGGGCAGTGTTGTAAAGATCAACATACCAGGTATACGACATAGATTGCAAGGCGGTTCAGTGCCGCTTACTCCCCCAGTTAATGGGGCTGCATGCAGTGCCATTAATTCGATGGATGTGGACTCGTCAAATTGCAATTGGAACCGTCATTTCCCTATTTCCCATAGATTATTTGATGCTGACATAACTGTTGATTGGCTTCGTTTCATGAACCATCGCGCCTATATATAGGCTGGAATTCACCATTTCAAGCATTGCCATGAATGCTCTAGAGAATGTTCCTGAAATGCATCATTCAGAAAATATGTTTTGGGCTATCCAAAAGCAAAAGGGAGATTTTCGTTGTTGGAGTCTTCGAATGTTCTGACATTTGCAACAATGAATCTTGACAAAACCTGCTTTTATGTGATGCCACATGGTCTGGGTGAGCATCCAATTGGTTCCGTGGGACCTTGTAATCTATTCTCACATTTCGTAAAAGAAGTATGTACTCTCCTTCAAAGGATGAGTTTGTCAGTCGCCTTCTCCTGCTTCCAAGTTTCCATCCACCACTGCTATTGGGAGATGATACCAGCAGCTAGTTTTGGGGCGAATTTTCCTATTGTATCTATTGGGCTTTTCCAGTGATGCCACAACTGGAAGGCTGATTTGGCGAAGTGAAGCTCTGGCGGACGTGATTTGCAATCTTGGATGATAGTCTGTGTCACCCCAAGCATTACACATTAGAGAGACGTCCCCATCTGGCATTTTCTCCTTCTGAATCCTCTTCGTATGGGGGATAGGCGAAGCAAAGATGTCCACGGTTCCTAGTGTGTGTCTCTGGTGCCACTTTCAAATCATCCTTGTGAGGTGATTCGATGAAGCAAATAATAAGTGCGCACTCACAACCTTCTTCAAGTATTTAACTATCACTTTCGAATCATTTTCGAAGACAGATTGGTAGAGCGAATTCTTGACGTGCGTTGGAGCAGATAAATACTTGCGTCAGACTTAGATACTTGTTGTGTATAAACTGTTGTACTAGTCAACAAGGAAAGCTTTGTAATAACTTTCATTGCAATCGATAAAGTTTGTTTTATTCCTTGTGATGCAGTCATTTTTCGCTCCCTGCTTTGACCTAATTCCACTGACCTGCACAAGTAACGCACGTGAGCCACAGACCACTGTTGTGGTGGCCGATGGCATTCCAATGCTAAATCGGACAAGGATCTGAGGAAGGCGTAATGTTGTAAACAAGGACTTTGTAGCGTACCTTAACTTACCAATCTCATGTCTTATTTATAGTGCAGAAGTCCTGGTTCTACCAAGCCATCGAAGGCGTAGTTTAGGAAGGAGATATACATGGAGATCCTTCTCTAATTAGGAGTTGTATTGTAGGAGGGAAGTTCTCTGTTAGCCTTGTGCTCCTAGATACGCAGGAGATAGTTCCCAATCCAAGAGCAATTTGCGTGGAATGTACTTTGGTATTTGCTTCCTAGTTGGAAGGAAAGAGTTGTTGTAGTTGCCTGTCCAAAGCTGATCCTCGAGCTACTTGCCTTAGTAGGACTTATGGGTATTGAGGATAGGTGCGAGACATGTGGGCCTAGCACGCTGTGAGAGTTCGGATCCGTTTGGCAGACTGGATCAGGCGGGCTTATAACCGCTTGGGCTGGATCAGTGTTGGGCTGACGCCGAGGCCCGTAATTCCTCGAGATCATTATGACACGTGTATGGCTCAAAGATTTGACCATTTTTATTAATCATCAGTTACTCCCCTCGAGTTAGTGGGCCATCAGATCGATTTGCTAAGTCATCTTTTTGAAAAGATACGCCGCTCATGATGATGATTGACTCTGAATTGCTGCTTGAGTCATGAGCTGCATTAATTGAACGCGCGTCGATTCAGCAGAAAAGAGGTGGGAACCTAATCCCTATTTTGGTCATCTATAGTGCAGAGTCTGACTCTTCTATTTTCCTTGCTTTCGAAGCTATCGCTTTACTCATATTTTTATTAGAGAGGATTGTTCATCTTCGTCATTGCTCAACAAAACCTTTTTGATGATGCAACCTTGGCCAAGGGCCTAGAGTTCTTCGCGGACAGGTTGCTTTCTGAGCATGGCCTTGCTAAAATCCGTACGAAGTTTGGGGTCCCCGAGGACCTGCCATTATATGTCCTGAAAGGTGACTAGACGCCAATGTCGCCGCCTGTGGGGTTCATTTGTTTGCATCGAGGGATGCTTCAAACCGGAGTGTGTTTTCCTGTTTTGGATGTGACCTGGGAATTCTTAGATCTTTTGGGGATTCCTCCGACTTAGTTGGGGCCTAATGGATATAAGATCATCATTCTCATCCTTATTAGGGCAAAGGAGGATGGCGTCCGCGTGACTCCGCGAGTAATCCAGTTGTTGACCTCTTCTCAACTGATGAGTAATGTCATCTGTAAGATGACATCGTCGGCTTGTTTCGTGAATTTGCTTGATGATTTTAAGTTTTTGCAGAAATACTGCTTCTAAGCTCCTGCGGATTCGAAGTATTTTCGGTGCAAGGGTTGTCCGCTCGAACGAGAGTTCAGGCCACTTCACAAGTTCAATTTTTTCTCTAGACTTTGATATGCCTGATTACAGGTTAGCTGATCATCGCTTGTGTTTCTTTGCAGGAAGGTTTCCCACTACTCCCTTTACCCTAGAGTTGCAAAATACTATGGAGACGTTATGCAGTTTGTCGACGAAGAACGTGGTGGATATCATAAGTGTCTCCAACTTTATTCGTAGTAGGTTGTGGGACAACTGGCACGTGGCCCCCACTGTTTAACAATTGTCGCGAGTCAAGTTGGAGGATGGGGCCCCTTCTAGGAAGAGAAAGGCCTCTAGGGCCAAAACTCCCGTTCTATCTGATGTGAAGGAGCCATCTGAAACACTTGCCTCTTTCGTGAGTTCAAAGAGGTCCCGTATCTGATCTGGGTTGCCTTTAGCACGACCCACTCCAGGGGGAGAAGTGCGTGAGTCTGATCGGTCTGTTAGGGCAGAGACTGATGTGTCCGGCTGGGAGAAGGATTACCTGTGGTTTGCAGGAGTTGAAAACAGGTCGAATCTCAGTGATGCGCAAGCCGAAGCTTTGAATGAGCGTCTAGTGCGGGTTGAAATGTCGTCTGAAAGTGGTCGTGGCATAGGCCATATTTCTTGGAGTCCACATTGTTCTTCATCTCGTTATTCCATGCCACAATTAGAAGTGTTGGAGGGTCCTTTGGATAATTCGCTTCATCTTCTTCCTTTGTACCCTGTTAAGTCGTCTCGCACTAAAGGGTCGGTTGTTCATGACAAGGGAAAGGCCGCGGAGAAGAGCCTGGGAACAGTGACAACTGCGAAGGGTGGTGTCGGCGTGATTCCTAATCTGGAAAGGCTTCATCCGAATGCATGGATAAGTTTGTTTGCATAAAACTTGGTGAAGATTAGCTCTCAGGTCTGGCACCAAGAGGTTGACGTGGAGTAGCTTCGAGGAAGCATATAAGCAGGCATCATAGTTGGTTGATGCATTGCGCTCCGAAGCCCGAGGAGGATACGCTAAAAGGGTGTATGGATAAGGGTTTAAAGTACCTTATGCTAGGTATGTCTCACTTGAGCCAGGTGACCGTTGCTAGGACAAAAATCGAGGTGGCTCCTGAGAGGGTATACACCATGGAGCGTGTATTCTCACACATGCAGGCATTATACTCTGATGTTCTATATGAAATTGAGCGGCTGCAGAAGTAGGCTGAGGATAAGAAGCTTGATCAATCAACCGTGGCAGTTGAGACTCAGAAGCTCATCTGGGGGCCCTTGAGCGAGATTTGGCAGAGGCGGTGTTTGAGAGAGACGAACTCAAACAGGAGTTGAGCTGGATCCACCGAGACGTAGAGGTTGTGCAGGAAGCTGCAGCTAAGGCGTGTTCTAAATTGTGGTCTCTTGCTAACGAGAATGCTTTGAATGAGGCCGAATGGGCTGCTCAGAAGCAGCAACTGGAATCCGATGTTGAGTTCAATACTCGATAGGCAAGGAAGGTCGAGGACCAGCTCGAACTGGAGTGGCACGAGCTCAGTAATGTGAAAAGCAATCTGACCATGGAGCATTTTTCAGGTTGACACGCTAACTGGCAAGTTGGAGCTGTTGGAGCGTGACCTTGCTGACTCGAAGGCGCGGGAGGACGAGCTTCTACAAGAACAAGGCAGATGCGAGTTTCGTTGGGTCGTACACGGTAGGCTGGAGCTACTGGCATTGATGAAGGAGTAGCATCCGAAATGGGACCTCGACCGTTACAAGATATGTCGTATGTAGACTTGTATGTTGCCTTTGCATCGTTGAACGAGAATGACAGTTCAGATCCAGATGCCTAGGCTGTGGTGTATGCTGATGCAGCTCATGCTCCTTCTTCCACTAAGCTTAGTTCTTCTATTTATGTACCTTCTCCTGATAAGGAGTGAACTCTGTACTCTTGTACCCATTTTTTCGACCGTTAATAAAAAACCATTTTATCCGTTTTGTGTTTGTTGTCTCTATTGCATGTTTTTCGTTTCGCCTTGTCGTCTTGCTTTGACATAGGCCGGTTGAATCAATAGGACCCTGAATGGTCCATCTGTAGTAGAAAGCTTGACCGCTCCATATTGCAAATGACTCAGGATCATTGTTGCATAGTCATGTCCGACAGTGGGCATGTTCCGGACAATTTAGCTGGGGGTCGAGTTGCCCAAGCTGTGTCTTGTCCCCAAGGTATGTTGCTTGAGGCTTGCCTTGCGCGTCTAATTGGTCGGTTGCAACTACTGCTATGGGCGAGTTGCGATGGCCGACCGTATACGTCAGAGAGTTTGTGCCGAGTCATGCGTCGTAAGCTTGGGCGGACACACTATGTAGCGTTTATTTGGGCACTGGCCGTACGATCTGTGTATCGGCTCAAGTGGCCTTTGCTGGTAATAGGGTGCCAATTTGTTTGAGCGTGAAGGACGCTGACTCAGCTAGATTTGTCTTGGGGGTTACGTAGCGAGCTTTATGGGGCTCCCACATTTCGAACCATCTATGTCCGAACGACGTGGACTACAGGTTCGGGGAGTAAGGATTTGGTGACTACGTTGAAGAGTGGTACCGTGGCGAGTCATCGACATCAGTCGGGGAATGACTAGTTTCCCACCTTTTGAACCATCAACACCCGCGCAATGGGGGCTACAAGTTCGAGTAAAAAGGGTTCAGCGACCAGGCTGAAAAGCAGTGGTCCCATGGCAAGCCATCGAGATCAGTTCGGGATTGACTAGGCTCCCACCTTCCAAATCATCTACACCTGTGTGCATCAAGCTACATATTTGGGAGTTTTCGGCGGACACGCTAAAAAGCATTGGTCCCGTGGCAAGCCGTCGGAATCAGTTTGCAGCTAACTAGGCTCCCACTTTCTAGACTATCTACACCCACATAGTGGGGGCTACAAGTCCAGGGTTGGTGATTCGGCAGCCACGCTGAAAAGCAATGGTCCAATGGCAAGCTGTGAAATAAATTCAGGACTGACTAGGCTCCCATTTTCTAAACTATCTACGCCCGCGCAGTGGGGGCTAAAAGTTTAGGGTTGGTGATTCGGCGGCCATGCTGAAAAATAGTGGTCCCGTGGCGAGCCGTCGGAATCAATTCGGAACTGACTAGGCTCCCACCTTCCAAACCATCTACACTTGCGCAGTGGGGCTACAGGTCTAGGCTTTGATCAAAAGCTTTCCTTGCCAGTCATCGCCAACTAGGCTTACCTGATTGGGTTCGGCGATCACCAGCCGCGGAGGGGGCAATGATCCCCAGCGAATCATCGTCACCAAGCGTGATAGCGCTGATTAGACTTCCACTTCCTAGACCATCGAGATCCGCGCTGGGCGAACTAGGTGTCGGGTGTACCAGAAGCCGTCATCATCAGCTTTGGCTGACTAAGCTTGCCTGGTTGGGGAGGGGTTCCATCCATTTGAGGGTGTGCAAACTCATGTCCGCTAGTGTCACGCATTGTGTGGACAACATTACCTTATAACAAACAGCGGTCCGTAGGTACGGTCCATGCATCAAGGTCGATTCGGATTTGCACTCGTGCCAAGCATGTTGTAGAATATCGTTTGAATGGTGGGCCGAGTGGATCGAGCCTTTGGGCCTGCAAAGGAAGAGTTAGAGTTTCCTGTATAGTCGCGCTACGTGTATGGCATAGATCGCGCGGTGACACGTGTACGGCGTAAGCTGCGGGACGATTGAGTATTGGTTACTCCCCCTCAACTGATGGGGTTGCGTGCAACACCATTAATTGAACGAATGTGGTCTGTGTACTCTCCTTGGGAACCACCATCTCTTCATTTCCCACACGGTATTCAATGTTTGGCAGTTATTGCATGAGGCACGTTTGGTGAACCATTACGCTTATATAATGGTGTTTTCCAATCGTTTTAGGCACTATCTTTCGCAGAGCTTATCTCCTGTAATGTTCTTGTTTGAAGAAAATGCTTTGGATTTTCCAAAGGCTGAAGAGAGATCTCTAGCAATGGAGACCTTAAATGTTCTGACATTTTCACTGATCAGGCATGACGATAGTTGCTGTTATGCGTGATCACCTGTTCTAGGTGGGCACGTAGTTGATCTGCTGAGATCTCGTAATTTCTTCTCATATCGCGGAGAAGTAGTACGGATTCTCTCCAAAGGGAATAGTATGTCGTTCATTTGTTGGTGCATTATCGTTGTTCTTGAATGTTTAATTTTAGAGATAGCGCCAGTGGCCATAGTTTGAGCGCCTGCCCCCGCCACTTCTTGATTAGCTTCGTCGCCTCGCCTTGCACTGGAAGTCGACATCTGAGTTGAGGTGGAGTTGGACATGGCCTGTTGAAGTAGGCCATTGATTCCCATATATCCCTGCCTTCCTTGTGCGGGAAGGTGTATACGTTTTGAATTCACTGATACTTGTCCTAAGTTCACAGAGTGTGTGAGTTGGACTCGAATTTTCGCCCGTGCTCCCGGTTGTCGATTTTGTACCACCTCAGACCATATTTGAGTGTTATGTCTGTGGAGGCCTTTGAACACGTTGTTTTCATCCTGCTTTTGCTCAACCCAATTTCCGCGGAGAAGTTGAGGAGTGAAGTCTTTTTCGGATACCTCTCGTAGTAGAATTGTATAAACGAGACTTTTACTTCATGTCGTGTTGTACTCAGATGTTTGTGGTATGTAGTCTTTTGTATCTGCCTCAAGGCGCTTGTTGTTACATCTTTCCAATAATCAATAGAATTTGTTTTCGTAATTCTTCCTTTATTTCTTAAATGATTGCAAATCACATAAGTATTTAAGAACTAAAACTCTACATTGACTATGGAAAGGAAAACAAACGGCTGAAAGTAAAGTAACTGTTGACGGGGAGAAATTGATCCTGGCCTTGAAGTGAATTATAGTTTCTCATGTGGATCGTTCATCGAACTGTCGAGGCGCTTCAGAGGTTATTGATAAGTAACACTACACCAAAAGGGCTGATTAGCTACACAGGGGTGGCCACGGTTCTAAGCCGTTGGTGTGTTTGCCACGGCTAAAAACCGTGGCTATAGTGCCCAACGGCTTAAAATCGTGGCTAAAAAAAGGCTTGGCCATGGTTCTAAACCGTTGGTGTGTTTGCCACGGCTAAAAACCGTGGCTATAGTGACCCACGGCTTAAAACCGTTGCAAATGTGCACGTGTGTTGCACGTGGACCTGTGGAGAAGTAGGTCGAATTCTGGCGGGCGAAATTTTGGGAAAAAAATTTGCTTTCCGCGTTCCCGCTCCATCTCCCCATTTTCTCAACCCTTTGCTTCTCCATCTCCCCCTTTTCAACCCTTTGTGAAAAAAACCCTAAAATTTCAAGGAGAAGGAGAAGGAAAGAGAGAGGGAGAAGTCGAGCAACCCAAGCAGTGTCTGTGTTTGTACAAACAACAAAACGCGATGGGGTTTGGCCATCTAGCCATTCGAGCTTCGAGATCCTCCTCCTCCTTCGCAGCCTTCAATCGAGGAGTTTCTCTTCATCTGCCAATCACCATGGGGTTTGACCATCTCTAAACTTTTTCCTTCAATTTAGGGTTTTATTCGTCAACTAGGATTTCCTTTCTTGTTATTGATTTGAGTCAACTAGGATTTCCTTTCTTGTTATTGATTTGTCCATTGTTACCTTCAAAGAGGTATTCCTTATCAATTCTTCTATACCCTGTTTTATCCCTTTCAGGATGTAACACTACATGATCTGGATGCGGTAAATGCTCGACCACAAGGTGGGCAAGATATTCTCTCTCTTATGGGCCAGATGATGAAACCTAGGAAAACTGAGATCACAGACAAGCTACGACAAGAAATAAACAAGGTCTTCATCTATCACCTTTTTGGTAGATTACAATTTACAAGTTCATTGAAGGTTTATTTTCTTTTTTCTTTTAGATGTTAATCTTCCACATTTTAGATTTTAGGAAGTGGAATTCACAGGTGGTGATTTACATTGATTAGATAAGTTGTGTTGATGCCAGGTTGTTAATCGTTACATTGATGGAGTGGCTGAGCCTGGAGTCCTGTTTATTGATAAGATACCTTTTCTTCCAAAACTTGAATCTTACATATTTTGAAAATCATTCATGTTTTTTGTGGTTTCCTCCAATATGGATCTTTCAGGTTCACATGCTAGATATGGAATGATTTTTCACAAGGGATATGTAATACAGGTATAGATCTACTTACGAAAGTCACTAGAAAAAAATTGAAAAGAAATGCTTGTTTGATTTTCTTTGAAGTTTCAGATAGGTACGAGGGGTTAGATAAACCTGTCCAAAAACCATAGGGGCATCCAGGGAATCTCTCACCCAAAGCGAGAAACATACCACTAGACCAAGTGCTGGTGGAGCTCCGTTTCATTATACAAGTTTAACATGAATGCCAGTTTATTTAGACACAGCTCTATACAGATATGGGCACTCATGCAGTGGATATGGCTGTTTGTTATGGATATTTCATAGGGAAGTTTGTGTTTTGTACTTGTACTTGCAGAAGAACAAATATGAGCAGAACTCATGGCATATATGTGACATGGTTGTTGTTGCTCGTATTATAAATTGTCTCATGTTTAAATTGCAGATATGTGACATGGTTGCTGTTGCTCGTATTATAAATGCCACTCTCGTCATTCCTGAACTTGATAAACGGTCATTTTGGCAAGATTCAAGGTTTGGATCTTTCCATGTCATACTTATTAGTTATTTGAGAAAGTGTGAGGAAGATTTAAATCTCTAACAAGACTGAATTTGAAACTGCAGCAACTTTTCAGATGTCTTCGATGAAGATCATTTTATATCCGCTCTTGCTAATGATGTTAAAGTTATAAAGAACCTTCTCAAGGATTTGTCAAGTGCTTCCAAAGCTGTTAGGAATTTTCGAAGCTGGTCTTCAATAGAATACTACCAAGACGAAATTTCCCGAATTTGGGAAGAGTATCGGGTATTTATAGAAAAATGACTAGTAGGTCAATTGTTCATGCATTGGTGTGTTACTTTCTCTGGCCGCTTTTAAAGATTTCATTTGGTGCGTACAGGCAATACCAGCCCTCGAAAGTGGTTATCTGAGCCAAATTGTTGACCCAAGGTTAGTGGATTCTAGTAGTGATGCTAAGGAGGTCCGCGACCTGGCAAGTGCAGTGTTGATGTGTTAAAATATATGTTATCCCATAGTAGTTTTGTTGATAGTCTTTTGTTCTGTCTAGTAAAGAATTTTATCCCAACATTCTCTTTTGTTGGCAGTTTACTACAGGATGCAAGCATGACGGAGATGACTCAGTTAACCTGGTAAGTGTTGAATCATTAAGAATACTCTTGTTCTAAAGTTAACCTGGTAAGTGTTGAATCATTAATAAATATTTGGATTACAAATTCATCTCTAAATCATATATACTAATAATGTTAGGATGCCCATGCCCATCCACTCTCTGTGTTATTTTAGATATTTCAAAACTCCATGTATTTTTCGTATCCTGTGCCCCCATGTCCATATCTGCGGATTGTAGATCATTCTTACAGTTTTTAAGTTAATGTTTCCCAAAATCATCAATCATATTAAAACAACAATTTCTATCTCCATCATACCCATCTCTCTTTCCTTATCATTTGCATTCGTTGACTCCTTTTTATTTCCAATTTAGATACTATATATAATACGCTATTGAATGAGATTAAATTTCAAACTTGAGGTTGTCTTTATGCATTGGAATCTCAAGTCTTATTATACAAGGAGAAATCTGAATTCATTACACAGTTTGGACATTACTCTTTTATTATCAGCCTGTTTATTGCTCCAAGTAAGTATACAACCTTTGTATGCGTTATGCCACTTAGACTCAATTCATTACACAGTCTGCTGATGGGTTACATGAAATAATCAAAGCAGGAGCTATGGGCTTGAAGTTGCATGAGGACTGGGGATCTACTCCTGCTGCAATAGAGAATTGTTTGACTGTTGCAAGAGAATATGACATTCAGGTACATGAAAGCCACTTTACTCTTCCCGCATGCTCTATACTATCAAGCCTTAATGATATCTTTCTACAGGTTAACCTTCACGCTGACACCTTAAATGAATCTGGATGTGTTGAACACACTATTGCTGCGTTTAAAGGCAGAACAATCCATGCTTACCATAGGTGAACCTGACCTACTCGTATCTTTTCAATCAAACCATATGTAATTTATTGTCAAATAAGTTTATATTTAGTGAACCTTATATGTTTGATTGAAGCATACTATTCCCATGAACTAGGTATATATTTCCTGAACCGATTAGCATCATTTACCTTCTTCAAAAATATGCTTTTTGAAAAACTTGTTGATTTTTTTTTTAAGTGGGTTTGACAAGATTAGTAGTTTTATTTTGATGGAATTGAGAATTAGGCTGCTACATTCAAGTGACTGCATTTTAACCCTCTACTTTGAATCTGTATATTACAGCATGATTGAGGATAGGTGTGATTTGATCATATATTCTTAATGCTTTGTCTGTGGGCAGGACGTTATAACTTGGCTGCTGATTTGGTGATTGGTTGTGTCAGGTGACTACTTCCGAAAGATCTTATAATTATATTCATGATTCGGAACCTTGATCTATGTTAGTTTGATTTTTGAGGTTAATAATATATTTGGTGTTCCACTTGCTTAATGTAAGTACACCATTCGACGTAGGACTGAGATGGATCCTCAGCTAGGTGCTATTCAGTTATAGATTTTTCCTCAAGCAAGACTTACTACATTCATATGGGTTCATATTTGGTGTAATGCCTTTGAAAAAAAAATTCCTTTGATGAACTCTTCTGAGGATGGTCAGTTGTATGTCCTGTTTTGGTTTGCATGTTTAGGCATTTCTGAGCGGATCTTTATGAATTAATGAATGGTTCCTAGAATGTTCTTGTGCATCAGTGATTTGAGTTTTTGGTGTCCTATGAAGATCATAAGAGTATTACAGTAGTTTAAGTAGATTGTCCTATCAGAGCCTTGCATAATCAGTATACGTTGCCTGGAGTGAGTTCAGTGGCTTTATGAACACTATCAGTTTATTGATCACAATGTTTATTTTTTGATTGTTTGGTCCATTTTTTTTCATAGGGTCATGGCCCAATCCAAGTTAGATATGCCGATGGAGAACGAGAACGTCTTGGTAATTGCTTGTTCCTTAGATATGCCCAATCCAAGTTAAATGCTTGTCAAAATCAAACTCACGGGGTATACACGTCGATTCACACTACACCAAAAGGGCTGATTAGCTACACAGGGGTGGCCACGGTTCTAATGTTGTTCTTCGAGGGGTTTGGTTACCTCTTCCCCATGATTGTTAACTTTCATTATTACAATCTTACTTCTCTAGGGTGGAATGTTGTTCAAAGGGAATCTACAAAATGCATTATGGTGAGTATAACAATTATTCCTCTCCAGCTTTTAAAAACAAATGGAACGAAATGCATTATGGTGAGTATAACAAATATTCATCAGATTTACCATGGAAAAAGGAACAAAGATACAAACCTCCTTCGCTTTCTTGGAGTTAAAAAGGATATGAAAAAAAGAAATGTAAAAATCAACAGATTTCTAGATCTAATCTCATGTTCAATTTTTGTTTTTTCTTCTTAAAGGTTGGTGACCCTAAGCAACTTCCGGCTACTGTTATTTCTCATGTAGCCAGCAAATTTCTGTACGAGTGCAGCATGTTTGAGCGTTTACAAAGGGCTGGTCATGCTGTTACTATGCTCACTCACCAGGTAAAGTGAAATTTATCATTAAACTTTTCCAGCATGTACAATTTAGGCAGTTTAATCTGGTGAATGTTTTCTATATTAATGTATATCCGTAGGACATTTTGAGGAATCTTGATTTGAGTAAACTATAGAAATGCTAGCTTTGGTTATCAAAAAAGTTGGGTTTAGTGGTGGTTTTTGCACCATCTGTTTTGACTTATAGTTTGTGAGATTTAATATCCTTGCACTGCTGCTGTGAAGAGCATATACTTATTTGATCTTCAGTTTCAGGTAAGAAAAAGGACATAATCTTACAATGTTGATTATCTCATTGCAATATTGCATGTTTCAGATAGTCGAAAAGTAAAAACATGTTTAATTTAATTTTATTTTTTTGGTAGTCATTGACTCGTTGTGACTCAATAGTTTTGCCAAAAAAAAAAAGAATTTTGTGTATACTCTTCAAATTGCATTGTAGTATATATTCTTTTCGATTGTTATGATAGAGTTGAGAAGCTTGTCTACGTACTGCTTTACATCCTTGTGAAGTACATAAGTCCTGTGTGCTGGTATTAAACACCCTTTTGGCTTGGTTGCCTAAAGGAAATCATTAATAAGTTTTTTGTGGGAAAATTCAGCTCCTTAGAAAAAAGTAGTCGTTATGTTAAATGTTTGGAAAATTTTCCACTTCACTATTTTTAGTTGAAGAGTTGATTTTGAGATTTAGTTTGTGAAGGGTCTATTGCCATTTATGCCTTGAAGCCCTAACTAAAGTCAAGTTCGGCCAAATCATAAGTTGTTTCTTCATTATTGCTCATTACATTGCATTGCAATGTGTCTCTTTTTTTGGTCAGACTTGTATGAATAAAGAGAATATACAAGAGATATACAATGGCAATAAAGTGGTTAGCATTGTTGATGCATAGCATTTCCCTAATTTACAAAATAAAGTGTTTCATTGTTGACGCATAGCATGTCCCTAATTTACAAAACAACTGCTCAAGCTGAGCGAGAGAGGTTGCGGAAGTGGGTACTCTGCAGTGAAACAGAGCACACTCTGGTTTGCGACCAGCAGCAAGCTGATGTTCTCTCTTTTTCATTTTAATTTTTGATGTTTTATTTATTTCCAGTACGATGAGCTTGAGCATTGAGGTCTGAATTTATGTGCGCTCTGTGCTTTGTGCAGAGGACAGGTCGTGGCCCCCTTTTTAATACCTGCTCTGTAATTGTGTCATCTTTTCAGGAACAAGAGGTACTCGATCCATTACAAAGATGCTCTCATTTTTTCATACACCACTAAACCAAATTTATAAGAAATAGTAGTAGTAGAAGAAGAACAAGTGGAAAAATCATGGCAGGAGGAGCAGCTGAAAATAAGTCTAAACCCGAGATGATGATAATTGAGATAAGCCCAGATACTGGAAGTCAGAGAGCATCATCTAAGGAAGTGTCCACTTCATTGAGGAGGAAGAAGAAAGCTCACTCCCTCACTGATTAATTCTTTTCTGTTTATTGGATGAATCTCATTTCCAATCATAATTAGCTGTGAACAATTGTGTACAAAACTTTCTTTAATTAATCCTTCCCAATATAGTATCTTTTAGTTATCGGAGTGTATTCACTTTGCAGTAGCAGAATTTTTTCTGATAATTTTTTCTGATAAGTTCAGAGTTGTTGCATTGGCAGCTGGTTGGAATGTGACTCTTCTTGCTGATCAGGTACTCCCCTAATCCTTATTGAAAGGCTATTGCAAGTTGTTAAACAGAAATAGTTTAGAAAATGAAGAAAGTCCTCGTCTGGTATGAAATATGAGATGCTTACTTTTAGTTACCCCTGGACAGATCAAGATGTTTAAACCACAATTGGTAGCTGTTAGGAATGAATCACTTGTTAACGAACTCAAAGAGGCTTTGGCTGATGTGAAACACAAGCTAGAGATCATTCCCGGGGAGCAAGGTGTAGTAGAGCTCAGTGATGGGTGCAGGGGGTCTCCAAATAGTCTGATTTCAGTGTTTATATATGATGGGTGCAGGGTTGATATATTTCATTGTTTACATGGAAAACTTATTGAGAAAGCTTGCTCAGAATAGAGAGGCAGCAAGGAAAAGCAGACTCAGAAAGAAGGTTTATTTGTAGTGCATGTAGATAGATGATCAGTAGCCAATGATGAATTGTAAATGTTGCTGCTGTAATGAATTGCTTGAAAACAATTGTTGGAATTTGCTGATCAGAGGTTGTAAATGCTATTTTTAAATTTAATAAAAAATCATATTAAATTTTATTTATTTGATTCACGTGCTGAATTATACTTACCCATAAGATGTAATCAAAAGTCATTTGATAGCAAAAAAAAAAAAATAAAAAAAATAAAAAAATTACTATTCACGGCTTAAAACCGTGGCTAAAAGTTTATCAACGGTTTTAAGCCGTGGCAAGTCTGGCCACGGTTTTAAGCCGTTGCTAAACTTGCCACGGCTTAAAACCGTTGCTAAACTTTTAGCAACGGTTTAGAACCGTGGCTAAAGCATCAACCGTCCTGAATATAAAACCGTTGCTACAATTTTAGCAACGGTTTATAGCCGTTACAAAGGATTTCGCGACGCCCCTGTAGTCCACGGCTCTTAGCCGTGGCAATGGCTTACGCCCACGGTATAGAACCGTTGCTAATGGGGGTTTTTGGTGTAGTGTAAACATTGTAGAGGGGCGAGTCTCTGTATCGACGGAATGTCGGGGGATGTGTTCCCGCTTACCATGGCCTCCTTGAAGTCCATGCTGCGGTACGCGCTATAGAACAGGACGTTGAGCGAGCTTCCTCTATCCACTAGAGCTCTCTTTACCTCCCACCTTGCTACGGAGACCGAAATGACTAGGGCGTCATTGTGTGGCGCTCAAACTCCTTCGAAGTCCTTGTCCATAAAGGTCAAGGTGGGAATGGGGCTCTGAATCCTCGAGTGGCAGATGCGTCTGTCCTCATCCGCGGGTTGTGTCCGCATCTCCAATAAGGTTCGCTTGCGATACCGGTATGACTTGTCTTCGTTTGGTCCGACTCCATGAAGGACATAGATTATCCCTGGGTCTCTTTATCTATTTCTTTAATTGACTACCCCATGTCCCCGGTTCGTTCTGGCCACTTTTCAGAGTTCATGAATTTCTTCAGTTTGCCTATGCGGATCCATTACTCAACTTCATACCTCAGATTCTTGCAGTTGTTGGTATCGTGGCCACCTTCCTTGTGGTACTTGTAGTATTTGTCATTGTCACGCTTGGCGGGGTCTCCGCGCTGCTTCGGGGGCCACTTAGGATCCTCCCAGTTCTTCATGGAGTTTAGTACGTCTAACAAGCTGGAAATATTGAGGGGTGTCATAGTCCGGGATCCAGCGTAGTTGGATGTTTTCTCTGGCCTGGACCGACTAGGGTCTGACCTGTTGTCATTGCACTTTCTTTTGCTCCGTTCTTCGTCCTTGTGTCTCTTTCCCTATTTCTTGTCTTTAGGAGAAGAGGACTTCTTCTAGCCTTTAATTTCCCTCTTCACGATTCTCAGCTCCTCCAAGGTAATGTTCATATGAGCGTTCTTGAGGAGTTTTGTCATATCAAGAGGGGGCTCTAAGGTGAGGTCTTCATAGAACTTTCCTTCCTTGAGGCCTGTAGTGAAGGCTGTCACGGACGTGTCGTCGCTGCATTTGTCGATGAGAGTCAGCTCCTTGTTGAAGTACGTGACATAATCTCTGAGGGTCTCGTTAGACCTCTACTTTAGAGAGAGTATGTAGTGTGGTCATTTTCGAAAATGTTGGCTCCTTACAAAACGTGTTAGGAAATCCTTTCAAGTGTCATGAAGGAGTCGATCGACCTCGGTGGAAGGCTGTGGAACCACGTCACTGCTAACCTCTTTAGGCGAGTGAGAAAGGTTATTCACATCACCGACTTTGATCCTTCTTTGAGGGCCATTAGGTGTTGGTAATGGCGCAGGTGGTCGAATGGATCGGTGGTTCCGCCGTAGAAGTAGAGCTTCAGGGGAGTGAACTTCCTCGGAAGGGCTTCGTTCATGATCCGATCCACAAATGGTGGGATGGAGAAGCGATACAATACGTCTGGGTTGTGCGCCTATCTGAGGAGGGGGTTCTGAGGTCGAATCTTTCTGCCCTGGTGGTCGGCTCAGCGTTAGCCGCGCAGCCTCCCCTAGTCCAATGAGAACTAGCGGGGGTTTAGCTTTCATGTGCTTGCTCCCAGCCATCCTTCGGAGACGGAGGCCCATGATGTTCCTGATCTCCATTGACAGCTGGTGGATTTTGTCACATGAGAGCCTCCACCGCCTTGGCTATCTACTGTATTTAAGATGACAGGCTATCGATTTGGGGGTCCATCCTTGCTGTTGTCGGCGCGGGGGCGTGAGTCTGCAGCCCGTGTATGGTCGGAACTGCTGAAAGTGGTGATACTGCGTCGGCCTGAGCGTTTGATGTATCCCCTTGCTCTTCATTGTTGTGTGACCTAGTGGTCACCATCTCTCTGGGTTTTGAAAGGAGACGATGCTAGTGAAAAATTAAGAACTTTGTCGTCCCCACGGACGACACCAAACTGATGCAGTCGTTTTCCGCTCCCTGCTTTGACCTAATCCCGCTTACCTGCACAAGTAACGCACGTGAGCCACGGACCACCATTTTGGTGGTCGATGACACTCCGATGCTAAAGCCAGACGGGGATCTAAAGAAGGCGTAATGTTGTAAACAAGAAATTTGTAGCGTACCTTAGTTTACACACCTCATGTATTATTTATAGTGCAAGAGTCCTGGTTATGCCAGGCCATCGAAGGCATAGTTTAGGAAGGAGATCTTCGTGGAGATCCTTCTCTAATTAGGAGTTGTGTTGTAGGAGGGAAGTTCCTTGTCAGCCCTGAACACCTAGATACGAGGGAGATAGTTCCCAATCCAAAAGCAATCCGTAAAAGGAAGTTTTCCTGCATGGAATGTACTCTGGTATTTGCTTCCTAGTTGGAAGGAAAAAGCTTTTGTAGTTGCTCGGCAGAAGCTGATCCTCGATATACTTGCCTTAGTAGGACTTACGGGTGTTGAGGATAGCTATGAGACGTGTGGGCCTAGCACGCTATGAGAGTTCGGGTCCGTCTGGCGGACTGGATCAGGCGGGCTTAGAACTGCTTAGGTCAGATCAGTGTTGGGCTGACGTCAGTGTTCTAAAAAGCGCTAGGCGCTGGGCGGGTGGCGAGCATGTGCCTAGCGCCCAGGGGCCTAGGCAGACGCCTAGGCGGTCTTAGGTTTTGTATTATAACTTTAATAATTTACAAAAGTTAAGCATAATACCTTATTAATTACATCTAATTTAATGCCAAGATACATATGCAAAATTTAAAAACATGAAAAATTAACAATCGTGAACAAAATTTATTAAAACTCAAATGACTGAAGTTGGTCATGATGGGTACTTTATATAAAATTGAATTTTTGGACAAATATCCAAACCTACTCTTTTATTTTTCTTCAAATTGCATGAATAACCTCAGTCATGTTTGATAAAATCTAGATTAGTAAAATTGGTACAACAGATCCTTTGAGAATTTCATTAAGTAATCATCCTTTGCTATAATTAGACATATACTGAATAAAAAACAATTGAAGAGTTTATTTTTAAAAAGAGGAAAGAAAATAAAATAAGAACACAATCAGCCTTATTAAAAAAAAAAATTTGCCCAGACCGCCTAGACCCCGCCTAGGTCGCCTAGACCCCGCCCAGACCCGCCTAGACCGCCCAGAACCTGCCCAACCATTAATCTGGGCGGTTTTCTACCTTCTAGCGCCTAGGCGGCTGTCTAGGCCAATTTTTAGAACACTGGCTGACGCTGGGGCCTGTAATTCCTCGAGATCATCATGACACCTATATGGCTCAATGATGTGACCATTTTTATGTATCATCGCCTTGAATATGTCTTGTGCGAACAATTATTCGAAATTGAAAAACAAAAAGAAACAAAAGAAATCAAAGCAATAAGATAGTTTGATTCTAAACAGAAACTAAGCTAATCTAGCCTTGAAAGAGACACACACGGTCCTGGCTCAAACAATTTAGCTCTTTTGGCAGACTATCAGGTGTCGGTAATGTTGGCGAAGTTACTGAAAGTGAACTTCGCACTAGTGAGTCGTTCCTCGCTGGTTGTTAGTGTTCTAAGGAGGCGTCTAATTGTTGAAGTGTTAATACTTAGCTTTGTACTGGACTTGATTGTGTTTTCAATACTGGACTTCGGCCCGTTTGATAGTTGAGCCTTATTTCTCGAAGCTTTGTCACTGTCCATACGAGGCGATTCTCCCCTAAACCCAGGCTCGGCGTGTGATATGTCCATCCCGCAGGCCCGAGCTGTAATTGCTAGCAATCTAACTACTTCAGCGCTGCCTAATGGTAGTCTCTCATTGAATTGATCTCCACGAATAGTTCATTGGGCCTGGTTGGTTGTGTACTTGATGCATTGGTGCATAACAGAAACTACTACTTTCATATGGTGAAGCCAAGGCCTCCCCAGGATGATGTTGTAGGTAGACAAAACATCGGCCACCGTGAACTCTTGGACAAGGTACTTCTGTAATTGTGGCTTTCCTGCCACTACCATTAAGTTGATCCTCGCAATAGGGAAGCATTTTTCTCCACAGAACCTGACCATGAGATGGTTGACGGGTGTTAAGTCTGCCTCCTTGAGTTGCATGTTGCGGAAAGCGTTTAGAAACAAGACGTTTAAAAAGCTTGATGTGTCCACCAAAACCCTTTTCACTTTCCACTTTGAAACGAGGACCGAGATGACTAGGGCGTCATTGTGAGGAGAATGAACGCCCTAGAGGTCCTAGTCCATGAATGTCAGCGGTGGGATGGGACTCTAAATACGTGCATATTGCATTTCTCTATCTTCGCAGGTGGTTGTCCGCATTTCGAGAAGCGTCTTCTTGCGAAACTTGTTTGATTGCTTGCCTTCAGAGCCGACTCCATGAAGCACATAGATGATGTCAGGAGTTTCTTTATCTATCTCCTTAACTGAGTCTTTCATTTCCTTTGCCCGTTCCTGATTTTTGTCTGGGCTTAGGAACTCCTTGAGTTTCCCCTTCCAGATCCAATACTCCATATCGCTCCTGAGACTCTTGCAGTTCTCAGTGTCGTGGTCGCCCTCCTTGCGAAAAGAGCAGTATCGCACCATGAAGGGTCTCCTTGCTGTTTTGCAGGCCATTTTAGCTATTCCCATTTCTTGATAGAGTTGAGGACGTCGGACAAACTGGAGTTGAAAGGAGCAACGGATTTAGCATCGACGTAGTTGGAGGCCTTATCTTGCCTTGCAGGCCAGAGTCGGGCTTGCTATCATTGCGTTTTCTCTTCCTATCATCGTCATCCTGTTTTTCCCCTCCTTTTTGTCTCTGGATGCAGAGGGTTCCTTTTCAGACTCCACCTCCCTCTTGATGGTTAGCATCTCATCGAGAGTGGTGTATCCCACATATCGATTGGAGGGTTTAGAGTGAGGAAATCAAAGAACTTGCCTCTCCTCAGACCTGAGGAGAAGGTTGTGATCGCGGTGTCACTACCGTAGCTATCAATGAGAGTCAACTCATCGTTCCCCATGGAAGGCGCCAAACTGATGTAGTCGAATCCTGCTCTCCTTGACCTTGACTTGGACCTGCACATGGACCACACGTGAGCTAAGGACCACTGTTGTGGTGGCCAATGGCACTCTGATGCTAAAGTCAGACAAGGCTTGAGAAAAGCTTAAAGCTGTAAATTGGGTTCTGTAGTGCACCTTTTCTCATCAACTTTGTGTCTTATTTATAATGCGAGAGTCCTCGTTTGGCTATGCCTTTGGTGGCGTAGTTTAGGAAAAGAGATTTTGCTGGAGATTCTTTTCTAGTTGGGAGTCGTCCATGTAGGAGAGTTTCCCTAAACGACTTGTGCTCCTAGATCTACAGGAAAGGTTTCTCTTTTGGAGTGTTGTCCATGCAAGGAAGTTTATATGCACGACGTATACTCCGGTATATGTTTCATAGTCAGAACCAATGTATTGCTGGCTTGCCCGTCTTAGGAGATCCCCCAGATACTTGCCTGATAAGCTATCTTACGGGTATTGGACTTTACCATGTGATGTATGGGCTTAATAAGGCGTTGCAACTTGGATCCAACCTACTGGAATCTGCTGAGTTGGGCTTAATGTTGTATGGGCCTTGCTAGATTTGGTGGGCAGTCAGGTCTGCTTTATTTTGTTGATGAGACCATCATGACACACGTATGGTGTGGATTAAAGGACGGTTTGGTGTATCATTAGTGATCAAACGTGTCAAGACGGTCATCCTAATACGACTGAGAGCCATGTCATGTTTGGATTTGATATCTTTGACACGATTACTAAATGGATCGGGTTTGAGTTTGGTAAGTAGATACGATATTTTACTTTGACATGACACGACCCATTGCCACCCTTTGTTTTACTTTGTATAGGGTAAAACCGTTAATTATTTTAGTTTGTTAGTAAAATAAAAATAAAAACCCTAATTGATGCTTGACTTGATTTTGACTTTAAAGAATTAAGGTGAGGAAAAGATAATGTGGGCTTTGAAAACCCTAACTGATGTTTGACATGAATTTGACTTTGTCTGGTATTTATGATAAGAACTTGTAAGTGATTATCTATGCAAGGAACACGATAAAAAGGTTGGTGGTGATATATTGTCATACTTTTTTTTAATACTATCACTTAAGTCTTTTAAGTCTCGTACAGTGATATGACAACTTTAAATACTACATGAAGGATAATATTCATATTCTCCTATCATGTCCATTTTGTTGCTCCATCAATTATCACAAAGATAACATTGGTACTAAGTACCATAAACATGTCATTGGTACTAACTACTCAACCATTGAGCCATCATTGACATGTTAAATAAAATTTGGTAACTCATAATGAACTATCTAATGTATTGTTATGATTTATATTATAATCCTAAATAGAAATATGTATTAAATTGAATTTGATAACTTATAATGAATTGTCTAGTTATGATTTATATTATAATCCTACATTGAAAATTTGTTGAGGACCCTGCAATTCATTAGTAAGAGGATCAATGTAGCCTTTAAAAAGATTTCTTATTCAAGGGCAATTTCTAATTCTTCAAATAATCATCTCCTTAATCACTCTGGTCTAAAACAAATTGAAAGAATTTGATGTAGCATTGAATATGATTTTTAACCATTTAGTCTGTTATCAAAAGTAAACCAATATTATTTTGAGTATAAAAGGCCAAAATACAACAAGGCAAAATACCAAAAACACACCTTACACAAATTCATTCTTGCGCCGCCACGTTCACAACTAGATCAAACATTGAAAACAAATAGTAAATATCAAACAACATCATTCTCGCACCGGTCACACCTCGTCGCCTACAATTAAACCAACATTCAAGTCGACCAACCACCGATCAATATTAAGATGAAACTGATGGACTACTGAAAAATATTAAGAGAGAAATACAGACTTCCACACCCACCCATTAGTTAATATGGGACTAAACAAATTGTAACACATTGGGCCGTCCAAACTTTAGTAGAAAAATTGAATTTTTTTTTTTTTTTTGTCCACGTGGTAGGTATGGAATTATATATATATATATATATATATATATATACACTAGCTTCCAAGAGCGACGTTGCACGCGTTAGACTGCTTTATTATCTATTAAAAAGTTACTTCTTTCAGTAGGAGTTTGTCTTTGTGTCCACTAGTTTTTCAGGTTTTGACCAACCAATCAAATGCTTTATATTGAATTCATGTATGTAATTACTTTATTTAGTTTAGTTTAAAGAACAAAAATGAAAAATACGAATATATACGTCTAATTTAGTAGAGAATGATAAAATATTTTTGTTCTCTTGCAATCTCCCAATTTGATTTTTTCTTGAATGAACTTTGAATTTACCTCTGACTTTTTTCTTTCTAATATACATTACTTTAAAAGAAATCATCTACCAACTCGTAACTGATTAATGGATTTTTAATTTTTTTATCGAGATAGAGAAATCTTATTTATATCTTAAATTTTTTATATATAGTCCAATTCACTTCAACATTTTATTTTTCACCTATTTTGATGGCAAGTCTATCTTGGCAGTTGATAACTTGTATTTGGAGGTCATACGATTTAAACATGATTACATATTTTACATTTGAAGTTATTCACTCATAGTTACCGATGCAGTCAATTTTCGCTCCTTACTTTGACTTAATCCCGCTGACCTGCACAAGTAATGTTGTAAACAGGAAATTTATAGTGTACCTTAGCCTACCAACCTCATGTCTTATTTATAGTGCATGAGTATTGGTTCTACCAGGCCATTGTAGGCGTAGTTTAGGAAGGAGATCTTCGTGGAGATCCTTCTCTAATTAGGATTTGTGTTGTAAGAGGGAAATTTCATATTAGCCCTGTGCTCCTATATATGTGGGAGATAGTTTCCAATCCAAGAGCAATTCGTAGGAGGAAGTTTCCCTGCGTGGAATGTACTCTGGTATTTGCTTCCTAGTTGGAAGCAGAGAGTTGTTGTAGTTGCCCGTCTGAAGCTGATCCTCGAGATACTTGCCTTAATAGGACTAACGGGTATTGAGGATAGTTGTGAGACGTGTCGGCCTATCATGCTGTAAGAGTTCGGTCTGTCTGGCGGACTGGATCAGGCGGGCTTAGAACCGCTTGGGCCGGATCAGTGATGGATTGACGCTGGGGTCAATAATTCCTCGAGATTTTCATGACACGTGTATGGCTCGGGGATGTGACCATTTTTATGTATCACCAGTTACTCCCCCGAGTTAGTGGGGTGTTAAGTCGATCCGCTGACCCTTTGAAAAGGATATTGTACCGTCGTGATGATTGGACTCGAAGCGTTTGCCTCGAGCGGTGCACAACATCAAAGGGTACGCGACTGCTCGAGGAGGGAAAGTGTGATTTTTCTTCCCCATAAATATCGGTTGTTTTGATGCAGATTTTTTTATTCTTATCTATATTGTTCTTTCGAGCCATAGTATTGCTGTAAATTTTGATTTGTCCTTTCTACCGATAGCTGATGAATTTTCTCCCAAGGACCTGTTATCCCTAACTTGCATCAAGTTCTTTGAAGGCAGTTTGGTCGACAAAACTGAGTTGACCAGGCTTCGTAGTATGTACCGTATCCCAGGCGATTTGGACATTGTTCCCACGTTTAGAGTCTTGGGCTCGACTGTACCTCCTCATGGGTACATACGTTTTCACCAAGGCACGTTCGAGTCTGGGCTTTGGTTTTCAGTGCCAGATGATGTATGGCACTTCTTTGTTTATTTCCGTATGCCTCGCGTTCAAATGGTTTCGAGCGGGTTTAAGATAATGCTCACGATCCTCCTGAGGGCCCATGATGTTGGCCTTCATTTGACTTCGTCGATGATCCATCACATGACCGCTGCTCGATTGGATCCCAGGGGTCTCTGCATATTGAACTGTCCTCCTTGTCCTTGCTCGGCAGCAGATGACACTGAATTTTGGGAGAAGCAATGGTTCTTGGCTTCGGTGGATTCTGGGTACTTCAAGCTTGGGAGCCGTAGAGTGTCCCGATATTTTCAATTTGATCTTGGTGAATATCTGGGTCGTCTATGTATGCGTACTTTTGTGTATCCCTTGTGTGGTGCTGGTTATAAAGTTATTCCTTTGTTTCAGGGAAGTTCGTTGTTTCGTCTCTTAGCGAGGAAGGCGGATAGTTAGGGAGTTTCTCAAGCTCCCTTTGACATCCGTTGAGGATGTTGTAATGCAAGGCGATGTTGTGCGCAGCGGGTTGCTGCGATGTTCTCATGGTGTTCGCCCTGCACCAGGTTCGTCGGCTGCGTTCGAGGAAGAGAAATGTGGCTTTGCCTAGCCCGTCTAGGCTTGCTGACTTGGAGGCGAATGTGCCGCCTGTTGTTGTTCCAAGGAAGAGGCAACCCTTCGACATGGCAGCCTCCCCTCATGGGATGTCGTGATCTGCCCGGGCAGCATCCTCGGAGGGTCGTGGCTTTCCTCCAGATGCTTCTGCTTCCCTTGTTAACCTAGAGGGGGAGGAAGTTGGTTTGGGCATCAGTTGACTTAAACGAGTTGGGGAGCGAAGCAACTCGACTAAATCATAGGTTAGCTTTTTCCTTGCATGTCGATGCTTCTCGTTATCATGGTTCTGAAGTGACCACTTGCACCCTTGAGTCGTCCAATCCTGTTTCGCTACACCCCGAGGCTCACGGGAGGGTTTTGCATTGGAGAAGGCCTTTGTGGACCTGCGGATGTCATATTCAGACGCTCTCTATTGGGTGGATTCCCTGAATGGTCAATTGCAAAATTCTGATACTGCCGAAAACCTTGGGGCCGTAGGGGCCGCAATCTCCTTTATCGAAACAGAATTTACCGATATGAAGTCTCAACTGAGGGCGGCCAAGTCTGATCTGGCATCGACTCGTGCTGAACTGAGGTGAACTAGGGCCGAATTAGAGCATCTGGATGTGGTCGTGGACCGACAATCTTCTGATCAAGAAGCCCAGGAAGCCGAGAGGAGGCGGAATGGGTCGTTGAGTGACAATAGTTGGAATCCGTGATTGGTAAAGAGCTCCGCAGCGTACGGGAGGCAAAGCGACTATTGGCGGAGGAGCGTTCGTACTACGCTGCCCTGGCAAGTGCAGTGGATTTTGTCGTGTCGGGCAGGAGGCCGCTAATCTCGTCCGAGGTTATTCGGGGCAGGTTGGAGCTTCTATAGCTTATCAGATGAGAACATCATGGTATCGGCCTTGATTTTGCTCACTACAGGAGGGTTGCTTTGGGCTGATTCATCGAGGGGAGTATTCTGGCTCCGCAATACTAGCTGCTAAAGATGACGAGGCTTCTCCTTAAAAATGGTTGTAACATCCTTTTCTGGATAGAAAATATTCTTCTTTTTTGAATGAAAGTGTTATTTTAGATGTTTCGTAGATAACAGTGTTTGTACTACTGGGCGGAACGCCTATCAGCCAAACTATACTTTTGTTTTTTATTGTTGTGTTGACCTTGTGGCAGACACCATCACTGGTTGAGGGTTGACCAAGCTCACTCGGTCATTGTCTGGAATGACTTCTTGGTGAGTTTTCAGTGGACAAGTGCTAACTAGACTCCCGCTTCTTCAGCCGTCGTCTTCAGTCGAGAAGCTGTCGTCTTCAATCGAGAACTGACTAAGCTTACCTAGTAAGTTCGACGATCATTGTCTATTGGAGAGCAATGATCCCTTGGCGAGTCATCGTTATCAGCGGACCAGCGCTAACTAGACTCCCACTTTCTCGACCGACGTGGCCCGAACGCAACGGACTATGCTTTGGGCACTAGAAGTCGTCGTCATCAATCGCGAACTGACTAAGCTTACCTGGTAAGTTTGGCGATCATTGTCTGTCGGAGAGAAATGATCCCTTGGCGAGTCGTCGTCATCAGCAGACCAGCACTGACTAGACTCCCATTTCCTCGGCCATCGTGGGTTGCGTGCAAAGTAGGCTTTGGGCACCAGAAGCCGTCGTCATCAGTCGCGAATTGACTAAGCTTACCTGGTAAGTTCGGCGATCATTGCATGTTAGAGAGTCATTGTCATCAGCGAACCAGGGCTGACTAGACTCCCACTTCCTTGGCCGTCGTGGCTCGCGCATAGCGGACTAGGCTTTGGGCAGATGTTCGAGTCTGGCCATAGTCAGGTTCATCAAGGGTCGTAACGGACAACAGTGGAAGCTTTTGGTAAAAGCAAATATTTTATTTATAATATTTTTTGAGATGCTCTACAATCCATGGTCGTTTAAGCTTGTCTCCGACTGTATCTTCCAGTTAGTATGTTCCTGGCATGTTGACCTTAATGACTCTGTAAGGTCCTTCTCAGTTTGGGTTTAGTTTTTCTGCGTCAGCTTCTTTGGTGTTCTGTTGGGTCTTCTTGAGCACCCAATATCTCACTTTGAACTCGCGTGGTTTGACCTTCTTGTTGTAATATCGTGTCATTCGCTGTTGGTAGGCAACTATTTTGGCAGAGGCTAGATCTCGTTTCTCGTCAAGGAGGTCTAGCCCTAAGCGCAAGGCTTCATCGTTACCGTCTGGTCTGAACTATGTTCGGAAAGTCGGAACCTCGACTTCTACCGAAACCATGGCTTTTGACCCATATGCATGGGCGAAAGGTGTTTCTCCAGTAGGGACTTTTTTGGTTGTTAGATATGCCCAGAGTATTCCTAGTAGCTCTAGAACAAATTTTCCTTTGGTTGCGTCAAGTTTTCTTTTGATGGCCTCTAGGATCGCCCGGTTGGTAACATTTTCTTGGTCGTTGGCTTGTGGGTGTCCTGGCAAAGAGAAGTGGTGGTCGATGTTAAAACTTTCGCACAGTTTCTTGACCTTGCTTCCTTAGAATTGGGTTCTGTTGTCGCTGACCAATACTCTGGGGATGCCAAATCTACAGACGATGGTTGCCCATATGAATTTTTTGATCTGGACCTGCCCTATTTTGAATAGGGGCTCAGCCTCGACCCACTTGGTGAAGTAGTCGACGGCCACAAAAAGAACTTTTTGCCAAATGATGCCGGGAGTGGTCCGACAATGTTCATTCCCCATTGCGCAAATGGTCATGGTCTAGTCATCGAAGTTAGTAGCTGAGCCGACATGTGTGTGTATGGCGCGAATCTCTGACATTTGTCGCATTTGCAGATAGTATCTTTGGCGTTTGCTGCATAGTCGGCCAATAGTAGCCCAGGGTTAGGGCTTTATGAGCAAGGGTTTTCCTGCCCGGGTGATTCCCACATATACCGCTTTGGATTTTTCCCTGGACTTGGCTTGCCTCTAACGATGATAGACATCGAAGCAGGGGCCCTGTCACCGATCTTCTGTATAACATGTCATTTAGAAGAGTGTATCTTGCTTCAATCTTATCAATTGGTAGGGCTCTGGTTGCTATGTACCCCAATATTGGAGTCATCCAATTTGGCTGCTTGCAGAGCAGGTATCTCGAGGTTATGCTTCATCGAGGCTTGAGCGCTCTTGATATTCAATGAGGCCACTGGATACTTCATCGGAGGCTGAGGCTTATTTGGCTAGTGCGTCAGCTTTTTTGTTGTCATCTCGGGGGCACTGCGTGAGTTCGCAACTCTTGAACCTATCCATTATGCCAAGGACTTTGTCGCGGTAGGCTATCATACGGGGGTCCTTGCTGTTGAAATCTCCTCTGACCTGGTTGACTAACAGTCTCGAGTCGCTGTATGTCGTTAGGCGATCTATACCGATCTCTAAAGCTAGCTTTAGGCTGGACAAAAAGGCTTCGTATTCGGCCTCATTGTTTGAAGCGGGGAAGCCGAACTTGACGGCCTTTTCGAGGGTGAAGCCATTGGGGGAGAGGAGTGTGATCCTTGCTCCGCTCGCCTTTCCAGTCAAGGACCCGTCGCAACACAAAATCCATGTTTGGACGTCTGAATCTGAGGGTTGGTGGTCTACCTTTGGCTCTTGTCCACCGGTGAACTCAACAATTAAATCTACCAGCGTTTGGGCTTTGATGGCGGTTTTTGGAACGTAGTTTATGTCAAATTTTCCGAGCTCCACCGACCATTTCACCATCCTTCTTGATAGCTCAGGGTTATGCAACATCGAGCGGAGTGAATGCTTTGTCAGGACCGTTATGGAATAAGCCTAAAAGTAGAGCCTCAGTTTCATGAAGGATATGACCAGTGCCAGAGCCAACTTTTCCAGGTTCGGATAGTGTGTTTCCGCTTCTATGAAGGTTTTGCTGGTGTAATATACTGGTCTCTGAGTCCCTCGATCGCCTTGTACGAGGGCTGAACTGACAGTATGCTTGGAAACAGACAAGTACAAGTAGAGTATTTCCCCTGTTGTAGACTTTGATAGTAGTTCTGGACTCCCCATGTATGCTTTCAGGCTCTGAAAGGCTTGTTCGCACTATTCGTTCCAGGAAAACCCTTGTTCCCTCTCAGTATCTTGAAAAATGGGAGGCATTTGTCGGACGACTTTGATATGAATCTGTTGAGTGTTGCTCCCCTCCCAGTCAGGCTCTGAACGTCTCTGATATTGGCCGAAGGTTTCATGTCAAGAAGGGCTTGAATCTATTTTGGGTCGGCCTCGATTCTCCTTTTGTTCACTATATAGGCTAGGAATTTTCCAAACTCGACTCCGAACGTGCATTTTTGTGGGTTGATTTTCATCCGGTATTTCCTGAGTTGGTTGAATGCTTCGGCGAGATCTTGTATGTGGTCGGGGTTGCGGATGCTCTTAACCAGCATGCCATCTATGTACACTTCCATGTTCCTGCCAATCTGTTATTTGAACATTCGATTAACCAGTCGTTGGTACGTAGCGCCCGCATTTTTTTAAGCCGAATGGCATCACCCTATAGCAGTATATTCCCCTTTCTATCATGAAAGAGGTTTTCTCTTGATTTATGGGTGCATCAATATTTGATTGTAGCCTAAATAGGCGTCCATGAGGCTAAGTGAGTTGTGCCCGGAAGTGGCGTTTACTATCTGATCGATACGGGGGAGTGGGAAGCTATCCTTTGGGCAGACTTTGTTTAGGTCAATGTAGTCTACGCATACACTTCATTTACCGTTTTCTTTTTTACAAGAATAGTGTTTGTCGGCCAGTCGGGGTATCATGCTTCTTTTATCATGCCCGCGTTGAGTAGACGTTGTACCTCTTCGTTTATGATCGCGATCCTTTCGGGAGCTACAGGTCTCTTCTACTATCTAACAATTTTCTTTGAGGGGTCCACTTCTAGGCGATGGGTGATTATCGACGGGTCAATCCACACCATGTCCCGCATGGTCCATGCAAAAATGTCATGGTTACATTGTAGTAGCTCCGTGAGTAGCTTCACCAATTCTTTGATCAAACGGGAACCAATCTGGATGACCTTGCTGTTGTGAGGGTCGTCAAGGTAAATCGAAACGGTTTCTTCCTCTGGTTTTCCGACATTGGGCCTGCCTCGAGGGCTTACAGGTGCCTCGTTGTCTGAAGTTGGTTGTTCCCCTCCAATACAGAGGGTAGTCTTAGCCGCTGGGCTGACCACTAATTGAGAATCGCCAGGCGGCGGGATCGTCATGTATTGGCATTGCCTAGCAGCTACCTGGTCGCCTTTCAATGTACCAACCATTCGGTTCGTTCGATACTTGATGCACTGGTGCAGGGTGGAGACCGTTGCTCCCATCTGGTGTATCCAGGGTCTTCCTAGGATCGCATTATATGCCGAAGGCGCGTCGATCACTATGAACTCTTGAAACAGGGTTTACCGAGCTGGTTGCTTTCATACTGTTGTAGTTAGTTGTATCTTTCCCATAGGGGACAATCTTTCGCCGCTGAAGTCGATCATTGGAGGACTATCAGGGGTCAACGCTGTCGATTCTAGTTGCATGTTGCGGAACATATGGAGAAACATGACGTTCATAAAGTTTTTTGTGTCCACTGAGGACCTTCTTATCTCCCATCCTGCTAGAGAAATCGTTATCGCCAGGGCGTCATTGTGCGAGAGTTATATGCCATGGAGGTCTTTTTTCGTAAATACTAGTGACTCGGAGGGGTCTTGCTTTCGATCATGTAATACCCGCTATTCGTCGAGTATTGCTTGGATTCTCATACATCATAGGGCCTTCTTCCTGGACTTGTTGGATAGTTCAAACTCGAAATGAGCTCCATGTAGCACGCATATTTTGTTAACCACTTGCTCCTTAGTTCATCTTTTCTTTGCGCTGCCCATTCTTCTCCTAGAACGATGAAGCTTTGCGCTTCCTTTGTTAGGTTTGGCGTGCTTGCTGGAGGGCCTAGTGTTAGAAAGTGGTAGAACTTTCCTTTCCACAGTTCGTTGATGAAAGTTGACACGGTCGTCGCGTTGTTGCACACATGGACGATGGTTAACTCAGTGTTAAAGTGAGTTAAATACGCATTTAGTGTTTCGTCAGGCCTTTGCTTCATTAATGTGAACGTCTTAATAATTGACCAAGCATGGTGTACAAGAAGAGATCATACACCCTGCTCGGGGTTCATTGGCGTTGTCGAGGGTGGCAAGTCGGTGCCAGGCTAAGCACCCGACGCTTCCCCTCGTTTTCCTTTCTCATATGGGCTAGTCACCATCTCTCTGTTTCGAGGGGAGACGATGCTAGTTAAAAGTTAGGAACTCTGTCGTTCCCTACAGATGGCTTCAAATTGATGCAATCAATTTCCGCCCCCTGCTTTGACCTAATCCCGCTAACCTGATGACCTGCACAAGTAACACACGTGAGCCATGAACCACCGTTGTGGTAGCTGATGACACTCCGATGCTAAAGTCGGACAGGGCTCCGAGGAAGGCATAATGTTGTAAACAAGGAATTTGTAGCGTACCTTAGCTTACCAACCTCATGTCCTATTTATAGCGCAGGAGTCCTGGTTATACCAGGCCATCGTAGGCGTAGTTTAGGAAGGAGATCTCCATGGAGATCCTTCTCTAATTAGGAGTTGTGTTGTAGGAGGGAAGTTCCCTGTTAGCCATGTGCTCCTAGATACGCGGGAGATAGTTGTCAATCCAAGAGCAATCCGTAGGAGGAAGTTTCCCTACGTTGAATGTACTATAGTATTTGCTTCATAGTTGGAAGCAGGGAGCTACTGTAGTTGCCCGTCCGAAGCTAATCCTCGAGATACTTGCCTTAGTAGGACTTATGGGTATTGAGGATAGTTGTAAGACATGTGGGCCTAGCATGCTGTAAGAGTTCGGGTTCGTCTGCGGACTGGATCAGGTGGGCTTAAAACCGCTTGGGTCGGATCAGTGTTGGGCTAACGCTAGGGCTCGTAATTCCTCGAGATCATCATGACACCTGTATGGCTCAGGGATGTGACCTTTTTTTGTATCATCAGTTACAAAGGTATAATTATGATTACGCATGAAGTCATTTACTCATGGCTACTCATAGTGACCGTTGTATTAGCATACAAACTCTATCAAATGTGTTTGGTAAACGACATTAGCTTGTGTAAGTCATATTGTGTCATTAGATGGAATACACCAAGTATATTTGTCATGAGTCGCATTGTGTCATCAGATGTTTACAGTTCACTAGAAACCCTATCAATATTTCTCTGATATAGACTTGTAGCCCACAATATCCATTTTTACCTAATATATTGCGGTGCCTCTGGGTATAGCATGTTTAAGGCATGAATTTTAATGGTTAGTTGAAGTTTCTAGCCAATTCATACAGACAAAGCATTTGAACTTGATGAATTTGTTGCCATGAGAAAGCTTGGTGTGTGAGCGCAAGACGTCTAGTGTCTTCAATGCATTCGTCCCTTCTGAACAATGTATGCAAGGATACTTGCGCCTTTTCCCCATTTTCTCGTTGTTGCCGCAACTGCCATCTCACAGTCTTCTCTCTTCAATAGCACACGAGACAAGACCCGGATTTGGAGGGTAGGGTGTAAGGATCAATAATAATGGGAACTAAGGGTTTTAGGTTCATATTTGGGTTTTCACACCTGAGGGGGTGACCCACCCACAGTTAGGCTAGGCTAATTTGTTTTTTCTTTTTTACCTAGGGAAATCGATCTTAGAAGAGTCATTCGTTTAAATGATTTTGAATGATTATTGGGGAATTTCTCAAACAATTGCCCGATGAGTTTTTTTAAATAAACAAGGAATCTGGGAGAATGTTACATACATAGTTATAGACTTTCAAGATGCCTTGATCGTGTAATGGTAGACAAGAGAGACTTGAAATCTCGTGCTAAACAGCATGGGGGTTCAAGTCCTCTTCAAGGCATAATATCGAGAATGCTCAATGAATGAGCAATTTAATAAGAGATCTCGGATCAAATCGACTCCGACATGCGTACTTCTTATTTTTCAATGAACATTAATTTTTTAGTTATGCGTGACATATCTTTCTTTTTGAATGGCATGTAACTTTCTATGGGTTGGGACATAGGTTTGAATTTATAACATAATATCTTCAACGTGCATGTACTCCGATCCAATGGGTAATAATTAATATTGTTGACATAATAAGATATAATAAGAGATATGGAGTCGTGCATCTAATTAAGTCGAAACCCAAATCGCAATCTATGTTTATCCACTTAAACATCCCTCCATCCCAAAATCTATATAAACATACTATGGTTAATGTCATAAAAGTATCATTAGAACAATTATCCCAAATTATCGACACCAAAACTTGACACAAAAACATTTCCAAATATGAATTCCCCATAATTACTTTGGTTCCCAATGATTATGATTACTATAGCATAAAATATCAACAAGAAAAATGTTTAGTATCATATCATACTAAAATGATTATTATACCAAAAAATAACATCACCCCCTAAACTCGGAAAGGTGTTAGAAGTCGATTACATTGACTGCTGCAATATAGTTGACTGAATCACAATGAGCGAAAGAGACTCCAGAGAGCTCTCGCACACAATTTCGATTTCTCTACTCAACACAAACCTACCTTCTTCATACTCACATCATAGATCTCTCTCTTGCATCTCATCAACCAAAGCCTCAATTACGATTGACAAACTATCGAAATCAAGCTCAAACAAAGCAAGCAAACCAACGACAAAGACAGACAGGGTTTGTTCTCCGTAACTTCTTATGAATTTTACTGTGTGGGTTGGTGTCTCTCTACATTTGCTCTGTTTAGGTATTTCTAGTATGTGCTTTTGATCCACTTTTTTGGAAGTTTACTTAGTCAAATCTGGGTGCAATACCGATATCTTGTAATATTATTGAGTGGGTAATGATACCCTCTTCCATTTTCTCATCATTTCAAGTGTTCTATATTCTGGGTGTTTCTGGTTTTAAGTTTCAATTACTGTTTCAGTTGAAATTCATTCTCCATGTCTTGCTATTCTTTTTGTTAATCCTTCATGTGATCTGGGTTTTGGGGGTTTTTGTGGGCCTTGTACTTAATTTAGTAGAATCAGTTTCTAGTCTTTGAGTACATTTCACCTGATTTACTCATTCATATTGTGTTCGAGATCAGATGATGGCTTTATCTACGACTGCAATTGAATCAATATGAGAGGAACTAGTGTAACCTCGCCCCGTTCTATTGAGCCTAGGCATAGGTTATCTGGATCAATGTGAGTCTCTAGTTCCTTTTAACTTCAATCAATTTTTCTTTCATTAACATCTCTAATTTGTAATTATAAGTTTGCGTCATTGTACAAATTAATTTATAGTTATGTGGGATCTACAGCCATGCAAAACTATAACTATGCCAATTTAGTTTAAGCAATTGTATATAGTAATGAAGTATACAATTTGGCAGAACATAGTTACATATATAGTCTAGCATTGTTTTATTGATTACAAGAATCAAGACAAGCTCAATTATATGACCGCACACATGACTCTCCATGTGGAAAGCCCTTTTTGAGAAAACCAGAGATCAAAACACGTATTAACTACTTAGACCAGTCATGCATGTACAAGTGCACAAAGCTACTGATACAACTGAGGCTCTACAGGCATTCAACATTAGTCATAGTATACACTCACATATTTTTCTTATCCTCAAAATTCAAAGCACACTAATTCTGTCGATGTCTCTCTGTAAGTCATAATAGCCAATCATAACAAGGTTTTGGGTGTAAGGTGTAAGTGAAAGGCTATAACCTTCATCTCCTTGGATGAGCAAATTCAATGGTGAATATTTTCATCACCATTCTAAATGGTTTGGTAGATGTTCAGTATGATGTATGATCACAAATTAGAGACTTAGACTAGCCTTTCCCCCCCCCCCCCCTTTTAGTTGTAATGTTTGAGTGTTTGGCTTCTGTTGTGTGAGTTTCTCGCATTCCGTTGTGTCAATAATTGTGTCGTTGTTTTACTAATAAAATAATATGCATCATCGCAAATTAATTTGAAACAAAAAGCGCACATGGAATCATTTTCTTTGACTGGGAGATGTTAGAAAAGAGCAGAAGTTGAAAGGTTCACACATCTGTGAGAAAAAAACCTATATAAATATGAGTATTCTCATTAAAAAGAGAAATGATACTTTCTAAGCAGATTGCTTGAAAGCTAATCAACAATCGTTGTGTTGTTAACTTGAAGTTTCAACCAGTCTAAAGTTGGTCAAAACCATCTGAACCGTCATCAGTTCAAGCAAAAATCTTATTTGTGATTACTACACGTCTTGGCAAAAAACCAGAGAGCGTGATGTTTTTTTTGAACTTCGATTCCAAAAATAGAACCACAGAAAATCTCTTTTTTTATTTTGGTCTTCATTGTCATATTTTCTCCTTGATTGGATATTCTGTGTTATTTCAAACACAATAAACACATTGTAAGTCCCTTGTGCGAGCCAACCCAATTCTATTGTCAACCAAACTCCATATTTGATAGAAATCTACCGTAAGTATTACTTGTCATATTCTAAGGTTTATGGTTGAGATCAAATTGAATTCTAAACTTCCAATTAGCACGTGTGATTTGATTTCACTAAAGTCACATCAACGGTTGAGACAATGAGATCGTGTAGGGCAGAAACAAGACGCTTTAGTAGATATGCATCTTAGATTGACTCAAATAAGTTATTAAGCTTAATTAAGGAAGCACTGACACTACAAAAAACTTGTCGAGTCAGTTTCTGACACATGGGCATGGAGTCAGGGAAGTTTGACTAAAAGTTGGACACATGGTCAACGAGTCAAGGAAGTTTGACTGAGAGTCATGTTATTAACTTATATTGTCTATCATGACTTGTGATGCCCAAGACTTATAAGCCACTTTTGATTTATGATTGACGACTTGGGATCTTCGTGTATGTCTATAAATTATACATTAATGATATATTTTGATGTTTAATCCTTATAATGTTTATTTCGTATAAATTATAGAAAAATTAAAAGTATATGTATTATAAGGTTCGACGTATCGGTGTCTCCTAGTTTTTTTAGAATCATCCGCGATGTTGTATTTGTGATGTGTTTGACATGATACATATCTCCGTGCATCCTTGAGCTAGTATTCTGACATAATGACTTTTGACACGGAAATGGCCATTAGTCGTACAATTTTTACAGTCTTCAAGTTGACAATTTCCCGATGAAACAACACTTGTAAGGAAAAAGTAATGGACATTTAAGCCCCCTTCTGGCAAATAGACATCTAAGTGTAGGTTTTTTTGGGGTATCCGTGTGGTGTGTTTTCCTTCTTGCATTTTGGTTAAGGAAAACACCATCGTCTTTACCTCCTAGTTTGGGTAATTGTTAAAATTTTACTACATTCTTCGGTTCTCTGAATTGTTTTGGAGGAATTATCCTGCAAGAGATGTTGATCAATCTTTCTAAGCTCGAAATTTTATATCTTGATGCAAATGAGCCAGTTGGAGAAATGCCAGATACTCTATGGGGTCTTGAAAGTTTGCAAGAGCTGGTTCTTTCAGAGAACAAACTCAATGGGACTATGTCTGAAGCAATCAGTCGATATCAAGGGATAATGGTGATCTCCCTTTCCGAGAATTTTTTGTTGGGTGGTATTCCTCGGTCGATAGGAAGTCTTAAGAGTCTGAGTTCTCTGTTTCTTTCTGATAACATGCTTAGTAGCACATTACCTCTTGAGCTTAGGAACTGTAGTTCTTTGGTTGATCTTAGGCATCAAATTAATTTTATTGAAGGATCCATACAACCGGAGATCTGTCAGCTTGAGTATCTTGAGGTGCTGTTCGTGTTCAACAATCGTCTTGAAGATCGTATTCCTCAAAAGATAGGAAGGCTGAGCAATCTTGGTCAGCTGGCATTGTATAATAACAGCTTGACTGGTGAAATTCCCGTGGAGATCACCCAGTTAAGCAACCTCACGGTTCTGTCTTTGGCTTTTAATGACCTCATTGGAGAAGTACCATCTGAGCTAGGAAGAACACATTTACTGGTTTAGTCAAATTGGATTTGAGTGGGAATCGGCTTTCTGGTCCAATTCCTTCTGTTCTATGTACTGCCAATAACCTCTCTGTTTTGGCCCTTGGAAATAACAATTTTAATGGTAGTTTTCCTGTTGAAATTGGGCGTTGTGCGACACTTAGGAGGGTGAGTCTTAGGAGCAATCTTCTGCATGGAACCATACCAGATTACTTGGATCAAAACCATGGGATTTCTATCTTGGATTTGCAGGGTAACTTGCTAGAGGAGACATACCACCAGTACTTGGATCATGGAGTAACCTCAAGGCAAAAGCGAAAGAAAAGAAGAAACACCAAAAGAACCTTAAATGGAGTGTGTGTGTGTGTGTACTTTGGTTCAGAAATATTCAACTAATCCACACAACAATAAATGCGTTCGTTTTTCATGGGGTCGGACTTCTTTTTGTCAGGTTGACCCATCATCAAGTCCCATTTTTCGTTAAATTTGTATTTAGCACACTTGTGAGGATAAGTTCTCCCACCTAAAAGACCCCAATCTATATGTTGAGTCTTTGAACAACCCTCAAACGCCTTGAAATGCTTCTCATGAGCTGGAGAGTTACTTTTCCTTTCTCAGTTGTTGTTTCCATCCTTCAGGTAGCCCCTCCTCCCAATGATAATGATTTATGCGTTTTGAAGATATAAATTTTAATGGCTTGTGCCCAATATTGTGAGCTACATATGTCGACACACTATTTCTACAAAAAAAGCACGTTGACACTCATTATACTCCCTTCGACACATCATGCTTAGATCATCATTTTTTTACTATTTTTGAAAATTTTCAATTATATACTAATGTTACGAGCATATTATGAGAAGTTAGTAAGTAAATGAATACAATATTGACCTACAAGTGAATGAATATGACTTTCCTAGAGTTGAGGCATCACACGCTATTCATACTCCACCATTCTCACCCTCATCCCTAAGATAAAAGGGGCTGCTAAGATTGAAGATTTTTGCCTCATCAATCTCATATCTTCGGTGATGAAATTATTTCTAAAGTGGTTGCTACTCGCCTCATGAAGGTGATGGACAACCTTGTGTCTCCCTTCCAATATGCAGCTATTCATGGTCGTCAATTTGGCCCCCTCAGTGCTAATGAGCTTATTCACTCGCGAATTATGTAAGGAAAAAATGGTATTGCTCTTAAGTTTGATTTCTCAAAGTCTTTCGACACGTTGAGTTGGGGATTTATCGATCAATCTCAGTGGGTCCAGTTGATTTATCGATCAATCCCAATGGGTCCAGTCGATCAATCTCAATGGGTCCAGTTGATTTATCGATCAATCTCAATGGGTCCAGTTGATTTTTTCAAAGCTTCCAACAAGGGGACCCTATCTCTCCAATGGTTTTCTCCTTAATTGGCGAAGCACTTGCTCTCATGACAAAAGCAGCAATTGATAATGAGTTGGTGCTGGGTTTTAGGACTTCTTGGGGAGGAACGGAAGTCCCATTCTTCAGTTCGCAGATGACACCGTCTTCTTCCTTGATACAGATGTGGATGTGTCCAGTCTCGCCAATCTGAAATCCATTCTCACATGGTTTTAAGCTGTTTTTGGGCTCAAGGTGAACTTTCAAAAAACAATTCCATTTCATATCGAGGGATGTGCCTTATTTACATGAGATGTCAACCCTTTTTGGCTGCTCATCTGCTTCCCTCCCCTTTAGACACCTTGGGTTACCTTTGGGCCGTAAATATGAAAGCACAACAGTCCAATCATTGAAAGCCTTCAATCTCAGGTCCTCTCACTCTGATTAAAAGCGCCATGGGTAATATTCCCATTTTCACGCGTTCTCTAGTTACCATCCCAGCTGCAATGGCATGTAAAATTCAAATTTTTTTGTGATTTCCTTTGAGGAACCGTTTCAACATGTCACAAATACCACCTATTCAATTGGCAAACAGTTTGCCTCCCAAAGACTCAAGGAGGCCTCGGCATTAAAATGGCCCGAGACATGAACAACGCTCTCTTGGGTAAATCATAAATGGCTTTGGCGCTTTGGAACGGAGGACAAAGCTTTATGGAGGACGATCGTAGCTGAAAAATATGAAGTCCAACCTTTTGGTTGGTTCACTTCAAACACCTCCTTCCCTTAAGGTTGTGCTCTGTGGAGGGCAATTATGAATGACAATCAGCTTTTCATGCCCTTTATGTCTTTACTTTGTGTCTTTCCAAGTAGGTAAGGGTGACCGGATAAGTTTCTGGAAACATAGATGGATCACCGAGCGACCTTTGTGTGAGAATTACAAACGTGATTACTAGAAGCAAGGACAGAGCCATTGCAGATTTTGTCTGGAACGTGGAAGGGTTCTTAGCCTAGAATCTGAACATAAGGAGAGGAGTCAGAGAATCAGAGATGGCATAAATGATTGAGCTTTCACAATTGCTTGGCAACGTTAATATAGATGAAGAAGAGGAGAAGCTGATTTGGGATCACAAAACTAGTCAATTCTCAGTTAAAGATTTATTCCAAACTTTTATATTCCAAACTGAGTTGCTCCGCTCCTACAAGTCAAATTACCACCTCTCCAAGCTTCTCCATCTCTTTCTCGGATTTTTTTTTTTTTTTTTTTTCTTTCTGGAAAAAGCAAGTTCCTCCAAGACAAAAAAATTTCCTGTGGTGCCTTGTACTCGGAAATTTTTAATCTTTGGACAACCTTGCAAAGGGGCCCTTATCATCACAAACTCGTGTCCTCTTTGTGAAGCTGCCACAAAAAAATCACCGACGCTTTCCTCTAGTATTGCTAACGAAGCTAGGTGGTGATTCAGTCCCTGCTCTCATCTGGCTGTCAGGGTTCAACAATGGAACTCTAGAAACCTTTCTTCTAGCCAAATGGTTGTGGGACAAGCTTTTTCTCATTTGTCTTGTGGGTTTGGAAAGAATGAAACAACAGAATTTTTGGCGGCATAAAATTGGAGAAACTGGAATTGTGGAACATCATAAAAATAATGTCGATTTAATGGGCATTGTTGTATCTCTGTGAGCCCCTCACTCAACTATTGTATCTTTTCTCCCCATTTTCTTTAATATATCTGTTTTGTTCATCCAAAAAAATATATTCAAAAGTAAAAAAAAATTAAATAAAAAGTGCACGCGTGCCCCTAGCTATCTCGCATTGTATTTTTTTCGGCTGACATGTCCCGACACTTTGTATCCTTGTTGGATAGCGATGCCCGTATCGGTGTCGTTGTTACATAGGTCACATAATGAAAACTGGATGCATTATATGACTAGGTAGGCCGTCATCTTCAGTTTCTGCATCTATCTTATCTTTATCTTGATGTTTCTAGAAAACATATGTTTTTTTTTCTTCATGTCATGCATGTTTTTGTAACTCTGTTTTCACATGCCTTTGTCTCATTTCCAGCTTCTTTTAATTGATTCAAACATTTTTGTTGAGTATGTTTTGAAACTTTGTCCGTTAATGAACCAGAACATTATCTTGATTTGCATCTTCCGACTTGTACTTTGGTAGTGTACTGGATATGCAATGAACTACAAGTCCATTATGTGGCTTAACTTTGTTACCATAGTCCTACCTCTGAAACAAACTAGTTGTCTTTCTATAGTTTTTGTCCTGTAGTATCTCACTTTGTTGCTTTCTTGTTTACTTGCTAAATTCAGTGATGACACAAACAAAAGAAGGGTTCAAAGAAGCAAAAGCTTAAAAGAATCTGAGAAGCCCTTTCACGTACCCAACCAGGAAAGGAGTTATGGCTGCAAGTTTCGTTCTCTAAAACTCATCTTGGGTATTATAGCATGTGTCACTCTTGTAACAATTCTCTACTCTCCTACGGCATATAGTGATGATCATGGATCAGACTCTAGGTATGTCTTGTTCTTGCATTTTTCAGCATTTTAGCTTTCTTTTCAAATTTTCCCATGGCAAAGTTTTCTCAGATGTTTTTTTGTTAAAAAATGTAAAAATTCATGTCACACATAAGTGAAGTGCAGAACAGACCATAAAATGTAAAAATTCATCTATTATATGATAGATGGTTGAGATCTTCTGCTTAGTTGGGACTCTTTCCATGACTGTTGGAAAAAGGCTTTTCATGTGAATCTGTCACGAAAGAGAACACAACAATTAGGCGGGAAATTCAAATGTAATGAAGAGTGGCATTTCTGTAATTTTGTTTCTTAAAATTAGTTGGGACCACTGTTGAAGAGCACTTGTCACACAGTGACCAAGCCATTCCAAAATTTTGTTAAGCTTTCCTTTTATAAAGGGTTACAGAGTAAGGAAGAAGTAAGAAGAAAAGAGGCTCAATCATCCTCGGTTGAGAAAAATTTTGTAATTCCTTTCTTTGATTATCTGATAATACAAATTTCTTTCCCTTCCTACTCTTTGTTTCTGTCTTGGATTTGATTTCCAGCTTGTCCGTACGTGACAAGTGGTAACAGAGCAATCGATCCAAACCCTAAAATGGAGACGAGAGCTCGTGAGATAGAGACATTTATGAAGGAAACGAAGAAGCAATTAGCGGAATCGTCCAGCCAGATGGATTGGGTGAAGATGGAACTCTGAAGGATCTCTTAAAATGGTGAGAACAGTGAGAAGAGGTTAGATGCTAACATGGATAAGTTGATTCAACTATTTCAGAACACCATCTTGATGAACATTGGAGGGGAATCGAGTGGTTTTCAGATGACAGAAGTGACTGGAAATCCAAAAGGACTCCCACCTCCCACCCACTAAATTTGGAGGTAACATGTTTAGATTTCCTAAAATTGATTTCCCTCGCTTCGTTGGTTCTAACCCTAGATCTTGGGTGAAAAAGTGTGAACGTTTCTTAACACTACATAATATCGTGGATGATTGTAAGGTTGCTATCGCCTCCATTCTCCATTCATTTGGTGGATGATTGTAAGGTTGCTATCGCCTCCATTCATTTGGACAATAGGCTGATAATTGGTTTTTAGACTACCAACTTGCTAAACCTACTGGTCTGAACTTATTCATGATCTGTGTCTGCGTTTTGAGGACCTTATTTCAGACAATTATATGGATGCATTCAATGAACTAGCTCAAGATCAATGTGTCGATCTTTATTATGACCATTTTGAAGAGCTAAAATCCTTGATGCTTCTCCACAATCCATTTTGAACCATACTTTGTCCTAAGCTTCTTAAGTGGCCTTCGCCAGGATATTAAGGTTGTTGTACAGATGTTGTACAGATGTTCAAGCCAACTACAGTTGCTCAGGCCTTCCAATTAGCTAGGAAGCAGGAAGCTTGTTGTCAAAATCAGTCCACCAACTCCCATCCTTCACACTCTTGACTCTTCTACCCACAACTTCACCAACTCCCATCCTTCACACTCTTGACTCTTCTACCCACAACTTCAGGAAACCTTATACTACGCCTACACAATCAACAACTTAGACAAGAACCAATCCTATCAACACCCAATTTCCATAGACACAACTTTGGATTATCTTCTATTGTACAGAAAATCACAAATCCTATACATAGCTCCCCCTCCCAATCCATCAAATTTTCATCCCCAACACCTCCCATCAAAGGACTTAGAAGAGACAAAGGTTTATGCTACAATTATGATGAGATATACAAACTTGGCCATGTTTGCAAAACCCAGCATCTGTACATGCTCATTCTTGATTCAGACCCTCAAGAGGAACCTCCCTTCCTGCTATAGAAGAAACTGAGAACCTTATCCAATAAATATCTTCTGGCATGGAACTCTCTCTCTATGCTCTTCATGGCAACCCTTCCTCCAATACCATTCTCCCCAAGGGATTTGTAAAAAAACACCCTATTTCTATCCTCATTGACACAGGAAGCACCCATTCTTTCATTGACCCAGAGAGCCAATTGGCCTACACTCATCACCCCCTCCCCTCCAAATGGTTGTCAAGGTGGCCAATGGCCAACACCTCATTAGTAATGCCATATGTCAACAATTAAAGTGGCCATGCAAAACCATCAATTTGAAGGATTGGTTAGAGTGTTGCCTTTAAGGGGATACGACATGGTCCTAAGAGGCGACTGGCTAAAACCTCTTGGAAATATTGTCATAAATCTTCAAAGCCTTCAACTCACAATATCATACCAAGGCCACCAGGTTACTCCAAATTTTCTAAGTCTTCACCCCCAAGACGTGGGGGTTCAACCACCACAGTCTTAACCATCCAACCAGGCTACCATTGGCAAATTTTCTAAGTTTGTTAAGAAACACTCTCCTTCCTTCATTGGCCATCTATTCTCTATTACCCCAACACCTACTCCACCTCCTTACCCACTCCAAATTGCTTCCCTTATACATTCTTCGTGTGATGTTTTCAAAACCCTCACCACACTTCCCCCTCCTAGGAGTTTAGATCACAAAATCCCACTCAAACCTAATGTTCTTTCAACTTCTCAAGCTTCTTATAGACTACCCCACATCTACAAAGATATAGTTGAGAACTTGGTCAAAGAAATGTTAGAGACTGGTTTGATACAACACTCTCACAGCCCCTTTGCTGCTCTTATTTTGTTGATCAAGAAAAGGATAATACTTGGAGATTTTGTATGGATTACAGAAGATTGAATGAGTTAACTGTTAAAGACAAGTTTCCCATGCCTCATATTGATGAGTTACATGGTGCTCATATTTTCTCCAAACTAGACCTTAGGTGTGGTTACCATCAGGTCCTAGTACACCCCAATGACACCTACAAAACAGCTTTTAAGACACCATGGCCATTTTGAGTCCAGGGTCGTGCCCTTTGGCTTAACCAATGCCCCAGCTACCTTCCAAGCTCTTATGAATCAAGTTTTTCAACCTTTTGAGGAAGTTTATATTGGTTTTCTTTGATGACACTCATTTACAGTACATCCATGGAAGAAAATGTTGAACACTTGGATATCACCTTATCTACCCTCATGCAACATTCCATTTTTGCTAAGCTCTCAAATGCGCTTTTGCTCAAAATGAGTTGGTCTACCTAGGGCATGTTATTAACAACAAAGGGGTTGTTGCTGATTCTGCCAAGATTGATGCTATGATTCATTGGCCTGAAGACATTGAGGGGCTTTCTTGGTCTGACAAGGTACTATAGGAAATTCGTGAAACATTATGGGCTGATAGCTAAACAGGCCTTTGATGCATTCAAATGGACTAGTGAAGCTCAACAGGCCTTTGATACTCTGAAACTGGCAATGAGCTCAATTCTTGCTTTGCAAATGCCTGATTTTTCTTTACCATTCTACATTGAGACAGATGCCTGCTCAGTGGGAGTAGGAGCTGTGTTGTCCCAACATGGGCACCCCATTGCCTACTTCAGTAAGGCTCTAGGTCCTAAGAACTTAGGCCTCTCCACCTATGAAAGGGAGCTTCTTGCCATAGTGATGGTTGTTCACAAGTGGAAGGCATACTTATTAGGTGCAAAACTCTTCATTTTGATTGATCATCAAAGCATCAAACACCTACTTGACCAAAAACATCACCACCATACTAAAACAAATGTGGCTCTCCAAGCTCTTGGGTTTTGATTACACAATTAGTTATAAAAAAAAGGGTCTGAAAATTCAGCTGCTGATGTTCTGTCCAGAATCACCACCAGTACACCATCTTGCCTAGCCTTATCTCAAGTTATTCCACAAAGGTTGCAAGAGGTCACTGATAACTACATTGCTGATGCTTATGCTCTAGACATTATAACCAGACTACTGATACAGCCTGTAGCAGTCCCCAATTTCTCTCTACTTAATGATATCATCAGATATAAGCAGGCTATTTATATTGGATCCTCGTGAACTTAAGGCTTCAACTGATACAAACTCTACATGCTTCTCCATTGGGTGGCCATTCAGGCATTACAGCCACATACCAAAGAATCAAAAACTACTTCTATTGGCCTAGTTTGAAGTCTCACATCACCCACTTCATTACAGCATGCGACACTTGTCAAAGGAATAAGGTGACCAATCAGGCTATGGAGGTTTGCTACAACCCCTTCCTATACCAGACCATGCTTGGCAGCATATTAGCATGGACTTCATAGAAGGTCTGCCTGTATCACAAGGGAAATCAATCATATTAGTTGTGATAGACAGACTCACAAAATTCAGCCACTTTTTGGCCCTTGCTCATCCTTTCACTGCTCAGACAGTAGCTGAAGTTTTCCTGCAGCAGATTTACAGACTCCACGGACTGCCTATCTCCATTGTCTCTGATAGGGACAAAGTATTTCTAAGTCTATTTTGGAAACAACTCCTTACAGCACTAGGAACTTCACTAGCTCTCAGTACAGCTTACCACCCACAGATGGGCAAACGGAGGGAACCAATTCATGCTTGGAAACCTTTTTGAGATGTCTAACTGGTCATACACCCTCCAAATGGACCAAGTGGCTATATCTTGCTGAATATTGGTTCAACACCAATTTTCACTCAATTCTACAAACTTCACCATTAAAGGCCGTTTATGGATATGCACCACCCTTGCTAACCTTGCCTCGTACTGGTGAATTATCTATTCCTGAGGTCCAACAGTACCTACAATAGCATAGTGAGATGCTCAACATCATCAAAGAGTGCTTACATAAGGCTCAAGAACGGATGAAACAATTTGCGGTTTTGCAGATCGTCATCGACAAGAAAGGTCATTCTCCATGGGCGATTGGGTATACCTCAAATTGTAGCCTTACTGCCAGATCTCAGTCCAAGCGTGCAGGAATCTAAAGCTTTCTTTGAAGTACTATGGTCTCTTTCATATCATAGAACGCATAGGAGTTGTTGCTTATAGATTGGATGTACTTGCTACTTCCAAGATTCATCCCGTCTTCCATGTGTCCCAGCTCAATAAGAAGGTAGGCTTCGCTCACACCCCCTCACCTATACTACCACTGGTCGACAACAATGGCAGCTTCATTGGTGAACCTCTAGCCATTTTGGGCAGATACATGATTCCAAGAAATATCAAAAAATAACAGGGCAGCGACTCAAGTTTTGATCCATTGAGCCAATTCAACTGCAGATGCTGCTACTTGGGAAGACTGGTCCTCCATTCAAGCTCGTTTCTCTTCTTTCAATCCTTGAGGACAAGGATGATTTGATGGGGAGGGTAATGTCATGAAAGAGAACACAACAATTAGGCAGGAAATCAAATGTAATGAAGAGTGGCAATTCTGTAATTTTGTTTCTCAAAATTAGTTGGGACCACTGTTGAAGAGCACGAGTCACACAGAAACCAAGCCATTCCAAAATTCTATTAAGCTTTCCTTTTGTAAAGGGGAAAACTTTCTGTTACAGAGTAAGGAACAAGTAAGAAGAAAAGAGGCTCAATCATCCTCGATTGAGAAGAACTTTGTAATTCCTTTCTCTCATTATCTGATAATACGAATTTCTTTCCCTTCCTACTCTCTGTTTCTATCTTGGATTTGATTTCCAGCTTGTCAGTACGTGAATCTCATTTATTAATACACTGCACCGCCATATGGTTCCAAATAAGAATGTGAATACTTACCCAACCATTTTCATAAAATTGGCTAACATTGTCTTCGTGAACAGTTGCAATGATTTAAGGTTTTTATATATGTCTAGCTTGAGCTTAGCAGGAGAAACAAAAAACCCTTTGCTTATCAAATGTTAATTTTGTTTAGTACAGGCCAAGTTTTGTAGAGAGGTGGATATGGGAGAGGCCTGTTACTGATCCACGTTATGTCTCATATTCAGACGTTAAGTGGGACCAGATTTTGAAAATCTTTGGGAAAATAACTGGCAGACACGAACACCATGGAATTGGACTGTTAAACTTTAATAATACTGAGATTGATCATTGGAAGCAGCTGATACCAGATGCTGAGCATGTTGTTTTGCAAGTTGATCATATTGCATATGATGTTACATGGGAGTCCTTGTACCCCGAATGGATAGATGAGGAAGAAGAATCAGAAGTACCTGTTTGTCCATCTCTGCCGAAGCCTAAGATCCCAGCAAAAATGTCTCTTGATCTTATTGCTGTTAAACTTCCTTGCCACAGTTCCAGTAATTGGTCAAGAGATGTTGCTCGCTTGCACTTACAACTCTCAGCTGCAATGCTTGCTGCCTCTGGTAAAGGTCACCACCCTGTGTATGTTCTTTTTGTGACTGATTGCTTCCCAATCCCAAATCTCTTCACTTGCAAGGAACTTATAGTACATAAAGGAAATGCATGGCTGTACAAACCTAAACTGAGTACATTGAGAGAAAAGCTTCAGCTTCCAGTTGGGTCCTGTGAACTTGCTCTACCACTCGAGGCCAATAGTAAGCTCTGGATACTTTTTGTTTATTTATTTATTAATTTTGGAATCAGACTAAATGCACACATGGTTCTCATGAAACATATCTAAAAATATCACCATGCAATAGACCATCTATTTGTTAACTGGTATAGTGGTATGTCCCGGCATGTCAGAGTAATATTGATACTGGGAAAAAAACATATCAAACTATTAGAGCATACTTGTCTAGGGGACCCAGAGAAATACTTCATGTGGATTATATTCTAACAGAATTCTTATGTGAAGCTTGATGCCCATTTGATGGTGTGTTAGGCCAAAGATATCTGGAATGGTCCTTAGATCCATTTTCTGTCTTATTCTGAGACAGAAAATAGTGTTGGAAAATCCACAATATAAAACATGTTTGAATGGTTAAGATCACATATTAGATTGTCTCTTGTTCGGGCCCATTGCTTTGTGGGCCAGTGACTACTCTTTATTCACCCTTTGCAATTGAGTCATCTTTAAGCATTGAAAACATTTTTTCATTGAATTGTACTAAAGGACAGGTGTCCGTATGTCATGTTGGATACGGACACGACATGCCGACAGTGGCGGACCCAGGATTTTAGTCAGGGGGTGAAATGACAAATAATTATTAGTTAGTAATAGTAATTATTATGGGTGGAGCCAAAAAAAATTTCTACCCGAACTAGTAACTAATAAAAATATATATATATATATATATAATTATCAAAAGTACATTGCATATACCAAATTGAATCCATTGTGGTCCAATTTTAAGCTAAAATAAGGTCACAATATCGATAACCTTAGCCATGCAAATGAGCATAATAATTTGAATATATAACTAAAATCACAAAATAATGAGGATGAGTATCTAGTTGAAGCTTAAAAAAATCTGAAATTTGCAAACATAATAAGATCCTAATACAATTTCATTAAAAAAAAATGGTTTATATGAGCCTCAAATTTTGTATGAGTTGGCTAATGGTATATATTTTCATTGAATTATATAGTTATTGTTTTATATATTAATTTCAAATATTTTTTAATGCCACTAAAATTCATTTTTTTTAGTAAAAGTAGGGGCATGTCACAATGACAGAAATAGTAATTGTCAATAGCCATAAAAAATCATACTCTCCAAGAAGACTAAAAATAAGTTTTTATAACAAACAATTTTTTAATGTTTGTGATTACTAATAAAATTGCATTGAAAATGAAAAAAAAATTAGGCAAAAATCTTAAGCTCCGAGAGTATTGAACTCGGGTCGTTTGCTAAAAATTTTAAACTTCCTACCACCACCAACAAAAAGATGTAGAAATAGTTGAATAAACAATTCAAAGATTGTCTTATGCATTATATAATTGATCTTTTTCTAAGCCTAACTATTTATTAAAAAAAAATTGAAAGTTGGTGGGGTGGGGGCAGCTGCCCCCTCGCCCCATAGTAGGTCCGCCCTTGCACGCCGAGTTGACAATTTTTAAAAACTAGGACTCGGGGACACATCGACACATCATACTATTTTTTTAATAAGTCGTATAAACATAAATAATAATCTAATAAAATGTGTTTCTAGAGTGTCTTGAAGAATATGACACTCTGTTGCAAGAAAAAAATAAAGTAGTGTAGAGGAGAGAAAAAGCAAATGAGAGAACAAGAAGCATAGACTACCTCTATGCTTTAATGATTTTTTGTCCTATTTATCTTAAATCGCAATTGAAATAGTCATTCACTTCAGATGGATCAACAATCATTAAATTAAGTGGTTATTTGCAAATATCTAAAAGGAAAAAAATAAAATAAAGTTGGTTTTTTAGTCTTGACTAGGCCCTGACCAAGTTTTGGATGTATCGGAGACGTGTCCAACACCTTGACCATGTGTCTGACACCTATCGGCATGTTGACCAAGTGTCTGACACGTGTCGGAGGCGTGTTGAGCGATTGTCAGTTTCAGATACGTGTCGGACACGGATACGGCAAGTTTTCTGAAGAGTCCATACTTCCTTGACTAAAGGTGTCTTGTAATCTCTTATATTCAGGGAGGAGGGTTTACAGAGGAACTGCGCGGAGGGAAGCATATGCAACTATTCTCCATTCAGCTCATGCATATGTTTGTGGTGCCATTGCTGCAGCCCAGAGTATCCGCATGATGGGTTCCACAAGAGACCTGGTAATACTTGTTGATGACACAATTAGTGAGTATCACAGGGGAGGTCTTGAAGCAGCGGGATGGAAGATACGGACAATTCAGAGGATTAGAAACCCAAAAGCTGAGCGTGATGCATACAACGAATGGAACTACAGCAAATTCCGTCTCTGGCAGCTGACAGACTATGACAAGATTATCTTCATTGATGCAGACTTGCTCATCCTAAGAAACATTGATTTCCTGTTTGCAATGCCTGAGATATCCGCTACAGGGAACAATGCGACCCTGTTTAATTCTGGTGTAATGGTAATCGAACCATCTAACTGCACTTTCCAACTCCTGATGGATCATATCAATGAAATCGAGTCCTATAATGGTGGGGATCAGGGTTACCTAAATGAGATCGTCACATGGTGGCACCGCATCCCAAAACACATGAACTTCTTGAAGAACTTTTGGATAGGCGACGACGAAGAAAAGAAAGAGATGAAAACACGTCTCTTTGGGGCTGACCCTCCAATCCTCTATGTTCTTCATTACCTTGGTCTGAAGCCATGGTTATGCTTTCGGGACTATGACTGCAATTGGAATGTGGATATACTACAGGAGTTTGCAAGCGACGTGGCACACAGGCGATGGTGGATGGTGCATGATGCAATGCCTGAGAACTTGCAGAAGTTTTGCCTGCTGAGGTCCAAGCAGAAGGCTGCATTGGAGTGGGATCGTAGGCAAGCTGAGAAGGCAAATTATACTGATGGGCATTGGAAGATTGAGATCAAGGATTCGCGTTTAAAGACGTGCTTTGAGGATTTTTGCTTCTGGGAGAGCATGTTATGGCATTGGGGTGAGACAAACTGGACAGACAGTGCAACTGTCTCACCAACTACACCTGCAATTACCACTGCAAATCTCTCTAGCTTATAGCTTGTAGCTCATTCCCCCTTATTTTAGATGGTTTGAGATATACAAATTATAATAGCATTTCTTCGTACACAGATGTTTACTTTTTTTCTATTTTAATCTTAATGTATGAACAGTTTCACAGCAGTCATTTTGCAATCTAGTGATCGATGGTTTGTGTATTGAATATTCTTTTGCACTCATTTCATTGATTGTCTAAGTTTTTGATGGAAAATAATGCTTAAAGTCACTGTTCTAGCCAGTAAATACAAAACCTGCAGAATTTAAGTTCACATCTGGAAAATGGCTACTGACACTAGCCAACTTGATTAAAATCACAAACAAACGACAAAGTCATCCATGTAGCATAACGAAACAGTTATGAATCTTCGATTCCCTCCCATAATTGTCAGGCTTTCATTTCATTGTTTGTTTGTTGAATTCCACTGAGGGATGAAGAGAAGAAGACAACCTTATCTACTAAATATTACTGCAATTTGACTCTTTATTTGGAGATAATTGGTGTTGGGTAAGACTAGAGTGGAGACATCTGAAATGTAGATGGAAAATATACTTAGTGGAACTCCCATGCCACCAAGTTACTAGGATTTCCACCTTCAAGTTTTCAAGTGAGGCATAAAGCCATAGCTCCCTATCTGTAAAGAAAATAACCTATTTTAAAGCTTAGATTAGGGGTGGGCACGGGACGGGATGGACCTCGTCCCTATCCCATCCCATTTGTTCGGGATCGGGACGGGATAGACTTCATCCTGACCTCGTCCCATCCCAAATGGGTTCGGGATGAGATGAGCATATACTAAATTTTGGATTGAAAATTTAACATGTAAGATTGGAATTTTTGAATTTACCAAATTCACAACTCTAAGAACAACTATATAATTTTAAGTAATTGATTATTATTTCCCCATTTCATTAGATTTTATTCCTTTTTTTAGAACCACTATAGAAGATAGCCATTTTTTTTGTACATTGCTAACGAAAATGATCAATGGGTTTGTCATATTTAAAAACTACGAGGAACACACATTGTTGTTGTCAAGAGTTAAGAAAAGGAAAAAAAGAAGGGAGATGGTTTGAGTTAGATTCATTATCTAGGTGAGTCACATAGAAGCTTGTGAGAATAAAATAGTCTTGTCAATAAATAAAATAGTAATGCCAACAAATTAATTGCATAGTTTCATACTACATACGGGATTGAAAATCTTCATCCCGATCCCATTCCACTCTAGATCGGGACGGGATAGGATGGGGATGGGATTGATCAATGCCAATAGGATCCAAAAAAAATCGAGACGGGATCGGAACGGAATCAGGATCGCGAGATGGGATGCCCACCCCTAGCTTAGATGATGAGAGTTTTGGTTCTATCTGCTTTGGCAGCACTTGCACAGATATTAAGCACATGAACTTCTTGAAGAATTTTTGGATAGACGTTGATGAATAAAAGAAACAGATGAAAACACGTCTCTTTGGAGCTGCCCTCAAATCCTCCATGTTCTTCATTACCTTGGTCTGAAGCCATACAGGACTATGATTGCAATGGGAATGAGGATGTACTGCAGAAGTTTGCAAGCAATGTGGCACACAGGCGATGGTGGATAGTGCATGATGCAATGCCTGAGAACTTGCAGAAGTTGCATTGGAGCGGGATCTAAGCAAGCTTAGAAGCCAAATTATATAGGTGGGCATTGGAAGATTGAGATTAAGGATTCATGGCTAAAGACATGCTTTTAAATTTTTTGCTTCAGGGAGAGCATGTTATGGCATTGGGGGTGAGACAAATTGGACAGACAATGCAACTGTCTCACCAACTACACCTGCAATTACCACTACAAATATATCTAGCTTGTAGTTCATTCCCCCTTATTCTAGATGGAGGTATACAAAGTATAATAGCATTTCTTCATACACGGATGTTTACCTTTTCTTCTGTTTTTCCCCCCTTTTTAATCTTATTGTACGAACAGCAAGTCATTTTGCAATCTATTGATTGTTGATTTGTAACTTGAATATTCTTTTGCACTCATTTCATTGACTGACTTGAAGTTTTAGATGGAAAATAATGCTTAAAGTCGGTGCTCAAGCCAGTAACTACAAAAGCTGCAGAATTTAAGTTCGCATCTGGACAATGGCTACTGACAAAAGCAAACTTGATTAAGTTCACAATCTACATAGTCATCCATTTAGCTTGAAAGAGTTCTGAATCTTCCATTCCTTCCCATAATTTTCAGGCTTTCATTTCATTGTTTGTTGTTCAATTCCATTGAGGGATGAAGAGAAGAAGACAACCTTACTGCAACTTGTTCTTTATTTGGTGATATAATAGGTGTTGGTATAACACTAAGACTAGGAGTGGAGACATGAAATATAGATGGAAATTATACTAATTAGAGGAATTCGCATGCCACCCAGTTAGTAGGATTTCCACTTTCAAGCTTTCAAGGGAAGCATATAGCCATGCCACCTTACCTTTCCAGAAATAACCATTTTAAAGCTTAGAGATTGGAGTTTTGGTTCTGTCTGCTTTGGCAGCACTTGCACTTCTGCACTTGCATGCCTCGCTTTGGCAGCACTTGCACTTGCACAGATAGCTTCACATGTTGGGCAAAATGATGATTGTTACATTATGAAGACAAAAAATAGTCGTTTTGCATGTGAACAAGATGTTTTCAGTCAAGATAAAGCCACAAATTAGACATCTGAATTTCTATTCTGAATTGTTACACTCGTTTAACAGTGCCCTTTATTAGTGCTTCTAATAATACTAGTGGTAAACTGGAAAGTAAAGAGTAAAATTCCTAGAACTATTTTATTGCTTGTATCATTATCTTCAAACTGTAAGTGGCTGTTACAAAAATCACCAACCAGGGGGATTCAGCAACAGTGACTAAGAGGCTGTGTGGATCCAATCGTTGCCTTGAATAAAATTTTGAGTCGAATAACTAAGCACGTGCTCCTTGGGGATCTGACTACTCCATGAAACCCTACCAGAAATATTAGCTCCAGGACCAGTATTCTCAAATTCGCCATAATACAACGTTGATAATGCGAAGTCTCCACTCCAAGGCATCCATCCATCAGGGCTAACAAGTACCTCAAGATTACAATGCACGAACACAGTCCTTGAATATTCCTTCCATGGTCTTCCCAAGTAGTTCCTGTGAACTTTAGGTTTGCTATAGTATAATTTCATGTATTCATCAGTACCGTTAATCACACAGTTCTGAAAAACAAAGCCTGTTGATTGTGCAGGGTCTGTCCGACCTTGGGCAGTTACTGCATTGTTTTCACCCTTTTCAGGCTTACTTTGACGGGGTCGAACTAATATGAGTGAGTCTTGAAAGATTGCAGCTGAGTTCCCAAATATGAAATCTACATTGCCTTCAATTCTACATGATTTGTAGAATTGGCGCAGAGCGTGTGCATACAGTGTGTCCTGATTCCCAAGAAATTCACAGTTTTCAATGATGGAAAGATCACTATCTGATCGAAATGCAACTGCTTGGTGAGCGTCAGGGCCTGCCGTGTTCTCAAATGTAAGATCACGAGCCATGAATCCATCCCCGGCAACTCCTGTATCCAGAATAATGAAATAAACATGAACAGATGTGAACATGTGATGTATTTGACTTTATAAACATGGGGTATTAAAAACTAATAAAAACATGCACTATATTTTGAATAAGCAAATCCCATCTACGTACACTTCTCAGTTCTACTGTCTTTTATATGCCAGTTATGGGGTCAATATGGCCTGTCTCCAAAAAATTGCTTAACTCACTTGACCACAATGAAGGGAACGTTCTATTTTTTATGTGCATACACCATTCAAATTAGTGCCTAAGCCACCCCTCGTCATGTCAATTTCATTTGTATTTAAAAACTTCAGTGCATGTTTGAGCATCCACAATCATTGGCTAAGTCTGTCCGCTTTTGAGCTGTATTTAGTGGGCTTGATTAAAAATACAAGCTGCAAAAACTGGAAAATAATAATAATAGTAATAATAATAATAAATAATCACTATTTGGTTTCTAAAATCTAAATGATCGATGTGCTATTTAGAAGATCAAAGTGTTGTGCCTGAGGCGCAGAATAAGTGTAGTAATGGGTTATCGAAATAATTAGAGGTCTTTTGTCATCTTAGGGTGTGTTTGGTTGGATGACATCCTATGCGAATTCATGAGGGAATCCTAACGTTTAAGGCTAAATTGATATATATTATTCAACATCCACCATTAAATTTTGTGATCAATAGTGGGAATGGAAGTCATGAAAATAAAACTCTTGGTCATGTCATTCTCATATTCATAGGAATTTAATATTCTCTTGGTCATGTGATTCTCATATTCAACATCCACCATTAAATTTTGTGATCAATAGTGTGATTCTCATATTCATGGGAATGGATGTGGACTAATACATCAATTTAGCCTTAAATGTTGGGATCCCCTCGTGAATTCTCATGACATAGGATGCAATCCAACCAAACACACCCTTAATCACATGTTAATCCATTCATAACATTCGAAAACGTCTCGACTTAAATCACATGTTACCATACGTAGAAGTAACATGTGGGTGAGCTTGTGGCATCGGCGCACAGGGCCCATTATTCATTATTATTAGGTCACCATCTCTTCACGCTTGGTTAATAAGGGTAAATTCAATTATTAAAAGAATGAAAGATGGAAGTTTAAGCTTAGCTTACCAACTGTTGCAGATTCATAAGTTGTCATACCAGGTTGGCCCACATTCAAAGACCCAGTAATCACAGTTTTGCCCATTCCATCTCCCAGAAACACCACATTCTTCTTCTCCAACGGAACCCTAACGGTTTCTTTATACACCCCTTGTTTAATTTTGATCACAAAAAACTTGCTTCCATCCCCTAGATTCTCCGGCGCCGCATCCACTGCCTCTTGCACCGTCTTCTTACATCCAGCATTTGCATCTTTACACACTGTCACATCCACTGTTAATTGTTCTGATGGAAACCCACCTTTAGTCCCCAACTCCATCGAACCACCACCGACGTCTCCATCCCCTCCTCCTCCTTCCCAAAAGCCGGATCGCTCGGTCAGTGGAGGTCGCCATAGCTCCATTTTCTCACCAAACAGGTCGTAAGAAACCATCATACTAAGAGCATTGCTGGTGAAACTAATCAAAGAGTCGAAAAAGGCCATGGTTGTGTTGACCTGTTGAGTATCATTGACGTACTTGAGAGCAGACCAGCAAACGTATTGATAAAGAAGAGAAGCGCTGATCCAGGCTCTAGCATCCTTAGCCTTCTTGCCACTAGGAAGAACACTGATTGCCGATGATAACCTGTATTCGGAGTAATGCAGCACCTCCAAGCAGACCTTGGCAGCGTTGGAACGGTTGAGGTTGTGTGAAGAAGAGGCGAGAATGTCGTCCACCATTGATTTGGCGGTTTGAAGGTTGGTGGAAGAGACCCATAGTGCTGAATTGATGAAATCTATGGGTTTGGGGTTGGGGGTGGTGATGTTGGGAGCTTTGATTATAGTGGATTCACAGGTTTGGGGGAACCGAGTTGCTTTGCAGGCTTGTTGAATGGCTTGTGATGGGGTGGCAGAGGGGATTGTTGGGGTTGGTTTGTGGTGGTGGTGAGAGGATGCATTTGAGATGGAGAAGAATAGGAGGAGAGAAAAGGAGAAGAGAGAGATCATTGTGAGAATGAAAAGAAGAATGGGTTTGCGATTGCGAGAGATGTGGTGGAAGAGATGGGGTTTTAACATGGAAGATTTTCTGTGGTGCAGCATTGAAATTGAAATGGCTAAAGGGAGATAGAGACACAAATTAATGTGGGGATCATGTCATGTGAATGTTTTTGTTTTGGAGGGTAATGGCGTGTCTGGACTCTGGACCTTAGCTTATTGGAGGAAAGTTGTTAGTGATGGTCGTTGGAGGGAGGGAGGTCACGGGTGCTCACCTCTCTACTGCTACTGTAATCTGTATCTGGCAAATGGGATGGGATGGGATGGGGAAAGAGAGTAATGAAGAGAGTGGGGTTTGTGAGCGTGGCCACTTCTCCTGTTTTAGAATAGAGAATACATGACGAGTGTGATTGATCCAATTCCAAATTCCAAAGGAAACGCGTGACTGACAACTTGAGTTGGGTCACCATCACCACTAGTATCAGTATGCCAACCTGGATACTTGTTAAACTTATGGAAAATTCTAGGCAGCGACTAGCAAAGCTCTAAATTCCTATTTTATGTAAAGGCAGCGACTACACCAAATTTCCCTATCATCTTTCTGGCATCACTATTTTGTTTTTCTTTTTTTCTCATATTGCCAATATAAATAAAAATCATCTATTTTTTCTCTCACCATTCAAATTGACAATGGTTCTTTTTCTCCCATTTGACATATCTTCCAAATCTCTTCTCACACTCAAATCTCTTGCAAATCTCCTCCATCTCCATCAAAATTCATTCAAAGTCAAAACCCTTAAACCCAAAACTCAATAAATATGCATAATTTAACATAACAAATAAACTTAAACTCAAAACGAAAAAACACAAAATAGGGTAACTTTCGACCAATTTAAACCCTTAATTGAGATCAATTCTCAACCTCATCAAAACACAAATATTGTAATACTCTTAGTTATCTAATAAACAAAACTTGAATTACTTGAAAGTGTTTTGAAATGAGCAAGTTATGATCATTTTACTAAAGTCGAGCAAATTTGTCTCGCAATGAAAATGGGATAGTGTTTCTGACTTTTGGACAACTTATGTGCTCGATCGAGGCCGATTATCAAGTTGATCAACACAAATATTGTAGTACTCTGAGTTATCTAATAAACACAACTTGATCACTTAAAAATGTTTTTAAATGAATAAATTATGGTCATTTTACTAAAGTCGCGCAATCTGTCCGAAAAAATTTATATTCGCAGAGTGCACTGCAGAGTATACGGGATACCCCGCATTCCACAATACGAACATTAAAATTTTTTTCCTATTCGATACCCCGCATTGCACAATGTGAACAATAAAAAAAAAATTCGTGTTCGCATTGTACAATGCGGTGTATCTCGCAATGCACTCTGCGAACATAATTTTTTTCAGATAGATTGCGTGACTTTAGTAAAATGACCATAACTTGCTTATTTCAAAACATTTTTCAAGTGATTCAAGTTGTGTTTATTAGATAACTCAGAGTACTACAACTTTTATGTTTTGATCAACTTGATAATCAATCTCGATCGAGCATATAAGTTGGATGAAAGTCAGGGAAACAATCCAGTTTTATTGCGAGACAGATTTGCGCAACTTTAGTAAAATGACCATAACTTGCTCATTTCAAAACATTTTCAAGTGATTCAAGTTTTTTTTATTAGATAACTAAGATTACTACAATATTTTTGTTTTGATTAACTTGAGAATCGGTATCGATAGAGCACATAAGTGGGCCAAAAGTCAGGAACACTATCCCATTTTCATTGCGAGACAAATTTGCGCGACTTTAGTAAAATGACCATAACTTGCTCATTCCAAAACATTTTTAAGTGATTCAAGTTGTGTTTATTCGATAACTAAGAGTACTACAATATTTGTTTTTTGATGATATTGAGAATCGGTCTCAATTGAGGGTTTAAATTGGTCGAAAGTTACCATGTTTTGCGTTTTTTTCGTTTTGAGTTTGAGTTTCTCTGTTATGTTAAGTTATTATGCATATTTATTGAATTTGGATTTAAGGGTTTCAATTTTGAAAGGATTTTGAGAGTTTTCGAGGGAGATAGAAGAGATTTGAGTGTGGGAAAGATTTCGAATGGGTGAGGGAAGAACCATTGTCGATTTAAATTGTGAGGGGAAGAAAATGGATGGTTTTTGTTTATATAGATGGTGTGAGAAAAGGGAAATTCTAAATTGCCTGGTGGCCACCAGGCACTGTAGTAGTGCTCGTGAGAAAATATAGTCGTGTGAGAAAAAAAAGTAGGTGGTGTGAGTGAGTATAATGTTGTGGTGTAGTCGCCGCCTTATGTAAAATGTCCTAACTCAACTTGAGTAATTTTACTGTGACTCTTTTTTTTTTTTTTTTTTTTTTTTTTTTTACCTCTTCTCTTTACAACACAATCACAAACACCATCGACAAAAGGCATAGAAGTGTCAAAAAAAAACCCCAAAAGGCACCGTAAAATATTAAACTCAATTATAAAATAATATGTATAGATTTCAGTTGGATAGTTTGTAAAAGTTGGATGAATTTTAAAACCCACATGAAAATATAACCACATATTTAATTTTGTTTAATGGTAAAAACAATTGCATTTTAAGGAAGAGGTTGTGAGCCATTAGTTTAACTTTTTTTTCGACATCAACCTATTGCATTTATGTTATAATATATAAATAATTAATATTATTAATTATTTAGATTGAGATTAATTAACTTATACATAGTTTAAAATTTTCTTATATACAATTTGAACTCTTTAACGGTTTAACCTCAACCCAAATACAACTTAACTATATGCATTTTACCACCAAACAAACATTTTTTTTTATGGATTAAGATCCGGCTTGTGAAAAGTCGGTCGGTATTTGAGAAGCCATCTGATTCTTGCTATGCATGGATAGTTGTATCCATTTTGGGGGATGAATATGAGTTATCTATCTGGTTGGGTGACCAATGGATAAAGTTGGATACTTTTATCCATCTTGCCTCTTATCCATTGGAGATGGTCTAAGCTAAATTTTTTAAGGAATCTTTGGAATTTCGGGATTTTGCTTAAGATTGTCCATTTTGCAAGTGACCCATCTATGGCAACTTCAGATTGTCAAAATCACCAAACTAATTAAGGATATTCTTTACAAAAAACCTTAAAACTCATTTTCTCAAACTAAAATATTAGTTCTAATAGAATGGGTACAAGTCAGGACCAGTGTACAAAACACTTCTGCTAAATTCGTACCAATTACTCAACATTATTCACCTGTAACACTAAACCAACCATTAGACCAAACCCTTTCAAGTTTTTCTTTTTTTAATGCAAATAAAGACTTCATTAAGCAGAGGATAAAATGCCTACGACCATGATGAATTATCTGGTATTACACAATCCCCATAAATAAAGCTCGCAATATAATGGGCAGTGGAGTTTTGATTGGCACATAAACTAATTTGCGGATATTAAAAGCATCAAAAGAGATTTTAAAACTTTGCCATTTCAGTCTTTGGTGCCAAGGGAGATGTTCATCCTTTCAATTTATTGCATTTACTATATATCTAAAGAGTCTGTTAGAATGGGAAGTTGATGCCTTTGTTAGAACTTGTCTAAAACTCGGCCTGAAAACTTGACTTGCATCTAGATTCAACTTTTCCCTCAACAATTATAGGAAGCATGGGGAGGGTGTCTGGTTAGGGCTTGGGGAGGGTATGGGGTATGTGAATGGACGAAAATTTTGACTCAACCCAAATAATCTTCCATATTTACCCTTTTCTATTCTTCCTCCACCATCACCAACACAAGTGAACTCACCACTACCGCCACTAGCATATTATCCACCACCACCACCCATTTATTCTCTACCACCACCAATTAACTCACCTTTGAGATCTTCCAATCAAAATTGCAAAATAATGACAAATAGACTTTTTCAACCACTAGATTGCAAAGATATCTTCAACCAGGGTCGAGCACGATTGAGTTGACTTGAGTGGAATCGAAGTAACAAGAAATGTCGTAGATGAAGTAGGTGCAATGAGGAAGAGAGCGGAGTTGGTAGCGAAATCCCAGGAAGCCAGACATGAGTAGGGAGGAATGGTTTTGGGATTAATGGAGGATTTGAAGAACTTCATAGCTAAAATGTTGTGAGTGAGTGAGTGAGTAAAGAATAAAGAGAGGAAGAGAAGGAAAAAGAGGGGATTTGGGGTTGAAGACATGGTTGTTTAATGAAATGCGAGAGAGAAAATTTGGGTATTTGTAGGGGGATGGGATGAGCTGGAGACAACTGAATAAGAGGGGTTGGGACTTGAGATTCAGATTTTGTTGGTGGTTGCTTTCTTTGTCAACACACTTGTGTTCGTGTTTACACTAAACAAAATACATAGTGCCTTTCAAAAAAAAAAAAAAAATACATAGTGCTGGCAATATGGCATGAATGCGTGTTATTGAGTCAGGGAGTGGGAGTAGAAATTTTACATATAGCCATACCTGAAATTAGTGGCATTTGTAAAGTGTTGTTTGGGTGATTTGGTAGATATTTTATTAGATATTGTTTGGTTCATGTGGCATTTGTTGAAAATGATTATACTTCCCATAGTTCTTTTGTTTCGCTGATCATGGGTGAGATCAATGAATCCAACAAACACCATTGATTGAATCGAGTCATAAACCCATAATAAACAGAAAACTCCAATTCTCAAAATAATCATTTTTTCTAACTTAAATAATCTATATTACAATTCAGAGTGGTGTTTTACTATTCATTGCTGACCGAGACAAAGTCAAATCGAAATAATTAGAGATAAAAGATGGTTAGGATTAAAAGTTGAGAAATGTATTGAATTTGAGGGTTGAAATTCATTTTGTATGATGGCATATTGGTAAATATAAAACATGTAAAGGACAAAATAATGAATTTTCTTTTTTAAAAGTTGGTAAAAATGTATATGTGGCGGAGAGAGAAAATAATGTATTTTCCTTTTAGCAAAATGAAAATTATCATAACTATCTACATCGTTGTCGGATTTTGGAAAACTTAGTATCGTTGAAATGCATTTTTGAGAATCTTTCCAACAAAATCAATGATCAATACAAGCACTAAAATTTAATAAATATATATTCTATAATTAAAAAAGACATCATTGAGCTTGGATTAGGCGATAATATGTGGGAAGACTGCATTGCTTGGAGAACCAAAATCCATGTAGCCGACCCCGAAAATATCGAAAATGGGTTTTGATGATGATGATGATGATGATATTATATAATTAAAAAAACGTAAAATATATTTCACATCTTTAATATTTTTCAAATCAATGAGACGGGTCGATCATACCAAAAAAAAAATGAGTCGGGTATCTTAATGCACATTTTAACAAAAACCTTAAACTTCATGATTTGGCGAATTCAAATACTGGGGGATAACTCATTCTCGGCGTTTAAATTTTTCCCCCAACTGATTCAAATTTGACCGAGTATAACCCTAAAATTTATAATATAAAATTTTATCTTATAATAGGCTTACACTTCAATGCTGATTGAGAACGAAAATGGGGATAATGACAGAGGTGTTCAATACAAATTATTTAGCAAAAAAATAATTATGTGGAGTGCCAACGGCACGGGGCATACTCTAGTCCAATACAAATTTGAAAACTGTGTGAAGAAATTTGATCTGTCATATTCAAAGTGGAGGTGGAGGTGAATACATGAGCGGTATCAGTGGAATTGAATAAATGAGTGGTGGTGGCGGAAGTGAACTAATGGGTGGTGGTGGAGGAGGTGGATAAATGGGCAGTGGCGATGGAGTTGAGTGAACCGGTGGTGGTGGTGGTGGTGAATAAATGGGTGGTGGTGGTGGCATTGAGTGAATCGGTGGTGGTGGTGGCGGAGAATAAATGGGTGGTGATGGTGAGGTGGAGAGTATGTCAACGGCGGCAGTGGTGAGTTCACTTGTGTTGGTGATGGTGGAGGAATAGAAAGAAAAAGGTAAATATGGAAAAAAGTTTGATTAATTGGGTTGAGTTAAATTTTTCCTCTATTCACGTGCCACACCCTCTTCGGGCCCTAATCAGGCACAATCCCCAGGCTGCCTATAATTGTTTCTTTTCCTTATTTATGCTCGTTATTTCTACCGTCATAGTAATTGTGATGAAGCCGTAACATGCTTCAAGCTACTGCCTATAAATCGATGCATCAGTAAACACAAATAACAAGGTCATTGTTCAACATCAAGAATTGAATATCATTGTAGTAGGGAGAGTGAATTGTAGAATTGTTGGTTGTGTATATCAATGTGATTATTATTGCAATGTATTTGGTTCGTAGTGTGTATAGATGTGTTTGCAGTTGAACCGTGGAAGCAATGATGGAGTTGTTTACAATGGTGCTGGTGTGAGTGTCTAGTGTTGATGAATTTTTTATGGTGTTCCTGATGTCATTGCTAAAAGTAGTTGTTGTAACATTATTTTTGTGTTGTTTGCTGGCATTAGTGGTATTGATGGTATTTATGGTAATATTGTTTATATGGTAGATATTGGTGGGCTTATGGATGAAAATCAAGTTGTTTGTAGCTTGACCATAAGGCATAAAGGATATTGGTTGTCTTGGGGAACACTTGGTTAAGGGGTAAGTCATTTGAGTGTTCTAATCTCCAGAGAAAATCAAAGGTATCTTTCTCGTTATTGATATGAACAAAAGACAATTGGAGAGGAAGGATATATGTGAACCAAACTTAAATGGACACCTGCCATTTGATGGAGTTGGAGGAGGATGGATTGGAGTTTGTGATGAGGTGTAAAGGTTTGGCTTAACAATGAACACTCATTTCTTATGGGATTTTCATCATCTATCGATCTTAGAGGTGTGCCAATGGGGTACCAGCCCAGTGGTAGGCCTGTGGCAAATGGAATCACAGGTCCAGGGTTAGGACCTATCGGCGACATATGGGGTAGGAGGGTTAAGGGATTAAAAAAAAATCTTAGAGGTGTCATACACCTCTCAAGCAACTTGGAAGGGAAGAACATGCTAACGTTATCATTGTCCTAATTTCCAAGTCTTGAATTAGGGTCTTCAATAGTCAGTTCATATATGGCATAAAATGAGAGATGGTATTAATGGGAACATGGATTTTTAGTGGACCAAGATCTATGACCCAATTGCTAGACCCTGATTTTCTCACAAATATTTACATATGTAATATTCTCATTTTGACACAAGTAACTATGAAAAAATCCATCTTGATTAATTATCATTAACATGTTGGTACATATCTACAACATTTTCAGTTTTGAGATGATGTTTTTGTGTGATTATAGTGATTTCCAAATTCCAAGTTTACTATCTTTAATTTGAAAAAAATATATATTTTAACAAACAATGAAACTAAAAGTCAACCTATATCTCTCACCTAAGCAAGGCATGTAGTTAAGTTATGAGAATCTAAGTTGTCTTTCTATAGACATAGCAAAATACTGAAAATCTAGACTCAGGCCTGGCAAGCCAGGCCCGATTCCGTCCATCATCCTCGAGTTGCGCATCTCTAGGATGATGGACGGTATCGGGCTTGGCTCTCTAGAAAAGTTCAACAAAATATTAAGGAGCATTTTCTTAATAAAAAGTTGACCTATATTGAAACTACTTATTTTTGTTTTCGACTAAATTAAGCTCTTAATCTAGTGAGTATTACTAAAACCTTCTAACTTTTGAATCCATTAAGAAGTCAACATTTTTTTTTCTTAATTTTGAATAAAACATACACCACCTAAGTCAATAAAACATTTAAGAGTTGTTAAAAAAGATATAGAAAATGCATTTGAAACTAACTGAGAAAATTTAGGGTAATCTTATTTAGACCCTCGAGGTTTTTGTTTTAAACCCCAACAAAATAATTCAAGGACATGGGTTAATAGATACTTTGTTATTTAAACTTCATCAAACCCTTTTTGCTCATTTTTATTAGTGAGAAACCAATTCACAAAACATCCTCAAAAACCAAAACTCCATTGATGGGCAAAGTGTGAGGGGCGAATAATTCTTAGTCTAAGTAGTGGAAACCCATGTCCTCTGAGTGATAGAAAGTTTCTCCACTAAATGATAGATGATAAGATTGAAACTTTTGTATTTGAAAGGTTTACCAAAGAGGTGGAAGAAGAAAAACTTTTTGAGATCTCGATGACTTCTAACTTTCGGCCCTTGAAGTTTCAATAGATAGTGGGCATGTAGAAAATGCTCCATTTTGAAGTCAAATCGACAATACACATAGCATTGGAGGTGCCAAATATAGAAATGAGATGCTCCATTTTGATTAAAGGTCAACTTGATTTATGAATTTCAACATTAAGATAGTTAAATCGTGTATACCAGTTCAGCCACGAAATCGCTAAGGATTTTCTAACAAGTATCTAAATATCTTATCACGATTGTGGTTTAACATTAACTTTACAAAGTTGTGATTATTATAAAGCTACGATTGAGTATCTGACCTCACATATTTGTTGTCACGACGTCATGTTGTTTTTGCTGCCATGAGTAAATAATGCTCTATTATACTAAATGTACTGAGGAGTCTTCTTTGTTTTGGTCATTACGTAATGTGTATTGTAACTACATACCAATGTAAGTAGACTATTTTGCACAAATGGGTTGTTAATATGTGAATAATTTTTATGTTATTACGTGTCTTACTATCTAATATGTACAATTGTACAACTATTATGTTTGCAATACTGTGATCAATCATTTATTTGCTACTATGGTCATCGCCGCTAGAATCAAGTACATGCACATTTTAGGTTAATAAGGCGAGGACAACAGTTTGTGCAAATTGAGTTAAGCGGTGATGCACCAATCAATGCATTTGATAGCTTCTTGGAGGAATCTATGTATGCACCCAAGTTTAGTTGGTGACTAGTTGACAATACTGAAACCTAAAATATATTTGTGAGCTACAATCACTGTATTGTATGACTGATAAAAAACAACGAAGATTCCATAGAAGATAACTCCAATGGTGTTTACAATGGAATAACAACCATATTTATTATGATATTCTTAGTATACCATATATATATATATATATATATATATATTTGTTATGTATTCTTATTATACATATATATGACATCATCAATGAATATTTTTTGTATCACTTAGTGGGTGGGTACACCTAAGTTTGTATTCTTGGTATGGTACGAGTGATTATACTTTTTGAACTGACCAAATTATATTATGATTGTAATAAATTATGATCATGTTATAATGGTGAAAATAATACTCATAAAATCAACAAAACATTTTAGATCCGGGATTGTGATCGTCACAACATTACACCAACTATTAAATGTTCTCAGACTTGTTTACAAAAACTACGAAGTTAACTCTTTAACACAAAGTTATTATAGTTGCAATATTGTAATGCAGTGAAATTGTGTCTGATATTTGCAAAATCAATTTTACGAGTATAGCTTCACCACCACCATGAGCATCACCATCCTCATCACCGCTTTTACCATTCATCGTGTTTATTATAATTATTTGATAATAATCATCAACATGGACTTAAACTTGTTGATTTGAACGAGATCAAAGGTTATTTACATGATGTTCTTTCTTGACCACAACTTTAGTTTGGATGTTTTGAGAGCTAAAACTTCATCTACACGCTTTTGATTGGAAGCTATAGGTATTGTTGCAGATTTGATTGGTTTTATTTTCAATTTCATATTTTCCTAAAACACACGGGGAGGGGGTTAGGGTTAAGAAGAGATGAGGGGTGTGGGGTTTGTAAAAGTAAATTGGTAAGAAAAGTGGTGGAGTTTGGAATTTACAAAAGTAAAAGGAAACCCAATATAAAAAGTTTGGCCGAGGTTCAAAACAAAAGCTTTGGGGTGCAAATAACATTATCATGGAAAAAACAACAAGAAAACACGTATCCCCGTACAAGACTCCATTTCCCGCCAAGATCTACAGCTGCTACAGAGAGAGAGAGGTGATCAATATTTGTTTCTTCTCTTCCGTTTTGCTTTATAGAAACCCTAGCTTGTGGAGTTGAGTTATTCAAAAATGAAGGGAGGCACTGTTCAGATCAATTGGCACGAAACCAAACCGGTTCTAACCCTTGATTTTCATCCCGAATCTGGTCTCCTCGCCACTGCTGGTGCCGATTTCGACATCAAGGTCCCTCTCTCTCTCCCTCTTTCACTTTCTTCTTGTTTTTCCTTTCTATGTTTCAGTGTTATGTGTGTGTTTCGTTCAACTAATTTTTATCCGTGTGATTTTAGTTGTTTGCTCATATCAGCTGTGTGCGTTTTGAGGGCATTTACGTAGATGACAATTGTAGGTATTCTGAAAGGTTTGGTGGCATGTTGGAGGAGGGATAAAAATCGATTTTGAAGAAAGCTTTGTATTACTTTTTGATAGTTAGAATTTCTAGAATTCCCTAAATTTTATGGGGTTTTGCTAGAAAATTGGATACATTGGGTCTTTTAGAGTATTTCCAATGGAAAGGTCAACCTCAAACTCAAAAGGGGGTTGAATGGGTGGACCCATTTGAGGTTCAGGGTGGGTGTCCTCGAATGGGCCAATTAACAAAATTCTCCAAGCTCGATACTGTGTTGAACACTCAAGTGAATTGAGCGTGAATATTAAACGAAATAAAACCATCCATTGGAGATGCTTAAGACTGTTTGGAATGCTCAAGACTATTTGGACGTCTAGCTCCGACCAAACAAACATAATTCATACCCTTATCTGGCAATTGGTTGGCTAAAATGAAAGTTCAAATCCATTGAGCTTTGGGCCTTACATTGGAGCACAAAAATTCACTCTCAAAGCTCAAATAAAACTCATATTTGGCTTTTAAGCTTGCCCGATGGAGGTGCTATTAGAATACATGATACACCCAATCAAAATCATTTTTAAGCGGCATATATCAAAGAAGAGATTTATTTCTATGTAGGACTCTAACTTGATATCTAATATGATTTATGTATAAATGTAATCATTGTGGAGTTCAGTAGAATCTTTGTTTTGGAAGATGGAAGAAGAACTGAACAAGGAAGGAAGAGGAAGCAAGATGGAGGAAAATTTTTGGAATGAGAGAGGAACTTGAGCTGAAAGTTTAGAAGAATAAGAAGGGAGGAAGAAAAAGCATCAAAGAAGAAGGGAGGCGGAAAATAGAGATGTGTGATCAATCAAGTCAAGCAATGGAGCCTCAGTCTCTCTCGGATACTTGAGGAGCACAATCGACATTTAGAGTTGTAGGGGCTTTAAGAAATGATGGGAGAGAGAAAATAAAGAAATGAATACCATCAAATACAGGGTTATGGCGGCTTTCTCTTTATGTTTTGTGAAGTAGGGCACATGGCAGCTGGAGATTTTGCAGTCTTGTTTGAGTGTTTGCAAGTAGGTGGCGAAAGTTTTTCTCGAGAGAGGAGAGAGAAAAAATATAGCATGGTTGAAGATATTTGAATAGTTTTAAGAGAATGATGGGGAATGTCAGCTTTCAATCTCATCTTCCTTTTTATCTCTTTTTTTCCAGTATTTTATTTGGAATTTGTTTGTATTCTTTTATATATTTTTTTGTTTGTATACTTTTACCATTTATTTTTTGTAGTGAATTTTTTTTTCAGTACAACAAATAAAAAATCCACTTCTGTATGCTGTTAATCTTGTACTTTTATGTGAATAACCATTTGTTCTTGTCTTGTGCCATATTACACTAATTAAAGGTGTCTTTATTCAAAATTTCAGTTATGGCTAATAAATTCGTGTGAAGGGCAAAAGAAAGTTCCAACAGCTACTTATCAAAATAGCTTGGCTTACCATGGATCTGCTGTGAACGTTATTCGTTTCTCTCCCTTTGGTAAGAACTTATCAAATAGTATTCAAATTGTTGGCGTGGTTAGGAATTATGATGTTGCGGGGCAGTATGAAACTAAATATATAATCTAGTTGTATATCACTGACTTGGGATATTCTTAATTATCGGCAGTTAAGAGTTTGGTCCTGGTCACGGAAGCCAGAAGTTCATATTGAGGGGGTAGGGCTAGTTAGAAAATTGTGATGAAATTGTATATAAGCCAAACAAGACAACTCAAGCAAATTTTGACTTGTACAAGTACATATTCCCTCACCACCCCTCCTCATAAGTCCATAACTAAAGAAACTCAGAAGGAATTTTAGATGCTGAATTGCATACTGGTATCACATCGAGATTCAAAGAAATCTTACTACCACGTAATTGAGTATTGCATACTGGTATATGATCGGTGTTTCTCGCTTGTATCTTACTACCACGTAATTGAGTATTTCACGTGTAATTGGAATTGTCAATATACATACATACATACATACATACATACATACATACATACATACATACATACATACATATATATATATATATATATATATATAATTTTTAATGGGATCAAACAAATTGCGATGAGAGAAATATATTAATAAACATAAGAGCTGGACTACAATGGTAAGTTGAAGACTTACCACAACATAAAGCATAAGAGATGAAAACACTACCTTTCAAGAGTACCAGTTGAACATGTTAATGATCTGATTTGATGAATATTATTAAAACAGCGGACTGATATACACTAAAGTCTTCCATGGAAATCTCTGTTAGTTAGAACATTCATCCAGTCCAGGAGTTAATACAATCACAAATATTCTAAAATCATATAATTAATACAATTGAGAAACAATCAACAAAACATTTAAAGAAAAAAAATTACTGACCTTGCATTCTCCATTAGAAGAAGCAGTGGCAATGCTAACATGTTTTCTAACAGACTTGTTAGAGAAAATATAGTGTTTTTATTTAGAGCATTGAGAGAGAACACTAATAAGTTACGAACGAAGGAACATTAAATACAAAATATTTTTGCAAAAGACAAAAAATGGTATTTTAAATAGAAATGGGGCAGCAAGTCCTTCATTTGCACTAATATGCATTATATAGGACAACTTACTTATTTTTATGATTCAAGTCCCTAAGGCAAGCATATGCATTGCACATGTTTTGCTTGTGCCAAACACATTTTTTTATTCAATAGCCTTCCACTACTCAATTGGAAGTGAAATTTGAGGAATACATGTTAAAGTTTTAGCTCGTTTCACATACACTTCTCCAGATACGTGTTAACGGTTGATATTAAGTATGTTTTCCATTTGATTCCTCTATCATAATGACGTAGTGACCGAAGCAAGCGATGACCCACCTTGGGCGCAATACAAGCCGACTGGAGGCGCTCATTGTCCCAGTCCGTTCAAAGGGGCGGTCCTTAAACACCGCCAAAGACCATTTATCAAAATATTTATTGGCACAACCTAAACTATCTTGAAGAATGATGTCAGTATGAGTTGAAACTTTAACATGTTGTTTGTAGTAATTTTCCTCAAAATTTCAGCTCAAGCAGAGCTCCCACGAATTAACAGACAATTTGGTTTAGTAGGGACCCAAAATCCAAGATTGGTGAACTAAGGCTAGAATTATAAATTTAGGGAGTTGAAATCTGAACCCCTATTTTAAACAAGGGATTGACAACGAGGTTAAGAGAATACAATCGAATTGCGACAACTAACAAGCTAATATGAACATTAGAATTACAAATTAAAAAGTTGTTTTGTATGTAGATTCTCATGGTTCAGATGAATATGATAAATGTTTTCATAATAGGAGATTACTAATGAAGATTGTCTAACTTGTTAATCTTGTTTCAAAGAGAAAGAAAAATAACAAACATTGGCGAAAACCATAAGTTGGCACATTAGCAAAGACTAGGACTGCATAAAGATTTGACAAGGGAACCATTCAAGAAAAGGATGAATTAGATATAATCTCTAAATATGATACTCCCATCTGACATTCCATCCTTACATTATCAATTTATTAACATATCTTTGAAAATTTTCAGTTGTTTACTAACGTTATAAGTGTATTATGGCGAGTTAGTAACACATGAGTAGCAATTGACCTACAAGCGAATGAATTTGACTAATAATTAAAAAATTGTTGCTGAAAATGTATACAATACTAAAATGTACAGGTGTGTCCCCAACTTATCTCATATTGTGTTTTTTTTTGTCCGACACTTAGTATTTGTATCGGATACTGATATCGATATCGATACCCGTACCGTGTCGTTATTACATATGCTATAACCTTTTCCTAACATTGATCACTGCAACCTAGGTTAGGCAACCAAGCATCCGCCTTTGATTACGTTGATTTACAAGATATATACATCTAACATACCTTATACCTATCAATTAAATGGCCACTCTGATAGGCTGGAGTTTGGGGATTCAAAATTGACTGCAACTAGCCTACATATTTTAGCTAGTTTGCTGGTTTACATCCTCGCTGAGACATAATAAAAAAAGAAAGCTATCTTTAGTGGTTTCAACTAAGTGTAGTTGATGGCACCATTTACATGTTTATTTCTTTCATGGTTCTCTCTCGTCTCCTGTTTCACTGTGTGTGGTTTTGACTCATTTTCTCATTCCTTATTGTATCTTTAATGTCACTTTAGCTCTCTCGAAACAAAAATTTGAGTAATGATCTAATGCTGCTAATGCCCGTGAAGAAGGGTCCCTGGTGCTTCTCGTCTTTTCATTTCTTGTTGAGAGGAGATTTTTTTACATGAAGTTTCTGGCCATTTTAATTATCAATCTAGTACCATGCTGAACCATACAGGCATTTGCATCCTTAATTGTGATTCAAGCCAAAGGATTGGACTTCGCCCCCTGATGTTACAAGATTAAAAGTCAGAGATACATCCAAAAATCAATGTTTACAGAGCTGTTTCAAGAACTTAAAATTTTTAACAATTTTTGTAATTTGATTTTTTTTTTTTGCGGTCTAATTTAATAAAAGGTAAGGTTCACTTGTGAGAGCGTCTAGAGTATCATGTCTTGCCCTGGGAAAAAAAGAGGAGAAAAGCCTCACCTACACACCTCAGAGAATTCAAACAATACAAGTTCTAGTTCTCTTAAGCTCTCTTGTGTGTTCTTAGCTTACTTAGTTTTCCATAGTCTAAGTAAGTCTTTCGTGGGCAAGGCTGACTAGTTTTCTTTGATAAGTCGGGGCAAAGTTTGCTGGTGCCGCACGGGAAGTACTTGCGAAAAGAAAGCCCGTGACACAATGCGCATGTCATTTTCCTCGTTGCTTAGTGTGTACTGTTTACATTTTTTGTTGCTCTTATGTTGGTGACACACAACTGAAGTCTTTAATTGTAAATATATTGCAGGAGAACAACTTGCGTCCGGTGCTGATGGTATGGAACTTTTTATTTGCAGGCAAAGAAATTCCTTGGTCCTTGCTTTCACTTTTCTTTTCTTGCGGTGTATTTTAGCTTATTGCTGTTGACAAGGCCTTGTTTGTTGAGTTCTCTAATGGCAGGAGGGGAACTAATCATATGGAAGTTACACTCCACTGAAGGTGGTCAAACTTGGAAAGTACTTAAGTCCCTATCGTAAGTCTCCCTATCCATGCTTCTTAGCTTCTAATTGTATTCAGACCATTTTGATATTCTCTAATGGAAACTTTTCTGATAGGTTTCACCGAAAGGATGTCCTAGATCTGCAGTGGTCTAGTGATGGTGCATATCTTGTTTCTGGATCTGTTGATAATTCCTGCATCATATGGGATGTAAGTAAAGGTAAGAAGAGCTAAATATTGCTGAATAGTCTGCTGCATCTACTAAGTTTGTTTCTGATGTAGTTGTTGTGATATTCGTATCACTCAGGTTCTGTCCATCAGATTTTGGATGGTCATTTACATTATGTTCAAGGTGTTGCCTGGGATCCATTGGGGCACTACGTTGCTTCACTTAGTTCAGACAGGTCTTGTCGCATTTACATGAACAAGCCACATACTAAATCAAAGGGCCTGAAGACTATGAATCATGTTCTTCATCATGTGATTATTAAGGCAGAACAGAAACCATCAGATGATAATAAGGTTAGAACAGTGCACTGGTTAAATTTAATGTCATACATAATTCTTGGATTTACTTTCCATTTCATTATTGCCTACAATGGGCAGATATCATGTATTTTACCACTTCTTCTGCCCAGATTCAATCAACTAAGAACCACCTTTTTCATGATGAGACATTGCCCTCCTTCTTTAGAAGATTGGCATGGTCACCTGATGGATCATTTCTACTGGCACCTGCAGGTATGACCTAGGTGTAAACTCCTATTAAACTTGATCAATAAAAATACATCTGTTAAGCATTTGCAAGATTTTGTTGATCTGATTAATAGTCTTTGTTGCTGATGGCTACCTCTTAATGGTGGTGGTTGCATTCGCAATGGGTGCATTTTCGAAATAAACTATTTGTGTTTCTTTGTTGACAATTTTCCATCGGTTAGGTCCAATCTTATTAGCTACGCTCCTGTGATGAAATTGATCTCAAATAAGCATAAGCACGTCATTTACAATGAAACTTGCTATTTCAGAATGAAATCAGAACCTGCCCATTTTAAGGTTGGAAAATTCGTAAATTCTTAGGGTCTATTCAAGTAAGCTTTCCAGGTTAGTTGTTTTAACCTCTCGGGAAATTGTATTCAAGTCTTCTTCTTTTTCATTAATATAAAGGTCCAGGGGTCCTTAAAACCATGTTTGATTCACCCCCCTCCCAAAAAAAAGATTCTTGTTTTCTATATATAAAGTCACATCTCAATGGGTTTGGTAGCTTTCAGGGAAAAATGTTAAGAGTTCTTTTGGGTGTTTTGAGAATTTTCTTCGACTGTTTGTTTTGTAAGATTTGAGAGAGTTTGAGAGTGATTGATAAAGATGGTTCATTTAGAAATATTCTTCAAAGTGAAGGTTTCTAATTTAACTTGATCAAGTTGGAGATCTATAGGATGATGGTGGGGTCCTTGAAAACATTCAATAATAGAGGCATGTAGTGCTTTGGAGATGCAAGAACACTCTCATTATCTTCTTTAGACTTTGTTTGTTTTGAAAATCCCAAGAACACTTTCCAAAATTGAGAGTGGGAGGAGAAAATGGAGAACATGAGTTTGACTATGATCTATATCCCTCATGTTGTTTTACAAAATTGTGGATATGGTTTTCTTAAGGTGGGAGTAATTAATCCTTTCTCAAACAAACACAGCCTTAGTGGAAATATTTGCTAGTGTCATCAATAGAGAAGTTTTACGGGGCTTTAGCAGCATAAATAAACACTTCAGTCACTTTTTGATGGATTTGCTATGGAATTAATAAATCAAATGTAAAGAAGCTTGACTTGGCAAAGCTTTGAGAAATTGAGAAAACATCAATTATATTAATAAGGCTCACATTGAAAATGTTTATAAGCAAAATAAGGCTTAAACCTTAAGCAATTTGATCCTAACCCTAAATTGAAATAAGCATGTTGGATCCACACTCGCTTGTTGAAAGAAATTGCAATTAAAAATTAGGGTCAAACAAATAATAGCTCAAATCGACCGAACCGAACCAAACTGACAAATTCGGTTTGTTTTTTTACGGCTTCGGTTTTGTTTAGTTTAGAAAATTGCAAAACCGATACGTTTGGTTTAGTTTTCGATTTCAAAGTCAAAAAACTGAAAAAAAAAATCGAACCAACCGAATACTATAAATAATAATAAAAAAATATTATCACTTTGACAAGCAAAGGAAAAAGTATACTAATCAACTTTATTTCACTTTATTCAAGGCATCAAGTAATAGTCTTACTTTTTGTACTTAACATTATTTCACTTTATTCAAGGTTTATTTCACTTTATTCAAGGCAACAAGCAAGTCTAACTTTGTTGTACTTTAGTCAAATACATCCTTTACCTCCTGGATTGTGGACACTGAAAAGTCTCACCCACTAGTCTCTTCTTCAGTCCTTTGTCTTAAAAAAATTAATTTTGTAACAAACACATGCATTGAAGCGGTAAACTCGTGTGGGGCACAACACACCAAATGAAAATAAACTAATAGTTTCTTTTTCTCTTCCTTCCACTATCAAGATAACTTCAACTCACCAACAAGGGTAGAGAAAATAAATTGTTTCTTTTTGTAAACAAAACATCCATCCATTTCAGATTCACTCTTCCCTTTGTGTCCACGCCAAGCGCCACCACCCAAATCTCCAGATCCACCACCACACCACCACCGTGTCTCCAAATCCCTCAACCAAAATGGATAGATTTACCCTTCTTTTCTCCCTCATTTCCCCTTCACCAACAACAGAGAAAAACAAAGTGACGGGAAGTCCATCGTCATCATCAGTTGAGCAAATGCAACAACAACCAACAAGAGAGCTTAGAGCCTCAGACGATTAATCTTTTTTCGTATTAGCTTCAGATCTGGGCATCGACGCTTGATTTGGGAAAATCTGGGTTTTGGGTTGTAGGGAAATGTTGATTTTAGATTGGGGAGGATTTGGGGGTTGTGGTGTTGTTGATATTTAGGGTTTGGATCCCTGACCTCTCTCCCTCTTCTTAGAAACTTACGAAAACTCAACAAAACCGATAAACCGATCAAAACCGAATGATCGATTTCCTGCGATTTCGGTTGATACAAAGTGGAAATCAATAATGGTCAGTCAGTTCTCGGTTTTTGGGGAAAAACCACCGGTTTGATTCGGTTTTCAGCCCTATTAAAAATAAAGTAGGTACAATCCCATCAACCGTCATAGAAGTATTTTCCATAATTGGTTCCTCACTGTCTTCACAAGGTGCAAGTCCTTTTGTACAACTTTCCCTTCTATAAGCAATGTTGTTTTGATCTTTGGGCAATCACAAAGTATATAACCAATCTGATTACATCCTTGGTGTCGAAAATTAGAACTAAATGGTGCAGGCCTCACAACAGTTTGGGAAATTTAGGGTACTTTCAGTCCTCTTCATGAACCTCTAAGCTACTGACATGGTCTTCAAATCCACCATAGTGAGCTACCTCTGAGTATCAACACGAAAACCTATAAGTTTATATTGTTCTTCAGTCTCAAAGTTTATATTGTTCTTCAGTCTCAAGAGGCTTCAACCACTTCATAGTAAGTGAAATTCCACTCACTACTCAGCTAGTTTAGAGGAGCTCTGTTGGAATTGGTGTGACTTGCTAAAAGGAGTTTTCCCATAATCATCACGAACAAGGGTTTTGTACAATACTTTTCCCATTAGTCATTAATGGCCATGTGCGAACTTGTCGCAAATTTAATAATAATTCACACTCCCTTCCCAGATCAGTCCACCAAGTACCAGCATAACCCTTCAATGTTGTTGCCACTAATCGAACAACTTGAATACCATTAAATTTTAATATTCGAAGGCTTGCACTTGTTCCAACTTATTATCTACATGTTGCGCTCTTTCCAGATAATGAAGCAAACTCTCATTATCAGGCAAACCGGTATTATCGATTTCATCGTCATTGGCACCACCATCTCCATCAGATAAACTAGCAAAACTATCAAAATTTGCAAGAGGTAGGGGGATTACCACCCGATTATCAATTATTAGCATTGTTGCCGTGGGATTGTGTCTGTGGATGATGATTATGTTGTCCAAGGTCTCTATCACGTCCTTTTCCTCTTCTTATGATGATTATGTCCTTGCAGTTTGTTGGTTTCACAAGTTTTGATCATGTATCAATTCGAGTCAGACCCTTCTTAACATGCTCTGTTAAGTTATGTCTTTCTCCTTCTTTAGGATAAAAAATGTGTTGACGCGAATTTTACTAAGAATTAATCATCACCCTTTCTAGTAAATCAGGTAAAAAGACCCTCTCCAACAGTTCAAGCTAATTGCTTCATAGTTGGATCAAGATCAGGGTCGTCTCTGAGTATTACACGACCCTGTGCAAAGACTATAAATAGGGGCCCTTTTTAGATAAAATTAAAAATAAATAAAATATTTTTGTGCTTTAAATTAAAAAATCAAATACAAGTCTTCTTTTCTTTTTTTTCCTTTTTTTTTAAGTAGGTTGGAGCAACAACACCTAAACCCAAGATCTCCCATGAGGTTGGTAAAATAAATATGGTTCTTCGAGAATGGAATGCCTATATTTTAACAACTGAAATATAAAATGAAAGTAAAAAAAACAACGCAAAATGTACACCTCTTGATAAAATGAAAGTGGTTTAACCAATGGAGCAATAAAGCACATACGCCTACATTGTCAAGATCTTAAATATAAAAAAATACCTGATAGAAAACAAAAAAAGTTACACTAATCTGGGACTCTTGAACGTAAGACCTCTTGGTAAAAGAGAGGTGGTTTAACCAGTGTAGTGATAAAGAGCATGCGTCTACATTTGCTACATCTTTTTATTATTAACAATACTTTGCATTAAAAAAAATCAGGGCCCTCCAAAATCGGGGGCACTGTGCGGTTGCATTGCTTGCTTCATGCCAGAGCAGGGCCTGATCAAGATCAATCATGGTGATTGTATTAATAGATGATGGGCAAGTCACAAACAATATTGGAGGTGCCAGTGCAGGTTCAGTCAATTAAGTTTAGAGTTATGGGGACAATGAATTAAATTTGGAGTTATGGAGACGGTGGATATTGTGAAGGAAGATTGTGGGATGTAGAATTGATGATAGGAAAAGTTAAGATTTTGGGGTTCAAACAGATACGGGACAGCACCATAGGGAGTGTAGAACCCTTGCATAGGAAAAGGAAAGCTCCCAAACAAAGTTACTAGAGAAGCCAAAGAATCCCCTCAAAGGCCTAGATGGCCTGACCATGTGGCCCCATGGCAGCAACTGGAGGCTTTGTGTGCTATGAGATGTCATGGTCGATTGGCATGTGTGTGGTGGTTTGCACTGCCTGGTTGGCATTTTGCCTGTGGGGCAGCTTCTTCACGAAAGCATTAAGTTGTCAAGGATATAAAGTTGTTTATGTGTTTGTAGATTCTTCCTGTCCACTTCTCTCTAAGTCGCATCACATTAGAGTTACCCCCAAATAGCCAATGATCTCCCTGCAACCCATGTATGTTTTGCAGCTTCTCCCATATCTCCATAGAAAATCCTTCAACAAAGCCCTCTTTCTTAGATTGCTGGATTGCTGAGATATTTGGACTGTTCTTTTGGATCAGATTATGCAAATTTCAGACCCAAGATCCTAGCTTTCCAAGTCAAGATTCTGATCTTCATTGCAATCAAGATTGCCGTCAATTTCATTTATGTTTCTTTGAAGCCCTGTATTGCTTCTTTTTTTTTCCTTTGCTCTATGCAATACACCAAGTGCATTTGCATGCTTATCACCCATGGTAATACTAACTGTCCAATATGAAGGTGGAAAGCAGCGTGATCAACTTGAAATCCCAATATTCCGCCACATCTGTCTTCTGTTATGAACCAACCAACTCTCCCAAAAGCCCGAGCTATCCAGGAGGGGAAAGTCCATAACAAGGATCGTAACATTGCCCCACGTTTTCAAAGCCGACGTCCTCGTCGGCCCACTCTATCGACACTGGCCCAGTGAGCCTTCTCTCAGCTACCAGTATTCAACAACTTAGCACTATGCCCATACATAATGCTAAATTATTTTAATCTAGCCTATAGGTCGCCCCTGCCGGGATTCGAACCTTGGATGTGGGGTTTGGCTCTGATACCAATTGTTATGAACCAACCAACTCTCCCAAAAGCCCGAGCTATCCAGGAGGGGAAAATCCATAACAAGGATCGTAACATCTTCTTTGTAGAATCCACTTCTTTATTGATCTTCAGCTCAAGATTATGATCTTCTTCTGATCCCTATATTGCCTCATCATCTTCCTGCACTCTATTCCTTATTTGCCTTTCACCAGGAAACTGTGGTTGCTGCGGTTAGATCTCTTCCTCCAGTCAACATGAAGAAACATTATTTTTAAGTTTTTTATGTTTAATACTCAAGATTCTCCTAGCATCACACCACCCAGCAGTACCCACCCTATAGTTGCTGAATTTAGATCTCTTCCTCCAAGTCACCATGAAAGAACACTATTTCACATCTAGCTGAAGAAGTAAATCTGTACCTGATGTTAGTTATTTTCAGACGTGCTTGCACCAGATGGGCATGGTTGACACGAGTGCACCATTGGATCAGTGTTTGGTAACATATCATAACATACATAATGCAATTTCGTACAACTGTTAAGTCTTACCTTTTAATGTACTTCTGTATGGAGCTACACCATGTAATGTGAACAAAGTAATATACTACAGTGAAACATGAAACCATCAAGCATGGTCTTTCAGAATTAGTAAGTAATGGATAATGTTTATTTTCCTTTTTTCCACTGGCCCTTGCTGTTGGCAAATGGGAATATGCTATGTTAATTCTCAAGCTAATTGCTGCTATTAACAACACTTAATTGTTTAAAAATATTCCCGTTGTCAGACATATATTAGACACTTTGACACCAAGGCACACATTTGACACTCCATTGGACACTATGCTTAGATCAACATGTATTTCAGAAGTTTCAATTCTTTAAGCATATAATGGTGATTTTAGTAGTACATAATATTGATCTACAAATGAAAGTATAACTAATAAATAAACTTATAGCTAAAAAGTGAATAGTATTATAAGGTAGGCGTGTGCCTGTATCATCGGGTTTTTAGTCGACGTGTTCGACACCTCATATCCATGCCGATGTTGTTGTTTCTTGTTACATAGGTTAATTGTATCATTCTTAAATTATAATTCCAATTTGCGAAATCCAATTGTTATCTTTTCTATTTCTTTTTCCCTTCTCAATGCATTCTGTGGTCACATCTTACTCATAACCTCCAATGTACCAATTTCATACTGCAACAATCCTTTGATCACAGCTGTTTCTTGATGGGATTATTTCCCTTGGTCCACTCTTACTGCTTGCTCTGTTGCAGGTTCTTACAAACTATTGCCTGCATCAGATACATTAAACACAGCTTATTTCTTTTCAAGAAAAGATCTTTCTAGGTGAGTGATTTACACTTCATTTATGGAAGTATGATTCCTGATTTACTGAATAAAATTTATTGCTTGTGCATGCCCAGGGAGTTTTATCTGTGCAAAGTATAAACTGCCTTTGTATGAATCTAGGAGCAGATATTTGGATGTTGGCATGTTGTCCATACACCAATTGACCCATATAATTTCATTTATGGAAAAGGAAATATACGGCTAAAACTTTGTGTTAAATATTATTCAATGACAAAGAAAACATGGTAGCATTATTTTTAGATAACATCATCATCACAAATAGTCTAGTTTTTGAATCTCTCCAATGATATATGCCATAAGTTCGACCAAATTGTGATTCTATTATCTCTGAGCTATGGGTAATTTCTCTTGTATTTATTTCTGTAATAGTTTTAACCATTGGACTAATACTGCAATTCTCCGTATGATAATCTTATTGTCTGTTTTCTTATTAACTGTCCCCAAACCGGTTTACATACACAGTGGATAGAATGAAATGGAACAAATTAGCTATTTTACTGTGTACATAAAATAATGCATACATTTGTTTGTAAATGAAAAACTTAGAAAATTAATTCGCATGTGCCTATGATCTGTGTCTGTACATGCATCTTACTAGAGCACTTAATAATTAGATACCTACTAATATAGTTTGAATATTCATTTGGATGCTTGTTATCATCCCCGCACCAACCCAAGCACTCGTGTTAAGAGTAAAATGTACAATGGTTTTAAAAAATTGTGAAACTGAGCGCTGAGGCTCGTTTTGCATTAAAACCTGAGGAAGAAACTTCAACTTCGTAAAACCTACGTTTAACATCTTGAAACTTATGTTTCATGTCTTAAAATGTGAGTAACGGTCCTTATATATATATATCAATGATTTAAAAAAGACTTGGGAGGCTTGTGTCTCAAAACTTGCCTCAAGGCGAGATTCAGTCACAGCACGACAGAGGTCTACATCAAGCTTTACACTGAACGCTTAAAGGCTTACGCATTTCGCCTTCCGTACGCTTCATGGCCGATATGTGAAACTTTGGTACTTTATTTTTTAGCATTTTTAATTGTTTTGATAATGTGTGAAGTTATTATGTTTTTTGATAATATATAAACTTTATATCACCTTTTTATGGCATTATAAGTTATCTATCATTTTTCTTACTTTTAAATAGCAATTGTATATCTCTTTTACTAAAATATACACTTCTATAAGGCTTACACCTTAGGCCATGCTTATGCCTCACATGTTTGTCCATTCAAACGCTTTGGATCACGCCTTGTTTAAAAAGCTTGACTTGTACGTCAAAATTTATGGGAATCTATTTCTTGTCTTGAGTTTCTATGATATTGTCCAAAGCTATTTCTAGCAAGGAATACGTTCAGAATTGAAGCCATGTTCTTGAAATCGAAGAACATCACGATATGAATAAATCCAAGCCATGTTCTTCATGCCATTTTTCTTCTATGACAACTTAATTTTGTTGTATGTCATCCCAACTAACCGGATACGATAAATATGCTTCTCAATTTTATTTTATTTTTTAGTCGTGAAGAATAGCCATGGGAAAATTAGAAATAGAAAGAAGAAATGGGAGAGGAAGTGGGAAAAAAATCTTCATTTTGAGGTTGAAGATGGCTTTATTTGCGGGGAAATTTTTCTTAGCTCCCTTCGAGGAAATCATTTTTCACAATTTTGTAACAAATCAAGAGGAAAGTGGTTATCACAAAATTCATGTTCATCATTCTCTCGCCCGTTTCCTTTATCTCCCTTCCCAATATTGACAATTTTTCTTGGAAATTGTTTTTCTTGGAATCAAACACACCCTTTGATTCCAAGGAAATTTTCCATGGGAAAATTACAAAAAGAAAAGAAAAAAAAGCCTCTTTCCTTCTTCTCCCTCCTCACGTTTGGCAACTTTTCTTGAGAGAAATTTCATTGAAATCAAACACACCCTTAGGTTGTGATTGATTAGACCATTTGCCATGGAAAAAGAAAATTTCCCTGGCAACTAGGATTTGCCATATGTTTGATTTGCAATTTTGGAAGTGGGAAAAATTTTCCAAGTTGCAAAATTTTGCTGTTAAGATGGAGAAATATTTATTCATACTCCGCTGAGTAAATATTTTCCTTGGGCAAAAAGGGCCAAAAGCTGATAAAAAATTCACCAAAAATAAGAACGCTCTCGATCTCCTTCTCCTAAAGAAAATTTGCCACTATACAAGCAACAGTGAAATTTTTATTCTCTAGAGAATATTTTTTGTTGAACATTCCTTGGGCTCCAAACAAACACAACATTCAAATGTTTTTTTTCTTTGAAAATGAATCCATTTGTAATGTATTATTAGATCGTTGCTTGGTTGATTCAATTGGAAAGGCTCTTGAAGTGTGATGGGTATGACAATGATGACGATTGTTCCAACCTAGTATGTCCATAGTGAAGCAAGCCTTCTTTCATTCCTTTTTTTGATGTAACGTAGGATTTAGTTTATTTATTTAATTTAGTTTAGTTGTGGGGTCGGGCCTAAGTAAGCCCATTAAAATAAGAGGAGATTAGGGCTACCATATCATTTACGGTTAGATTGCTTGATTTGTATGCTAGGTTTAATATAAATAGGGCCAATAGTTCATTGCTTGTAGTTGGTTGTAGTGTTGTTAAGGCGGACGCCTAGGCGCGCCTCGAGGCGGTTTGGCAAAGGGGTGCCTCAAATTGGGGCGAGGCGGAACGGTAAAGTGAGGCGTCCGCCTCGGTCCACCTCATGCCTCGGACCGCCTCACGCCTCGGACCGCCTCATCCCTTTAAGCCTTAAAACTCAAATACACCCCAAAAAGCGCAAAAGCCCAAAAGCTTTTTAGGGTTTGGGGTAGGGTTAAATAGAGCTTGTAATCGAGAGAGAAATCAAATTTGGGGGCTGCAGCTGCTCATTCAGATCTTTCAGTCTTTCCTTCAACAACTCGATGCTTTCCTTCAAATCAGATCAGCAAATCAGGTATTTCTTCCGTTCTTCTTCTTCTTCTTCTTCTAATCTTCTAATCTTCTTCTTGTAATCTTTTTGTGATATGTTCACAAATCAGGTATGTTGCATTTTTTTTTGTTTTTTTGTTTTTTTTAATGATCTGTTCAGAGAACTGTTGGTTTTACGATCCCATTGGACTCATCTTTACGAGCTCTAATAAGGCAATCAAAAGTCTCTTGATTGGTAACTTTAAAATCTCTATGCTCTATTCGTGGAGCCAAGTCCCAATTGGTTATTGAACCATCTCTGATTGTGACGTTTGCCATGGCACGTTGCCAAAGATGTCTTTGAATAATATGGAGAGGTTGGTTAGCCATCCATCTATCTTTCCATAAGTTAACCCTCCTGCTCAAAATGAATTATTGCTCTCAAAACTTTGTTTCAAATTTGTGACACAGTTCAACAGATGGCACACCCATAAGGAGTGTTAACTCTCTTGGTGAAGCACCCGAAACCTTCTGGACCATACTTATCTTAAATAATCAGTCTCCTTCAAGTTTGTCAATCTTACAATTCCTTTTGAGTTTTTTTTTGACTTTCAAACAATCACAATCTACTTATGTCACTGATACACAAATATATGATCAGAATATAAAAATAATACGATCATAATTTCATTTTTATCAATAGCACCCTGCAGTGCAGGCCTGTTATTATGAACTAGCAAGCAATACATGTTCCCAATAAAAGCTTCCGAAAATTTCTTCATTGGAGCAACACATATTTAGTTTCTTCAATATTGCACAAACACTATTTATCATTTTGTTTGTTTCTTCAATCCAAAGTCCAAGCCTGCAAAACCACAGATGGAAATATTTAGTTAATATCAAGAAATTTTGTTACTATCTTTCAAATAGGTTTTGGTAAGGGCCGACTAAATAAACAAAGAATAAAATGGTGTTGAAAAATTATTATTATGGGATATTTGGATTTTCCCTTCATCTTCTTTCTTTACTTTATGATTGTTGATGAATATTACTTATCTAAATATGTTTCAATTTATTATAATAAAAAAATCTTTAAAAAATGATAAAGACCGCCTCGGTGAAGTGAGGCGTCTGCCTCGCCTCTGAGGCGTCTGCCTCGCCTCTGAGGCGTTTTCAGTCTCGTCTGCCTCGACGCCTTAACTACACTGGTTGGTTGATTGATGAATATGATTTGAGTTCATTTATCTTTATTTTTTAAGTTTAGTTTTGTTAGTTTTAGATTTAGATTAATTAGATAAGGTGTAAAATTCATTATTTGGTATCATCCTCTTGGATTCGTAGGTTTGATTGGAAGATTGAAGGAGAAAAGAGAAGAAACAAAGTTTGACTTAAGATTGTGAAAAATAAATAATTCAAAGTTGGTTGTTCATTGCACAAACACTGTTCATCAACGTCACTATTCACGTCGTCATCTACCGCTATCAACATTGTCACCAATTGCTGCCTAATCCAGATCCGCTTGAAATAGCCCATGTCCCTTGCCACCGCCACCGCTACCCACATCTCAAGCTACAATCCCGTTCTACTTGTGGAACAACCCCATTGCCCTATTACCAGCCAGTGGGTCCATCTCGCAAGCAGCAGTCATCGTGCAGCTTCGCTGCGTTTAAATCCCCCAACACTGTTTGATCGTGTGGAAAAGAAAGCAACTTTTTAAGCATTTTTCAAATAGGTCCCTCTACTATATTTTTATTCAACTCCCTGACCAGATTTTAGTTAATAGTTCCTGGTCCAACACTGTTATTTACACTCCAAGAACTGTGAAAAACCCCACAAGTTCAAAAAATCTGTCACCATATTATTACCCATACTCGTACTATTCATCATACCCATACGCATTTTATCCGATAGTCATAGCAATATCAATATATCCCAAGCCCAAATCCAAATCCAAATCCAAATCCAAATCCAAATCCAAATCCAAATCCAAATCCAAATCCAAATCCAAATCCAAATCCAATCAAATACCCCACAGTGTCTTATAGTGATCAGGGGTGGAGCCGGGATTTTAGTGATTTTTTTCCTTTTCTAGAGACCATTTTGTCAATTTTATTATTTGGTTTATTTGGAAGTTGTAACAAATTAGGACAGTGGATGAGATATTTTCTCCGTGAGCATGAATTATGGAGGGAAATAACAGGGATTTAACTTAAGGTTCTATTTGGTTGGCCTCTCCGTTTGAAATGGAATCCAATTCCCATGTCAAGTGATTTTTCGGTTTTTTATTGTGTATTTAACGACAATTTTTTTTTATCCATGTGCCTAGTTTTCCCATCTTTCATGGGAATCCAAATCTTAATTCCCCCTTGGAAACGGATTTTGCAGAAACGGTTTCAATTCCCATGTCTATTTTCCATCCTATCAAATAGATCATAAATGGTTAAACTTTTTCAAATTTAAGTTTAAACCAAAGGACAATTCAATAGGAATCTGGCGCAAACAATGTCGAGATTCATTCTGAGGAGCCAAGTCTAAAAATCTTAGGCGGAGTGGCCTTACCTCGCCCCTTATATCCGCACCACAAGCCACTTAAGTCCCTGTAACCCCAATTTGAACCCGTTGGCCCACCACAACCACTCTCACCCCTAGTAACCACTGACATAATCCCTACTAGCACCTCCAATGCAGACATAACCACCACTGCCATCTCCAATGTGATGCAGGTCAAGAAAGTTTGGAAAGAATTCGCAGACCGACTGACTGCCTACCTTGACGCATTTCTCAATGATCTAAGAAAGGCAAATGAGACATACCAACAGATGATAGCATTGTTTTGACACAATGCTGCCACTCTACTACCAACAGATTTTCAGATGTCCAACTGTTACACGTACTCGATTTCCAAAATGTAAGCCATTTGACTTGTACAATTTCTTTCCTATTTTTGGGGGTTAAGAGGATGATGAGGTTCTCATTGAGGCAAAGGCAGTGGGTGTCAAAGTTTATATTGACCCATATTGGGAATTATTTGTGGCACGATCTTATGTGTAGGAGGTTTATTGCAAATTATGGTCTTCCTCCATTTCTAAGTTGATGTTATCTATGACAAGTGTGACGTAGCAAGTTTCAAGGTCATCTACTTCGTGTGTATTTTGCCTTGTGTTTTGTGACCAACTGCTTGTGTTTGTCGGATTCGACTTCAAGCTCGAGGATGAGTTTCTTCAACCCGGGGAGGTTGATGTAATGTAGGATTTAATTAATTAATTTAGTTTAGTTTAGTTGTTGGGTCGGGCCTAAGTAAGCCCATTAAAATAAGTGGAGATTAGGGCTCCCATGGCATTTAGGGTTAGATTGTTTTATTTTCAAGCTAGGTTTGGTCAAAAGGTCATTGCTTGTAGTTGGTTTATTGATGAATATGAATTGAGCTTATTTATATTTATTTCTTAGGTTTAGTTCATTAATTTTTTTGTTTTAGATTTAGATTGGTTGTAGAAATCATTAGTTTTGAATCCAATCGGCTCCTTCTTCTGACCCTTCTACTCCCCCAATAAATTTAAAAAAAAAAACCTATCACATCACACCTTCTTGTTTAAAAACCTTGACTTGTACATCGAAATTTATGGGAACCTACTTCCAAGTGTTGAGTTTCTATGATACTGTCCAAAGCTATTTCGAGCAATGGAATGCGTTTGGAATCCAAGCCATGTTCTTGATGCCATTTTGTCTTGACAGATTAATTTTTGTTGATGTCATACCAACTAACCAGATACGATAAATATGCTTCTTAAATTGTTTTTTCCCAGTAATGATGAATAGCCATGAGAAAATTAGAAATTGAAAGAAGAAATTGGAGTGGAAGTGGGAAAAATTCTCCATCTGGATGTTGAAGATGATTATTTTTGGAAAAAGATAGCTCCCATCGCCCCCAAGAAAATATTTTCCAATATTTTGTAACAAATCAAGAGGAAGAGGATATTGATCATCACAAAGTTCATGTTCTTTCATTCTTTTTTCCTCTTTCTTTCCTCTCCCTCCTTACTTTTGACAAATTTTCTTGAGAATATTTTCCTTGAAATTAAACACACCCTTGAAGTCAAATGCTTTTCTTTTTTGACAGATGCATCTATCTGCAATATATTATTACATTGTTGCTTGGCTGATTCAATTGGAAAGGGGCTCTTGAATTGTGATGAGTATGATGATATTGATTGTTCCAACCCAGTTTGTCATAGCGAAGCAAGCCTCCTGTCATTCCTCAGGTTTTTGAAATTCAATCGTCACCTTCTTCTGATCCCTTCTACTCGTTCCCCCAATAAAAAAAGGCCCATCCCTTCCATTATACATGTTGGGAACAAATTTAAACTTAGAAGAAGGGATTGCAAAAACTGTCAATCAGTGCATGAATCAAGATTTTGATCCCTTAATCAACCAATTGAGTTTTGACTAAACTGCCATAGTGCCATGAATGAGTTCGTTCTACATAAAAGGTTGATTGTAGATGGGCTAGTTGTAGAGGTTTCAGGCGTTAATTTCTTTAATAAAAACTAACTCTGAAGGAGAAAGGTGGTGACATACTGATTGAGTCAACTGATGGAATTAATGAAGATTTGAAGTTGGGATCCATGAATTGTTAGATGTACCATATAATCCGTAAATTCTGATTGAAGAAAACATCGAGGATGAATCAAGATCTAGTCTTCATGGAATACAAGATAATAACTTCCTTAAATGGGAGATAAAGATGCCCGAGAATGTTTTAGATCTTGACTTCAGAAAAGGAGATGATGATCTATGAGAGGATAATCATTAAACAAGAGATGGAGCCATCACATCCCACCTTCCCCCTTATCAAGTTGCAATTTGGGAGGTTTCTTGCCATAATGGAATCCAGTGATTTTCACTTAAATGTGAGCATACTGCAAATTTTTTCATAATTAAAATTTGGAAAGCTATCTACTAAGTGCGTTAGACCTGTTTAACAGGTGTAAACCTTTTGCAATTGCATTTGCATATGCATCCATTCGCTGGATTTCAAGCAGAGCCTCAGGTAAAATTGTGTTACATGTTTGACTTTTGTGGACACGATTATCTTGTATTTTTTTTTTTTTTTTTCACATTTTAATTGAATGGCCCTGTTGACTAATGACTGGTGTCATTCATCTTGTCTCAAGTTACTAGAGCTAAAGAAACACAAACCAGAGCATTGACACCCTTCCCAATCCACCACTGCCACACACTTACGAATCGATTTTTATTTTTTTTATTTAATTTTTTTTTTTTTTTTATTCACTATTTGCAACCCTTTCCATTTGCAGGCCTGCTTTAGAACTCCCTACTGCAAATAAACCGGTTGTCGCAATACGCTTCTCCCCTGTTATCTTTAGCTTACGGGGATCGAACTCAGGTAGTTGACTGCTTTCTGCTGTGTTTGTTCTTTTGCACCAAATGAATGATGATAATGTATTCTTGTCACTTGAGCAGCCAGCTTGTTCAAGCTCCCCTATCGACTTATATTTGCGGTGGCCACATTGAATTCTCTATATATCTATGACACGGAAAGTATTCCTCCTATAGCAGTACTTGCTGGACTTCACTATGCAGCCATAACGGATATTGCATGGTGAATCTAATATTCCTCTCTTACAGTTTTCAGTTTGGTGCATTTATACATCTTTGTGACTAGAATAGGATTTTCCTGATCAAGTTTATATTTCTGTATGTTGCTGCAAGGTCATCTGATGCCAAATATCTAGCATTGTCCTCTCAAGATGGCTATTGTACACTCGTAGAATTTGAAAATGATGAACTTGGATCACCTATTCCTACTCCAGGTTTTATTTCGTTTGCATCTGTTAGATGAGTTTAGATTTACTGCAATGCATGTTTGTGATAAATAAACAATGCATTGGTCTTTTGGTATGTAGATATGTCATTAGCTCTGCATAATCTATCATGTCCAACACGATACTACACCTGTACAAAGAACGGATACTCTATAGAATAGTCTATGGTACCCAGATAATTGATTAAGTCTAATTTGTCATGTTTTATACTATAACAACACCCATGCCTTTAGCAGAGACTCCATGGGCACTTCTTCCTTCCTATATTTCATATCCTATTGTACTAAGCATTAACCATATTATGTTAATCTGTTAGCATATCCATATATATCTGTGCCCCCTTGGATTTCCTAACTTTTGTATATCTATGTCATGTATGTACTCATGTCTTTGCATATCTATATTGGTTTGTAACAAGGTAATGGAAATATCTCTTAAATCAAACATAACCATTGAAAGAAGTGTGAAACTTTTTCGGCTTTATTAATTGCTACTATACCACATGCACCACCTCAGCCATCAGTTGTGCAGCACAAAACAACCATCACCAAAATCACTGCCATGTTGACCAACAGAATAGCCACCACAACATATAATGCATCCTAAAACCCCAGCAACATCATAAGTTAACAAACTCAATGAAGACAACCACCATTGGCACCTCACTAGAACCACCACATCTCATTATCATTATCACCACCAAACCGCAAACATCAACACTGCACAATAACCACAACCACCATGTGTAGTTCAGTACCACACCACCATTGTCATCAGCAACACACCAACTGGCATCATCAATACCATTTACCAATATGGTTGTGCTTCTTCAGTAACATGTGACTAACTTTTTGCATGACAGTGATTTATGAGAATGTAATAATAATAATGATAATGGCTGAATGTAGAAACCTTAATGCTATTCATCCACATATGCTTGAATTCAGACATGAACAAGAAGATACCATATATGAGTTTGTTTTCCTTAACATTTCTACTTCAGCCTTTTAAGTTTGTTTACCCTAGCATTTTGAGTCATCAACTGTAAACAGTATTGAGAAGCTTAGAAATAATTAAGTATTGGACTTGTGTTCAGATGAATAGCTTTCTTGAATTCAAAAGATGATTTTGTGGCTTAACAATTTAACATGCTCATGCTATTTCTTATCTTACGTTGTCGCGTATTGGCCTTCCTTTAAGTTGACTCTTACAATAGAACATTGTTGAATTTTCCCCAGAAACTAGGAAACAACCAAAGGAAGAAGAAACCAATGTGATGTCCCAGATGTCTGAAGCAGCGATAAATGTAGCAACTACTGTAGCATCCGACACAGTTAAGAGAGCAAATAATGACGAGAAGCAAGCATCGGGCCAACCTGCCAAGCGGCGCATCACTCCCATGGCAATTGACTAGCTGCAACTTAAAATTTTTCATTTTAGTAAGTTTTTTACAGCAGACTTCAGTCGAGGTTTTTTGTTGGTGAGAAGTTGGTTTCTCAGAATGATATGTTAGTTCAGTGTATATCAATGTATGGTGTCTCTCCAAGATTTGGTAACATGTGGTAGGAGTTAACTTGGTAAATGCAACTCATCATATTTGTCAGCATTTTAACTCAATGTGTTGGTTGAAATTCGATATTTGTGCAGTAATTGCCTCTTGAAATAGTTTTTCTCTATAATCAAATGAACCTTGCTGTATTCCTGCTTCTTGCTGCAGTCACAGTACTTCTGTTCTCTCCTGAGCTTGAAAATGTACTCCATATGGTTCTCAAACTGTCTATAATGCCTTCCAACATACAGTGGTAATCTGTCAAGGCTGGCAAAGACCTGAACGGTTAATCTTGTCTCGCAAGGTTGTCAACATTCTCAGGGTACAACTTGCAATACAAGATGGCAAGGTATAAACCAATGTTCCTGTTTGCTTGGCTGGTATTTGAGAAAATTGTGACAAGATTCAAATCTATCAAGGATCATATGGTTGTGGACTGACGGCATAGCTAGAAAGCAAGTTAGTTTGCAACATTGGGGGGGGGGGGGGGGGGGGGGGGGGAGGATTGGATCCAAACCCGGATGGCTTTCAGAAAAGCTGGAGTAATTATTGATTTGTTGAAGTGAGGGGAGCAAAGAAAAGAATATTTTTTCCAAGATAGCCAAGGGTCTAGGGGTGGGCATGGGATAGGATGGGCTGCATCCCGTTCGTTTTGGATCGGGATGAGTTTGATCAATCCCAAAAGGACCAAAAAAATTTGGAATGGGACCGAGACGGAATCTGTAACCAAGGATTATATATATATGTATATGTAATTTTTTTAGTTAATTTCGGTCACCTGATTTTAAGAAATATTTCACTGTGTAAAGAAAAGACGCAAAAATTTTGAGGATACATGAAATATATACATATAATGAATTTCGAGGGTTTAGGAATATATGAAAAAAATAAGATGCAAGTAAATAAATCTATTAAACACAAAATGAAGTCTAAATACCAAGAAATAAAACAAACATGAAATCAACATACAATTAAAAAATCAAGAGGTGGTTTCTAAAATCAATATATAAGTAGAATAAATGATAATTAGATTATAGGGGATGGTTTCAAAAATCAATAAATAATTAGAAGAAAAGATAATAAAAAAAAAACCCAAAATTTCCAAAAAAAACCTTCAAGAAAATGTAATTTTCGGAAACTGTTTATTTTTACGAAAAAATTCCTCAAAAAAAAAAAAAAAAAAAAACCTTCGAAAAAATGTACTTTTTCTTTCATCCTTTTTGTTTTCGTAATTACAAAAACGGAATTTCGTGAGATTTCGCCAAATCTCATTCCTTGCATGTAACTATCTGTCTAACCAGTCTCCCACTCCTCCAAGCTCTAACATGCATGCATGTGCATGCGCAACTACTAACTAGTCTTTGTATGGATTACACTAGAAGAACCCTTTGTTCCTTCCTGTCAATTGCCTAAATTGTTGGTCAGAATTGTGGGAAATGTGTGCCCTTAGCACCACCACCACCACCTTGTCTTCCAACTGCATTCCTCTTTACGATATCTCCAAATCATGGGTTACTCTTCAAACAAATCTCTTATTACTATCATGTTCCCAGCTCCAAGATGCTCGACAGGTGTTTGCTGAAATGATTGAGACAAACCCTAAACCCACTCTTGGACCATTCATTATCATATCTTTCTACACCCTGAATTCTCTCTTCCATCACTCCCTAAGGACTTTTCATCAGTTTCTCAAGATGGGTTTTCAACCTCATCATTTCACATTTCTCGCTGTTAGGTTTTTAGTTTGCGGAGGAATTGGGGATACGTCTTTGCGTCTTGGAAATGGGATTCACAGTTAGGTTTTTAAGCTTTTTGGGTTTACAGAGCATGTTGTCGTGGGGTGCTTTGAATTTTTTTTTTAATGTGAAATGTGAGAATCTAGTTGATGCCCATCGTTTGTTTGCGGAAATGTTGTTCAAAGATGTAGTTGTTTGGAATTCAATGATTTCAGGGTTTGCCCGGGATGGCTATTCTTTAGAGGCATTGAAATATCTTGAAAAAATGTAGGGTGAAGGAGTGAAGATGGATTCAAGGACTATTTCTAGCATTTCGAGTGCTTGTGGGAGAGAAGGAGATTTGATGAGAGGGAAAGAGATTCATGCGCAAGTAGTAAAAAATGCAGGATTAAGTGGAGATGTTGCAATTGGCAACTCATTGATTGATATGTATGCTAAGTGTGGATGCTTGGATGCTTCACAAAAGGTTATTGCTAATGTGTGTAAGTTGAATGTTGTAACTTGGACCACATTGATATCTTGCTATGGAAGTCATGGGAAAGGTGAAGAGTCTTTGATCCAATTTGAGAAAATGAGAGTTTCTGGATATAAACTTAACTGTGTTACATTTAGTGCACTTTTGGTTAGTTGCAGGCACTCGGGGCTTATAGAACAAGGCAGGAGGACTTTTCACTCAATCAGTACATATTTTGGAATGACACCAAGTGTGGAACATTATGCTTGTATAGTGGACCTTTTAGGCCGTTCCGGGCGTCTCGGATTGATAAAGGAGATGCCATACCCACAAGAGCCACCATCTAATCTTTGGGGTGCTTTGCTTGGTGCTTCTACGCACAATAATGTTGAGATTGGAGAAATTGTAGCTTATTGACTCTTTCAACTGGAACCTGAACATTTTAGTAACTTTGTGCCTTGTGAACCATCCAAGCATCCACACACAAACAAGGATGGGATGGTATTTAAAGGATTAGATCAAGGATGAAATAACTAGGTTTAGTTAAAAAGCCTGGGTATAGCTAGATATCCATCAACGATAGGGTCTGTAACTTCTATCAAGGGGACATTTCTCACACAAACAAAGATGATATGTGAGACACTAGATCAAATGATTAAAGTAGTAATGTTCTGTGATTGTTATGGGTGGACTTGCAAGAGTAAGAAGTTTAATTGCATGGAATTGAAGGGAGAGAAAAATATTGCCAAGTAGCATTGTGAAATGGACCACCTAGGAAAGTGCAAAATTGTAAGGCTACAACATCTAGAAGACGTGCTCTGCAAAATATTGAATCTAATAGTGGACGAAACATTATCAGAAAATTTTGAATTACAGTGGGGAAGTGATGGACAGAGATAAAGCAATGTCGACACTTGAGTCCTTGATGAACTTCAGCTTCTTATCTGATTTTGATCGTAAGTGATAAATTGGTTCTATGGAGTCAAACAATTTTTGTTTGACGGTGGATTAGTTACTGGAGAATTTGAAGCATGACCATTCTTCTTTAGCAAGTGAAGCATAGTGGTTTTCTAATCTTAAAACAACTCGTCGAATTGACGACAACATGGTTCCTGACAGGTATGTATCGTGTTTTCCCATCTATCACCCCTTTTTAGTAATTTTCAACACAAAATTGTTTCATTTAAACATCACTTAGTTAATAGTTAATGATACTTTCTAAGCTTTTGCTAATATACTCTTTAAGAATTTCAATTGTTCTGAACAATTAAATTCACCCATGTGGTAAAATTTATCATCCCTGTGGCTCAACCAAACCAATAAGTTATTTATTTGCTTTTGTTATGAGAATTTTCTCAACATGGTTTTTCTTCCTCTAATTGGTCATTTTGGCTTCAATGAGCGGGATTCCGCATTCAATTGGAGTTGCCTTAGTAGGTTTACAAAGGGAAAGCACTCAAGACTCTATTCATTCAGTTTATGCCCATATTTATTTGGCTTATTTTTGCATTAGAATCCCTTATTTAACATACAGGGCAATCAAGGAATAAAAGCTACCATCCTAGGGGGAGGATCTATTATCTCTCTACCCAACTCCTCGTTTAGCAGCCAAGAACAAGAAAGCTACTTAACTCAGGTTTAAAAATGATTTAGGGTCAGATGAGAAAACCAACCCTAGGAGAGAGGCTCAATAAGATAAATTAATCAGAGTTCTCGGAAGGAGGTCCCACCATTTACTTGACTCTTAGAACCTTTGTTGGCTTTGGGAAACGGGGATCAACTTCACTTTTGAAGTCAAGCTTGTCGACTATCAAAGGAAAGGCTGGTTCGAACATCAATCAATAGAAGTAGGAGCAACACAATTCAACCACCCGCCTATTTGAAGCGAAAAACATCTACTTTCTAAAATCTTCTCGTTCAAATCTGACTTCATCGAATAGAAACCTTCTTTTTGCATCCTAAAAATATGAGTTTGATCCTGGCTCAGAGAACTTTTCACCATACCTATTATGCAAATGGTTCTTTTCATCAATTCTAGGTGCAAAACAAAACCGTCTATGCCAAATCTGACGATTATTAATGCGATTTCGTTTTGTGAATTGCAGGTGCAAAACCTCCTACGAGATGACCTCGCTAACTGAACTCCAATGCCATTCAACGACTATTCAATCAACGAGTTAAGCCAGGTTTTGTTCTCCTGATCCTTTTTTCCTAGGTCACATAAGTCGAATCCTGTTATATTTTGAAAGGAAAGTGCACTTCACGAGCTCTCTTTCAAATAATCCAAGCTGAAAACGGGGGATCCCAACGGGAGACATAGCAAGAAGAGGAATCTCTCTCTTTATGCATTTCTGCCTGGCCGTAACTACTTATATAGAACATTAAAGCGAATGAACCGAGAACGCCTCATGTAGTTGATGTAGTTGCCTGTACTCTGAAGATAATCATCAAGATTGGGTTGGTGTTCAGTGTACCGTACTGTATCGAAAAGAATGCATTGGATGGATGCTCGAGCATTGAGAAAGAAGGACGCTTTCAGGGCGAAAGGCCATGGAGAGATACCAATCTCCCTATTTAGATAACAGAGTAGTGTTAAAACCAATAATATAAGTATGGGCGATGACCTAGTCTTTCAATACAGTCAACATCCTTGGTTTAGCAGTCAAGTGACCAGTTCAGTCATAGGTATTCGATTTTTTAGTCGGTTTAGTTACAATCTCAGTTTTCGTCGCATCAATCATTCTCACTATCGCTCTCGCGGAATTGATTCGCGAACTCGAAATAACCCGTATCAGACACTAAGTACTTTGGTAATGAAATAGAAAGCCCTAACCAGTGATGAACCGATTTATATACTCATCAGCTACTCACGCATCCTCGATGACAAAATCATCACCGAGAAGCTAGTATTTGAAAAATATCCTGCCAAGGTAGACTGCATCCGCACTGAGCCACACAAGAATGTGGTGACACAATGAGAATAAGGGCCAGGATAATAGGAAGCCCAAGGGTTGACCTGTTGTAAAACGGATAAACTTTAAGTAGCCTTCTGCTGAGTTAGGAGCCCGAAATAGATTTTACTTGTAATCCAGACTCAACCCAGGCGATCAGTCGAATAAATTGTTAGTAGATAGTAATCTTGAGGTCTCATACGGAATGCTGACATACAAAACAATTAACTATAAGTCAGCAGACCAGTGCGGAAGGCCGCTGATGAAGTGAACCTAGATTCAGTAGGATGTTGTAATGTATTTACTGAATACGGGGTGGAAGCTTCTTCCTCACCTCAGAAAGAGGGTCAATATCTCTAGAAGGAAAGAAATAGCTAAATACTGAAACAATGTATTGCGAAGACCACTCTAACATATCAGTAGAAAAAGGGCCACGTTCGGATAAACGAAGCCTCCTCATCAGACCAAAAGCGAGGCCTTGCCTTATCCCATAAAGCGACCGATAATAAGTCCCAGATCATCTTATGTAACGGTGATTTCTCACCAGGCACATAACGATAGGGGACTGATGAAGCAGTCGAAATCGGAAACCATTTAAAACCAGTCGATAGAGGAACTAACTGGAATGAAGGTACATATCTACTAATAAGTGACACAACCTTCGTTCTCAACTCTTCAAGAAGAGAGTCGAAAGAAGCGTTAAGCTCTTATGTAATCGAGCGCAACTTATAATTTATTTTCTTCTTTACTAATATAAGTTTCGACAACGAAAACACGGACAGATAAAATTTTACGAGTTTATCTGCTTTATCATATCTCCTTCTAATGAGGGCGCGATGAAACGAAGGAATGCATCTTGGAAGTCCACACCTAGTCAGAGATATAGGATAAGGCCTATGGGCGGTTACTCTGACAATTCTTAGGAGTTCAGATTGGAAGCATTAGGATCCGGCCGAAAGGTCCATCGGCTTCGACAGCATAGTATAGTAATAATTTAAATTAAAAAAAGGAAATATGTTCCCGAATGCAGTTCAACTAGTTGCTACATTAAATACTATTTGTTTGCATTGTAAGGGAGAGTATGATCTCTAACAATTGAACTTTTATTAATTAGCAACTTCTGTTGTTGGTTTATGCTCACAATCTATCATCAATTCTTGTGTTCGGTAAAGTGGTTGATGGAACTTGATGATGGTTCAATATTTTCCGACTTGGCTTTACAAGCTTCATTGCTATTGGCAGACATATGATGCAAACCTTCATTGACCTGTTCATTCTTCTTGATTTCTTCTTGAACGTCCACAGACAGTACCACAACTTGCATACCATGTAGACCAGGTACAATGGCCTTTTGGGTTTTGAAGTGTTCATTGAGGTTTATGATTTCATTTCCTTGAATCGTGTTTTTCTTCTTAATGAAACAACAAAAACCAATTCCAAGGAATGCTAGGAAGAATAGACAACCCAAAGAGATGAATGTAATTATTTCAATGGTATTACTTCCTGAAGATGCTGGTGCTGGAGATGTTTGAGCCATTAATGAGCGGTCGCATTCCAATTGGAAATGGATGTGAATTTGAGTGAGTGACAAGGTGGTTTTACTCTGATTTGTGCTCGATAACAGACATTTGGTAGGCGTGTTATATTATTGTCCATTTATAGAAATAATAGGAATAGATTATAGAATAATTATACAAATTAACTTGCAAGGCTTAGCTAACTTTGCTCTTATGCCAAGACTTTGCACGTGTGTTATTTACGGGCTTATCTAGAGAGTCAGGCCCCTAGCGCCAGGGGAGGCTTCCCTGCATGTTTTTAAGAGAAATATCTCCTCAAGATCTTATCAAGAACTCCTCAAGATCTCATATCTCTCTCCTAAAAATGTGCAGGAGAGCCTACCTGGTGCTAGGGGCGTGGCTCTTAGGAGTTTTGGTTATTTATTGATTAAAGTTGAATGCACTTCTCAATCTTTGGCCTCAAGGGTAGATGAGGTCATGTCTGATAGGTGTAATGTGGTGCACTTACACTAAAATTCAGTCAAAGATCGAAATCTTATCAGCTGAGTTCATTCCCTACAGAGGAAATGGAGAGCAAGACATTTGAGTATAACAAACTCCAACTGCGTCAAAATAGATATCAAATTATGTTTTGTTTAAAACTACTTAATTACTTGTGGGTGTAGTGTTGGGTAGAACCAAAACGGATACAAACACAGTAATGTGGCCAATGGCATGAAAGCACAAATTAGAGCTTGACGGATGATACCACTAAGTCATGAGTTCGAACCCAAATCCCTATTCTTCTCATCAACATGCTTACATTCAGAGAAAAGGACAGCTTAGAAATATGATAGCTAGCATTTCCAATTCCCAACAACCTACATGTATTTTCCTGTTTTAACACCGCTTTGTCAGTTCACAAAATTTCACTAGCAATTTAAATTACAAGCATATAGCTATTGCATGAGTAACTCAAACCTCAGGTTAGAACATTCAACTGATAACACAACCTTAAGAAAATACCTAACACTACTAAGCATTAATTGGGCATAAACAAAATTGTTAGGTGCTAAACAAGACATGGCCTTCCATGATTTTTTGATTGAGACATGATTGTTTAATTGCAGCAACAGTCTCAATCAAAAAATCATTTACTGACAACAGTCATGATCAGGTTATCAATCAAGGATAAAGCTCACGCTCGAGAAAAGTTGAACTCAACAGGTGATCATAAGTATTCTCTTGAACCAAAATAGAGCACTGTCTAGTTTTAGAATAAAGCTCACACTCAAGAAAAGTTGAACTGAACAAATGATTATAAATTCCGTCTCTTGAACCATAATAGAGCACCACCTAGTCACAAAACATCATCGCACTACCTAGTTACAGTTTTTGCATCCATAGTTCAATCTGAACCAGCTAGATAATTTTCCACTTCACAAGCACTCTTTCAGATGGCAATGTTGGGTGCATGATAACCTATGTCTAGAACGAACCCTGCATCAAACCAAAAAAATGTGTCAAGCTGATATTCTCTTAACACAAGAAATGCAGCAAGAATCAACTGGTCAGAAACCACAGTTCAATTGAATGTAACTGTGCAGAAGACCCCATGCATGAAATGACACTGAATAAGATGAGATAATGTGACTGGCAGGCATGGTCATTTTGAGTTCAGATACTAAATCAGGTAAGGTCAAATCATAAAGCAAGTGAGAACTGCGAACGAATTATCAGAAGCATAACATCAGCAACACAATATGTTTCATATACAATAATAGGCTTGTGGCACTATAGTAGAGATTTTACCAGTTTACCACTACCACTAGAGACCAATTCACCAGACCTTGCAAGTGGCGCATTCTCAAACTAGCAGTTCTTCCCAATTTTAAATTTTTTTGATGCAGGTAACATATTTGCAATTCTTTCCCTACCACATTAGGTATTCTTTTCCTTGATATAACATGAATTATTTAGAAGTGAGTCAAGTGACAGCTAGCAGAACGCCCAATCAAAATTTGGTTAGACATGTAGCTAACATTAATCTAAAAAGTTCTTGCTTTCCTCTAATGTAACCACTGCTAGCAGGCAACTTTTAATACTTCTTGCTTCCGTTCTAAAACTGTGGAGGGTTACACCTTGAGGCCCTAATCAAGTCAACGTGTCACTATGCCTCAAGGCCCTCAACCCAAACCTGAGCATTTTTATAAGCATTCTGTTGACACAGTTGTTCCTGGTGAATGCTAAATTTAAGTCAAATAGATAATTTTCCTTGCCATACTCTGTTGACTTGATATTAACTACAGAGGGTCCAATAGTCTTCATATTTTTTTGGAGGGCCTCAACCTTGTAGCTGGCTTACGCTAGCCTAGGCAGTCATGAGATGTGATGCAAGAATGTAATGCCTCACATTGCCTTGTGCCTTAAAACTGCCCAATTCCACCTCCTTCAATCTTCACTCATAATAATTTCAATCCTTGCACAATTAAGCTTGATTACATGATTAAGGTAAAATATGTCCTTTTTAACACTAATTGATGTTTTTCAATTTTCTTAATATTTTTGAAATTTTAACGAGCCTCGATTTTCCAAGGAACTGAATTCTTTCATTGACCACAAAGAAATTCCTTGCGACACATGCAGGTTGTGGTTTGTTGTGTGCATCAAAACAATATTGCAGTTCATACCAAATATTTCTTAAATAATGAACTAAAACCCTAATCACTTGAAGAAAAGGGCTCAAGGGAAGGAGAGATCATCTTAAATATAGGACTGAACCCTAATCTCTCTCAGAGGGGCAACTACCAACTACAAGGAAGGCAAGAGAGCCAATGAAAGAAGAGTTGTTCTAAGGTAGTTACAGCCAGGTTTCTCTGCGATGCTTCTAGCACCAAAATTTCTTCCCCCTCCAATGGAACAAACTTTTACACATGGTTTCTGCGTGGCAGGCAAAGTAGCAGCATAAAAATATTAGAAAACATTGCTTGTTTTCAGCCTCCATTGAAAACACATGCATTAAAAAAAACACCAAATTGCTTGTTTTTAAAATCATCCTGCCAAAAGGTTTCACAAAAACCAATGAAAAGGGCTTGGTCTGCCTTGCCAAATGGACTCGATTTAATATTGAGTACTGAATGATTACGAGGCAAATGTTGGTCTACTTACCCCATTTTATCACTGAATGTCATAATCTCATACCACAGAAAGACAAGTTCATCTTCAAACCAAACTTGTTTCTACCCCAAGCCTAAATAAAAAACTCATTACTATGAAAATAACATCTAATTTTCCCTTCATCAATGATCACACACTGATAGTTTCACATAAGGTGTGCTTCATGCACATTTTCAGCCTATCATGGCAACGGGTTTGGAATCGCATTACAAATACCTTGTATGTGACTAAATTTATATTCCTTAAATCGAGCATCAAACACTAGGTTGCATTAATGAAAAGGGATACAAAATACATACATGATACTATGATTCATTATACCTCAAGCACTGAGTATCATATCGTAGGTATCTTAACAATGGACTCAGAAAACCATTCTATTAATTGACTTGCATAACATGTAAGCTTATCACTTGTACAAGGACAATACATTCTTGCATCGTCTTCATTTCTTGCGTTACACCTATACACAGACAGAACGATAATGCAGGGATGTATCATCCTTGTAAATAATATGAATGACCGATGGATGAATGGCAATGGCTTACTTGTGTGTGTTACACAAGTCATATATGAATTAAGTGTATTATGTAGCATTTTGCTTGATTAAACCTTATTTATGTTTCCTATACGCATAAATATGTGTTATATCTATGCATTTATTTTAGCGCCATATCTTATGATACACAATAAGATTCGATAAGCTTATATTAAATTTAGGTCTTCAATATACTATTCGATACGAGTTTTGATAACTATGCTTTTAATATGTGTCAAGAAGATTGTCTAAATCTAGTATCAGAATAGAAAGCCAAATATCATACTTGGTCATTTCTCATCTTTCCATTGAGCGCCACTACCTGGCTCTCCATCCCATTTTGGCACTCCATAACTAGGTTCAGCTCCTTGACCGTATCCACCACGGGGTGACGGGGCAAAATTCCTATCAACTCTAGAATCCATGCGCTCTACTGGTGTGGTAGGACCATAATTTTGCTGAGGAGAGTAGTACCTTTGTGGTGGGTAGGTCTGTGGTTGTGTATAATTTAGCTGCGGTTGGGGACCTTGAGGTGGAGAATTTTGTTGTTGGAAGTTCTGTTGCTGAGGGTAGTTTTGTTGAGGACGTTGTGGTGGGTAGTTCTGTTGGGGACCCTGTGGTGGGTAGATGTGTTGGGAACCCTGTGGTGGGTAGTTCTGTTGAGGACCTTGTGGTGGGTAGTTTTGTTGTTGTGAGTAGTTATGTTGCTGAGGGTGATTTTGCTGTTGTGTGTAACCTTGCTGAGGTCCAAAGTTCCTTCCATCTCCCTGCCGATACGGCTCTCTCTGCCTATCACGATTCCTGTCGCCATATCTTCCTCCTTGTCTCCCATACTGAACTGGTGGAGGTCTTGGTATTATTGTTCCATTGATGTACTGGTCCCCTGAAGCCACAAAACAAAAAAAAAAAAAAAAAAAAAAAAAAAAAAAAAGATTGACATTAACAACAATGTGAAATACAAAAAAATGAATCAAGCATTGTGAAACGGATTAATTTAACAAGTAGTCTATCAAACACAAAGTGGTAACTTGATTTACCTCCATACTGCTTGTTCACGGGATCAATGTAGGAATCTGGCAAGATAAAAACAACTCCCGGCAATCCTGATTATAAAGAAATAATAAAGGCATAAGCATTGTACAAGCAATATCATCATGGAAATACGAAACAGGGTATGAGATTTTACCTTCAAACTTCTTAGACACCTCTTCTGACACCTCAACTTGAAATCCATGATAAGTTGTTGTGCTACAAGCATATATCTTTTTCTTTGCTTCTTCCACGCTGAAAATCCAAACAGAATGTTATTTATGTTCCATTAGACATTAGTATTAGTTAGTGACTAACTTGGTTGAAGCCTTTACAAAAAAGTTTAGATTCTTATGAGCTGCACATCTAAAAACTTATTAATCTTATTCTACACACACAAGGCGAGAAAAAAAAAAAAAAAACATGTAAAGTTTCAAGGGGGTGGGTAAAATAAAAAAAGAGAAGAGAAGAGAAAAAGACCTTCCGAGAACTTTGGCAGCAGTGTGGACATAAGTGTCAACCATCTCTTGGGGTGTGGGTTGTGGGTCTTGGCCTCTGAAATCCATGGTGATGAGCCAATGATTGTAATCGCAACCTTCGAAGAGAATGGTGTCTGGAGATATCTTATCATCGTCGTACGTGTTGTTGTTGTTCTGAAATCCTCCTCTTGACGAAAATGAAGCCAAGGAAGTGGAAGTGGAACGGAACCAAGGGGAGAGAAGCCTAGGGTTTTCAGTTGATGGGTGGTGAAGAGAAGAAGAAGAAGAGATTATTGAAGACAAGGAGCGATTGATTATGGAGGAAGAGCGGGTAAGGGCTCGCCGAACTCCAACTGAAGAGAACGCCATTCAGGTTAGGGCTTGCCAAAAGGTACAAATTCTCTCTCTGGGGGGGGAGGGCGGGGTTTAGTTTAGGGCTTTGCGATTTGGGATTTTGGAGAGTGAGTGAGACCACAACTACAATCACTCACGCACTGCCTCCACACTTTATTTGCTTCTCCACACTTCTACGCTATGCTTCCCGGTTACTTTACACAGGCTCCTCTCCCACGCGTGTTCCCTCGATAATTTGAAAAGCCCATAAATGAATAAAGATTTATGAGTCCTTTTAGGCGGCGAGGAAACGAGCGATCCCCCTCGAGATTCACACATGCATGCATCTCGAGAGGGATGGAGGGTCACACCCCCTCCCTTGCCCGTTTCCTCGCTCGTTCCCTCGCCATTTAGATTCACCGAAGATTTATAGTAGCACCCAAGACTTGTGATTTTCTTTTTCGAGTTAATTTTGATCCCTCGATTTTAATAAATATTTCATTTTATGTAGAAAAAATATATAAATTTCGGTTATGATTTCAAATTTAACAATACAAGTTATACATTTTTAACTTTAAATAGTAGTGTCATATAAATTACATATTACATTAGAATCACTCACATAAAAAAACCTTTTGACACTAAAATATCATCATAGCATGTTTTAATATACGAAAATTAAAATATTTATTTCGTTTCTTAGGAAAATTTCGATATATTTTGGATTTCGAAAGAGATTTCGGTAACTTCAAAATACAAAATATTTCAAAAAAATTTGACATATTTCGAGAAATCACATTCCTTGGTAGCACCCAAAAAAAACAGTTTAGTTAACATAAAAGCCAAGTAATTGTGAATTCATATAAGTAGAAGCCTAGCTAATACGGTGAATTCATATAAGTCCCCACCTAATTTAAGAAGTGGCCCTAGTACGTAAAAAATGAAGAGGCTCGAGTTTTTTTTTTTTTTTTCTCTATTAGCTAAAGAAAAAGCCTAGTCGCTAGGAAGAAAAAAAGGAGACAACCACCATATTGCTGGATAATAAGGCCACGACCTACTACCAGTGATGGACCCAAGATTTTAGTCAAGGTAGGCAAAATAACAAATACTTATTAGTTGATAATAGTAATTATCAAGGGCAGAGCCAAAATATTTTATATTAACTAATAAAAATACAACTATCAAAAGTACATCGCATATACCAAACTGAATCCAGTGTTGTCCAAAATAATGTCACAATATCGATGACATTAGCAATTATATAACTAAAATCACAAAATAATTAGGATAAGTATCTAGTTGAAACTTAAAAAATTTGATAATTGCAAACATAATAAGATCATGATACAATTTTAGAGAAAAAATGTTTATATGAGCCTCAAATTTTTTATGAGTTCGCTAATTGTATATATTTTCATTCAATTATATAGTTATTATTTTAGATATTAATTTCAAATATTTTTTGGAGGTTTTATACCACTTGTGAACAAACAATTTTTTTTTTAATGTTTGCAACTACATATAAAATTGCACTAAAAACCAAAAAGTAGGGTAATGTTATAATGATAAAAATAATAATTGTCAATAGCCATAAAAAAAATGCTCCAAGAGGACCAAAAATAAGTTTTTATACTAAACATTTTTTTAATGTTTGCAATTACTAATAAAATTGCATTGAAAATAAAAAAAATTAGGCAGATATCCAAGAGTATCGAACTCGACTCGTCTACTAAAAGTATTAAACTTTTGACCCCTATACCAAGAGATACAAATAGAAATAAATGAATAGTTATTATATTGTATTGTACATTATATAGTTTATTTTTTAAGCTAAGTATTTATTAAAAATATTTTGAAAGTTTAGGGGCCCCGCGCCCCTTAGTAGGTCCGCCCCTCCTAAAACCAAGATGCATCTTTCATTTTTTCTCCCTCTCCCTGTAGGTTCTCTTATATGGCTTCTCTCCCCAATGGCACAACAATTTTCTGCCATAACAAAGAGAATCTTCTAAATTATTTGGATCCTTGAAACTTTAGAAATGAGTTTTTTTTTTTTTTTTTTTCCTTTCTATTTTTGAGAAATATGGTGGAAGATTTCAACATTTTCAGAGTACACGATAAAAAAAAAGTCGCAAATTCAAGATTTATTTCTAATTGAGTCACACAATTTGTCCCATGCGTGATTTAGGAAACTGACTCAAGTCTCAGGGTTGTATTGTGCGATGGTCTTTGTTTTTTTATTTGTTAAAAGCATATATCATATATTCCTAATTAAATTTATAGTACTGTTGGGCTGCTACAACAGCGAGGTTATGAGCCTCATAATTAAGGTCTCTACAAATAAAATTACAAAACCAAAGGATGTGAAGAGAAAACAATCCCTGTATACTACTAATGAGTGGTCGCATGCCCAATCAATGGTTGTTCTAGGTTGCCGCTGATCATCATGCAAAATAGAGTGTAGCGTCCCTAAGTCTCCTAGCAAAAAAACTTGTTCTCCACTGCTTTGTTTGGATAAGGAGAAGAGTCGCCTCAGTTGTATGGCACTTCGCCATGGTACTATCCATCACCTTCCCTATGATCAGTTAAGCAACCCATGCTAGCACCTTTCCATGCATGTTGACTGCAAAACTCTAACCGCTCCCTGTTGAGATAGGGCAAAAAAAACTAGCATCGTATGTGACCAATATCATATTCGGATCCAAGGAATGTGGAATAGGTTTGAGTTGTAAGAAACTAAGGTTAAGCATGTGACATCTTAATGAATGTTTTTGGGCTTGTATCATTGCTATCCGGGTAGTAGTTATCTCAGTGTGGGGGCCAATAGGAGATGTCGATGAGGAAACTGAATTAGATTGATGAGGAAACTGAATTTGAAGGACATGATGAATATGGACTAGATCGTTAGCGTCTTGGGTGGTAAGGGAACCCCAATGACATGTGTGGTTGGAATTTGTAGAAAACCATTGGTGTTTCCAAGTAGACCGAGTACTATGAAAAGACAGTCTAAACTTTTGAGCGTTGAATTTGGTATTTTGGAAAATATAGCTGTTATGTGTCTTCCATATGATCAGAATGAGAGCTACAAACTAAGAGAGCATTTCCTATTTTAACTCGAAGTGAATATTCGTAGTATCCCACATGAACTTAAGGAAGAGGAAAGTACTGGGCACCCCAAAGTTATAATTGAGCCAATCGATAGGAATGAATGAGAGTAGCCAGAGTTGGTGCACGATTGGACAAATGAAGAATATATGAGTAGCATCTTATGAGTGACTATGGCAGAAAATACAACAGTTTTCTAGTGGTGTGTGCAGATGGGACAAATTGGTCATGGTGGAAAAATATTTTGACTAAGTTTCCAGGATAAAAAAGGGCAGAAGGAGGCGCTTTGATTCTCCACAAATCTCTTAGCATCAGTGTTGGGAGAGGGAGGGAGAGAGGTGGAACATTTAGATTGCTCTAGAGTGAACACCTTGGTCGCGTTCTTAGCTCTGAAAATACCTTTTTTTATCAGGGCAATCCCGAGCATCGGATCAGGGTATCCTGAATGTCACTAACCACAGGGGTAGGGAAGATGGAATTGGTTAAGTTATCATTCCACTGAGGATGTTGACCAGTGGGAATGTTCCACAAATCTGTGATTCAGTTAGGCAAATTTGAGGCTCGGGGATTGAGAATACATTCGACCAGCAACAATCCTGGCTTAACCCAACAATCCTTCCAAAATGTTGATATTGTCTCCTGGCAACACTTGTCATTTTAGATAGCGCTTCATTTTGGCTAACGCGGTGAGATTGTCTCTCCAAGCAAATGAGCCAAGGACGGAGGTTTGAAAATTGGGAAGAGGCTTTTGGTGTTAAAATAAAGCGCGTTAAATTGGATATCATGAATGTTGTGAGGGGAAGAGATCGCTTCCCATATGCTCGTTGTCATTAAGGCCAAGTTTTTATTCATCATAGAGGGGATATTCAGATTACCCAGGTGTCAAGGCTTAGTGATGCGATCCCAGGTACACATGTGCTTAGCTTTGCTATCAAAAGTCTCGTTCCATCAGAAATTGCGAGCAAGAACATCAATTTTGGTAGTGATCGAGGTGGGAAGAATGAAAAGTTTGCATGTTGTATACCAAAATCGAGTTAAGGACAACTTTGATCATTACTGTTCAGCACGCTTGAGAAAACACTTTGGATTTACAGCTTGAGAGTTTGGCATTGATTTTATCAATAATGAACTTGAAATCAGTGGCCTTTTTGTTTGACATGAGCAGTGGCGATCCAAGATATTTGTCCTTAGGATTATAGAACTTTGATCCCCAGGATTCTATCGATCATTTTCGCATGCTTCGGGTGAACATTGGAGCTGTAATACACCGAGAATTTGTCAAAATTAACCCCTTGACCTAAAACTAGACAGTATTGTTGAAGAATATCTTTAACCGAGTGGGCTTCAGCAAGGGATGCTCGGCAAAAATCATGAGATCGTCTGCATAAAGCAGGTGACTAAGATAAGGGGAATGACGTTTGATCTCGATGCCTTTGATGAGCCTTATAGCTTTCGCTCAAACAAGAAGACATGATAAAACAGGGGATCCCCTTCCTGAATGCCTCTGGAGGGCCTGATGGAAGAAATGGGTGAGCATATAAAAGGACCCGAAGGGAGATGGTAGAGATGCACTACTCAATGAGTTGAATCCATCCTTCAGTAAACCCCAGTCACCGAAAAACTTGTATCAAGAAAGACCATTCTACTCTATCATAGGCCTTGGCCATATCAACTTTAATGGCCAACATTTTTTTCCTTTAGAAATTCTTCATTTGAAAGAAAGTCCCATGAGCAAGACTAACATTATCCGCAATAGACAGCCTTGGAAGGAAAGCTCCTTGGTTGAGGGAGTGATGTTATCTAATAGGGGTTTCATGTGATTTGTCATGATTTTGGAGATCACCTCATAAATAACATTATAGAGGCCTATAAGGCAGAATTTGTGCGATGATCTTTGATTGTGGTACAATGAGAAAGATGTTATGGTTGATTTTGAGGTTAAAGTGGTGATAAGAATGATGATTATGGTAGTGGTGGTGGTGGCAATGGCGTTTGTTCTGGTATGGTAGTGGTGAGGCGATTGCAACAATTTCAATTGTGGACATATCTTATGGATAATTTTTGTTATGGTGTGAGGTACACTGAGTCAAATGAACCATTTTGATCCAAATTGATTGGACCTGTTATGTAATTGTTTTCCTAAACGTGACAAATCTCTCATGTCGTGTTCGAGTGCAAAAACTACTTTACAATCACATATCAAAATAATTATGAACACGATCATCGATCTATCACAAGATCTCACTAAGCAACACCAAACTTAGTCACGAGTCACGACTCGGTTATATTAAATAATTTCATGAATAAATGAGCTGACTTCAGATTGAACATATTAAAGAATTTTGACTACATCTTTAATGAATTTGACTAACATATTTAATTAGAGAATTTGACTAACATCTTCTTATCTTTTTCTTTCATGTTAATAAAAATATGTTATTATCATGGTAATCATATTTTGCCTACATCTTTAAGCAATTTGACTAACATATTTTATTATCTTTTTATTTAATAAACATATTTAATTATCGTTTGTTTAATTTACAATCTTTGTGAAATTCTTAGGCGGGGAGTTGAATGGCCATGTCTATAAGGATAAAGTTGGGTATGAGAGGGTTCATGGAGGTCAAAGCTTTGAGGATCGAAACACCATGGGAATTTCTATTGTAGATTTTGCTTTAGCTAAGGATTTTGGGATCGTGAATACCTTTTATAAAAAAAGGGTAGATCACTTGGTGATCTTTGCGAGTGGGCGTAATAGAAGTCATATTGACTATTTTCTTGTTCGGAGACACAATTTAGGTAGGTGTAAAAATTGTAAGGTTATACCAGGGGAGTGTCTGACAAACCAACATAGGGTGTTAGTCCTCGATTTTTGCTTTAAGAGTAGGGGCCGTATTGCTGAAGAACAAGTTAGATCGAGAATTAAGTGGTAGACTTTACAGGGAGATGTGTGCCAAAAATTTAGAAAGAAAATTTTGGGTGGCCAGTCAGATTCAGTGGGTTGGGGGAATTTAGAACTAAATAATAGACAAATCTTTTTAGGGGTGGGCACGGTTCGAGTCAGTCTGGGTTGGGGCCTATCCCGATCTCGGTATAGTGAAATGGGAACGGTAAGGGCCAGGAAAGCAAATTTTTTGGGGATGACCCGGTTGGACCCATATTGTTTTGAACCGGGACAGTCCGGGTCAGGACCATGCCTTCCCGGTTTGTTTATTTTTTCAATTCAGTTAGCCAATTTTTTTTGGGTTTGATCTATCAGAAGGTCCAGAATGATTTCCATGTTCACTGTTGTACAAAGAATATTTTAACACCCCACTCCCTTTTTTTCTGCAAATCATAGACTTTCTCAGTGACTATCACACTGTTGTTTATTTTCCCAAGGTCATCTTCCACCAAAAGCACCATTTATTAATTCTGCACAAAACCCACTTGACATGTTTGGTTTCTTGTGCTGATTTTATTTAACCCCACTGTTTGATTGGTTGTATTAGTGGGTTGGAGGTGTTTATGTGAGTGTTAATCCAAATTGGGAGTAATTTTGGGATACAGATCATGTGAGTACAGTTGAAGGGTTGGTTTGGTAACAAATGAAATGTTTGGGTGTAAGGACATAAAAGGTGTTTTGAAATTGTTGTTGTTTGGAAGAAGCAATGGAAATGGAGGCAAGTGCACAGAAGACACTTCAGAGGGTTGTGCCTCAAAGGGCGTTGCAGATGGGTAGGTCATTTCCAAGTCAAATTTGTGTGGTGGATTTTCTTTGTGGGGTCTGTCTTACCTACTTCATGGAACTTGTTTATACCTGTATGACTTCAGAATCTTGGTCTCTGTCATTCTCATTACAGCATTGAAGAGTATAATAGTTATTGATAGAAATTGTAACCTGGAAATTGTTCAAACACTTGGTGGATGCACCGTAGAGCAGAGAAAAAAAACTTGAGAGAGAAAGACATGGAGAAGGGAGGAAGACGACCAGGGATATGTGACGAGGGATAGGTGATGACGAGATATGTGACAATGGTGGATGGCGACGTGATGGTTGTTGCAAGGAGAGATGGCGAGATGATGACGATTACGGTTGTCTGCCAAGGAGAGATAAAAAAGAAGAGTTTCTTCAGAGGATAGTTGGAGGTGAGATGGTGACTTGGTGAGTAGAGGAGAAGGGTTGAAGGCGAGAAGAAGGGTTTGCTATTTGCTTTCGTTTGGTTAGCAAAACCTTGGGGATAAGGGTTTGTTTTGGACAATGGGTTGGGCTATGGTTTGTTTGGGTTTGATAATAGTTGGGTCTGGGCTTTAGTTGAATTGCTACAGTAACAAGGACAAACCAAAACGGTTCGGGATTATATTTGTGAAAATTGGTTCTGTCTCAGTTCAAACCGGTCTGGGACCGAAACCGGGATAAAAATAGAGTGAACCGATTTGTCTTGGTCTGAACCGGTTCGGGACCATACCGGGACAAGTCGGACCAAGATTCTTGCCCACCCGTAGATCTTTCTGAGCATTTGGTAAACCGAATAAGAAGATGTGCAAATGAAGAGTTAGTAGAGGCCAAAAGAGGATGTGTATATGATAAGGAGACATGGTGGTGAAATGCTGATGTGCAACAAGCCATTACGGAAAAGAAAAGATGCTTTAAGGAGTGACAAAGAAATAAGATGCCTAGAGTCTTATGAGCTCTATAAGCAAGCTAAGAAGTTGAGTAGTAAAGTAGTAGGAGAAGCTAGAAAGAGAGCATATGATAATCTGTATAATAGGTTAGGTACAAAGGAAGGGGAAAAAGATATTTTCAAGATAGCTAAAGCTAAAGAACGAAAAACTAGGGACTTGATTCATGTTAAACATGAAGATGGAAAAGTTTGAATGTAGGATAAAACTATTTTCGATAGATGGAGAGATTATTTTTGGAACCTACTCAATGGAATACATGTAGGGGAGTTAAACTTGGAGGGATATGCTTCACAGGAAGGGAGACATCGCGTGTTCCATCGTAGAGTTAATGCCAAAGAAGTGAGATTTAAAAAAAAAAGAATGAAGAAAGGGTAGGCAGTTGGACCGGATGATATACCAATTGAAGCGTGGAAATGTCTGGGAGAAGTTGGGATTCAATGGCTAACTAGGCTCTTTAATAGGATTTTGGAAAATGCCAGATTCGTGAAAGCACAACATTGTGGTACCAATTTATAAGAACAAGGGGGATATTCAGAACTGCTCGAACTATAGAGGGATAAAATTTATGAGTCATACGATGAAACTTTGGGAAAGGGTTATAAAACGACTTTGGAGTTTAACCACTATCTCGAAGAATCAATTTGGATTTATGTCGGGTAGGTCTACTTTGGAGGCCATCTTCTTGCTTAAAAAATATAGAAAATTATGGAGAGGAACGCAAGAGTTTGCATATGATTTTTATTGATCTGGAAAAAGCTTACAATTGGGTCCTTAGGGTGTTAATTTAGTGGGTGATAGGAAGGAAGAAAATGTACCAATGTTATGTTGATATCATTAAGGATATGTATGAAGGGGCTGTAACAATTGTTCGTTCAGTGGGTGGGATGTCCAGTGAATTTCCAGTGTTAGGATTATATCAAAGGTCAACCTTAAGTCCATACCTTTTTGCTTTGGTCATGAATGAGTTGACGAGACATATGCAAGAAGATGTACCTTGGTGCAAGTTATTTGCAGATGATATTGTCTTGAGACTAGTGAAATTAGATAAGTGGTGGGAGATTTTAGAGAACAAGAGTTTTAGAATTAGTTGTTTGAAGACATAGTATCTAGTATGCAACTTTGGTTGTGAATCACGAGGGAGGAGTAATGCAATTGAGATTGAAGGCGTGGCGGTTCTAGAGTGTGATATTTTTCAATATCTATGATCTATAATTCAAAACAACGGGACTATTGGAGAAGATGTAGACCATAGGATTAAAGCTGGTTGAATTTAATGGAGAATGACGTTAGGAGTATTATGTGATAGAAGGATGTCTGCAACGCTAAAAGTGAAATGCTATAAGATAATTGTCCGACCAACCATGCTATACGATTTAGAATATTGGGCTACTACGGGACAACACACGCATAGGACGGCAGTAGCAGAAATGCGTATGTTAAGGTGGATGTGTGGTAAAACCAAGGATAAAATTAGGAATGAAAGAATTAGGAGATACTTAGGTGTAGAGCCCATAGAGGACAAAATTAGAAAAAGGCGTTTAATGTGGTTTGGTCACGTGCGGAGGAGACCAAGTACGACACCAATTAGAAAATGTCTAGATTGACAAATAATGGAGAGTGTAGACGGAGGGGACGACCGTTGAAAACTTGGATGAAGGCGGTGAATGAAGACCTCCTTGAGCTTGGATTAGGCGAATATGTGTGGGAAGACCGCATTGCTTGGAGAACCAAAATCCGTGTGGTCGACCCCGAAAGTATCGGAAATGGGCTTTGATGATGATGATGATTTTCACTTTTTGCTTCCCTACATGCTTGATTTTTGAGCAATCCATGGATAGATTATAACTAAATGGTTTGTTTTGGTGGATATGAGTAACTACAGTTTGGTTGATTTTATTATTATTATTAAATTTTTTTTTATGGATTTAGTTGCAAGAACATGTGTGATTATTGTTGAGGCACTAGTTGTGTCAAATGAACCATTAATAGCTTCCATAAATATGATGAATGACACATGTCATGTACGAAAATAAGCTACTTTATGCTCACACACAACAATAACTACACCGTATCTATCATGAGCTCTCGTTAAGCAACACCAAACTTACTCATAATTAAGTTGTGTCCACTACAGTTCATAAAAACGAGTTATCGTTTCAATCACATTGTGTGTAATTACAACCTACAAAACAACCTAATAACTAACAACTTTAATTATCGTTTAACTTTACTTTCTATGCAACCTCGATGGAGCAAATATTTGCAACCTTCTAAGGATCTCTAATATCTTAAAATAATTATGCTTGACAATTAGTTTATTCCCATATCTTAATGGAAGGATTTTCAATATTTTTAATTTCAATAATGACTAATATAAGAAGAACAAATGAAAAAAACAATTAATTAATTAAAATTTCACTCAGGTCAAGAGGGGATTCAGTAAAAAAAATATTGTTAGCTTTTTTGAGCTAATCTTTTGTGCTTTGAGTTATTCTTTTATTGATGATAAAGGAAGTGTTGGTATTTCGTTAACATTTTGGTACGATACAGTGCAAACTCCTGGACATGACACAAAACACTCATCTTGCTTCATGGAAACAATTCTTACTCCTAAATATTTTAGTTTGCCTTAAGATCACATCATGTCATGTAATTTATCCAAACAATTATTGCAGTTTTATCTCTATCAAATTATCTTAATAAAAAAATTATCGACTTCATATAGTCATATTAACCTAGCAAACGATGCACATGAGTTCGAGTTCAAACCAAATATACATCAACATACAAACTAACCTAATAACTAATCACCGTATGTGCTAGTCATGCTTACTTGCACAACAATGTGTGAAATAAACCATTTTGATCCAAACCAACTTGATCTTTTTTCAATATTTTTTTTATTAGGAAATAAATAAAAAAACAAGATTGCATTATAGATATAGCTCATAAGATATATACATCTACATTTATACTTGGAAAACAATAAAATATTTTGATGGTATTTATTTATGGTGGGGGTTGTGTGACATGTCAGTATATATGGTGGTAGGGTTGGTACTGGGGCAGGTTTGGGGGTGCCTAAACAAATTTCGAGATGGATTCAGGGATCCAAATTGTATCCGCCACGGATTTGGGGCGAATACAAATTTGGCCATATCCGCCTCGTGGATATCCATTTATGTAAATAGTTTACTAAAATATCATTAGGCTCTTAAGACAAAAAAAACCTTACCCTAACCCAATATCCACTCTCCCCTATTATCTAAGACGAAGAGAACCATCGAAGCAATCAGTTGGAATGTTGGATCAGTTCTTCTTCCTCGCATACAACCGCACACAAACAGACACACAACAGCCCCTGACTGATCTCTCCCTTTCGCACAACCCTATATCACCTGCTCCTCTCTTTGTCCAACCCTCTCTCCCTGCTTGATTTCTCCCTCTCGCACAACCTCGATCGCCTCCTCTGTTCAGTCCCTCTATCGCAGTCCCTTTCTTCAGAACATAACCCTCTATCCACCAGGAGATCTAAGAAAAACATCAATTTTTTAACAGATAATTAGGCCGTGTTGGATATTTGCAAACCGTTCGGAACGAGGACGGTTTAAAAAAAAATTTATATAGTGGATATATACGGCGGATACAGGGATCCGCCATCCCCGGCAAGGCGGGAATGGGTTTGCCCAATTTTGGCTCGTTGCCATCCCTGCATGGTTGTGAGCAAGGATTGTGATTTTGGTAATTTGATTTTAAGAAAATTGTAGAAAAATTTTCACTGTGTAAAAAAAAGGTAAAATTTTTTAGGGTATATGAAATATGTGAAAAAAAAAACAAGTTGTAAGTAAACAAACCTATTAAACACATTAAATGAAGCCTAACACACATTAGAGTGACGACAAGAAGAAAGTAAAAAAATAAGGAGGCTGGGAAATAAAGGTAGTATTCGTACCTTACAAAGTGAAGGGTGAGTAAAAGCCATGGTTGCTTCATCTCTATAATTAACATTATTAGGAATATTCCCTTATGTAAGGGAAAAAACACTAGTGTGGTGAAGTGAAATAAAAGTTTTCATTAAAACCATTAGTAGTTCAACTCTATGGGCAAAAACCATATCCAAAAATGGAGAATTTTATACAAATCAAAACGACTACAAAGTAAATAAAATATCCTGATATGTATTGCTAACAAAAACATAAACCCTCCTCACCAATCATCCTTTTTACTATCTAATTGCATTTATTATTATATTTTTCCGTAAACAATTCCTTGCTCGTGAATTGTGATTGCACCTCCACTCATTTGATATATGTGACGCTAAAATAGAAAAAAATTAAATTAAAAACATTGTGAGTTAACCAAGCCAATTGCACTTTTCCTCTATTTTACCAAACCAGTAGAAACAACAGCCAACTACTCAAATCGATTGGCGAAGAAGAAGAAGAAGGAGAGACAGACCTTCGACTCACCGACACTTGTGTTGATTATGTCTATGTGCGCAATTCGATTGTTGTTGTCCCCTGAGTCGACTATGTTTGTTGTTGTTGGTGTTGTTAAGCACCGACCCTTGAGTCGATTATGTTTGTGTGTGCAAGTCGATTCTGTGTGCAAATGGCTCTGATGAAGTTGATTGGGGAAGTTAAAGCTTCACGAAGACATTGGTAAGGAAGGTGAAATCTTCTTCAGATCGACCGTCTGTGCACAAAGGATATTCGGTCGAAATATTTCGATTGAAAAAAAATAATTTCCATCATTGATATTAGTAGTTTTAGAGAAAAAAAAATCAAAACTTACAAAAAAGGCCAAAAAACACTAAAAAAACTAGGAATTTTCAGTTTCGCCCATTTTGATTTCATTATTAAAAAACCAAAATTTTCACGAAATGTCATTCCTTGGTGGTGAGCAAGGAATGTTATTTATAAAAAAATGTTGAAATTTCACGAAATAATTTTTTTTTGAGTTACTAAAATTTCTTTCGAATCCAGAATATTTAGTTATTTCATCAGGTCAATCTCAACCCGAAATATTAATATTTTGTTATGTAAATTATTCTTATGGAATATGTAATTTATAGGACATTATAAATATTGTGGGACTCTTTTAGTAGTATGTAAGAATTTAAGATGCTTGATAATTTCAAAATTGCAACTTACACAATGAAATATTTCACAAAATACTTTTTAAAATCAATTTAGGGAAATTACCTCAAAAAACGAAATCACAATCCTTAGTGGCGAGTCACCCAAGGGAAAATGAGACATAGGTAGCGACAATAGTATTGTTCACAAATAGGCAGCGACTACTCCACACCACTATGTACTATCTTACACCACCATGTATTTTTTTTAACCTACTAATCCACACCATCCAAAAAAATGTTTTTGAAAAAAAAGTAACATAAAAACATGATAACTTTGACCAATTTAAACATTCAATTGAGACCAATTCTCAAGCTCATCAAAACAAGAAAATTGTAGTACTATAAGTTATCTAATAAACATAATTTGAAAATGTTTTGAAATGAGCAAGTTATGGTCATTATACTAAAGTCACACAAATCTGTCCTGTAAAGAAAATGGGGTAGTGTCCCTGATTTTCGGCCAACTTACATGCTTGATCGAGACCGATTCTCAAGCTCATCAAAACATAAAAATTGTAGTACTCTGAGTTATCTAATAAACACAATTTGAATCAATTAAAAATATTTTGAAATGAGCAAATTTTGGTCATTTTACTAAAGTCGCGCAAATCTGTCCCGCAAAGAAAACAAGGTAGTGTCCCTGACTTTCGGCCAACTTATATGCTCGATCGATACCAATTCTCAAGCTCATCAAAACACGAAAATTGTAGTAATCTGAGTTATCTAATAAAAACAATTTGAAACACTTGAAAATGTTTTGAAATGAGAAAGTGAGGGCTATTTTACGACAAACACTCAAACTGTCTAGAAAAAAAAAATTGTTTTCACACATTTGCATTGGCCAATGCGAGTAAGAGACTCAAATTCGCCCTGACCAATGCGAATTTGAGACTTTCACTCTCATGGGCCTATGAGAGTGGTCCATGAGAGTGTGAGACTCCCACTCGCATTGTCCTTTGCGAATGGGTGAAAACACATACTTTTTTTTTTTTTTTTTTTAATTTTAAATTATTATTATTATTATTTTATAGTTTGAGTGTTTGTCGTAAAATGACAATAACTTTCTCATTTCAAAACATTTTCAAGTGATTCAAATTGTGGTTATTAGATAACTCAGAGTATTAAAATTTTTGTATTTCGATGAGCTTGAGAATCAGTTTTGATCGAACATATAAGTAGGGCGAAAGTCAGAGACAATATCCTGTTTTCTTTGCTGACAGATTTGCACGACTTTAGTAAAATGATCATAATTTGCTCATTTCAAAATATTTTCAAGTGATTCAAATTGTATTTATTAGATAATTCATAGTACTACAATTTTAGTGTTTTGATAAGCTCGAGAATCGATCTCGATGAAGCACATAAGTTGAACTAAATTCAGAGATAATACTCTATTTTCAGAGACAAAGAGGGTGAGAGAAGTGGCGGGGTGGTGGTGGTGTTTGATGGAGAAAAAAAGGAGAAAGGTGGAGGTGGTGGGAGGGAGAAAAGTGGCGGTGGCAGGGTGGTGGTGATGATGGCGGTGTCTGATAAAGAAGAGAAGGGAGGAGAGAGAAAATTTTAAATTTTAAGTTTTTATTGGCAACAATTCTAGCCGGCCTGGGTTTCCCGCCTGGACCACTGTCTGGACCCTCCTGGGCACGTGCGCTTAGGAGGGTGTTGTGCACATGCGCCAAGAATTTGAAGGATTTCAGGGTCAAAGCTGGCGTTTTCATTTAGTGGGTTTAAAAAAAAATCAAAATTCTGTCTCTCTGTTTTTCAGAAATCTTGGTTTAAAAGCCACTCTCTCCGATTTTCCTCTCTTCATTTCTCTCCCTCTATCTGGTTTTGATGAGAAACTGAGAGGAGAAGAGAAGAAAAGAAAGGTTTATGGTTTTGTTGCACACATAGCCATGGCTACTTCTCCATCTCTAGCTTTTGGAGAGAGGAAGCATTGGTGGCTTAGCAATCGTAAGGATTTCAAATCCACAATGGGTTTTCTTGTTTTATCAGTTTTCGCTGATTTATGTCTAAATTTCTTCAATGGGGTTTATCTATTTTGATGTATTTGATGAAAACTGTTAATAAAGCTTTGATTTTTATCTCTGTATCTTCAATGGGGTCTCACATTTTTCAGTCTAAAAATGGATTTTCTTCTTTAATCAATTTTTCATGCTTTTGTTTTCTCCAGATTGTAGAGAAGTATGTAAAAGATGCAAGAGCTATGATTCCAAGCCAAGATGAATCAGAGGTCTCTTCAGCTCTCAATCTTTTTGATGCAGCTCTCTCACTCTCTCCTCGATTCGAACCAGCTCTCGAACTCTTCTCTACCTTAGACGATTCAAACAAGTAGCTAACATGCTTCAGGAATACATTACAAGCTTCAAAATCTCTTCGGAATAAGCAAATCTCTCCTCGGAGATTAACAACTTGTCCAGAGAACGAGTGAGGCTTCTCTCTGAGAACTCATCTATATCTGATTCGACTGATCAAAATCCCTCCTTTAAGTGTTTCTCCGTTTCTGATTTGAGGAAGAAGGTCATGGCTGGTCTTTGTAAACACAGTGAGAAGGAAGGGCAATGGAGGTAATTTTCAAGTTTTTATTTTTATGTAATCTCTGTTGTTGAGTTTTGTTTTTATGAGTTTAGATGTGTAAATGGAACTGGGTGGTTATGGCTCAAATTGCTACCCCCAGGAAACAACAATACAATTCACAAGCTGTGGTTGTAGGTGGTTATGGCTCAAATGGTGTTGCGGCTCAGTCTGAGGAGGATTCGACGAATACAACCATATTTGTAGGAGGCCTGGATCCCACTATTGCTGATGACAAGCTGAGGCAAACATTTTCGCAGTATGGTGATGTTCTTACTGTGAAAATACCACTTGGCAAAGGATGTGGTTTTGTATAGTTTGCTAATAGAAACAGTGCTGTGGAGGCACTTTCGAGGCTGAATGGTGCAGTTATTGGCAAACAAACAGTTAGGCTTTCTTGGGGGCGAAGTCCTGCGAACAAGCAGAAAGATGATCCTAGTAACCAGTGGAATGGAGGGTACTATGGAGGGCAGGGGTATGATGGTTATGCTGGCTATCCTGCAGCTGCTACACCTCAGAATCCAAATGGCATATGCTGCTGCAGCATATGGGGCTTATCCTGTGTATGGCAATGCCAACCAACAACAAGTTAGCTGAGTATAATGCTGTACTTCAGCTTAGTTGTAATCATGAGAGGGAATACACTTGGATGGTGAGAGTCTCGCCATGCTCTAGAACTGAATTTTGACACCTTGTGTTGGATTAGGACTTGTCTGTTTCAGAAATTTTCAAAGAAAACGGGTTTTGGTAAAAAAAAAAAAAAAATCTCAAATAGTATTATTCATGTAGTTTCTTCTTGTTCAATAAGCTGAGAACTGTGTCTCTTTTGATTAATTAGAATCAAATGGTTGTAAGTTTGTAAATCAGGTGAGTGTTGTAAGGACATAGGAGCATGGAATGGGATGAAGAGGTAGGAGAAGTGAGAAGACATGGGTTAATATTTGGGGAACACCCTCGTCTCTGTTGATGATCCATCTCCTCCTCCTTCAGCATGTTGTTGTTGTTGTTGGGTGGAGGTTCCTCTCTCCTCATCTCCCATCTCTGCAAATACACAATCATGTAAACCAACAAATACCCATTTTAGAAAACCATCTAAAAACACCAATCAAGAACTCAAAATTAAAAGCTCAACTTGTTTTGGGATTTGGTCTTGTTGATATGATGAAGAAGAGGGAGTAAAAAGGGGTGAAGAAGAGTGAATTTGGAAGTAAGTGGCGGTGCAAATGGGATTATTGGGAATAAAGAGTGAGGAGATAAGAGAGCACGTGTCCAACACCCTCCTAGGCACACGTGCCCAGGAGGGTTCAGGCGGGAAACCTAGGCCGGCTGGTGTGGGATAAAAGTGGTAGTGTGAAAAATAAGAGCAAGTCTAGCCGGCTTGGTTTGCTTGCCTGACCAGCTTATTTTCACATTTTGTCCATTCTCTTTAAAACACAACCACAAATACTTTAAAGAGAAGGGACAAAAGAGTAATTCTAGCCAGTCAGGCAAGCAAACCAAGCCAACTTGCCAGACCGGCTAGAATTTCCGGATAAATAAAGTAGGCGATGTGAGACTGAAAAGGTTGATACGATTGGGGAGGTGTGAAACAGTGGCATGGCAGGTCTAATACGTTGAACGAAGGGCGGACGGATCACCACACCCGCACCAAAACTTTTTATCCGATACACCACAGCGCAAGATAGCATCATCAACATTTGTTCCAGATTTCCAGTTCAGCTTAACGTTACTTTCATCTCCCTCCCCCCCCTCTTTTTTTGTCTCACAGACACAGTCACGTTTCTCTTTCTTTCTTTCTGGTTTCTGCAATTACACAACACAAACAAAGAAAAACAACCTCCTCGAATTTCAGAAAAATTACCAAATCAGCCTTGGCTTCCATGGCTCCTTCGCAGTTCCCGTTCAACGGCTCGGCTCGGAAGCGGACAGAGGCGCCGCAGAGATGCCGCCTCTGGCCTCCGTTATCACAGCCTTCTTCGAAGAAATTCAGATCGTTGAAGGAGATAATGGAGCAGACGAAGACGTGGTCGTCTACCTCCTATGATCAGGTGGTGCCGTATGCAGAGAAAAACAAGTACGATGAGGTGAATTGTGAGAAATGTGGGTCGGGAGACGGGGCCGAGGAGATGCTGCTGTGTGACAAATGTGATAAGGGATTTCACATCTTCTGTTTGAGACCCATTCTCGTTCGCGTTCCCATTGGATCCTGGTTCTGCCCTACCTGTTCTGCTCATCAACACAAACCAATACTAACAAGTAGGGATTTTTTTTATTATAAACTTTTAATTTAAAATTTTTTTTTTTAATTCTTTATTGTCAATGGAACGTAATCATCATTAGCAGTTTTAATCACGCCTTTCCAATGTATCCTTTACAGCTTTCCCATTGCTTCAAACAAAGATCGTCCAATTTTTTCGGATTCAGAAGTCTGCCTTCACGCAAGACAAGTGTCTAGCAATTCAAGGTATCCTTTCATTCACTTATTTGTTTCTCATTATAAGTTGATTTTTTTATTTTTGTTTCTAATGGAAATTTCGTAGCATAATTTGAAAGGGACTAGGAATCGGGTCACAATTTAGTTATTTATTTTGACAAAAAGAAAAGATAAAATAAAATTTGAGCATTGGTGAGGCAGGGTACAAGTTTTAAGTTATTGATTCCACTTGACTAACTTTGAAGACATTTTATTCTTCTTCTCCTTCATTCCAACTTTTAAAGATTTATTACAGGAAATTTGTTTTTTGGTCAACAAATTATGAGAAAATTAAGCAAATTTCATATTAAGGTAAAAAGAGAGAGAGAGAGAAAAAAAAAGCCTTATCAAATATGAAGCCCAGTACATAAGCAATTGAAACAAAAAGAATTATAGCAGTTTCTAGTTGGTTTGGAGAAACAGTTAGGAATTTCATTTTAAGTGCGCCCAAATTATTCATGGAGCTTGAGGACTGGTTATTAGGTAGCATAACAAAAAACTTTGTATTCATGTTAGCTTAAGGAAATAAAGAAAGATTTATAAGTTTATTATAGAAGAGATAGATCACAAAGAGCTTGTTATTAATCAGAAGAGATGCAGAAAATAGTACTGGATGAACATATGCTCATTGAGCTTAAGATGAAAAAAATGAGCTCAAATGTGAAAAACGAATAGTGTATAATGAAGTAACAGTATGGAAAAAAAAATGTGATGTTGAAAACATGAGTCTCGCAGTTAGAACAAGGAACCTGGGGTGACAGTTGTTTAATACATTTAATGTGAAACCAACTAGCTTACCAACTGAAGTCTCTGATGAGTGGAAGCGAAGAAAGATGGAAGCAACAAGAATCAGCAGTGAACCCAATGGTATAACCTATTTACATGAGAAGACGTTTAGTTATAGTGGACAGATACGGGTTGGTGATTGTGGTCATAAAGGCAATACAAGGTAAACGTTGTATTGCATGGAATGAATATCTTGGAAGAGGCATTGGTAGTGGCTAGCCTCTAGAGGCTATTGAGAATGTTTCTTAAAAGAGATAGTTTACAGGTGGAGATAGAAAAGGACCAAGGAAGATGGCTTTTTGCGAGCTCTTCTTTCAATGAGAAGATATGTGCTCCTTTTTCCTAGAGACTTTAATCCCCGTTTTCCCTATTGTATTGTGTGGAGGAACGTTGACCTCAGCTTTTCTTTTCCTGTGAAGCTTGGTGTGGGATAATTGACAACAAGCGACAGTTAAGGGTTAAGGCAGGCAAATGGGGCTCCTGATTTTAATCTACGTAGTCATAGGCGACCACAAGGCGCTCATGGGCAGCTTTCCAAAGTTTATGACACCTTGCTTTGTCTAGACGGAGGTCATTAATTAGATTGCAGCCGTAGGCGCTCGCCTATGCAGCTTTCCAAGTAAGCAGTTCCACAAGTAACACAACACATGTTAACCATTTTTGTAACCGACAAATAAGAATTGAACCCATTCCTTCGAGTGTTAATCAACGAAAACAGCATAGGGTTTTCCATTTTAGACAAGTTGTGGATTTCAGCCACATTCTATAGGAACTTTTTCAATTGATCAAAGCCTCTCCAATCATTCAATACTCAACAGACAATCAATGACATTTGAGGAGTGTGAAGACTGGCTAGATCCACATGATGTACACAATGATGTTGTTGGGCCAAGTGTCTCATTTATAGAAAGGTTTGGGAACTTCAAGGCGAGGAGCATGCAAATCATGGCACAAGGCAGTACAAGAGGCAATGACTATCAGCAGGTCGAGGCCGAGGGAAGATGTCAGTCCAAGCATTTGCGCATGAAGCCACTGAGGGTGACATAGATCATGAAGTTGGGGATATTGCACATGCACTAGAACAATCCGATCATGATGGCAAGGGGATGATTAGTAGCTAGACTAAACCATTAAAATTTAAAGAATTAGTTGAACTTTCAGTTTTTTGATATTTTGGTTGGTTTGGAAAGCTTATGCTTGTCGTTTTTATTGACTTGTCATTTCGATGGATTATGGGTATGCGTGTTTTAACTTTGAATATTTGGTTGATATTTGATTAGTATAAATTACTTCAAAAAATCTTGTTCTTTTCATTGAATGAAAATGCTAAAAAACACATAGGCGCCAGGCCTAGTCCCGTCATCTCACCTCGCCTAGTGCCGATGATAACATGACCTTTATTTGGTTGATAAGAAGTTAGAATCTGAAAGTTTGGTCTTGAAGATGGGTTCAAAGTAATTATTGACTGACTCGAAGATTATATGGTTACATTTGGAAAGAAAGACACAAGCAGAGAACCGATTACAATTTGAGGATTAAGAAAGTTTGGTAAGAGTTGAATAAAAAATTATTATGGAGAAGGAGCTCGGACATGCAAACAGAAGAGCGGAGACTGAAGTTCAGGTTTGTGAAAAAGATGCCAAGAGAAAAAACATGAGATAAAGAAAAAACATGAAGATAAAGTGGTCAAATTTCAATGTCAAGATGAGCTTATTTGAATCGATGCAAGAAGCATACAACTAAACTAAGATACTCTAACTAGATATGGAGTAGTATATCAAATAGCACTAGATATGAGCGCTGATCGGATTCTTAGGTCTCTCAACTTAATCTTTTCCCTAAGTGCATTATGGATTTCAATTATTATGAGTATATTTTGATTTAATAAAGTTGATATTGGTTTCAAATGCAAAAAGGTTCTCCAACTAATAAAACATTTATAAATGTGCGCCAATATAGCATTATGTGGAATTATTAATGAGCCGTTTTAATGCTTTGATTTGCTTAGGATTATTTTCATTCATCTATGGGTAAGCATTCCTATCTTTATTTATATTTTTTCAATGATACATTAATTCCATAAGATTAAATGATTTAGCTACTTGTTCATACTATCTTCGTATGTTGTTTATGTATATTTTTTGTACTTGGTGTACTAAGTTTCCTATATCAAGTCACCTTTGATGTACCTAGAAAAATCAAAACCTTTTAATATTTGTGTGGATGATACCTCTCCCTATAGACTCAAAACACTTCTTTTTGTATTACTGTTCATAAAACATCAGGACTATACTATACGAGCATAATGGTCTAGGTTTTCTTTTTGTTATCAGGACCATATTGTATGAGTATAATGGTCTAGGTTTCGCTATGCCTCTTTTGATGGTCTTCCAGAGCTCATATTATAGTACCGTAACACAATGTTCAACACATGTTCTTAGACTAAATTACTAGTCGTTGGCTATTCAACTCTTAATTCTGTTTTTGTCCGTTTGCTAGTTACTGAATATGACTGCTTACACTTACTTACCATTTACCATTGGCCTAAGAAAAGTGTGAAAAATCCAAACGTTTTGCCAACATTCTAGGGAGGTGTCATATTCATATTATTAACTATTTCTGTCACCAAAATGGAGCAACTCAATGTTGACAGAGTTATTAGATTAAGAGGTTTTCATAGTAGGTCGCTAGTAATGCAATAGGAGGTTCGTCTGTCAAACCTCAGCAAATTATCGTCATTTACTCATCGGTATGTACTCAGCTAGGTTCACAACCAATTTCCAGGAGAACAATTCAATTGGGTTCTTTCAGTGTTTACATCACGAGTCTTTTTTTTTTTCCATGATTAGTTAATTAGGTTGGTTTGTTGGTCGTGATTTTGTAAATACTATATGATGGAGAAGATAATTAAATAGGTCCATTAGACCAATTGATGTATTCAGTTTGAACTCGACTCATTTATTTGGGGAGTTTGGTAAGTTCACACGATTACATTATGAGTAAGGTCGACGCTGCCTATCAAGATACCACGATAGAGGAGGGACCAAGTCCGTAATAAATAGTTCGGATAAATTACATGACGTGCAACTATAAATTAGTCTGCAATATTGCAGAGTAAGCATTGTTTCCTTAGACAGGACGAATGGCTTCTAGCATGTGAAGGAGACTGCGCTTCCTCAGACTAAAATGTGAATGAAATGCCAAGACTTCCTTAAATCGTTTGTAATGTTGTTAGTAAGGGCAGAAAAAAAGCTTAAAGCATAAATAATGTGTTAGGTGAGAATCTTGCAAGCAAACTTGCTCTAGTAACCCTAGGCATGAGAGGCCTGCATTTATGGGATATGTCTAACTATGACAGAATTAGAAGTTGCATAAATAATTTAAAAAAACAACATAATTTCTAGTCTATTTCAGTTGAGGTTATTGAGGAAGTTCGTACACATAAGTATGAGCCTTGACATGTCACCATGGTTGCCCTACTTATGTGAGTGCAGGAGATCACATTTATTTTTAAAGTTTAGGGAATTGTTCTCATGTAGGATACTCAACATCAATACTCTGGCCTGCCCCTCAGCTACCTAGGTTTTTAAACCCAATCGAATCAAAATTTTCACATGAATCTCATTGAATACGATCTAAGAGGACTAGAGTAGATAATCCAAACTAATGTTACTTTGTTATCTTCGTTGCGTGCTTATGTGCTAGAGATCAAGAAATATATCAAACATCTATTTGATTGCAGATTTCTCAGAGCAAAGGTAGCGCGTGACTTTGCACCAAAGAGATTCCTTCCTCTACAGTTCATAGACCTTGGTTTACTGCCAAAATTTTATTCCCAACCTTTTCATCTTGTATTCCAAATTGGATGGAAATAATAAATGTGCTTTTATAGTGACGATCATATACTTTCAAATAGTTTCTCACAATTGCAAAAGATACATACTACATAATAACATGAATCACACAATTTCAGAATACACAGATTTAAAAGTCAGCATTCAAAATTAGATTAAACATAGATTATATTCTATAGTTAAAAATCTAATAGTGAAATTTCGAATGTTGTTGGTATTTAAACCATGCAAAAATGAGCTATTTTAATCATGCAACAAAAATTGATCTAATCTTTAAACTATAACTTGTTATTTATTCAGCCTTGTAACTAATTTTGTTTCCTTGAAAGTTTTCATTAAGGATTTCCTACCATAAACGATTAAATTAAAATCTGTGTACCTCCAGGTGTAAAAGATTGTTGATGATGCATGTCAAACTTGCCCAATAAGTGTTCGTCCTTCGTCATATTCATATGTCCCATCTCTTTTCCCTACAGACCTCTTTAGGAGCTGACTCTAGTTTTCATGTTTGGCGCTTCATAGACAACTCCTAGGAACAATTTAGAAACCCACTAAAACTATGAAAACACTCCAAATATACTAATAAACAAATGCTTCCTAAATACAACAAATCCAATTTTAATTTCTAGGCTTCTTAAATGTTATCAATAATAAACATCTTCCTGCAACATTGTATAGATACGGCCTCAGTTCATTGATTATGAGGGCAATCCCCCAAACTTAAAAGTAGTTATCTTTTCCATTTAGAATTGCATGATGATGTAGATGTGGCTGCCCTTGGCATGCTCATGTATGGTATATGTTGAAAATATATGCTCTATGTTGAAAGTTAGGATCCTAGGATGGGTCAAAGGCAATGTATTGTAAATGTGTACATAAGAATGAAATGAAACAATAAAATAGATCAGTAAAAAAGTAATCATAATAAAAATAGTAATAACACTAGGCTAATAGTGGTTATAGTAGAAGTGATAGTATGCTTGCCAACTAGCTTAGTTGGTAAGACTTAAATTCCCAGTTTGCTTTGGAGAAAAAAGCAGTAATAGTTCAATAGATCAGACTAGCAGTTTTGAGTTTGCATATCCGTGTAAACATAATCAGTGCATCGTGCTAAAAAAACAATTTATCGTATTAACTTAGTATGTGTATCTTTTAACTTTCTCTTTTCATACAATTGGGTTTACATTTATAATTTGCAATTGAGACACACAAAAGTATGAGGATTGAGATGTACCTTCCATCTGCAAAATTTGTAAGTAAGAGTATGTTTAAGGCAAACAACAATGACAAAAAAATAAGGGTTGAATTAGAAGGAGAGACAAAGATGTACTTGTGGCAAGGTGTGCCAATGACAAATATAAAAATGTCTTAGAAGGGTTGATACTAGTGATCAATAATGAAATCTTAAATTTCAGAAAAAAAAGCATGTGCGTTTTGTACCAATCCAATTAAAAAGTATCGTAGGAAGGGCAAAAGCACTTCTGTGTATGTAAATCTCCCAATATGCCTTAGTTTTAGGCTACTTACAGAGCCCACTTCATCAACTAATTTTTTACTGCTTACTATATTGGAACGATTTCTAGAAACAATCTTTCATTGTGCGGGATAGAGTCATAATCATCTGCATATCCTAAAGACGTCAGCCACATGCTAGAGTAGATCAATCTTACAAAACCCCTATACTTACTTTGGAACATCATGGGTGGCACCTAGTTAGCTTAAGGGATCTCATTGATTCTGAGAAATCTGTGGCCAGCGCTTCTCCGAGGAAGATATGGCATGGCAACATTCCTTTTTTTTTTTTTTTTTTTTTTTTTTTTCCATTAGTAGCTGTTATACTCCTTTGGGATTCAAGCATTTAATGTATGTGCCATGACGACTAAGGGTTAGATTCATTTCCTTGCTATTTATTTGGTTATCCGTGCCTTTTTCTTAGCCTTGTTTTTGAATCACAAAAATAAAATGACTATTGTCTTGAGAATTTCACGTGACTGATTTCCTTGCTTTCTCTTGCTTGTGCTTAGATGGGAGGAAACGCAAGAGACGTTCAGGGCCATTAGTGATACACAAGAAGAGAAGAAGATTATTGCCATTTCATCCAACCGAGGATAATACCAGGAGGCTTGAACAAATGGCTTCTCTCGCCAGTGCTTTAAGACAATTAAAAATGAATTTCAGCAATGACCTGACGTACGTGCGTGGCATGGCCCCTCGGTCTGCTAATCAGGCCATGTTAGAAAAGGGTGGTATGCAGGTTCGATTTTCAAATATATATATTTTTACATAATGTCAAAGTTCAAGACTTGAAGGTAGTGTAAAATTATTGTTTGAGCGTTTTAATTAGCATGTTAAAAGGTGTTTGGGTTGGATTATTTATTTATTTAATTTATTTTTAGGGACTTCCCAAAGAGGACATTGCGACTTTAGAACTTTGCAGAGTCATGTGCAAGAGAGGAGACTGCCCCCCGCTTTTCGTCGTTTTTGATCCATGTGAAGGGTATTAGTTATCTTTCCATTTTGTTTTTCGTTGATCTCTTAGCAATCAATTGTCTCAGGTTACTAAAATAGGAAATAATATGTTGAACAGTTTCACTGTGGAGGCTGATAGCCATATAAAGGATATGACGCTTATCGCAGAGTATACAGGCGATGTTGATTATATCAAGAACCGAGAACATGATGATTGTGATAGTATGATGACCCTTCTTTTAGCAGCGAACCCATCTCACAGTCTTGTTATCTGCCCGGATAAACGTGGAAACATTGCTCGATTCATCAATGGAATCAACAATTATACTCCGTAAGCCTGTCTATCCCATTTGACATAGCGCTATAAACATAAAAAAGTTATTCTGTAGATCAGCATTTTTCTTTGTTTCTTGACATTCCATAGCATATCGTCCTGGTTTCATGTCTCCTCTGCATTCCTTCCATACGACTATAATTCTCTATGTCAATAATTTGTCTTTAAAGGTGATGGAACCAGTTAAATTATCCATTTTCTTGCAGGGAGGGTAAGAAGAAGCAGAATCTAAAATGTATAAGATACAATGTAAATGGTGAATGCCGAGTACTACTGGTTGCTACCCGTGATATTGCTAAGGGCGAGAGGCTATACTATGACTACAATGGGTATGAGCAAGAATACCCAACCCATCATTTTCTCTAGAGTCCTCTTTTACTTCACTAACATTATCATGAGTTTGTCAAATTTATGGCAAAAGTCTGGATCCTGTGGCGGAGGATATTTTTCGGTTTTGTCATTGTGGCTGCTGAAATCAGCATTTTTCCTTAGCAAAATGTGATAGTTTAGGCCATTCATGGATGTCTGATCCAGTGTCCATGAGAAAAATAGAATTAGAACTTTTTTTCAAAGAAATATTTATTGTTGTTGTTGAAGTTTCAGATTGTAGGAATACAATTCTTCAAGTTAACTTAATTCAGAGTCCGTTTATGTTTTTGTTCCTTTCCTTTGATCTACATATTGTTATTAAAACTTCCAAGAAAATGCATTTACAAGACATAGCACTTCCAAGAAGTTCAAATATTCCAAAGAATTGTAACTGCTTAATGTTAATAATAACTGCCCAATGGCAAACTTCCCAATTTGGTTAGAATTCCAAAAAAGATAATCATAATGAAACCTGTACCAAATATCAGAAATAGAAACAAATATCTATGAAAGGAACTGAAACAAAAGATTAGGGATCTTAAACTAAACAGTAACCATGGAGGCCTAGAAGATGAACTATTACCACGTAATCTTTGTATACATGTCCCTTCTTATAGTGGAACACTTGGTACTGTGTGAACTATCAAGCTGGCTGTGCATCCCAATTCCACATGATCTAGCTCTAGTCTTTATCTAGTTTGATCATGGTAGGCGAGATTGTGGTAAAAGCTCAAACATTAGCTAGTTTGATTGACGCAATATAGAAACTCTTCCCAACTTAGAAGAGCTAGCAAGCTGGGTACGAGTCCCAACTCCTCCACAGAAGCTCTATCAGCAAAACCGATCATTTTAATATACAAACTCATCCCTGATTGGTAATGTATTAGAAGACTAGTTGCTATTTGGCATAGCCTCAGACTCTTGGATAGCATTACCAATTTGAGATGGATTCTCACTTGTAAAATACAATGACAATTTAATGCAATATTTAATCCTATTGCATTATTCCTTTCTCCATATTGCTCTGATGCACCGACTCTCCGGAAAACCCCCGTATCACTTGTCAAATACGTGTCGGACACGGATTCGCGCCCGACACGCGCTCGACACGTATTTGACACGTGGTCAACGATCAAAATTTGTTGACTGTCACCGACACGGCCCGGACACGGCCCGGACACGGTCCAGACTCGGTCCAGACACGTGATTATATATTCTCCTCTTCGATCTTCAAACCCTAAATAGAGAACAAAGAAAAGAGGGGAGAAGGGCTGAGCGGCCGAGAGAGGGGGATCGATCGACAGACACAGAGAGAGAGAGAGGGGGATCGATCGACAGAGAAAGAGGGAGAGATCGATCGACGATTCGACATAGAGGGAAATCGATCGACGATTCGACAAAGAGAGGGAGATCGATTGACAGGGAATCAATCGAAGACCAATTCTCGAAACCCCCATTGTTTTCCTGGCATTCCTGCATCATTGGAGAAATGGGTACCGCTGCTTTCTTCTCCCCAAGATCAAACCCCCAAAACGATCCCAATTCCAGCGGCGTCGAACACCCAGAGAACCCCTCCATAGGGTTCCTCTCATGGTTAGCCGAAACAGAGCAATTCCCATGTGAATCCCAATCACAATCCTGACACCGCACCAAATTATCAGTCCCACACCTCACCGAAACTGGCTGTGAGCTACAATTATCGCAGATCTGAGACCGAACATGTTTCCGCGACAAATCATTCGCAGAGTGAACCTGAAAGTCACAGAACAAATAGAGCTTCGCCGAATCGGCTCTGCAGTACAGAATTACAACCTCCTCGTTGCAAAACTCACACGGAATTCTCCTCTCCGTATTGGTACTCTTCTTCTCCATTTCTCCCTCTTTTACAAACCGTAATTTCCTCTCTTTTTCTCTTCTCTTTTCTAAGCTCTGTTTTTGTTTTCCAATCAATCAAACAAAACTGTCTCTCTGTCTCTGTTTATGTCTCTCGCTTTTGTAATTGTGGGGAGTTGGTCTGGATAGTGAAAGCGAGTGAAGTAAAACGAGAATGGCAAAACTGTAATTTCACTCACCGATTTTTACACGTGACAAGCATGGGTGAGATAAAGCAGAGGCTACGTGGTCCAATGGGAAGACGCGGTGAGTGAATCTGGTGAGTGAATGTGAAGAATCTTTTAAGTGCGCGACCCACTGTAAGGATCAGAACAAGTCAAATCGGCACTTTTTGATGAGTTGGCTTTTAATAATATCGCGATGGCATCTTAAATTAATATATTTTTTTTTGTTATAAAGTGTCAAATAAAAATTGAATACATACCCTACCAACTATTTGAATATTTCGCAAAATTTTAGTCAAAACCCTTTTTTGTTATAATGTATTGTGACACACTTTAGTCTCTAAGTAGGGGTATGTATTTCATGGAATGTAGCTCAATTTATGTTCATATGAGTTACAAAAAAAAAAAATATTAAAAAAATAAGTTTGACCGTATCGCCGAGTCCTATTTTTTTTGAAAATTGCTGAGTCGTCGTGTCATATCCGTGTCCAACACGACACACGTATCCGAGTCCGTGCATCATTGCCATATTGTCTTCAAGGCTGATTTGAGTCAGAGTCCGATCAGTAACACATAGCTACGTACCTCATTCCGCTTCCCTAAGTTTCTTGTTCTGCATGGGATTCCAAATTAAAGCCATTGTTCTACATGACAACTCCATAACTTCATCGAGATGTCTCTAGGACTTCGAGGATTTAGTATTTCCAGTTTTCCGTCCGGGTTGCTTGACCTACTTGAGCAAGAGCTCAGAACCACTGACATACCAGCCCCGCTTTAGATCATCAATGTGTGGACTGTACTGAAGTGTACTAACAGTGGCTGTATAATCCAGAGGCTTACAACAGAACGTTAGAAGTACATTCACGAGATTGAGAGAGCTAAGAATTAAGAAGGGGACTTAAATTGATGAGCCTTTTACCAAGAGTCAACCCCTTAATGGAGAATAGAAATGTGTCAATTCCATTTCCGAGCTCAAATTAATCGACATCAACACAATGCTCATGGAACCTTGAGTAACAAAGATGTCTAACATGAGTTGTAGGTTGTTGTCCCTGATTTCAGATAGGAAGTTACTATGCATCATAGACAAGGAAGAGAAGCATATACCAGCAACCATATATATATATATACCAACACGGGGAGAAACATTTATTAGTGAAGATGAGCTTGCGTTGTGGCACTCATATGCTGTCTAGATCAATGTTGGGGAGACTTTTCAATGGTCCAATTATAGCTTTTTTAAAGATAGGAAGGAGGATGAACATAAATACACGACTCAGGAAATAACGGAAAAAATGCTAGAAATTCCTGAGCTCATATGTGACTGTTGGAGGTTGAAAAGCACCGCCTTTTGTTGAGATGTGTTACATAAAAAAGGGCATAATTACTTCTAGTGAAGATACATATGAATGGATTAGGAATCATTTGACATGTGCGGTTCCAAGCATTGATACAAGGATAGTTTTGGCAATACATGCAAGAAGATGCTAAGAGACACATGAAGAAATGCAACAAAACTATCTTCTAACCCCTACCAAGGAGCTCAATTCATTTCAAGTTCTTGGTTGATTGTGTTGTGGGGATTAGATGTGGTTGGATCACTATACCAGATGCCCACAAAGATAACAAACAGTACATTCTGGCAGTCGAACAATTACATGGAGTGATTTTGTACAAAAGTTATAAGAAAAATTAAGAAGATAAAAAATAACCTTAGACTTGGCTTAGGGGCTTTATTCAATCATCGTGGTTCTACTGTAGCTCTTATGCTTCAGCGGAATCATAGGGTCTTCACAAGAGCATCGCGTTGATAATAAACGAAAAGATAGCCGCATCCTGGGGACATATGTAGGTTCAGGCAAGACCACACCTTACTTGGTCAAGGATCCCTGCACATTTATCTTAGGCAGCAGACGGAAATTGTGTTGAAGTTCTATGAAGGATTCAATAAATAGCAATTCTAAAACCAATATATCTGACAGAATTAGATAGGGGCGAGAAGCAAAGTGATAATTGACCGCTTGAAGAAATGGCTTGATAGGTCAACGGAAATGAACCAAGCAACATCATGAACCTATTATCTACTCCGAGGAGGTCAAATTGAGATTCACCTTTTGCTTTAGCACATGGGATGAATGTAATCATCCCAACCGAGATGGTTGTAGACACAATATGCAGGACTGGCCATGGAAAGTGAAAGGTTTAGAAACACAAAGCTTCAACATCAATGAAACTGAAGATCACCAAGAATAGGCATTCCCAATATTCTCCTGAGGTTTGAAAGAGGTGGTAAGCTTCCAGAAAATAAGGAATCCTACTGCTAGCAAGATTGTGTCAAGGAGAAGAAGCTGAATGTTATTACTTGGAAACAATGGAAGATGCATCAAAATTTAAGAACAATAGTCAATACATTTGTGTGAAATTTCCTCCACAAATAATTTTTAATTGCAAGTTTCTTTATACAAGCTTAGTTTTTATTTTTTATTTTTTTTTAGAGATCCTTCCACTATGAGTTTGGAACTAGACATTGATAGTTCAGTCACGGACATACTATGTAGCTTAATTTTTCAGGTATTAAGTTGATCCCCAACTTGTCCCTCACCACCCTTTAACTCATTATGCCAAACTTTAATTGACACAAGTTAAGTCAGATTAATTTAATCCCCAATTAATTGGTCAATTTAGCTGGTTCAGCCAATAGGCAAGCCGCTGATTTAGCTGACTAATCCTTTTATTTTAACAAAACACATCCGCAACAACCCCCGCTTTCCTTCCAAGACTTACAAGCAGAGAGGCTATGCCTGAGATAATTTGTATTACTCATATTACACGTTAAGTTGTGGTTGACTAGTTTTGATCTTCATCAGTATGATTATTGTTGTGGTTTTTTTTTTATCTTTCGGAACTTTATTATATGTTGTATGCATAGCTTTTTTTTGTTATGATGTTAGTCTCTCTATGCTTATATCTTGATATTTAAAACTATGGCATGCACAGTGCTTAACAACTAATGTCGTTGTTTGAATCATCAGATTAATTACCACCGACTAGTCCTAGTTGCTTCTCCAGTTAGGCTAATTAGAGAAACTATAATTTTGCAATTGTCTTTAAAATCCTTAATCTTAGGGTGTGTTTGGTTGGATGGAATCCTATGCCATGAGAATTCATGAGGGGACCCCTATATTTTAGGTTAAATTGATGTATCACTCACCATTCACCATTTGATTTTGTGATCAATAGTGGGAATGAAAGTCCCATGAACATGGGAATTTCACTCATTGGTTCCCCAAGGCATGTGATTCCCATGTTCATGGGACTTTCATTCCCACCATTGATCACAGAATCAAATGGTGGATGTGGACTGATATCTCAAATTAGCATAAAATATGGAGGTCCCCTCATGGATTCCCATGGCATAGGATTCCATGCAACCAAACACACCCTTAATTTTACTCATGTTCTTCCAGTCAGTGAATCCAATGTCATTCTTAGTTACCATTCATCGGAATTAATGTAGATGAACAATGACACTGGTGGATAACTTGTATGCTAAAGTATTTGTAAATGTCAAATCTTCCACCCTAAATATAAAATTAGGAACTTCTCTTGGATGCTCTTCAATTGAACTCGTGCCCTTGCGGTATTACTCAGTAAAGTCATCTCACAGTTTTTTAGATGAAAGTTGTTCATAGAAGCTAAGTGTTGCTGGGTTAACTACCATTGATTGCAACGTTTAGGTGAGACCATTCCTTGAAGTAGATTTTGATGCAGCACTGAGAATTATGGACCTCAATTCTTCATTTTGAGTGTGTAGAGTTTTAATCCAGTAGAGTGTTTATATTGATCAAATTGTCCATTCTCATCATGGCTCAACACCTTGGTTGGGAGGATTCCTGGAAAAAACTGAAATATCAGGTCTATGAAACCCAAACTAGCTGTGAAATGGCTATAGAAAACCTTTTTATTTTCCCTACATCAGTAATATCAAAATACGAAAGTGAGCTGAGTCATTTTCTTCTGATACTAGTTAAAAGTACTAGATTTTGGCAATAAATTACAGGGGCATCTCCAGTAGCCTCCACTGGCAATGAAAATTCTCAATCAGACAATTGGGAGACATAAACAATAAGTAAAGACGATGACTGATTTATTTTGAAAACAGAAGGTAGGGCCAGAGTCCCAGGGTTATCTATGCATGTGCAAGTATTATTTGCGCTGATAAAACAATTATATAGGAGAGAATACATGGATTCAACCATCAGAAAGCTTAATGTTCATACATAACCAATTTACACGAGACATGAAAAAAAAGAAAAAAAGAAAGAGTAAATATCAAACTTAGGGGGAAAGGGGAAATGAATTTGAATTTCCCCATTAGCTACAATTTTCTTCTCTCATTCATTTTCCAGGAACAAAGTTGGTGGCATAGAACCAGGCATTGTTGCTAACATGGTCAACAAGATGGTCTGCCAAGTTCTCGAGTGGTCCCTTACCAGTCACAATGGCTTGAACAAAGAATCCAAACATTGAGAACATAGCTAATCTCCCATTCTTGATCTCCTTCACCTTCAACTCAGCAAATGCTTCTGGATCATCAGCCAGACCCAATGGGTCAAAGCTACCACCTGGGTACAATGGGTCGACCACCTCACCCAGTGGCCCACCAACTACTCTGTATCCTTCAATGACACCCATCAATATAACTTGTGTTGCCCATATGGCCAAGATGTTCTGAGCATGAACCAAACTTGGGTTACCCAAGTAGTCTAGACCACCCTCACTAAAGATTTGTGCACCGAGCTTGAACCACACAGCCTCACCGAACTTGACACTGTTGCGTGCAAGTAATTCGAGGAAAACACACCCAAGGGCACCAAGCATGGCCCATCTACAGTGAATGACTTCCAATTCACGGTTTTTGGCAAAGGTCTTTGGATCGGCAGAGAGCCCAGCAGTGTTCCATCCATAGTCACCTGGAAATTCACCAGTGAGGTAGGATGGTGCCTCACCAGAAAATGGACCCAAGTACTTAACACAGTCTGGACCGTACCATAGGCTACCAGATGAGACTTGCTTGGCCTTGGCTGTGGTTTTTTTCATGGTAACCTTTCCTTCTCTTTAGAGAAGCCCTGAGGCAGATGGGACGAGCTTCACAGCCTGCCCGGCAAATGAAGGAGAGGATAAAGCCATTGATGAAGTAGCCATGGTATGACTGAAGGCTGAATAGTAATGAGGGAGAAGATGGATGGAAGTGTGTTTAATTTGTGAGAATTGCTGGAGGCATGTACTGAATAAATAGGCAGAACAAGGAGGTAAGGGTCCTTATATTTGTCGGATTTTTGAGATCTTTATATCTCTTCTGATTTGCTAGCTAATAAAAACTCTTGGATGAGTTGGATTCTCTAGTGTCTACTTGTCAGTCAGTACCTGCAATCAGCATAGAAAATCAAAAGTCAACTTTCTGGCTCTTATGAATCTGGTGGAATTTCCACCCTAAGAATATGCAAGATTTTTATCCAAGAAAGAGCTATGGTATTTTGTGGACCAATCAGCAGCAACGTGTCGAAAATAGATACAATATAGAGGATTTTTTCCAAGCTAGATATGATAAAATTAACCTTGGTTTCCCAGCTAGAAGCACATGACTGGATATTTTGCTTATACTGATGTTTTTGCATTTTCAAATTTACTTTACTGCCAAGTAAGTTTTGGACGTGTTTTAATGAAGCACTTACAACTGTTTCAACTGACTCAGAAATCCAAGCAGTTGTCTTTGACATTGGCAGTCATAAAGCCCTTGGATTGGATGGTTTTCATGCCTTTTTTTTCCAATACTACTGGGATATTGTGAAATTTGATGTCATAGAAGTGGTCAAAAACTTCTTCAACACCTTGACGAATCCCAAGCTCAATGATACTTTTGTAACTCTTATTCCGAAAGTTAACAATCTTGTCACTCCTGACAAATTTGGACCAATAGAGTTGTGCAGTGTGATTTACAAAGTCATCTAAAAAATCCTGGCTAACCGCCTAAAACCCTTTCTCGATCAAATAATATCTCATAACTAAGGGGATTTTCTACGTGGTCGCTCTATAGCAGATAATGTCAGTCTTGCCCATGAGACTTTCTTTCACATGAAGCACCACCGTAAGGAAAAAAAGCTTGGATGTTGATAAAAATTGACATGGCAAAAACTATGATAGAATGGAATGGACGTTTCTCTCTCAAATCTTATCACAATTAGGTTTCTCGGAGGATTGGATTCAATTGATCAATCAGTGTATCTCCACTCCCACTATTCCAGTTTTACTTAATGGATCTCCTATCTCCTCAATCAAGCCCTCAAGAGGTCTTAGACAAGGAGATCCATTAACGCCATACCTCTTCATTCTAGTATCGGAAGCACTTTCCCAGCTTCTAGCCAGGGCCGAATCTGAGGATCTCATCAAAGGTATTAAAATCAAATGTCACTCCCCCTCTATCGGTCATCTACTTTATGCCGACGATCTCATGATTTTTTGCCAAGCTTCCTTAGCTGAGGCCCATGCTGTTAAAGATATTCTCCACAAATATTGTCTAGCTTCAGGACAAGGGGTTAATTTTGATAAATCTTCTGTGTTCTATGGTTCCAATGTTCATCCTAGACACTCTAAGATGATTAACAAGATATTGGGCTCAAAATTTTACAATCTGAAGGACAAATATCTTGGAACCCCTATCATTCTCTCTAAAAAAGAAATCCAGTTATTTCCAGTCCCTGCTTGACAAAGTTAACACACAACTTTCAAGTTGGAAATCTAAAGTCCTCTCCCAAGCGGGTAGAATTACTATAATCAAGGTCGTCTTGAATTCGATTCTCATTTACACTATGCAAACTTTTCTCTGACCCTGCACTATCACCACAAAACTTGAAAACCTGACTAGAAATTTTTGGTGGAACGATAAGGCGGATAGTCCTGCCAAGCATATATGTACCTGAAAACGTATCTCTAAGCCCAAAGTCTTTGAAGATCTAAATATTCCTCCCAGCAGAAATAATAATCTCGCCTTGATGGAAAAAAATATGTGGCTTGCTCTTTCCGACCCTAACAATCCTCGTGTGCCTCAACTCAAAGCTCTTTATTTCAATAATAAGAGCATCTTCCAACTTTCTAAAGCTTCATCTCTAGTTTCCTTCAGTTGGAGGGGCAATATCTTTGCCTTGGCTAAAATGAAACGCCATGTTTTGTGGCAAATTAGATCTGGTAGTACTACAAATTTTTAGTACGATTGCTGGGTTAAACCAAGATTCATTATTGCTGAGTGTTTTTCTGATTCGGGAATCCCTAATTGGCCCAATGATATTTGTGACCTCTGGATTTCTCATCCAGGCCAGCAACCCATCTGGAATGTCGACCTGCTTAATGCTATTTTTCCGGAGCTAGTGGCCTTAGATATCCAAAATATACTGATCCGCTCCTCGGAATGCCCAAACCAATTGACCTGGACTTTTGATAAAATGGCACATTTTCGATCAAAAGTGCGATGGAAGCTCCCCTTTTTGACATTTCAGAAAGCTCTACATCTCTCCCTCCTTCTTCTTTCCTGGATAAAAAGATTCTCCGAGAGATGTGGAGAATCAAGGCGCCCCATCGACCATGTTCCTTCTCTGGAAAATTGGTCAAGACATCCTCCTACCATGACCAATCTAGTCAAACTTCACACCCGCATAAAGGACTCCTGCATCTTCTGCAATAGCCACACCGAGGTTGTTGTTCATGTTTTCTTCAGATGCCCGATTATCAATCTTCTATGGAGAGTTTCCCCTATCCCCATATATTGGCTCAATGAAAACTTTGGCAATCCCACTATCAATAGTCTCCTCACTTTTATGTGGGATACTGCCAAAGCCCATCCCCCTTATAGAGAAGTCATGCTATCTTAGTTTGCGGCGGTTCTCAAAACTATTTGGCAAATTTGTAATAATTGCATTTTCAGAAAATCCAAATTTGAAGCCCACATTTTTCTCCCTGCTGTTAACCTCACCTGGAATGCGTGGCACAAGCAATGGTTTTGTACTTCTAGTAGTTTGACGAACCATACCTCTACCCAAATTACATAACCCCTATTTGTCCACTTGATTATGGAACAAGCCATTAGCGATTCTCGACATGACCCCTCAGACAATAGGACCCCACCCATCTTTCTTCTAAACCCTGTTGCGGATACTTTCACAAGCCACAATCAACTAATCCAAGCCCAACTTCCCTCAGTCAGAAATCATAGCCTTAACACTAGATCTCTCCTTACTAATCCCCCTCCAGACATCCTCAACCCAGATACTATTTTAGCCACCTTATGATGCCATTTTTTTGCTTGTTCACAACACAGAGCATAAGGGGTTTTTGCAACGACTTTACAAGGACAGGTGCTTGCTCCGGTGGCAGATCCTATTGCCGGGAAAGTTCTTGACAGTATAACAGTAGAATGTTATGCGGCGGAGGCAACTTTGATGCTGATTCAGGCTCAACAATGGCAAACATGTCTTCTTCTAGGAGATTCGAGGAACCTCCACTCTATCTTACAAGAATCACATATGGACTCAAGAACATGAATGAACTGGGCATGGAGGCCTATAGTTAGTAATATTAGAAGATTGCTAGCCTTAAACATATTTGTGGTTTTATAATTTTATTAATCGAGAACTCAACTATGAGGCTCACAATCTAGCAATAACTACTGGACACCAACACTGTACTCAACAATATTAATATTTATATATCTATGCTCTATGCTTTCATAAAAAAGAAGTTTTGGACGTGTTTAACCAAGAGGATGATCAAACATTTCTAATTCATTGAGTTATCCAAAACTCTAGAGTGTGTAGACCCCCACTGTCCTTATTTTTTTTATGCGTCCAAATCCATCCTCGTTGACTTTGACCTGCAAAAAGAGTAACGGTGAACTAGAGACCACCGGGTGGCCTTGAAGCTGATCCGACTATCTTAGAGTCCACCGGTGGTCCTGATGTCCCAGAATCTACCGCCGATCCCGTCGTCCGAGAGCTCGTCGCTAAACTCGCTTCGTTTGCCCCTGCTAAGTCTGGTCCCGCCTCTTGAGCAGAGTTATTGTAATGAATTTTCTTTCATTAACGAGGATCATATTCTCTTTGTCTCATATTTGTTGTCTTGATCTCTATTCAGACTAGTTGCAGATCAATAAGTCACCAGGATTATTAGGTTATGACTGGACTTACATAATTGAGGCCACCTTAATCCGAAATGGGACTTAGTCTGGACTGAAGTCACCTTGGTTTGAACAGAATGGGCATTGATAATAAAGTTAACTTAATCCTGAATAGGACTTAAGTTGTAGGGAAGTCGTCTTGGTTCGAACGGACAAGATTTCATAATATAGGCTAACTTAATCCTGAATATGACTTAAGTTGCCGAGAAGTCATCTTGGTCCAAACTAACTAGACTTCATAATATAAGCTAATTCAATCATGAATATATAGGACTTAAGCAGCATATAAGTCATCTTGGTCCGAACGGGCTAGACTTCTATAATAAAGTTAACTTAGTCCTGAAGAGGAGTTAAGTTGTAGAGAAGTCGTCTCAGTCCGAACATACTAGACTTCTTTAATAAAATTAACTTAATCCCGAAGAGGAATTAAGCTGTAGAGAAGTCGTCTTGGTCCGAATGGATTGGACTTATTTAATAAAGTTAACTTAATCCCGAAGAAGAGTTAGGTTGTTTAATCCTAAAAAGGAGTTAAGCAGTAAAAAAATCGTCTTGGTCCGAACGGACTAGACTTCTTTTGTAAAGTTAATCATGATAAAGAGTAAGTTGTAGAAAAGTCATATTGGTTCAAACGGACTAGACTTCTTTAATATGAGTCATCTTAATCCTAAAAGGGACTAGGCTAGGCAGACTATATCACTTAGATGCGACAAGTTGTCCTCATCCTGAATAGGACTAGACTCGACCGCTATACGCCATCGTGGTTCTTTGGACTAACTAGGTCACTTAGATGTGTTGAGTTTTCATTATCCTGAATAGGACTACACTCGATTGTTGTGCGCCGTTGTAGTCCTTTAGATGGACTAGGTCACTTAGATGCGGTAGGTTGTCGTTTTTTGCCGTGTCAGACCCAAGTCTAATGTTGCTCCACCTTATTTTGGATTTGTCTTCCTCTTCGTGCTTCTCCTCCTCTCCCCTGTCATTGGTCTTGGAGGAATGCTTGGTCCCATTCTCACATTTTTATTGGCTGCTAACATCTCCTAAAAAATGATGTATTTTTGTGCACTTTTCAGCAAGTATGTCATGTTTTTTGGAAGCTCCAAAGTGAGGAAGTTATAAAATTAACCACCTCGAAGGCCGAAAGTGAAGGCAGTGACAGATGTGTCATCACTGCAACCGTTGATCAGAGCCAGTTCATCATTGAATCAAGTTACATACTCCCTGAGGGTCTCACCATGCTTCTACTTGAGGCTAAGCAGATAACGGGGCCCTTTTTTGATCCGTTGGCTTCCCGCCATGAATTGAGTGCTAAAAGCCTTCGCCAACGCCTAGAACGAATCGATGGACCTTGGCTGGAGGCTGTGGAACATGGTCAGTGCAACCATCTTTAGGCTGGTAGGGAAGGTTTGGCACAAGACAACTTTTGAACCTTCCTTAAGCACCATTACATGGTAGTAATGGCACAGGTGGTCACATGGATCTGTAGTTCCATCATAGAACTCAAGCTTTGAGGGGCTAAACTTCTTTTGCAGAGGCACGTTCATGATATGCTCAGAGAATGGAGAGATTATGGATTGTACAGGTCGTCCGGGTTGGTAGCCCCAATAGGCGTAGATTCTCGACGACAGTCCCGTTGGCCCTTGGTGCGTAGTCTCCTCGAACTCCTTCATCTCTTAGGTTCCCCTAATGGTTGGTTCTATGTTCCTCGATGGGAATGTTGTCACTTTCATGAACATGCTCCCTGTCATCCTCTTGGGCCAAAGACTTGTCTGGGTTCTCGTCATTATCTGATGACGGTTATCGCTCTTGGGTGAGTCTCTCGACCACTTGAGCGAGGTGATTCATATGGAGCAGAATTTGATCTATACGAGGGTCCGTCGTGGCCGCTTTAAGAGTTAGGCCTTGTGGTTGTTCCACTCCCGTAGTTGAATCGTTTCGGTCTTGCGGTGGAATTCCTTCGGCCGGAGCATTAGCAGCTAGACATTATTGTTAGTAGCATGCAATTTGGTGCTAGTAACCATGTTTCAGGACTCTATCAGTTTTACAGAGTTTGCTTTGAGGAAAACTATATCGAGGTTCCCACAGATGGCGCCAAACTGATGCGTCTGAATCTGTCCCTGTTGATTTTTTACTTGCAAAATGAGCAGTGGTGAATCAAAGACCACTGTTGTGGCGGTCAAAGGCACTCCAATGGTAAAGTCAAGCACTTGAACAAGGATGAAGATAGACTGATAAAATTAGGGTTGCATGTGTGTACATTTCTCATCCATTTTTTTCACCTTATATAATGAGAGTGTTTTACTCATTCATTGACTCTACCACACGTGATGAAGGGAGAAGATCTAGCTTAGAATCTTCCCTCATCAAGTTATGCCCATGTAGGGTTATTTACTCGTCCATGACTGATCTGTAATCTCCTTGGGTAGTTCACCGACTACCTCATTTTTGGCACTTGGCTCTCTTTAGGACTCAATGCTTGATTAGACCTTGGGCCTACTATAGTCCACAGGTTTGTATTCATGCCTTACTGTCATGAATTTACTTAGTATTTCAACTTTCCATCACCACCTTTGCAACCATCGTCACCACCACCACTATCAACCACCTTTACTACTTTTCATCACCACATTTTTCAACCATCGTCACCACCACCACATCAACCACCTTTATTGCGATCACACCATCACCACATTTTTCAACCATCATCACCACCACCACCACATCAACCACCTTTACTGCGATCACACCATACCATAACCACCAACACCACAAACTGCAACCGCGACTTCAATTATGAATCAACACTACCACCTCCACATTTGCAATCAATCACAGTCAACTCAACCGTAGGGATGGCAATGGGGCGGATTTGAGCAAATCCGTCCCCGCCCCGATAGTGATCACGGATCCCCAAATCCGCCCTGTCAATTCGTTTAAATTTTTAGGTAAAAACCATCTCCGCCTCGAACGGATTGGCGAATATTCATCCCGCCCCTCCAATCAGTTCAAGAAGACTTCATGTTTCAGTTAAAAAAATAAATAAAAATTGTAGAACTTGAAGCACTTTGTCACAAATAAATGATTAACCCCAAAACAAATATCTCCATAAGGGAGTCTTGAAGTTGAAATTGAATCTTGATTGAGGCCCAAAAGAAAAGCAATTCTTTCCCAACCCCACCACCATCACCAACAGAAAGAAAAAGAGAAGCACTAAATAGATAGGGCTTGCAACCCATCAGAGAACGGAGTTGATGGATACAACGAAAGAAAAGAAGAGGAAGATGAAAAAAAAATGAGCCGAGGCTCAAGTACAAAAAATCGAAGGAAGTATTCCTTCTTTGCTGTCGAGTGATGTCGTCACTGTAGCTGAGTGGATGATCGCGCTTGGCACTCGTGATGGCACCGTTCACATCCTTAATTTTATTGGAAATCAAGTCGGTTTTGTTTGATTTGCTTCGATTCCATTTTGGTGAAAGAGGACTGAACCTGATGACCTTCACAGTGGCACTGGTTGCGGCCCGGGATCTGACCGCCCTCCGACAGAGAAGACTGAAGAGAGAGTTGAGAGGATGAGTCTCTTAGTTTCTGAGAGTTCAAGGAGAGTGAGTCTGAGATGAGAATTGAGAATGTGAGATGAGAGAGATCGTGGGTAGTCTAGGGTTAGGTTGGGATTTTCTTTTCTATTTAAAGGCCAGGGGTAAATATGTATTTTCAAGACTTAAACGGATATTCGTGGGGTGGGTATGGCCAAATCCGTATCCGCCTCGAATAATTGACGGATATAGTTTGGATATCCGTATTCGCCCCAATATCCATATAGCCATAACCAAAACCGCCCCAAATGGAGCGGGCGGGGCGGATATCCAAGAAAATCTGCCTCACTTCCATCCTTACTCAACCGCCATTGCCCAGTATAATATATGCAATTATTAAATACAACTTAGCCATTGTTGCCCAATGTAAATATGCAATTGTTGAAATATATTTTTTTTATATGAAACCACCAATCAACATGAATAGTTTTTAGGAAAATAAAAATCTTGAAATTTTTTTTTCTGGAATTTTTATTTTTCTTGAATGTTTATTTTCTGTGAAATAAACAAAGCCTCTATTTCTTACTTTATTTATTACTATATAGTATTGGTGGCGGCGGTGGTGAAATTGACATAGTGGTTCTCGTGGTGTTTGACACAATGCATGTATGATAGCTCAAGTGGGGAACTAAATAATTTTGTATGAAAGTAAAAAATAATTATTTTCACATAAACGGGTGCTATTAAAATGATCAACAATGTTTTGAAGTCATACCATTACAAAACTATTGCTCCTAGCAAACAAAGCGATTAACTGAGCCCTAAAGTTCATGTCTCATCTCTTTGTTCACTCTTTTCAGTATGTCCATTGAAGCTCCACGAGCAATTCTACTAGTGAAACAAATAAATTTTTTTTTATATATGATGATACATAAAAATGGTCACGCTCCTAAGCCATACACGTATCGTGATAATCTCGAGGAAATACGGACCCCAGCATCAGCCCAACACTGAATAGGCCCAAGCGGTTCTAAGCCCGCTCAATTCAGTTCGCCAGGCGGACCCGGACTCTCACAGCATGCTAGGCCCACACGTCTCACAACTATCCTCAATACCCTAAGCCTTCCTTAGGCAAGTATCTCGAGGATCTGCTTCGGATGGCAAACTACAACTGCTATTTGCTCCCAACTAGGAAGTAAAACCAGAGTAATTTCCACACAGGGAAACTCCCTTCTACATAATGCTTTTGGATTGGAAACTATCTCCTGCGTATCTAGGAGCGCAGAGCTAACAGAGAACTTCCCTCCTACAGCACGACTCCTAATTAGAAAGGAATCTCCACAAAGATCTCCTCCCTAATCTACGTCTACAATGACTTGGTTAAACAAAGACTCCTTGCACTATTTACAAATTCCCTGTTACAACATTACACCTTCCTCAGAGCCCTGTCTGACTTTAGCATTGGAGTGCCATTGGCCACCACAACGGTGGTCCGTGGCTCACGTGTGCTACTTGTATAGGTCAATAGGTCAGCATGAACCAGATCGGAGCAGAGAGCGAAAAACAACTGCATCAGTTTGGCGCTGTCCGTGGGGACGACATAGCTCGTAACTTTACACTAAGCATTGTCTCCTTTCAAAGCACATAGAAATGATGACCATCGGGTCACTTAACAATGGAAAACCAAGGGACACGTTGAATGTTCCGGCCGTCCCTATACCGTCTCCTTCAGTAGCTCCTATCTTGCACGCGCAACCAACTCACGCTCCAGTACCAACAGCGGCATCGACAGATCCCATAATCGATACGCTGACATCCCAAATATAGCGGATCACCAAAGCGGTAGAGGCTCTCACGCGACAAAATCCACCACGTGCCAATGGAGACCAGGAGCAACACGGACCTCCACCTCCAGCAAATGATAAGGAGCAAGTGCAGGAAAGCCAAGCACCCGCTAGTTCCTATTGGACTAAAGGAGATTGCGTGGCTAACACTGAGTTCAACGCTAGGGCAGAGAGGCTTGGCTCTGGGAACCCCTTCCACAGAAGGGCGCACAACCCGGACGTACTGTATTGCCTATCTGTCCCGCCATTTGTGGACCGAATCATGAACGAGGCCCTACCGAGGAAGTTCATTCCTCCGAAGCTCGACTCCAGCAACGGAACCACTGATCCCTTCGACCATATGCGCCATTACCAACACGTAATGGCCCTTAAAGAGGGATCTAAATCCGTAATGTGCATGATCTTTCCCACTAGTCTGAAAAGCTCCACATTGACGTGGTTCCACAACCTTCTGCCAAAGTCCATCGACTCCTTCAAAACGCTGGTGAAAGAATTCCTGACCAATTTTGTCGAAAGCCAACGCTTTCGAAAAGGTTCACACTACATACTCTCCTTGAGGTAGAGGTCCGGTAAGACACTCCGAGAGTACGTCACATGCTTCAACAATGAGCTGATCCTCATAGACGGGTGTAGCGATGATAAAATCGTGATATCCTTCACTGCGGGCCTCAAAAACTCTTCGAATATCTCACCCTGGAGCTCTCTCTAGGCATGGCGGAGTTCCTCAAGAGCATCCAGAGACACATCACCCTGGAAGAGTCGAGGACCTCAAAGAGGGAAACCAAAGGGGACAGGAGGCCCTCCGTGCCCAGAGACAAGAAGGAGGGAAATATACCCCCAGATGATTAACGAAACCAGAGGAAGAGTGGTGACAACAGGCTAGACCCTTATCGGTTCAGGCCGGAGAAATCGTCCAACGTAGTGACTCCCCTAAACGCTAACCTGTCGGACGTACTCAAATAAATGAAAAACTGGGAGGAACTGAAGTGGCCCCCAAAGACATGTAGAGACCCCGCCAAGCGCGACAATTGCAAGTACTGCGCGTACCACAAAGAAAATGGCCACAACACCAATGATTGTAAGAGTCTGAGGTACGAGGTTGAGTACTAGATCCGCAAGGGCAAACTGAAAGAGTTCCTACAGTCCGAGAAGCCAGCGGAGCAAACAAAGGACGAGGGGGAGTCAATTAAAGAATAGAAAAGGAGACTCCAGGGATAATATACGTCCTTCATGGAGTCAGACCAAATGAATATCAGTCACACAGGTCCCGCAAGCGAACACTACTGGATATGAAAACACAATCAGCAGATGAAGACAAGCACATCTGCCATTCAAGGGTCTAGAGACCTATTTTCACCTTGACCTTTATGGACAAGGACTTCGAAGGAGTCCGAGCGCCACATAACGATGCCTTAGCCATCTCAGTCTCCAAAGCAAGGTGGAAAGTAAAGAGAGCTCTGGTTGACCCAGGAAGTTCACTTAACGTTTTGTATTACAAGGCATTCTACAGCATGGACCTCAAGGAGGATAACCTGACGTCTTCAGAACACCTGCTGATCAGATTCAGCTGGGAGAAAGGCTACCCTATTGGAAAGATAAGATTAGCTACGGTAGTAGGTGAATCGCAGCTCAGGAAGGTCCTATTTGTGGACTTCACGGTGATAGACGCACCGTCATCCTACAATCTCATCCTGGGAAGATTATGGCTCCACCAGATGGAAGCAGTGGTCTCCACCATTCACCAGTGTGTTAAGTATACTGCTAACCACTCAAAATGAACAATACGTGGAAACCAACCTACAGCACGAGGCTGCGACTACGCCGCACTGAAACAGATAGAGTGCTCCCAGATTCAGCTACATCATGCAGAACAGCCAGACCCAGTGGAAGACCAAAAGACGGGAGAGACATCATTTTCAAGCGGTACAGGAGCAATCAGTTATCCCGCCCAGAGAGTCGTAAAGGCAATGGCAAACGGGAACACATCCCCTCGACATTTCGTCGACGCGGAAATCCGCCCCTCTACAAGGTTTACTCTTCAGTGACCTATGTAATGCCTTGACAGTCCGCTAAAACGATCCGCGAAGAGCAACTCAAATTCATTTCAAGACCAGGATCAGTTTCTCTCCATCAACAGTTAGTTTGCTTTAAGCTGTTTGTTTCCCTTTCAATAGTCAATATTGAGTTTTAGTTCTTAAAAGGCTTATGTGATTTGCAATCATTTAAGAAATAAAGGGAGAATTACGAAAAACAAACTCTATTGATTATTGAAAAGATGTAACAACAAACACCTTGAGGCAGATACAAAAGACTACATATTACGAACGCCCTGAGGCGGATACAAAAAACTGAGCATTTGAATACAGTGCGAACTGAAGTAAAAGACTCGCTCAGGCAATTCCGCTACGTACAACGTCAGTAAAAAACTTGCAAACCCTCCGATGCGAGCAATTGCAAGTGAGAGAAAAGATCAGCAAATGGGATACGCAAGATAGTATACTAAGGCATCTGATCAACATTGAGTGTGAGGACTTGTTGCCCGATTGGGAAAACAACGCGAACAACCCAAAGCAAGCCAAACAATGATCCACCAAACGCTACCCTCAAATATGATCTATGGGGGTGCAAAATCGGCAACTGAGAGTGCCGTGACAAGCCATGACCATATACGACCAACTCACACGCTCGATTCAGCAAAATGAACGAACCTGGGACAAGTATCAGGTTGAAACAGGCAGAGTGCATCTTCCAGCTGCAGGGATAAGAGGGGCGTCCAGGAGTCAATGGCCCAATCCATGGACCATGTTCAACTCCTCTTCATCTCGAGATCCCAAATTCCAGCGCAAGGGAAGGCAACGAGAAATGGCAGAGGCAACCACAACGGAGTTGGACATTGGTGCTATATATGAAATTAAACATTCAGGAACAACGATAAGGCACCAATGAATGAACAACATACTCTTTCCTTGAGAAAGCGTCCGTACTACTTCTCTGCGAAATGAGAAGAAATTATGAGATCTTAGCAGATCAACTACGTGCTCACCCAAAGTAGGTGACCACGCATAACGACAGCTATTACTGTGCCTGCAATTTGCAAATGTCAGAACGTTTGGAGACTCCAGAGACAGAGATCCACCTTTAGCCTTTGGAAAACCTAAAGCATTTTTTTCAGCCTTTGGAAAAACCAAAACACTCTTTTCAAGCGATAACATTACAAAAGATAAGCTATGCGAAAGATAGTGCCTACAACGATTGGAAAACACCATTATATAGACATGATGGTTCACCAAGCGGGCACTCCAACATTAACTGTCAAACATTGAATATGGTACGGGAAACGAGGAGACGACAGTTCACAAGGAAACTGCACAGAACACGTCATTCAAATTAATGGCGCTGCACGCAACCCCATTAATTCAGAGGGAGTAATCGATACTCAACCGTCACATAGCCCATGCGGTACACATGTTACCACACGATTTATGTCGTACACGCAACACACTGCGCCCTAGCCTTTCATCTGCGGGCCCATGGGCACGGTCCATTATTCAAACAACATTCTATCCCATGCTTTGCACGAGCATTAAGAGATCCTAGTCGATCCTGACTTACGGATTGTACCTACAGATCACTTGCTGATTTGAGGTTACTTCGTCAACACTATGCTACCACTAAATTCACATGCCCCCAACTGGCAAAACTTTATTTCAAACCATGCAAGCTTAGTCAGCAAAAGCTGATGACGACAACTTCTGGTTCAATTCGACACCTAGTCCACTAAGCATGGTCATTGACTGTTTAGGAAGTGGGAGTCTAATCAGTGCTATCACGCCTGTAACAACGACTCGCCAGGGATCATTGCCCCTCTTGCGGTCAATGATCGCCGAACCTAATCAGGTAAGCCTAGCTGGTGACGACTAGCAACGAGAACTTCTGATCAAAACCTGGACTTGTAGCACCCACTGCGATGGTGTAGATAGTCTGAAAGGTGGGAGCCTAGTTAGTCTCGAACTGATTCTGATGGCTCGCCATGGGACCACTGCTTTTCAGCGTGGCCGCCAAATCACCAAACCTGGATTTGTAGCCCGCACTGCGAGGGTGTATATAGTCTAGAAGGTGGGAACCAAGTCATCCACGACCTAATTCCGACGGTTTGCCACGGGACTGCTGTTCTTTAGCGTGGTCGCCGAACCTTCCAAAATTTGTAGCTTGGTGCACTCAGGTGTAAATAATTTGGATTTTGGGAGCCCAGTCAGTCCCGAACTGATTTCGATGGCTTGCCATGGGACCACTGCTCTTCAGCCTGGTCGCCAAACCTCTATCGAATTCATAGCTCCCACCGCGTGGGGAGGGTGTAGATGGTTCGAAAGGTGGGATCCTAGTCGGCCCTGAACTGATCTTGATGGCTTTCCACGGGACCACTGCTCTTCAGCCTGGTCACCAAACTTTTACTCCCCGAATCCATAGCCCACTTTGCTTGGTCATACACGATTCGGAAGGTGGGAGCCTAATCAGCTTTGAACTGATTTCGACGGCTTGTCATGGGACCACCGCTCTTCAGCCTGGTCGTCAAACGTTCACTCTCCGAATTCATAGCCCATTTTGCTCGGTCATACATGATTCAAAAGGTGGGAACCTAGTCAGTCCCACCCTGATCCCAACGGCTTACCACGAGACCACTGCTCTTCAGCCTGGTCGCCAAACATGAATTTAGCCGAATCAACATCTTCACGCTCAAACTGACTGACATCCTAATTTAGCCAGATAAAAGCTATTTAGGATGCCAACCCGAGCTTATGGTTCCTTACTTGGCACGAACACTCTGACACATGCGCTCGGCCATTGCAACTCGCTCTTAATAGCAATTGCGACGACCGGTTGGACAAACAGGATAAGCCTCAAGTAGCTTTCCTCGGGAACAAGACACAATGTGGGAAACCCCCAGCTAAACTATGTGCAACATGCCCACTATCGAATATGGCTACGCAACAACGACCTCGAGTTGTTCACATTACAAAGCGGTCAAGCTCTCTATCGCAGACAGACTAGTCAAGCATCCTATTGACTCAACCAGCCTAAGCATGACGACAAGGCAAAAGGAAAAAAAACATACAATAGAGACAACAAGAGCATTATTGATTAAACTGTTTTCATTAACGGTCAAAACTAAAAGGGGTGCAATCACACCAAGGTCACTCCCTACCAGGAGAAAAACAGAAAAACTAAGCCTAGTGGAAGATGGAGTAGGGAAAGCATCCACACGTGTCGCGGTCATCATATCAAGGCCCACATTGTCTTCCTCATTCGACGATGCAAAGGCAACAGAGAAATCAACATATGATATCTTCTTATACTGGCCAAGATCCCACTCCGGATGCTCCTCATTCATCAATGTAAATGCTCCAGCCGGCCATGTACAACCCAGCAGAACTCACACTTGCCTTGCTTCTGAAGAAGCTCTTCCTCTCGCACATTCACATCAACAAGTTCGCGCTCCAGTAGCTTCAACTTGTCAGTTAGCGTGTCAACCTGAGACTGCTTTGTGGCCAAACTATTCTTCACAACACTAAGCTCATGCCACCCCAGTTCAAGCTGGTCCTCAACCTTTCTCACCTCATGGGTGTAGAACTCCACATCGGATCCCAACCATTGCTTCTAAGCAGCCCATTCAGCTTCCTTCGAAGCACTCTCTTTAGCAAAAGACTGCAGCTCAGAACACGCCTTAGCTGCAGCATCCTGCGCAACCTCGACTTCTCCACAGACCCGGCTCAACTTGAGTTCGTCCCTTTCGAACACCGCCTCCATCAAACTACGCTCGAGGTCCCCCAGACGAGTCCTCTGAGCCTCAGCGGCCACGATTGACTGTTTTAACCGCGTCTCATCAACTTGCTTCTTAAGTCGCTCGATTTCACGGAGCGCATCATAATACAACAACTACATGTGAGAGAAGACACGCTCCAAGGTATATACTCTCTCACGAGCCACCTTGATTTTCATTCCAACAACGGCCGCATGGCTCATATGAGACATACCCAACATAAGGCACTTCAGACCCTTATCCATGTATCCTTCCAACGTATCCTTTTCGAGTTTCAAAGCATGATCCATCGACCAGCTGTGGCGCCTGCTTATGTGCTTCCTCGAAGCATACTCTACATCCACCCCTTGATGCCAGACTTGTGAGCTTATCTTTACCAAGTCAGGTGCAAACAGGTTTATCCGTGCGTTTGGGTGAAGCCTTCCCCGATCAGGAACAACGCCAATGCCGCCTTCACGGTTGCCACTATTCTCAAACTCTCTTCCATGGCCTTTCCTTTGTCAATAACAACCAACCTTTATTTCGAGATAGCTCAATGGGATCCGGAGGGAGAGGATGGAGCGAATTATCCAAAGGACCCTCCAACACTTCCAATTGTAGCCTAGAACGAGGCGGTGAGCAATGCAGACTACAAGAGACACGACCGATACCGCGGCCACCTTTAGGCGAATCAACAATAGGGCGATCAGATTCTACCACCTCAGGCGAATCTTCACAGGAACCTCCAACAACAATGGTCCCACGCGAATCATCACCAGCGGAAGCTGCCATTATGACCTGCACCAGATGGTCATTCAGAGCCTTGACCTACGCGTCACTAAGGTTCGACCTGTCCATGACTTTTGCCAACTGTAGGTAATTTCTCTCCAAGATTAAAATGTCAGTCTTCGCCTCAACAGGCCTAGCAGGCTCACGCTCCTCTCTCACTGGAGTGGCTCGTGCCAAAGATGGCCCAACTCTAATGCGAGCCCTCTTCCTGACGAAGGAAGCAAGCGTCTGAGACGGCTCCTCCACATCGGACTGAACATGAACTTTGGCCCCAACAACCTTCCTCTTCCTAGAAGGGGCCCTATCTTCCAACTTAATGCGCGACTCACGATACAGAGTGAAGGCAACGTGCCAATTGTCCCATAGCCTGCTACAGATGAAGTTGAAAACTCTTATGACATTGACCGCCTTCTTTTGTGGCATGACACGAAACGTCTCCATGGTGTTTTGCTTCTCTAAGGAGAGAGGAGTTGTAGGAAACCTTCCTGCAAGGGAACACAAGTAATGAGCAGCCAGTTCGCTATCAAGCATATCAAAATCGCGGGAAAGGGATTGAACTTATGGAGTGGTCTGAACCGTTGCTCGAGCAAATGACCCCTGCACCAAAAATACTTCGAATCCGTAGGAGCCAAGAAGCAATACATCTCCCAGAACTTGAAATCATCAGGCAGTTTACCGAAGCACTTTGGCGACTTCATCTTACAGATAACATTGCTCTTTAGCCGATGAGAGGTCAACAACTGGATCACCTGCGGAGTCATGCTAACACCAGCCTCCCTGACATTGAGCAGAATCATGAGGATGATCCTATATCCATTAGGCCCCAACTGAGCTGGAGGAGTCCCTAAGAGATCCAAAAACTCCCAATTCACGTCCAGTACCGAAAAATGCACTCCAGTTTGAAGCATCCCACGATGTAAACAGATGAAACCGACTGGAGGTGACACAGACGTTTGGTCGCCCGTTAGGAGATACAATGGTAGGAACCCCAAACTTTGTACAGATTTCGGCAAAATCGGGCTAGGACAACAACCTGTCTTAAAAACATTCTAGAACCTGAGCCAAAATAGCATTATCAAAAAGGTTTTCTCAAGCCATGATGAAGACGAACAATCTTTTTAGAACAATATTTTCGAAAGCGAACAAAATAGAAGAATCAGGTTCTGCACTGCAGATGACCTAAATAGAGGATGGTTTCCCGCCACTTTTCCTCGAACCAACGCACGTGCCATTAATGCAGCGTGCGACTCAAGCAACGATTCAGGCTCAATCATCATGAGTGTCGCATCCCTTCAAGAGATGACTTAGCGAGATGTGATAGCCCACTAACTCGGGGGGAGTAGCAGATGATACATAAAAATGGTCACGCCCCTGAGCCGCAGACGTGCCGTGATAATATCGAGGAAATACGGACCCCAACATCAACCCAACACTGAATTGGCCCAAGCGGTTCTAAGCCCGCTCAATTCAGTCCGCCAGGCAGACCCGGACTCTTACAACACGCTAGGCCCACACGTCTCACAACTGTCATCAATACCCGAAAGCCCTCCTTAGGCAAGTATCTCGACGATCTGCTTCGGATGGTAAACTACAACTGCTTTTTGCTCCCAACTAGGAAGCAAACACCAGGGTATCTTCCACAAAGGTAAACTCCCTTCTACGGAATGCTCTTGGATTTGGAACTATTTCTCGAGTATCTAGGAGCACAGAGCTAACAGGAAACTTTCCTCCTATAACACGACTCCTAATTAGAGAAGGATCTCCATGAAGATCTCCTCCCTAATCAACGCCTACGATGGCCTGGTTAAACTAGGACTCCTTGCACTATAAATAAGACATGAGGTTGGTAAGCTAAGTTATGCTACAAATTCCCTGTTAAAACATTACACCTTCATTAGAGCCCTGTTTGACTTTAGCATGGAGTGTCATCGGCCACCACAACGGTGGTCCGTGGCTCACATGTGCTACTTTTGCAGGTCAACAGGTAAGCAGGAACCAGATCGAAACAGGGAGCGGAAAATGACTGCATCAGTTTAGTGCCGTCCGTGGGGACGACATAGCTCGTAACTTTACACTAAGCATCGTCTCCTTTCAAAACACAGATAAATGGTGACCACCGGGTCACGTAACAATGGAGAACCAGAGAACACGTTGAACATTTTGGCCGTCCCTATACCGCCTCCTTCAGCAGCTCCTATCTTGCACGCGCAATCAACTCACACTCCCGTTCCAATGGTGGCAGCGACAGATCCCAGAATCGATACGCTGGCATCCCAAATATAGCTGATTGCCAAAGCGGTGGAGGCTCTCACGCGACAGAAACCACCACCAGCCAATGGAAACCAGGAGCAGCACAGACCTCCACCTCCGGCAGACGATAGGGAGCAAACGCAGGAAAACCAAGTACCCTCCAGTTCCTATTGGACTAAAGGAGGTTGCGCGGCTAACACCGAGTTTAACGCTAAGGCAGAGAGGTTTGACCCTGGGAACCCCCTTCGCAGAAGGGCGCACAACCTGGATGTACTGTATCGCCTATCTTTCCCGCCATTTGTGGATCGAATCATGAACGAGGCCCTACCGAGAAAGTCCACTCATCCAAAACTCGACTCCTACAACGAAACCACCGATCCCTTCGACCACCTGCGCCATTACCAACACGTAATGGCCTTTAAAAAGGGATCTGAATCCGTAATGCGCGGGACCTTTCCCACTAGTCTGAAAAGCTTCGCATTGATGTGGTTCCACAGCCTTCCGCCGAAGTCCATCGACTCCTTCAAAACGTCGGCGAAGGAATTCCTGACCCCTCTAGACATGGCGGAGCTCCTCAAGAGCGTCCAGAAACATATCACCCTAGAAGAGTCGATGACCTCAAAGAGGTAAATCGAAGGGGACAGGATGCTCTTCGTGCCCAGAGACAAAAAGAAGGGAAATAGACTCCCGGATGAGGAACAAAGCAAGAGGAAGCGCGGTGACAACATGTCAGACCCTGGTCCATTTAGGCCGGAGAAATCGTCCAACTACGTTGGATCCAGAGTAGTGACTCCCCTAAATGCTAACCCTTCAAACATACTCAAATCAATGAAAAATCGGGAGGAACTAAAGTGACTCCCCTAAACACTAATAGAATATGCGTGCTACATGGGGCCCATTCCGAGTCCGAACTATCCAATAGGTCCAGGAAGAGGGCCCTACGAGGTATGAGGATTCAAGAGATACGCGGCAAATTACGGGGACCGCATGATCGGAAGCAAGGCCCCTTCGTGCCACTAGTATTACGCGGCGAATTATAGAAAAAACCTCCAGGGCATACAGCTCCCGCACAATGATGCCCTGATTTTAACAATTTCTCTAGCGGACTGGGAGATGAGGAGGTCCTTGGTGGACACAGGGAGACAACGTTGACTCCTGATAGTCGTCCGGTGATCGACTTCAGCGGCAAAAGACTGTCCCCTGTGGGAAAGATACAGCTGACTACAACAGTAGGAGGGCAGTCAACTTAGAAAACCTGTTTCAAGAGTTCATAGTGATCGACGCAACTTTGGAATATAATGTGGTCTTAGGGAGACCCTGGATACACCAGATGGGAGCAACGATCTCCACCCTGCACCAGTGCGTCATGTATCCAACGAACCGAGCTATCGGTACATTGAAAGGCGACCGGGTAACTACTAGGGAGTGCTAGTACATGACAACCCCGCTACCTGGCGATGCTCAATCAGTGGCCAGCCCAACGACTAAGACGACCCTCCGTTTTACCCAAAGTATATGAGGGGAACAACCGAATTCAGACAATGATGCACCAGTAAGCCCTCGGGGCAGGCCCAATGTCGAACAACCAGAGGAAGAAACTGTTACGATCTACCTTGACGGCCCTCACAACAGGAAGGCCATCCAGATTGGTTCCCGTTTGAACAAAGAATTGGTAAAGCAGCTCACAGAGTTGCTACAATGCAACCAAGACATTTTTGCATGGACCATGCAGGACATGGTGGGGATTGACCCGTCGATTATCACCCATCGCCTAGAAGTGGACCCCTCAAAGAAAATAGTTAGGCAGAAGAAGAGGCTCGTAGCTCCCGAACAGAACTAAATCATAAATGAAGAGGTACAACGTCTACTCAACGCGGGCATGATAAAGGAAACACGATACCCCGATCGACTGGCTGGAAACACCGTTTTTGTAAAGAAGAAAAAAGAAAAATGGAGAGTATGCGTAGACTACACTGACCTAAATAAAGCGTGCCCAAAATACAACTTCTCACTCCCCCGTATCGATTAGATTGTGGATTTCACTTCCAGGCACAACTTACTCAGCTTCATGAACGTCTATTCAGGCTACAATAAAATATTGATGCACCCCCCCCAGATCAAGAGAAGACATCTTTCATGACAGAAAGGAGAATATACTACTATTGGGTGATGGCATTCGGCTTAAAGAATGCAAACGCTATGTAACAATGACTGGTCAACCAGATGTTCAAAGAACAAATAAGTAGAAACATGGAAGTGTACATAGACAACATGTTGGTCAAGAGACTCCGCAGCCCCAACCACATACAAGATCTCGCCGAAGCATTAAACCAACCTAGGAAATACCGGATGAAGCTCAACCCACAAAAATGCACGTTCGGAGTTGAATCTGGGAAGTTCCTAGGCTATATAGTTAACGAAAGGGGAATCGAGGCCTACCCAAAACAGATTTAGGCCCTTCTTGACATGAAAGCTCCAGCCAATATCAGAGACCTTCAGAGGCTGACTGGGAGGGTAGCAACACTCAACAAATTCATATCAAAATCGTCCGACAAATGTTTCCCATTTTTTAAGATACTAAGAAGGAACAAGGAATTTTCTTGGAACGAAGAGTGTGAGGAAGCCTTTCAGAGCCTGAAAGCATACATGGGGAGTCCAGAGCTATTCTCAAAGCCTACGATAGGGGAAACACTCTACTTGTACTTGTCTGTCTCCAAACACACTGTCAGTTCAGCCCTCGTACTAGACGACCGAGGGAATCATAGACCTGTATATTACACCAGGAAATTGAGGCCTTACTTTCAGGCGCACTCCATAACAGTTCAGACAAAGCATCCACTCCGCTCGGTATTGCATAAACCCGAGCTATCAAGTAGGATGGTGAAATGGTCGGTGGAGCTCGGATAGTTTGACATAAAGTACTTTGGCAGATTTCATTGGTGAGTTCACCGGCAAACAAGAGATAAAGCTAGACCACCAACCCTCGGATTCAGATGTCTAAGCATGGATCATGCGCTGCGACAGGTAATCGACCGGAAAGGCTAGTGGAACAGGAATCATGCTCCTCTCCCCCAATGGCTTCACCCTTGAAAAGGCAGTCAGGTTCAGCTTCCCCGCTTTAAACAACGAGGCCGAATACGAAGCCCTCTTGTCCGACCTAAAGCTAGCATTAGGGATTGGTATAGATCGACTAGCGACATACAACAACTCGAGGTTGGTAGTCAACTAGGTCAAATGGGATTTCAACAGTAAGGATCCCCGCATGATAGCCTACCGCGACAAAGTACTTGGCATAATGGGCAGGTTCAAGAGCTGCGAACTCACGCAGTGCCCCCAAGATGACAACAAAAGAGCCGATGCGCTAGCTAAAGAAGCCTCAACCTCTGACAAAGTATCCAGCGGCCTCATTGAATATCAAGAGCAATCAAACCTCGATGAAGCAGAACATAGAGATATCTGTACTGCGAAGACGCAACCAAATTGGATGACTCCGATATTGGGATAGATAGCAATCGAAGCCCTACCAACTGAGAAGGCTGAAGTAAGGAGACTAAAAAATAGAGCAGCGAGATACACTCTTCTAAACGACAAGTTACATAGGAGATCAATGATAGGGCCCCTATTTCAATGTCTGTCACCTTCAGAGGCAAGCCGAGTCCTGGGAAAAATCCACAGCGGTATATGTGGGAATCACCCGGGCGGGAGAACCCTCGCCCATAAAGCCCTGACTCTGGGGTACTACTGGTCAACCATGTAGCGAGACGCCAAAGATACTGTCCGCAAATGCGACAAATGTCAAAGATTCGCGCCATACACACATATGTCGGCCCAGCTATTAACTCCGATGACTAGCCCATGGCCATTCGCCCAATATGGAATGGACATCGTCGGACCGCTCCCGCCATCATCCGGCAAAAAGTTCCTTCTTATGGCCGTCAAATACTTCACTAAGTGGGTCGAGGCCGAGCCCCTATCCAAAATAGGGTAGGTCCAGATCAAAAAATTCATATGGGCAACCATCGTCTGTAGCTTTGGCATCGCCAGAGTATTGGTCTGCGACAACAAAACTCAGTTCGAAGGGAGTAAGGTCAAGAAACTGTACAAAATTTTAAATATCGACCAACACTTCTCTTTGCCAGGACCCCCCAAGCCAATGGTCAAGCGAATGTTACCAACTGGACGATCCTAGAGGCCATTAAAAGAAAACTTAGTGCAGCAAAAGGAAAATGGGTTCTAGAGTTACCAGGAATACTCTGGAAATATCGGATAACCAAAAATGTCCCTACCGGAGAAACACCTTTCGCCCTAGCATACGGGTCAGAAGCCATGGTATTGGTAGAACTCGAGGTGCCGACCTTCTGAATGGAGGAGTTCAGACCAGACAATAACGACGAAGCCCGTAGGGCTAGACCTCCTTGACAAGAAGCAGGATCTAGCCTTCGCCAAAAAAGCCACCTACCAACATAGAATGGCGCAATATTACAACAAGGAGGTCAAACCACGCGAGTTCAAGATGGGAGATTGGGTGCTTAGGAAGACCAAACAAAACACCAAAGAAGCCAGTGCAGGAAAGTTAAACCCAAACTGGGAAGGACCTTACAGAGTCATTAAGGTCAACAGGTCGGGAACGTTTTGGCGGGAAGATACAGTCGGTGACGGGGTTAAACGACCATGGAATGTAGAACATCTCAAAAAATATTATCAATAAAATATGTTCTTTTACCAAAAACTTCCACTGCTGTCCATTACGACCCTCGATAAGCTCGACTATGGATAGTCTCGAATATAGTCCGTTTGGCACGGGCCACGATGGTCGAGGAAGTAGGAATCTAGTCAGCCCTAGTCCACTGATGGCGACGACTCACTGACAACTCGCCAATTGATCATTGCTCTCCAACAAACAATGATCGCCGAACTTACCAGGTAAGCTTAGTCAATTCGCGACTGATGACGATGGCTTCTGGTGCTTAAAGCCTACTCCGCTTCGTGTGGACCACGATGGTCGAGGAAGTGGGAGTCTAGTCAGCACTAGTCCACTGATGGCGACGACTCGCCAAGGGATCATTGCTCTCCAACAGACAATGATCTCCGAACTTACCAGGTAAGCTTAGTCAATCCGTGACTGATGACGACAGCTTCTGGTGCCCAAAGCCTAGTGCACTTCGTGCGGGCCACGTCGGCCGAGGAAGTGAGAGTCTAGTCACCGCTAGTCCGCTGATGATGATGACTCGCCAAGGGATCATTGCTCTCCAACAAACAATGATCGCCTTACCAGGTAAGCTTAGTCAGTTCTCGACTGATGACGGCGACTTCTGGTGCCCAAAGCCTAGTCCGCTTCATGCGGGCCACAACGGCCGAGGAAGTGAGAGTCTACTTAACGCCAGTCCACTGATGATGATGACTCGCCAATGAATCATTGCTCTTCAACAGACAATGATCGCCGAACTTACCAAGTAAGTTTAATCAGTTCGCGACTAATCACAACAGCTTCTAGTGCCCAAAGCCTAGTTTGATTCGGACCAGAACAGCTGAGGAAGTGAGAGTCTAGTCAGCGCCAGTCCGCTGATGACGTTGACCAGCGAAGGGATCATTTCTCTCCAACAGACAATGATTGCCGACTTACCAGGTAAGTTTAGTCAGTTCGTGACTGATGACGATGGATTCTGGTGCCCAAAGCCTAGTCTGCTTCGCACAGGACACAACGGCCGAGGAAGTGGGAGTCTAGTCAGTGCTAGTCTGCTGATGCCGACAACTCGCCAAGGGATCATTGCACTCCAACAGACAATGATCGCCGAACTTACCAAGTAAGCTTAGTTAGTTCGTGACTGTTGACGACTGCTTCTGGTGCCCAAAGCCTAGACCACTTCGCACTGGCGACGACAATCGAGGAAGTGGGAGTCTAGTCAGCGCTTGTTCGCTAACAACTCACCAAGAACTCATTATAGACAATGACTGAGGGAGCCTGGTCAACCTTCAACCAGCATTGGTTTCTGTCACAAGGTCAACGCAACAATCAGAAGCAAAAATATAATTTGACTGACAGGCGCTCTGCCTAGTAGTGTAAACTCTATGATTTACGAAGCATCTAAAGCAAACACGACAATACGGGACAAAAAACACTTTCATTCAAAAAAGAAAAATATTTGTCTGTCCAGGAAAAGACATTACAACCATTTCTAAGGAGAAGCATCCTCCTCAGCAGCTACTCCTGTGGAGCCAGAGCACTCCCCTCAATGAATGGGTCCGAAAGCAGCCCTTTTATAGTGAGCAAAATCTAGGTCAACGGCAGGATGCTCTCCCCTGATCAGCTCCAGAAGCTTCAACCTGCCCCGAATAACCTCAGACGAGAATAATGGCCTCGTTCCTGACGTGACAAAATCCACCGCACCTACCAGAGTAGCGTAGTGCAAACGCTTTTCCGCCAACAATCACTCTACCTCACGAACACGGCGAGGCCCCTCATCAATCACGGATTCCAACCGCAGCAGTTTAACGACCCATTCCACCTCCGCCCACCTTCTCTCGGCTTCCTGGGCCTCCCGATCAGAAAATTGCCGGTCCACAGCCACATCCAGACTCTCTAATTTGGCCTTGGATCACCTCAGTTCAACACGAGTCGATGCCAGTCAGACTTGGCCACCCTCAATTAAGACCTCATACTGGTGAATTATGCTTCGGTAACAAATGCCACGGCCCCAAGGTTTGCGACAGTATCAGAATTCTACAACTGACCATTCAGGGAATCCACCAGATAGAGAGCATCCGAATATGACATCCACAGGTCCGCAAAGGCCTTCTCCAATGCAAGAACCCTTCTGCGAGCCTCGGGGTGTAGTAAAACAGGACTGTACGACTCAAGGGCACGAGTGATCACTTCAGAACCACGATAACTCGAAGCATCAACATGCGGACCAACTTCCCCCCTCTAGGTCAACAAGGGAAACAAAAGCATCTGGAAAGCCACGACCTCCCGAGGATGCTGCCTGGTCAGATCGTGACATCCCAAGGGGAAAAGCCTCCCTATCAGAAGGTTGCCTCTTCCTTGGAACAACAATGGGAGGCACATTCACTTCCAAGTTAGCAAGCCTGGACGGGATAGGCAGAGCCACACTTTTCTTCCTCGAATGACGAGCGACCACCCCTTCAACCAGTGAACCTGGTGTGGGGCGAACACCATGAGAGCACTGCAGCAACCCATTGCGCACAACATCGCCTGGCATTATAACATCCTCAACGGATGTCAAAGGGAGCTTGAGAAACTCCCTCTCTATCCGCCACTCTTCCTCGCTAAGAGACAGAACAACGAACTTATCTGAAACAAAAGAATAACATCATAACCAACACCGCACAAGGGACATATAAAAATATGCATCCTAAGACAACCAAGAAACTCACCAAGATCAAACTGAAAGTATCGGGACACTCTACGACTCCTAAGCTTGAAGTACCCAAAATCCACTGAAGCCAAGAACCAAAATGCTTTTCCCAAGATTCAGTGTTGTCCGCCGCCAAGCGCAGACAATGTGAATAGTTCAATATGGATAACCGACAAAGTCAAATGAAGGCCAACATCATGAGCCCTCAGGAAGATCACGAGCAGAATCTTGAACTCGCTCGGAACCATTTGAGCTGGAGGCATACGGAAATAAACAAATAAGCGCCAGACATCATTTGGCACCGAAAGCCGAAGCCTTGACTCAAACATGCCTCGGTGTAAACCTATGTACCCCTGAGGAGGTACAGTCAAGCCCAAAACTCCAAACGCAGGAACAATGTCCAGATCGCATGGGATACGGTACAAACTACGAAGCCTGATCAACTCAGTTTTGTCGACCAAGCCACATTCAAAAAGCTGGATGCAAGTGAGGGGTAACAAGTCCTTGAGAGAAAGTTCAACATTGTCAGCCATCGGTAGAAATAATGAATTAAATTTACAGCAATACTATGGCTTGAAAGAACAGTATAGATAAGAATAAGAAAATCTGCATCAAAACGACAGATATTTATAGGGAAGACAAATCGCACTTTCCTTCCTTGAGCAGTCGCGTACCCTTTAATGTTGTACGCCGCTCGAGCCAATCATCACGATAGTACGGTCTTCTTTTTTAAGAGTCAGCGAACCGACTTAACGCCTCACTAACTCGAAGAGAGTAACTGATGATACATAAAAATGGTCACATCCCTGAGCCATACATGTGTCATGATGATCTCGAGGAATTATGGGCCCCAGCGTCAGCCCAACACTGATCCGACCTAAGCGGTTCTAAGCCCGCCTGATCCAGTCCACCAGACAGACCCGAACTCTTAGAACGTGCTAGGCTTACACGTCTCATTGCTATCCTCAATACTCATAAGTCTTACTAAGGCAAGTATCTCGAGGATCAGCTTCAGACGGGCAATTACAACAACTCTTTGCTTCCAACTAGAAAACAAATACCAGAGTACATTCCACGCAAGGAAATTTCCTCCTACGGATTGCTCTTGGATTGGGAACTATCCCCCGCGTATCTAGGAGCACAGGGCTAACAAGAAACTTCCCTCTTACATCACAACTCCTAATTATATAAGGATCTCCATGAAGATCTCCTTCCTAAACTATGCCTTTGATGGCCTAGTAGAACCAGGACTCCTGCACTATAAATAAGACATCAGGTTGGTAAACTAAAGTACACTACAAATTCCCTGTTTACAGCATTACACCTTCCTTAGATCCCCGTCTGACTTTAGCATCGGAGTGCCATCGACCACCACAAGGTGGTCTGTGGCTCACGTGGTTTACTTGTGCAGGTCAGCGGGATTAGGTCAAAGTAGGGAGTGGAAAACGATTGCTTCAATATATATATATACAAGTGGGAGTCGGGTGTAGTCCTTATTTTGCATCCCTTTGTTGTTTAAATGTTTATATTTTGCCACCTGTGATAATGATATAAATATTGTTTAAGAAACATATTATAATGGGAAAGGATCAACTCATTAAGTTAGCCAAGTGATTGTACGACATTTTTATTCCAAATCTTATGTCCGTTTACTAAGAATGAACGAGGATATAAAACATAATTAGAGAGATGCCTTCGATCTCCCTCAAAGTCAAAGTGAAATAATTAGCCCAAGCTAAAAGCATGTCCAATGAAGAGCTCAACCTCAATCTCAACATCAAATAGTTATACATGCAAGAAATCTCGTTGTTCGACTTTCAACATTTTACACAACCATTTTAAAAATAGCAAAATAGTCATATGGCACAAGATTAGTTAGACTACGTAGCTTTTCCTCAAATGAAACCCACCCATATATACTTGGTTTTTTTTTTCAATAACATGGACCCAAAACCTTGAATATATTCAACTTTGAGCTAATTGTTGGAACAAGAACATGCACACTTGAAGATGATGTAGTTTTTTTCCCCACTTTTTGTAATTGTTTCATCATAGAAAATTAAGAGACAAAATTAAGGACATTGTGGAAATTAAACGAAAGAAATGTAATTTTACTAAAGAAATTTACTACTGAATTTCATTCTCTAATTTATTTTATGGATCTCACTCTGTACAAAAGAATTTTCATTTTCATTCATACTCATTTATACAAATAGATGCCTACTTATCGGCAAAAGGGAAACCTCTAACCAATTGACACCTAGAAGTAACTCATTGCACCCCATGCCTACACATGATGCCACCTCATCCATACTATTCCAGAACACTTCCCCTTGGATGTTCACCACATGTTGTTGATAGACTTAAGTGTTGTTGGATGCGCGAAATGCTGCCTAATTAAAACCTTTCTAGGAAAACCTAGTGGGACGAACTTTAGCGAAGGGAAAAGAGTACAGCGTGGAAATTGTCTTTGGACAAATTAGTCTTTGGACAAATTCAGGTCCGTCTTTGAATGCTCCCCCTGATAATCATAACAAAGGGATGAGATTGTAAATCATCTCACTCTATTAGCATGTGACAATTTTTGAAAGTGACATTCAAACTCACGTCTCATCTGGAGTATATGAGTATATCCCTATGTAATGAAGGTTGTATTATCACCATTTTTGCCTCGTATCTGCCTCGTTAAAACCTTGACAGAAAAACCCAATGGGATAAAACCATGTCGAAGGAAAAATAGTACATCCACTAATTTTGCATACTCCAGGATGCTTAATGTGCATAATGTTGTCTCATAAATCCTTGACAGGAAAATCCAGTGGGAAAAAACTTGACGAAGGAAAAATAATACAATGCATATAAATCAAATATAACATATTTCTATATGATCTCGAAACATACTTCTGGATGCTTTCATAGCGTACTTCTTGATGTACACCGGGGGTATACTTTTGGATACTCCCCCTATTAATGACCCCCCTTATGATATTAGAATTTGAAATACTTTAATAATTAAGTCGGTGCATATCAACTTCGTAAATCAATTTGATGAAGAAATCTGCAAAATTTTCACTATATCGAAATTATTCGACTTTAATTAGATGTTCTCTGGAGCTCATGTGGATAGAATAACATTCTGGAACGTGTTTTGTTTGATTTCCTTTGATGAAGCCTTCTTGCATTTTACTACTACATGCAACATTATTGTCATATATTGTAGTCGACTGATCAATAAGTTTGTGCAATATAACCTCAAGAACTAGTTGCACTACAACTCATAAATATTGAACCTGCATGTGAGCTACCCTTATAAGGGTAAAAAAGAAAACTTGAATCTGCGTAGCCAACTAGGTGGGAATGGTTAGATCAATCACAAAAATAAACTCATATTAATAATCCCACGAAGATATAATTTTAACTCCTTTCTAGCATCTACAAGTTGGTGCAAAACTAAACCTTGCTAGTAAATGCATATAAAAAGATTGTATCGGGTTATGCACTTGGTGCTAAAGATAACAATGCAACAATCAAATTCAATATGGTACTTCAGGACCGAGTATTGTTTCAATTTCTTCTTTTGGTTGATACAAGTCTTTCTTTAGATTTAAAGATCAAACGACCATGGACGTACTAAATGGAGGATAGTTGTCAATGTTAAAAGTTTCATAAATCTTGTTAATATATCTTGATTGATGGACTAATTTCTACTAGTACTTTACTCGATCTGCAGGCCGAGACAAAACTTGTTATTCCAAGGACTTTAATTGCAAATTTTGTCATTATATAGTTAACATTATTTTCAAGGTCCAATAAGAGTTATATTATTGTCATAAACGGTTAGCAGTTAACGATTTCTTAGTAAAGGCACATGGTAAATTTGCATAACCTTACACAGATATTCTCTAAGACAATTATACTGCATTCTTCTAAAACTATTCAAATCTTGTAAAACATATCTTACTTGTATTGAGTAATTATTTCAGGGCTTTGCTTCAGGAAAAGTAAATCATTATGGGATTATAAATATATGTGCCTAAATTCCCATATAAATAAGTAGTTACAACATTCATAAGCAGCATATCAAGTTTTCAGAAACTATAAGACGTAATGGAAATATAGTCATATCCATAACCTGGAATATATTTCATCAAATGTTGGGTTTTGCAGGAACCCTTGTGCCACGAGTCTTTTCTTATTTATGATAGTCTCATTTTTCTCATTTTTTTACAAACACTCATTTGAAACCAACAGGGTTTACACACGTCAGTGTTTGCATTATATGTCCAAAGACACCACATTTCTCAAGGGAACCCAATTCCGATTTGGCAACATCTTTTAATTTGGCTAATCAATTCATTTTTCAACATTCATAGATGTTTCATTGTTGAATATCATTATTTATATCATCGACATTTGATATTTTGGTAGCTACCATATATGTGAAAATGTCATCGATGACCATTTTCATTTGATTCCACATTTCTCCTTAATATATGGAGATCTCATTATTATCAGTTACCTTAGCCTCTTAAAAGGCTTTTTAAATCACTTAAGGGATATGAATAACCACTTAGAGGGTAATGGAGAAATTGGATTTTCAAACATGACCTCTTATAGAGCGTCATTTAATGTTGCTTCTGAAGTTTCATGACCTTATATGGAGCGTCATGTAATGTTGCTTCTGCTGCATGACCTCTTCTACAGCGCCTTGTAATGTTGTTACTAGAGCTATAACCTCTTCCGGAGCATTGTATAATGCTACTGGAGCTTCATGTACAACCTTTTCTAGAGCCTGTACAACTTCTGCAGAAGTTTCAAGAATTACTTATTCGGGAGCATTAGGGCATGAATTTTACTAATTCTCCTTTTTTGAGGAGTTGAATCTTTGGAACCTATAGGTCTGCTACGCTTTTGGCATGTTGTAGATTCACTAGTTGTTTTATTCGAACTTTATCCTTCATGGATACAAATTCAAGCAGGTGTATTCATAGTTGGTACAAGTGAATTTGTCACTTTGGCTACATCATTAAATGCATCAACTAAGTAATTCATAATTGTTAGATGAGACAAAGTTGAAATATTCGACGATAATTCACACCGTTCCATACCATTATGTTATTCTGTAAGATTTGCCTATCTCCCCCTAACAGTGAGAATATAGTCTCATAAAACTGATATATGCAAACTAGCAGTAAAAATATTACCATTTAAAACTTATAGTTTGTGTAATGGGCTAAGGGTAAGCAGTTTCACAGTATTCAATGCTGCATTTTCCCAATCACTATGGAATAGTCTCAATTGCATAAGTAAGGATCTTCTAACACGGTGAAGACGTGTAACTTAAATGTGCGCCAAACCATTTTGTCCATGTAGGACGCGACTGTGCAACAACAATCCCTATCGATGAGCAAAAGCAATAAAAAATTGAAAGTAAACTTAAATGCATCGTCAAATTAGATAGACTAGATGCATGGGATGAAGCTTGTGTGCTAAACAAAATAATGTGTGACACATAAACACATATGAGATCATCCAATAAAAAGTTTACTAGGTGAACAATGAGTAAATCTGTATTTGTAAGTGGAGTGTGTTCTAAGGGTGACTTTTTTAAGCTTGTGACGTTAAACGACATGTGATACAATAATTCGGAGAGTTGTATAATTCTAATAAATTAACAAAAAGTATCTCTAATGTAAGCTTCAAGCTCAATGCATACATCTCTAATGTAATGCATATATTTCTAACATAAGTTGCTGGCTTCCAATGTAAGATATGATGTATACATTTTTATATTAAGCAAGTTTCTTCGAAAATGCTGAATACAACGCATGTTGGATAAATAAATGTACGTCATTCAATAATAGAAGATGGCTTCTTATGGAGCCTTCAACAATTGGGATAGCCTCTGTTGGGGCCTCCAATAAGTTACATAGGTCCAACTATGATAAACACTCTTTGTATCTTAAATGTCAATATTGAAAAAATGTTTCGACTTGTCAATAAATTTTGGGTAGTGGCACTAACAATTAAACAAATATGATTGTCCATCATTTGTAGTTATAAACCATACTTTCAAAGAAACCGTATGTAGTAAATAAATCAAACAAACTAAAACATAATATACAATAAGGGCGATCGCTACTTTCACTTTCCGACCTGGAAAGTTCTCATCTATCGTCATGTTACCTAGGACAGCTCTTGTAGCTAGCAACTGGCTACTACTTTCTAACTTCTTAAGGCCCAGTTGAAGGGATGATGATCTACTACATATGTTTCACAAGCAGCAACAAATATTATAATGTAACATCATCTATGATATTTATGTTTCACAAGTAGCCGATATTTTAGACCACTTCAGGTGGTTTATAAAATAAGTATTAGACATGTAGTAACATTGTGGTATCTATTGTTTTTACTTTGGCTAATGGCTACCTCTGCTGGAGTTGCCTCATACTAGGGGGTATTTATGTTTTGCATGTTCTCTACCTCTATTTTTATAGCTAAAAATGACACCTACTTCAGAAAAATATCAGAGACCATGATTTTTAATAAGATCTTTTGCATTGTCTGATGTTATAAGTATATAAGTAACTAACTCAAAACCATGAGTAAACTAAGCTCTCGATTTTCTGCAATGAGGGTAAATTCAAAGAATGAAAGGAACAATGACTATTATCTCCCCATTGCATCAAATTTATTCTTTAGTTTTAATGAAATTTTGATATTTCTTTTTTGCCTCTATTGGTGCATGACAAACATGTGACCAATGTCAACATTTACTACATCTATGATCTATGAAAAGTATCATCTCTAGAAGGATTCTCAGTATCATTCGCATGAGTTTTATTAATGTACTAGGCAGAAACTTTGAATCGTGTGGTAAGTGTTGTGACTATCTCTGCTGGGGTAATCACCTTTGTTGAAGTAATTATTATAATCACCTCTAATGGAGTGATTATTTGAATACCTCTTCTGAGGTGATTACCTTGGTCACCATATCTAGGGCTGCCACTTTAAAAGTTGTTATAGTTTATATAATTTATTCACCCATAAAGGTGCTCCACTTGATCAATAAAATAACTCTTTATGAGGTGTGTAATACACAATGTTCTAAAAAATGCTAGGCGGTAGGTGGGTGACAAGCAAGGAACTAGCGCCCAGAGGATTAGGCGGGGGCCTAGGCGGTTATTTATTATTTTAACTTCTAAAAATTAAACATGATAGCATATAAATTAATTCCAATTCAATGTCAAGATACATATGCAAAATGAATAAAAAAAAAACAGCCTTAATTTTTTTTATTTTCGAATGGGAAATAAAAAAGTAAAAAAAATTCAAAAACTCCCCTAGTAGGTCGCCTATACCAATTTTTAGAACACTGGTAATACACGTGACACAACACTTAAGAAATAAAACCCATATATAGATATTTTACGTAAAGTGTATAAATACATGTATAGTTAACTTTGTGTTGCATATCAGATCAACTTTTTTGCACAAAAAGTTATTTTAAGTAATCCCATTTTAGTGGGATGACATGGCCAAAGATATTGATCATTGTGACAAATGTAATAAATATAAAGCAAACAAAGTTTGTGCTTAATTTCTTACCATTTACGGAATGTCAATATATGTCAAAAGATTCATGTCTAACAACAAAGTGGTTATAATAGACACCAATTTGGATGAAATCAATTATGCCAACACCTCATCGTAATTTGATGAATTGAATATACCATAGGTGGGAAGTAATTCATCTAGGAAAAACTCAAGATGCTTTTATGCATTAAATTACCCACTCACATAGAGTGCCATCCTCTACTAAGGTGTACATAAATATTTGCATTTATGAATGTCTTCTGCTGTAACGAATTCTTGTATTTCCCAATTTCAACTGAGGAATGTGTGTTCTTTGCTGAAAAGCAAAATAATGTATCATTTGTTGTGGTATATGTAAATATTTGTTCAGATCTTTTCTTTGCAAGTCTTCTTTCATTGATGGTCGTCTCTTCGGCCAAGGTTGGTTCTTCTCGTGGAGAATTGATTGACCGAAACGGAGAACACTGTATATGTTCTACCAGATGAGGAGTCTCTTGTTGAAGAGATAAAATACAATAAACAGATAAAATACAACCAAGTTTTTCTTACATGTACATTGCATTTTTTTCTTCTAAGAAGTTAAAAATGAAAAAGCTAGGACGCCTCAACTTTAATCTACTTTGTGAAATGGTCGGTTGCCACAATCATCAAATTTTTTTGCGCCGGAGAGTTTGATTTATCGGAAAAATGAACTCTGTGTATGTTCTACTGGCTGAGGAGTCTCTTGATGGGGAGCGAGTTCTACGTTTGTCACCCTTTTCTTTATCCTCTTTTTAATCTACATTTGTTTGTGTAGGTTACTATCTTTCTCAGGTATATTTGATGCCTTAACACTATTTTTTTCGTCATCCCACAATGCATAGCGTTCTGCCATGGCAAAGATTTCAGTAAGAGTTTTGCCCGATTTCATGGTCAATTTGCCATACAATATGTGATCTGCGGGCAGACCCTTCTTGAAAGCTAATGATGCAATTTGGTCATCACACCCATTTATCCTCGCCCTTTCTGCCTTAAATCTTTTGATGAAGTCTCGGAGAGATTCATTTGACTTTTTCTTTATGTGGAAGAGGTAGTCAGCATGATTTTTCTATGGTTTGATAGGATGAATACTCTTTTGTGAAAGTAAGGGAGAGCTCTCCAAAATTGTTGATCGACCGAGGGGTCAAAGTGTCAAACCAATCTTGGGCCACTCCTTGTAAAGTCATTGCAAATATTTTGTACATAAGTGGGTCATCATTTTTGTGTAGAGTCATAAGACTTTGAAAATGCTTCAAGTGTCTCTCAGGATCATAATCTTATTTGAAAAGAGTAAAGGTTGGTATGGTAAACTTTGTTGGTAGAGGATCCCCTTCAATGTCATTTGTAAAAGGTGAAGTGTTTACCAAGGCCACCTCTGGGCAGAGTATCATCTAGATTTCTCATAACTTGTAAATTCATCAACTGCTCTTTAACCATTCGTGCCACATCATCTGCTCCTAAGGGCTTGTGTGTATCATGTTGATCAGCTGTATGGTGATTTCGATTTTGATTATCTGCGATAGATGACTCCTCATATTCTGAATTTTATTGTGACTTACCTACATGTGAGTGAGGTAGAGTCTCAATAGGATTAACCTGAAGGCTCCTATTGATTTGATGAGCCTCTGAATGTGGGACATGGGACAAATCATTGTAGGGATCTAGATCTGGTCCCCTGAGTTGTTCGCATCCATTGAGATTTTGTCTTCTCTGCCGACCACTTATATTGGGTGTAATCTGTGGTCCTAGCCTTGAATGCACAGTTGCTTGGGAGCCCAGCCTTGAGAAGACTCCCATTTGAGGTCTGAGCCTAGAGTGCACATTTACTCGTGGCCCTAATCTCGAATGAATGCTTCCAGAGGGATTGTTTCCCTTTGATGGATGACTACTTCCACTTCTATGCGCATGATCTGCTGGTAGACGGCGATGTGTCGTCTGCCTTGGTTGTTCGCTCACTAATCGCTTTACACTTGGGTTTGTTCTTCAAATATTTTGGTCAGATTGGCGATCTGACCTACAATATTTTCTTGTTATGTCATCTCCATTTGGCTTGTGGCAGAAGGTTGTGATTGATGGTCAGCAGGCGGTGGCAGACCCAATATCAGTGGTTGTCTAACTGGTAATGGTTGAACCCGTGATGACGATGGCAGCCTAGTACGAGCAGAATACCTTGTAACATTATTTTTGCTAGTTTGTTTCCGAGTTCCCACCATTGTATTGAATTGAAAATAAAAATGTTTGTGAATGAATGAAAGTTTTTTTTTTGTGAATGGAAGAGAGCATGCAATGAGTTTGATTCAAGCTCTCATTGAAAGCACCAATTTGTGGATGCAAATTTCCGTCGGATCATGTGTTGATCATGCAGAGCAATTTGCATAAGATAGAATCATGTGTTGATCACGTGGAGTAATCTGCATAAGATAGAAGTTAATTCTTGACACCTGTGTGGTGTCTGCCATCAGGACTCCGATGCCAAAGTTAGAACAATGTCTTCAGAAAAAAATTTATATCACTATATTTGAAGAGAGAATTCTGAATCATGAAAGATTTAACTCCAGATGAATTTGTGTTTGGCTATTTATAGAGGCAAAATGAGTAAATTGCTGGCAGATGAGTGAGACGCATGGCAGATTAATGACACACGTGGCAGATGAGTGAGTCATCTGCTTGAAGGCAATTATAACTTCTCTTAGGTAGTTGTAACTTCTCTAAGGTAGTTGTAACTTCCGTAGATAGTTGTAACCTTCTGTTGGTGGTTGTAACTTCCTGTTTGGTGACACCTCTCTTGCAAGCTTGTGTACTCAGTTGAGCATGGTGGTCAGCGCCGAACACTACTCTGCTGAGAAAAAAGTATCATGCTGAGCTGTACTAGGCCCATACTTGTGCTACATTGGGCCCAAACTTGGGCTTTCACTTTTTTGTGACTTTCATGGTTAATTTTCGGGTTTCTCGGGAACAACACAAATCTTTGGGCTTCCTTATCCTGTTGGGCCAAGGATTATTTTTGGCTCCCACAATACTCATTGAGCCAGTAATGGTATATCCAATTGAAGCTGCAGTAAGAGCAATATATTGAGCAAAGCCACATATTTTAATCTTCACCCCACCTGGAAATAAACATTTTTCTTATAGATTAAGATATCAATATTTTTCTTACAACATCTGACGAGACATCAAACAATCACCCAACCATGGTCGTACACGTGGCTATGATTGACCTTAGTACAAATAAGCCTTAACATGGTCTCAAGTAGGCCCAGCTTATACTCAACAAAGTCACGTTTAGCTCGTAAGTCAGATGCCCAAGCCTAGATTACACAGGTCCTATGTGGAGCGAACCTTGGAGCTTAGCCCAGGACAATAAGGACCGAACACAGATCTCTGGGCTATCATAAGCCAAGATCTATCTTACACAACTCTTGACGCAATCACATATTGGGTTCCAAACAGAGCCAAGGTGTTGAGTGCCACCCAGTCGCGGACGGGTAAGATGCTCAGCAAGATCTCCTTACTCCATCAAGCTTCGACAATAGTGTCAATGAATGAGTGAAATATTCGCTATATAAGGTGAACCACGAGGATGAGAAAGGTATGCAATTATAATATAATTTACAGTGTACACACATCCTTACTCAGTCATCTGACTTTAGCATTGGAGTACTTTCAGCCACCGCAATGGTGGTCCTTGGCTCTGTACTTTTTATTTTTACAGGTCAGGAATCGATAGAAACGAATTTGGACGCATCAGTTTGGCGTCGTCCATGGGGAAGACGACAAGTTTCCCTTAAAACAAAAACACAAGCTCTTTTAAACAATCATAGTCTTGAGACATGGTCACAAGTACCAAATCTCGGGTTAACAATAATAATGTCGAGCCAGAAAATGATCTGAACGATCCAATTGAGGAAGCAGAGCAGCTGTGAGGCCCAGTCCTCGATGCAGCCGCGACCAACCCCCATTCATATTCTAATCCATATGAATCATCTTAGGTGGGTGGTGGAAAGCCAGGGTCGCCGATGACCACCACAGAATGGCAGAAACCCGGGGAGAACCATGACCCAAGAAGACACCAGGAAGCCTGTTCATGAAAGCGACAACTTCCCTTGCGAGGATCAAAGTGCTGACCTGGAGGGAAATATGATGAACAAAAAAGGCAGCAGGAACCGCGCCTCAAAGTTAGTCAGGACCATAGTCAAGAACCCATTTCAGTTGGGAACGGCTGATCTAGACATCTTGTACAATCTCATCGTCCATCCATTTTTAGAGGAGATCATAAGCGCACCCTTGCCAAATAAGTTCTTCCCCCCAAAGTTTGATTTCTATGACGGGACATTTGATCCATCAGACCACCTACACCATTACCACCATGTGATGGAGTTGAAGGAAAGCTCAAAAGCCATTATGTGCAAGACTTTCCCTATCAGCCTGAAGAAAGCTGCACTGACTTGGTTTTACAACCTTCAGCGAAGATCCATCGATTCATTTCAGATCTTAGCAAAGGTGTTTATCACCTGATTCGTGGGGAGCCGGCGAATCAAGAAGGGACCCCACTATATGATCAATATCGATTAGAAACATCGTGAGATCATAAGATAATATGTCACTCGTTTCAACGAGGAGCTAACTCTGATTGTCGCTTGCAGCAGCTACACATCTATTATTGCCTTCACCTACGGCTTCCGAAGATGCCAGTTTTATAACTTCCTCACCCTGGAATCCCCAATGGACATGGAAGATATGTTGAAAAGTGCTCAAAAGTACATCACCCTTGAGGAGATGTTAGCAACCATAAAGGGGGAGAGAGCAAGGCTAAACGCTCCCCCAGAACCAAGGACGAGGACAGTGAGAGGATAACCTCTAAATAAAATGGAGCAACAACCAGGTTGGGTCAGGCCTGGGAAAGCCTGATAAGACCAATAGCTCCAGATACCACCACTACACTCCGCTTAACTCCATTCTGTTTGACATCCTAGCCACCATGAAAAATTGGGAGGACATTAATTAAGTGGCCACCAAAGCTTAGGGGAGACCCTTCAAAATGTGATAAAAACAAGCATTGTTCCTATCACAAATAAATATGTCATGACACCAAAGACTATAAGAGCCTCAGGAATGAGATCCAATACTGGATCCTAAAAGGAGAAATGAATGAGTTCGTTGGTTCTTAGGACGAGTAGCCCCAAGGGGAAAAAGAGGAGTCCGTACAGGTAGCAAAAAGAGGGTTTTCGATATAATATGCATCCTTCACAAGGCAAATGAGGAAAAGGAGCACTCAAGTTGTTCACTAAAAAGATCGGTGCAGGAGCTTCGAGCCAGATCCCACTACCATAATCATCATATTCCTCACATATGAGGCGAGAAAATAGTCCCAAACCTGACCTTCATAGACCGAGAAATGATGGGAGTCTGCTTCCCACACAATGACGCCTTAGTTATCTCAGTAGAGATAGCAAAGTGGGAAGTAAGGAGGTCGATTGGTGGTAGACATTGGCAACTCCACCAATGTTATGTTTCTGGACGCATTCCGCAAAATGCAACTGATGGAATAGGAGCTGAAATCTGCCAACCAAGCCATGTATGACTTCAATGGGGAAAGTTGCTACCTGTTGGAGCGATTAAGTTGCTGGTAGCTGCGGGGGAGCCAGACCTGCCAAAGATCATGATGATTGAGTTCTCGATCATGGACACTCCCTCCAAGCACAACGTGATCCTGGGACGACCTTGGATGCACCACATGGAGGCAGTAGTCTCCACCCAATACCAATGTCTCAAATATCTTGCGGACGATGAAGTAGGAACAATCAGAGGAGACCAGATTGTTGCTCTAGAATGCCATTATGCTACAGCTAAGCATCCAGGAAACAACCTACTACAGCCCGAACAAAGGGATCGAGACGAAGAGGCTCCGAATGCAGACGCAGAGAACACATCTCCGCCTTCAGATGCCGAACCTCCCTCTAACCCACAAGGGAGGCTGGACACTGGGCAAATAAAAGAAGAAGTCGTCACCATATACCCGGACACCTAGATAACATTAAAGTCGTCAAGTAGGCTCCACTCTTAAAAGGGCGCTGGCAAATCAACTAACTCTGCTCCTAAAGAAGAACCTGGATGTATTCCCCTGGACGATGAAGGACATGTGGGAATTGACCTTCCAAAATCATGCATTGGCTAGTAGTCAATCTAGACTTAAATCCTGTCAGGCAAAAACGGAAGCTAGTGGCGCACGAGCACAACCATATAATTAACGAGGAAGTGCAAAAGCTAGAGAACGCCAACATAATAGGGGAGTCATGCTACCCAAATTAACTCACAAACACGGTCTTAGTAAAGAAGAAAAATGGGAAGTGCAGAGTCTGTGTTGACTACATGGACCTCAACAAGGCTTGGCCAAAGGACAATTTTCCACTACCCCGGATAGACGAGATATAGTCGATGCAATATCTAGGCATAGCCTCCTCAATTTCATTGATGCATACTCCGGCTACAATCAAATTAGCATGCATCCGTAGGACTAGGAGAAAACGTCCTTCATAACAGATAAGGGCACATATTGCTATAGGGTGATGCCATTCTGACTAAAAAGTGGGGGCCACTTACCAAAGACTAGTAAACTGGATGTTCAAAGGACAGATTGGGAGAACGATAGAGGTCTACATCGACGATAAGTTGGAAAAAATCTTCCATAGTCCTAATCACCTTGCGGATCTCCTGGAAGCATTCTCCCAACTCTGTAAATACCAAATGAAGCTAAACATGTGTATCTTCAAGGAAGTTCTTAGGCTACATAGTCAACCGAAGAGAGATATAGGTTGATCTCAAGCAGGTTCAGGCTCTTCTCGACATGAGGTCACCCATAAACATCAAAAGAGTTCAGAGTCTGACTCGAAGGGTGGCAACCCTAAATAGGTTCATCTTTAAATCTTTGGACAAATGCCTCCCTTTCTTTAAAATCCTAAAAGGAAACAAGGAATTCCAATGGGGCAAACACTGCGAACATGCTTTTAGAGATATGAAGGCATACATGGGAAACACCAAGTTGTTTTCAAAATCCATTTTGGGTGATACACTCTACCTATACTTCTCTATTTTGGAGCACGTCGTCAACTCAGCCTTGGCCCGATAGGAGAAAGGGAGGCAAAAGTTTGTCTACTACATCAGAAAAATGTTTGAGTTGGCATAGACTAACTACCCCAACCTGGAGAAACTAGCCTTAGCGCTGGTAACATCTTTCAGGAAACTGAAACCCTACTTTCAAGCTCACTCAATAACAGTCCTTACTGAATACACACTTCGATCAGTATTGCACTAACCGGAGCTCTCAAGAAGAATGGTCAGATGATCAATAAAGCTGGGACAATTTGACATCCTTGATACTCATAAAACAACCATAATGGAGCCAAGCAGTCAAGAGGGAAATGAGGACCACAAACCATCCTCACAAAGATGGATCCTGTGATGTGATGGGTCATCTAACGAGAAGGGAAACAATGATGGAATCGTTATTCATACCGCTGGGGGATCACCCATAAGAAGGCTACCAAATTGGATTTTCGTGCTTCAAAAAATTAGGCGGAGTATGAGGCTCCATTAGCTGAGTTAAAATTAGCCTGAGGAATCGAAGTAGAAGAGCTAGAAGCGTGCAATGTAAAACCCATAATTTTTTCGGTTGTTTTATTTGCTAAATTTGAAGTTTTTGGAATTTATTTTGATAGTGTAAAGTTATTTAGATTAAAATTTTTTTTTTATAAAATAATTTTTGAGATTTGCAGGGTGGGTGCCCTTAGATTTCAGGTGGGGGCGGATAGCCACCCACTTATAAAAGTAGATGTCCTCCCATTCTCTTATTCTTCATCATTTTTTTCTTTCTTCCAAAGTGTCTACTGTCCACGAGGCATCTTCTTCGCCGGCTGATTCAAACAAAATTTCCGCCCAAATTTCCTCATATTTTCTTCTTTCCCTCTTCCTTCCAATCAACCTCTTTGGTAGTATTCGGGGCATCGAATGGAACTTGTAAGCCCCACATGCAGTGGCGGTTGCGCGGTTGGCTAGAAATATGACAAATCAGTGTGTGCATATCCGTCAGGGAGGTTCACTGGCGTGCATCCTTGTTGTGATCGCTCGGATGAGCTGAGATTCACTGTTCCATTGCTCTTTAGCACTGTTTCGGCCAGTCCCCGGCCTGTTGCACTATTCGGAGACGATCAGACCAGAGTATGGTGATTTTCGGAGAATTTTCACCGAAATTATGGTATTTCAGAGTTGTCACCTAACTGTTTAACTGGTTAGTGGATTTCCAGTCTGTCGCTAGACTGTTTCTTTCTTCTTTCACGATCTCCATCTGGCTAGTTCAATGTTTGGTATATTTTTACAGTTTTTGGGGTATTTGAAGCGATTTTGTGGAAGTTGTTGCTAGAGAAACCGGGCGTCTATCTAGCCGGAGTTCAGGTTCTCTTTGTGTGGCCTGTCGGAGTTCGGGCTTGTTTTTAGGAGCTTCCTTAGCTGCCAATTCGATGTTCCATGAATTGGGAGCTTCGGTTAGTAGGATTTGGGTTCCGAAAACCCATTCCACTTAGGTGAGTCTAATTATAATGTTTACTTTTGATAATATCCCTTGAATTGAACTGCTACATTATGCATGTGATTGTACCCAAGTTAGGGATTTGACCCTTATGGGGTTTTGGAGATTTTGATTGCTATATTGGTTCCTTTGTGAATGAATTTATGGACCAAGTCTTCTAAAATCATGATATACTTGAATGTAATGGAATAGTGGCAAATGTAAATGTGTTTAGAATTTGATATAGCACCATTTGGGCTTATATGCAGTGTTTTAGAGTCTGCTTTGTATGATAAAGTTGGACTAGTATTCAGAGTTAATGGCTTGATTTTATTTGTAAACTGTATGGACTCAGAAAGAATTAGGTATTAAGATCTACGTCATCAATTCGTGTATTTTACCGTAGTTTGTCGAATCTTGAACTTGTATGACTGTTTGACTCGAGGAATTTTATTGTTGTGATTTGGGTAATGTTGGGACCCTAGTGTGGTTGTAGACTTGTGAGGATTGTCTAGTTTATTATTGTTACACATATTGTGTTAGATCTGTATAGTTTTGTAGTACGTGCATCCTGATCTTAGCGTAATTGTCTTTACCCTACTGTAATGCTTGTTGTACTGATGGTTTGGAGCTTGCTTCATGATTTTGGTGGTGCTTTGAGATGACTCGCACCTACAAACATTGTGGACGCTATTGCATGCGGCATGTTAACTGAGGTGCAATGTGATCCCGCATGCGCTTGACACTAATGAGTGCAGTAGGACGAGTCCCGGAGGACATGCTTAGGAGATTATTCGTTTTCCTTCCCAGCGCGCTTGACTTTTATTTCTGTTAGGTTGGCTGTGTTAGGCCAGTCTTTCAAGACATTGGAGTTTGTATCCTAGTAGATGGCACCCAATTGCGATACAAACAAGCCCGAAGTGGTATTGGTGCACGTTATGGGATGTGTCTGGGTGAGACATATTTGTAAGGTATGCAGATACCTATGATATGAGACACTTACATAGGGAATCAAAGTTTTATGATATTTTCCCTGTCTTAATCATTTGAAATTTACTATGTTCGAATCACTTGAAATGACTAGCATATCTTGTAAACTTGTAGTTACTGTTTAGCAATGAATGCCTTGTTGTTGGTGCATGAACTTAGAAACGTTATCCTAGAGACAAGGTGTGACTCAGACTCTAGAAACTGGTATACGAACAACACTTACATGTTATGCATCATGCATCTAGGCTTACACAATTATTTTTTATTGTGTGGCTTGGCTTCTTATTACATAGTGTACTGATGTTCGTATTTAGTTAACTCGCACCACCTAGCTTTGTGATTTGCTGACCTGCAAGGAGTGTGCTTCTATTGGAGTTTAGGCAGTGTTGTTGTTCCCGTTGATCGTGCTGCCTAGGCCAAGTCTCCAGTTGTAGACTCATTTTGTGTTGTTTAGTCTAGTCCACCTGTGCGGGTATGTTTTGTTTTCATTGTACTTTTATATACTTTGACAAATACAAGATGTTTGTATATATTGGTTTTGTCGCTATGATGCAAGGCTTGGCGAATTGAATACTTTATATTTTGTTCAAATTTTATCGTAGTTGATTATTTTATGTTTTGTCTCTCATTTCAAGAATATGTTATATTATGATGTTGTGTCCTATTAAGATCCGCCTGCGGGTCCCGTGGTGGGTCGGGGCGTGACAGAGCTTGGTATCAGATCCAAAACGATTGTTCACATTGAACATCATCGTATGACACTTTCTTGAGTGAATTGGGTAAAATGATTTTTTTTTTTTTTGTTTGATGTATTGTATGTATGTTCTCTTTTGCATAGAGGGAATGTGGTGATGGCTCGTGGTAAGAAAACCTAGGGTGTGGGATAAGACACTGTTGGAGGGGTTGTTTCTCAAGCTTTCATGGAAATGATGACATAGTGGGCACTGAATGTGAGTTTAGGAAATCAGTTACAGGATCTGTTTACTCATTGCAACAAGAATTTTGTCAGCTTAAGTGGTAAAAGATTTGATGGTACTGGAGATTTACTAGTTGCGGATTGGTGGATCCATAAGGTAGAGCTCATATGTGAGACGATGGTACTGGCACCTATACAATATACCGTGTTAGCAGCACACCAGTTTGATGGAACGACTTTGTATTGGTAGGATTCCGTGAGACAGAGTCGAGATGTGTCAGAGATGCAGTGGGATGCATTCATCATTTTCCCAGTTGAGGAATCTTTTCGATACGAGAGCATCTAGGTCTTTTATTTCTAGACAGTTAGTTGTTAGAAACCGTCTAGAGATAGTGCCTTTACCAGAAACCTTGTGTGTTGTGTCCCCTTTGGGCAGATTGGTTTGGTTGTGGGAGTATTTCCCCGTTTTTAAGCTTTTCTTTTTGGGGCGCACCTTCATGTTTGACTTTATTGTCTTGGGTTTTGATGGTTATCAATTGATTCTAGGGATGGATTGAATGTCTAGTCATGCAGTGATCATTGATTGCTTGCATAAGTCGGTGACGTTAGCGCTACCTGATGTTTCACCTCATGTGTTAGCTTGTGAGCCCGATTCTATTTTTGCGATGTAGAATTTTCTTGGCTTTCTTGAGATTTCTAGTCCCGACACCAGTTCTATGGAGGTTGTGTGTGAGTTCCCTGATGTCTTTCGAGAGATTCTTGGTCCCCCTTCTCGCCATGAGGTAGAGTTTAGGATTGACCTTGTTCCTGGTACTACACCTATATTGAAATCAGCGTACAGGCTTGCACCTAAGCAATTGGAGGAGATGAAAGTGCATCTTGATGATTTGCTTCGTAAGGGGTTTATTCAGTCGATCAATTCACCTTGGGGAGTTCCAAGAATATATGTGTCTAAGAAGGATGGATCATTGAGGATATGCATAGATTATCGGGATTTGAATAAGGTGACCATCAAGAATAAGTATTTATTGCCTCAAATTGATGATATATAGGATTAGCTGAGGGGAGTCGTAGTGTTTTCACAGTTGGATTTGCAGTCTGGGTATCACCCGATGAGAGTTGAGGAACACTCCTTTCTAATTACATCTTTTTCAGACTAATTATGGCTTGTATGAGTTTCCAGTTATGCCATTTGGATTCATAATGCATTGGTTTTCTTAATGGATTTGATGAACAGATCGTTTAGTCCATACTTGGTCAAGTTTGTGGTAGTATTCATTGATGATATCTTTGTGTACTTGAGGAGTTTAGAGGAACACAGATTGCACCTACGCATTGTGTTGCAGATACTAAGAGAAAATCAGTTGGATGCGAAATTCAGTAAGTGTCATTTCTGGGAGCTTGAAATTCAATTTCTCGGACATGTCATTTCTAGTGGAGGTACTGTAGTGGATCCCGAGAAAGTTGAAGCAGTAAAGTCTTGGAGACGATTGAGTAGTATGACGAAGATTCGTAGTTTTTTGGGTTTGGCCGATTACCAGCGGTTCATCGAGAAATTTTCACTGACTGCAACACTACTCACTCAGTTAACAAGGAAGAATGTTCCTTTTGTGTGGTCAGAGAAGTGCGAATTAGCTTTTGAAGCTTCGATTAACTTCAACACCAGTGTTGACTATTTCGAGACCTGGTAGCCGACTGCTGGTATTTACCAATGCTTGCGGTACAGGATTGGGTGGTGTGTTGATGCAGACAAGAGGGTTGTAGCCTATGCGTCCCAACAGTTGAAACCCTGTGAGAGGAGATATCCGACACATGATTTAGAGTTGGCAGCGATAGTCTTCGCTTTGAAGATTTGGAAACTATCTATATGGTGAGAGATTCAAGTTGTTCACAGATCACAAGAGTTTAAAGTATCTATTCACTTAGAGGGAGTTGAATATGAGGCAATAACGATGGGTTGATTTTCTTAGTAGCTATGACTTCGAGATACAATATCAGCCTGGTAGCAAATGTGGTTGTTGATGCCTTGAGTAGATGACATGCAATAATGACAACCACAATGATTCAGGAGTACCGAACACTCGAGATATTAGCTTCATTTGCAGTTCAACCTACTTCCAGTACAGAAGGCAACATGATAGCGAGTTTAGCAGTTGATCAGCAGAGTGGTGGAGGGACAAACATCTGATCCAGTGATTCTGAGGCAGATAACAGATTTGGTAGTGGACACACTGGATGAGTGCCCTACCGATTGGTCAATTGGTTCAGATGGAGGGTTGGGGTTCCGTTGGCAGCTTTGTGTTCCGTCTAATGAGGATCTACGAAGAGATATCTTACAGGAAACTCATAGATCTCATTTTACCATTCACCCCGGTGGAACGAAGATGTATTGAGATTTGAGACATTTTTTTGGTGGTGCGGTATGAATAATGACATTGGAGAGTTTGTGGCATGGTGTGTGACTTGCCAGCAGGTCAAAGCCGAGCATCAGAGACCGTCTGGGTTATTGCATCCATTGGAAATCCTGACATGGAAGTAGGAGTCTATCACCATGGATATCATCGATGAACTTTTAGGGTCGAGGAAAGGTCATGAGTCGATATGGGTCATTGTTGATCAGTTGACGAAGTATGCACATTTCATTCCTGTTAGTACACATCATACGACACACAATCTATCAGTGTTGTTCATTCAAGAGATAGCCCCCCTACATGGGTCACCTTTGTCGATTGTATCCGATCGAGATTCATTTTTCACAACCCACTTCTGGCAAAGCTTTCAGCAGGCTATGGGTACCATGTTTGACATGAGTACAACATATCATCCATAGACAAATGGCCAGTCTGAGAGAGTGAATCAGGTAGTGGAATACATGCTTAGAGCGTGCATCTTAGACTGGAGGCAGCTGGGAAGATCACCTACCGTAGCGCGAGTTTGCGTACAACAATAACTACCACATAAGTATTGGCATGAGACCGTTTGTGGCACTTTATGGACAACCATGTAGGTCCCCTGTTTGTTGGGTATAGATTGGAAAGTCAGCTGTGATGGGGCTGGATGTGATAAGAGAAACCACTGAGAAGATTGAGTCAATTAGAGCGCCTTTTTTGACAACCCATAGCGGACAGAAGAGTTACGCTGATCGGAGGCGTAAGGAGTTAGAGTTTACATTTGGTGATCGAGTCTTTCTGAAAGTTTTCCTAATGCGCTGAGTTGTTAGGTTCAGAGGTCGATGGAAGCATGTACCGAGATATGTAGGGCTATATGAGATTACTGAGAGGGTTGGACTAGTAGCCTACAGATTGGTTTTGTCATAGAGTATGTTTGGTCTCCACGACGTGTTTCACGTATCCATGTTGCAGAAGTGTTTGGCAGTCCAGTCATAGATTGAGGAGCTCGCTGGGTTGGTGATTTCTGATGAGTTGACTGATCCAGTGAGGCCTGTAGCCATTATTGATTATGATATGAGACAACTTTGGCAGAAGACGGTGAAGTTGGTGAAGGTCCAGTAGAGTCACCGAGAGGGTGACATGACTTGGGAGCTGGAGGATCAGATGAGACAGATATACCTTGAGTTTTTCACCTAGTCTTTGTTGTTGTTGTTTTTTATGATCTCGAGGACGAGATCTTTTTTGAGGTTTGTATGATGTAACACCCGCAATTTCCGATTATTTTATTTGCTTAATTTCAGAGTTTTTGGACTTTATTTTAATAGTGTAAACTTATTAAAATTTAAATTTCGTTAAATTTTTTTGTAAGGGTTTCGGAGGGTGGGCTGCCCTTAGACTTCTAGTGGGACATATAGCCACCACTTATAAAAGTGGATTTTCCATTTTTTTTTCTTTATTCCAGAGTATCTATTCTCTGCGAGACGTCTTCTTCACCGGCCTGCATTCGGGCAATTCGAACGATTTCTCTGCCCAAATTTCCTAATCTTTTCTTCATTTTTTCTCATCTTCTTTCTCTTTTGATTTTCCCACTCAAAAACAGAGAAATCAGATTGTGTGAGCTCAATTAGAGTTGTCACTGGCGTAGCGAGTAGTTGCTCCGATCGACCTCTCTAGTAGCGGTTGGGGTGTCGGTTGGAACCTGTAAGCCCCACATGCAGAGAGGGTTGTGTGGTTGGCTGAAAATTCTGAAAAATCAGTATGTGCATGCCATTAGGGAGATTCACCGGCGTGAATTAGAGATGTGATCGCTTGGGTGAGCTGCGATTTACTGTTCCATGGGTTAGTAGCATTGTTCCAGCTAGCCTCCGGCTTGTTGCACTGTTCGGAGACGGTCAGACCAGAGTAGGGTGGTTTTTGGAGAGTTTTCACCCGAATTTGGGTTTTGTCGGAGTGGTCACCAGACTGTTTCATTGGTAAGTGGATTTCCAGTTCGTTGCCAGACTGTTTCTTTCTACTTTGGAATCTCTGACTACCTAGCTCAATGTTTGGTCTATTTTTGCAGTTTTTGGGGTGTTTGGAGCGATTTCGTCAGAGTTGTTGTCAAGAAACCAAGCGTTCTGTGTTGCCAGAGTTCGGGTTCTCTTTCGTATGGCCTATTGAAGTCCGGGCTTGTTTTGAGGAGATTTCTTAGTTGCAAATTCGTTGTTCCACGAATTGGGAGCTTCAATCAATAAGATTTGGGTTCCAAAAATCCATTCCACTCAGGTGAGTGTAACTATAATGTTTAATTTGAGTAATATCCCTTGAATTGCAACATTATGCCTATGATTCTGTGTGATTGAACCCAAGTTAGGAATTTTACCCTTATGAGGTTTTGGAGATTTTGATTACTATGTTGGTTCCTTTGTGAATGAATTTATGGACCGAGTCTTTTGAAATCATGATATACTTGAATGTAATGGAATAGTGGCAGAATGTAAATGTGTTTTTAAAATTAGATATAACACCATTTGGGTTTATACGCAGTTGTTAGAGTCTGCTTTGTATGTCACAAATGGACTAGTGTCCAGAGTTAATGGCCTGATTTTATTTGTAAACTGTATTAACTAAAAAAAAAATTAGGTATTAAGGCCTACGTCATCAATTCGTGTATTTTATCGTAATTTGCCGAGTCTTGAACCTATATGACTGTTTGACTCGAGGGACTTTATTGTTGTGATTTGGGTCATGTTGGAACCCTAGTGTAGCTGTGGACTTGTGAGGATTGTCTAGTTGATTATTGTTACACATCTATTGTGTTAGACTTTGTATAGTCTCGTAATACGTGCATGCTGATCTTAGTGTAATGTCTCTACCCCACTGTAATGTCTGTTGTGCCGATGCTTTAGAGCTTGTTCGCATCGTGAGTTTTGTGGTGCTTTGAGATGACTCCCACCTATAGACATTGTGGACACTATTGCATGTGGCATGTTCGCTGAGGTGCAGTGAGCTCCCGCATGCGCTAGCCACTAGATAGTTAAGTAGGATGGGTCCTGGAGGACGTGCTTAGGGGATTACTTGCTTTCCCTCCCAGCGAGCTTGAGTTTCATTTGTGTTAAATTGGCCGTGTTAGGCCAGTTGTTTGGGACATTAGAGTTTGTATCCTAGCAAATATTTTTGCGATATATAGTCCCACATCGCCTGGGTAAGGGAGAATTATGTGCTATATATGTGCGAGTTTGGATCGACAAAGTACTACACGTTTTAAAAGTCGTGTGGGCCTTGGGCCCAAAGCGGACAATGTAGTACTCTGTGGATTTGGTCGTTATAATAGCGAATCGAGTTCAGTTTATTATGGATTTCATATCTTTATCATAAGTAATGATGTTGGTACTCCATTTAAACTGACAACATAAAATTATATATATATATATATATATATATATATATAAGCAAGTAAAATGAGTGACAACAAGCTTACGATACGTTAGTGTGATGCCTGACCAAGTCTGACAACTTGACATTGTTTGATAAATTCATTGGATCGATAGAGAACCAATTAAACTTGTGTAACAATTAATGAGTCCAAGACATGCCAACACGAACGCTTAATCTGTATATATCAACCTCAAAAATAAGGCATTAGTGCAATGGTGATTGAGATATGCAAATGGCATTGTCTTGAAATGAAAATTAGGCTAAGGAGCCAAAAGTCTACTAACCTAGCAAACTTGTGCCAGATGGTAAGAAAGGTGAGAATGATATCCGTTTCTAAGTTTATCATAATGAGGTGTGCATTTCAACAAGATATTGTATGTGAAGACTCAAAGCATCAACCACCTACCCTTTCCATGACTATGATTATTGTAGGAACCATTCTTTCAGGGAATGCTAAATAAATTTGATTTCAACACAATGCTTTATGACTAGAGCAAGAATGCTAATGGTGAAGAGTCTGAACAATAACCTAAAAGCTCGATAATGGAAGTCAAAAGCTTTCGATATATAAAAAGTAGTAGGGTGTCCATTTATTCTAGCTAAGAACGACACTGAAACCCATCTTTGATGCATCACAAGCAACCTCAAAGACCCAGGAGAAGTAGGCACGTTGAGGATGACAATTGTAGCATCACATTCTTAAGGGCTCGAAGTGCCTGGCCTGCCATTGGATTGGAATCTATTGATTCTCTTTCTTGTTGATAAGTTTCGCCAAAGAGAATTGAAACCTTGAATAAATCTTTGGTAAAAGCTCAGACGTTAGTGAAAATTTTATCATGAGTTTTGTTGGTAGGAATAGGCAAATTGATAATAGCTTGTTCTTTGAACTTAACCAAATGAATTGCATAAACAAAAATAGAATATCTCAAGAACATGATAGAATTAACCATGAAGAAACAATATTCAAGCAGTAAGTTAAGTTGAAGTCTTGTGAAGTTTGAAAAACAAGTTCTATATGTCCTAAATGGCGTTCCTTTTATATTAGGTCATGGGTTCAAACCCAGTTTGCGGCATCTTTATCAGTTTATGGTGTGTTGATCAGTTTTGGTCTTTAATGGGTTCTGGGATCCTATAAAAACCCTGCTTGCCTTTCAAAAAAAAAATTAACTTGCCCAAGTAGGGCACAAGAATTGAATCACTTGGCATATAAAATGTCAAAGGAGATTAAACAACGTGAATGATCTTCCATTCCAGCGAGCCATTCTTTTATTTTGAAGGCAATCTTCCACTCATATTCTTGATGGATCTGCAGTAAATGATATACTGAAAAAGATTTCGGAGAAAATATGATCACCATAAATGAAATTGTAACACCACACTAAAAGGGTGTCTAACCCAAGGAGTAGTGATGTTTGCACCGGGATGTGTGTTGGAAAGGCGTCTAACCCAATGAGTAGTGATGATTGCAAGTTGCAACAATTTCTATCCCACACACTTAGGCAACTGCCTGAGGGGAGTTTATAACTCATTTGATTGAACCACTTATGAGATGTTAACTGTCAAATATACTTATAAGCTAGACACATTTTATAAGCTCCATTTTGGAGTTTATAGCCGTTTTTTATGAGCTTTAGATACTAAAATGCCCCAAACACACATAATTTCCAACCCATTTATTACAAAACAAAAAACCTAATAAGTTAATAGCATCTCAACCTTTTTTTATTTTTATTTTTCTTTTTCTTTTTCTTCTAAGTCATGTAGAAGTTATCACCAAAGTATGTATTTCATTATAAATTTCTCACATAATTCGTTTGGTTAATATTTTTTTTATCATCAACAATGTATTTCATTTCATACATCTAGTATTTTGATGTTCTTTATTCTCCTACAATGCCCTTTAAATGTAGGCATGAATGACATTCATAGAGTTGTAATATGTATTGATTTTAGTTTAAACATTAATACATGTGATTTCACATTAATTTTTTTATTTGCTACATAAGGGTACAATTGTAAACTAATCTCTTATAAACTTTACAAAGCAAATTCACATATCTCTTACAACAACTTATTGTTTGATTCGCATGTTGATTACATTTATTCTGGCAACGATTAGATATTTTTCCTCAAATTCAAACAGTCTTGTTCTGACAATGGAAATGTCTTTTTCAGAAATGCAATAATTTTGTATTTATTTTGTTTCTAATGATATTATTCATCAATGGAGTTGTGTCTCAACCCCTCAGCAAAATGGGGTAGTTTAGCGCAAAAACCCTCATCTCTTAGAAGTGGCTTGGGCATTGAGTTTTCAAGCCAACTTACCACTGCTTACTCATTGAAAAAAAAAGTCTTTACACCATTATTAAGTGGAAAATCACCTCGTGAAATGTTGTTTCACTAAAAACCTTATTGATCAAACTTGTAGAAAGTGTTTGGATGTCTATGTTTTGCTTGTAATACTTCTATAAAATATAAATTTGACTCTCATGCCAAAAATAACTCCTTTATTGGTTATTCTTATGCTCAAATGGTGTTACTTGTCATTCCATATGTGCACATAACACGTGATGTAGTTTTCATGTACATGTTTTTCCATTTCGGTTCTGTTTGGTTGCATGAAAAAATAGACATGGAAATTGAAACTGTTTCCTCGAACTTAAATTTCCATGAGTGGTGGGAAAACAATCTTATGAAGAATCGATTTTCTGTCAGTAAATAGACAAACAAACAACGAAAATCTGAAAACAAGGGAAATGGATTCCATTTTCCAAGGAAAATGGCTAACCAAACAGATCCTTTGTGATATATCTCAATCCAAAGTTATAAATGTGCTCCCCTCTTCTCATTGAAGACACATGGCCCTTTGAGAATCCTCAATCTGCTAATGGATTAGTACCTCAAAACCCAGTTGATCAAGCACCTATTGAACCCACAACTAACCATCGATTGGCATTTTTCATCTTCTGATCAACAACAAGAAACTTCTCTTACGACACTTGTGCCACCTTCTCCACCTATTTGTCTGCCAAGGGACTGACACCCCCACCTTATCTAGTAGATTAACAATGTTCTTTTAGCTTTCATGATTTGTGCACCACCATTCAAACTCCCAGTTGAATGGTACTACTCCCTCCTCCCTTAGTCAATACATTTCTTATTATAATTTCTCCAGTGCACATAAAGAATTTTTGTCTTGAATCTCCTTTACAGATAAACTTACCACTTTAAGCCATTAAGCATTCACATTGGCATGAAGCTATGTCAAAAGAAATTAAAGCTCTTGAGGAGAATCACACATGGATTTTGACTCACCTTGCACCGTATAAAAAAAACCAATTAGCTGTAAATGAGTATCAAGATCAACTACAGCTCTGATGGCACTGAGTGATACAAAGTGCGCTTAATTGTGATATTCACGTAATTTATACATAAATTACCTTATAACTTATATTTGTTAGTGATTCAAGTATTGCATTTTATTCTAATTATTTTGTTTTCATGTTTTTGTAGGATTCGGCTTAAATGATGAAATTGCATTAGCGCGGCAAATTTGGAAGAACAAGTATTGGACAACAATGAAGAGGCGCAGACAGTGAAGCCCAAGCCCACAGTCGATTTAAATCTCCAATTATTTATTCCCCTTATTCTTTCCTTAATCTACATTTTTTTTTTCTGTCAGCCATGACCAAACAGACCCTTCCATTTTTTCCCCTTCTTCTTCTTCCTCAGACCACACAACAACCAACATATTCTCTTATTGACCTAACAACCACGCACAACCTCTTCTTCCTCATGCACGATCCTTCTTCCCTCCCTTCTCTGTCTCGACCACCCTCATCTTCCATCTCTACAACGCAGTCATCTTCTTTTTCTTTCACAGATTTACCATTAACCCCTCAAAACCACAAACTCTCTTATTCCTCCTTCTTGCCAACTAAGAACCACCCAGCCATCATCTCGATTATCTCTTTTTCTTTCCCTAGCATTATGCCACCGACCAATGACAACCACCCCCACATCGCCGCCTCTTTCTCTTCTTGCTCACACACAACCTATCGCTCATCTTCCTTTCGCCCTGCAAGCTCACTTACAACCATGCCTCACTCCATAACAGCATCTCGCCGTCGACCACAATCGCAAGCCCCTCTCCCTCTCACCTACAATCTTTCTGGCTCGCAAGAAAGATGTAGTCACCACCCTTTTCCTCATGCAGACAAAGCCTTTGCTTCCTCACAGATCTGTTTCACACAAATCGCCACACCTCCATCTCGACAGCCAACCAACACTCCATCTCACAACAACTCTTTTCTTCTTTCGATCTAACTCTCATCGCCTCTTTCGCCAGTTTCTTCGTGATTGGCAACCACAAACCATCTCGCTGAAGAGTTCACCACCATCAGTCACCACTTTTCTAAACATAGACATAGATTGATTCCGCATTCATCTCATCGCCACAGCCATTCATGGATCGTCTCTCTACCAATAGCCACTCTCTGGCGCACACAAGAACAACAATACATAACAACACCCTTTGGTGAAGCAGATTCGTTGAGGAGGAGATGGAGTTGACCAACGCCACCACTGCGATCACCTCCACCACGAGTTTCTAAATCCCGCTCCGATGTGAAGATGAAAACATGGATTTTTTTAATTTAAATTATTATTTTCCTCGTGCTTCATTGTCAAATACAATTAATTTCTGAATATTGATGAATTACTTTCACCAATTATATCAAACTTGATATCTAGACTAATTGGTAGTTAGACTACTCTTTGTTAATAATTAAAGTATGTTTTAATTGATTATGTTAAACATGTGATTGTGTGTGTCGTAGCAAGACACTCAATGCTGGGGGTGCTTAGATTTGTTGTAATTGATTATGAATTTAGAAAAATTCTAGTGTTATTAACTATCACATCATCGATGCAAACAATGATTCATCCCTAACGCTTCTCGCTTTATGAAAACAGTAAGTTAGGTTTAAGCAATTCTCGAAGAACCTATGGTGGATCTGATACCTTGGTTCACTTCCCAATTGTCTTTGCTAAAACGATTTTTAGTTGTTTAATTTTATTTCGTTAAATTTAGATATTTTCATTTGCAATAATCCCCATTTTAAATTAGTCTGAATAAATTTTAGTTTTCAATTTTATTTTCAATCCTCGTGGGATCGACCTATATTTTTCATTGTCAACTAGTTAGATAATTGTGCACTTGCAGTATAACAAGAAGGTCTGTTAGCCTATTAATTTAGTAAAATTTGCATCAAGTTGTAAAGGGATTCAATCAAGTTGAAGGGATATATTACCGGGAGACATTTTCACCGGTTGTCAAGTTAGTTACAATGTGTGTTTTGCTCTCCATATCTGCTATTAAAAATTGGTTTCTTCATCAACTAGATGTGAACATCGTATTCCATCATGGAAACCTTGATGAAGTGGCTTACATGACCTTGCCTCCTGGTTTTGCTAGAAATGGAAAGATTCGAGTTTGTAAGTTAAACAAGTCTTTTTATATATGGATTGAAGCAAGCATCACGACAATGGTTTGCTAAATTCTCTAATATTCAATCTCATTCAAACTGGTTTTCTTAATCCAAATCAAATTATTCATTATTTGATTATCATTTAGGCTCGTCCTCTACTTATATCCTTGTTTATGTTGATATTATATTTAATGACAATTATCCTGGTGTTATCCAATGACTCAAACAACTTCTAAAGCATAAATTGTATATTGAAGGCCATGGGAAAACTCAACTATTTTCTTGCTATTGAAGTTGCATGTTCATGCCAGGGCGTATTTCTCTGTCAATGCAAATACATGTTAGATATTTACAAGGATTCTGGTTCAACTAGGGGTTGTGTATCAGAACTCCCCCTGGAACATCTCCCTTTAACCCCTACTACATATGATGACACTCTCTTGAAAGATCCCACTAAATATAGGTGGCTAATTTGGTGACTTATTTTCTCACCATCACAAGACTCAATCTCAACATTCATTGAATACACTTATTTTCATGCAATCACCACGCGCCAATCATTTGGACCTTGCTGCATCTTACGTTATCTCAAGGAATCTACTAGTAAAGGTATCCTACTTTTTGCCCAAAGTTCTCTTCATGTAAGTGGTTATTGTGACTCTGATTAGGCTGGATGTCCTACTACTTCTCATTCAACAATTTGTCTTAGCAGGAAAAAAAAACTTGTCTTCAACAAAAGAAAAATATCGCGCCATGGGGATAGTCAGTTGTGAGTTACATGGCTTTGATTCTTTCTTCGAGATTTTGGTATTTCTCAGTCTATGCCTATGACCCTTTATCGTGTAAATCAAGTAGCCATATGCATTTAAGAAAATCCCATGTTTCGTGAACAAACTAAGCACATCAAAATTGATTGTCATTTCGTTTGTGAAAGATACAACCAAACTTATCATTCCTCAGCATATCTCCACCATCGATCAAGTTGAGGAGGTTTTCATTAAGCCACTTGGAAATGATCAGTTTTTTCATCTCATTCGCAAGCAATACATTGCAGATCTCCACACTCAACTTGAGAGGGAGTAATAGGAAATCTATGGTTTCCTAATTACTGAAACGGTTTCCTAATCTCTTATGATTCCCTTTTTTTATCTTTCTATTCTCAATGTATATATATTTTCCTTTTGGATTATAAATCCTTAACCGTAATGTTAAGTGAAAACTTTGTAATCTTAACAACTTCCGTTGTGCAAGTAATCTTTGGAAGACATGTATCATTAGAAAGATAAATTTATCTCTAGTATTCAGTTTGAAGCACTTATGACATAACCCTAAGGTTTTTTGAACAACTCAAGTTGTTTACCAATTTATGGTGAGGTAAATTAGGTAGTGAAGCTCTGTGAACAAGGTCAATAAATGGCCGATCTTCTAGCTAAGTGCATACCTCATTGAATCAGCCCCAACTAACATATGGAACATATGGAATAGTAGGACCAATCAAAATAAAATGACAACAACTAAGAAAATAGCAGTATCGCAGATAACTGATAAGTATACCGATTAGGTAACAATGATATCTTCAAACTTCCTTTTTCACAGAGCTTTAGATATCTCCGCAGCCGAAGTTTGAAGATATCATTGTTACCTAATCGGTATACTTATCAGATATCTGTGATACTGAGTTCACTGATAATATGCTCCTCGGCAGTCAATTTCATATTCCGATGTTTGAAAGGAACTCGGAAAGACCTTACTATCGAAAGACCACGCAAATTGAAGTGGCCAAAACCAACAGACGCATAGAACTAATCCCATGACCAACCCCTAATGTCGTCATTAAGTTTACCAAAACACGCAGGAGAATACATAAAACAGGTGTGGTTGGACGTCACGTTGAACCCCACCAAGGAATGCAAGATTCGAGGTGTTAAGGAAATACTAGAAAGAATGGCCCTAGCATACGTGGCAACCTTGAACAACTCTGAAACAGGGAACCGGAGACCGGCATAGAACATGCGAGGATACAGTGCAATATATCCTTTCCTCAGGCAACAAGAATGATTTCAAGGTCCTCAGACAAAGAATAGTTGGAACGGACACTATCCAAAGTAGCCTGAGGGGCTTTGTTTGGAGAAAAGTGAGCTTCACAAGTGAAAAGTTGATCACCAACTAAAATGTTGCCAGTAGGCATCATAAATAGGGGAGAACGAATGAGAAAAAAAAGGCAGTAGAAGAAAATAAATAACACTACAGATGGCGTCAAGAAAAAAGAAGAGTAGCCACAACACCTTTTAAGCGACTGGAAAACGAAGAGACCGCTCACGGAGCGACATACGGGACATAATGGCACATTAAAATTATGTGTGAAAATGAATAGACAACGAAGTAACCGAGATGATCAAACAACTAAAAGTTATCAAGGTCAGTGCAAAAGCAAAATCGACATACCAACCGTCACACAGTTAGTAGACATGTCACCATACCCACTAACTAAGGGGGGAGTAGCTGATGATACATCAAGATAGACCGATCATCATAACCGTACACATAGCATAAAGCCCCGTCATGGGAATACAACACTTGATCCATTGGGCCAGCTCATAAAGCCCAAAAGGATTGAGAACAATTATAGAGTCCCGGAATAGGCCCACCTTTAAGGAAGCGTAAGCGGGATCCGAATCCAGGCCCAGACGATTCAAAACCCAAATCCAAGCCCGTTATACGTTCTCTCATAAAGAAGAAGAACGTTGCACCAAGAAAGAGCCGTGGAGGGACCTACGCCTCCATGAACGCATCTCCATTAAGGAGGAGACTGTTACAAAAACATCTCCCTCCGTTGCGCCTCACATGCTTAAGTCAGGCAGATAGTTAACTACGACAATTATAAAAGGTAAATGAAACTTTCGACAAAGGTATGCAACTTTAACTGAGTTTGTCCAGATTTACTTCATTTTTCCAACAAAATTATTGACTTAAGCATCGGAGTGCCTTCGACCACCAAAAAGGTGGTTTTTGGCAATCTAACACTAGTTTTGCAAGTCAAACTCACAGGAATATGATTTTTTTACCATCAATTATTATTATTATTATTATTATTATTATTATTATTATTATTATTATTATTATTATTATTATTATTATTGCCCGCTATAGCTTATTGCAATGATCAGTCATAATTTTTTGTTGTTCTTAATAGCCTCCTCAACTTCAACTCACACTTGTTGATGGCAACTTTGACGTATCCCCAATGACAAATTGCTCAATCCCTTATCTATTTAGCAAATATTAATCTTCGTAAGAAATTAATTAACTTGGGTATTATTCATGTAAACTAAGTCAAGTTTTGGGTCTATTAAGGATTTGAGTTAAGAGATAAACAATGCGATCTTTTTATAGCTAAAATCATGCCACAAAAAAAAGAATAATAATAATAAATAAAACAAGTTTGTGGTGTTTCTGACCTCATTAGAAGTGTTTTGAAATGTGTAAATTGACGAAAATAATTAATTTATATAACCTAACCCAAACAAATTCAACGATTATTCAAGTCATGCGGTATACAACGTTAAATAACAAACTGATGACTCTGTATTACAAAAAATTTGACAGTTTAAGTTTGAGGCTATTAATGATCGAGTTAAGAGGTAATAATTATTATCTACTTAGAAATGAAATCATCCCTTCTCCCCACACACAAAATAACAATAATAATAATAATAATAATAATAATAATAATAATAATAATAATAATAATAATAATAATAATAATAATAATAATAATAACTAACTAACTAACTAAATTAATAAATAAATAATCAAAACAATTAATAAAAGAGTCATTGTTAATCATAAAAGTATAAAAATGGGTTTTCTATTTGTTTAGGAAGGATAATTGATGCGACCAAAAATCGTCCTCCTGTGAGTTTGACCTGCAAAACCACTGTTAAACTGCCAAGGACCACCTTTTGGTGGCCGAAGGCACTTTGATGCTTAAGTCAATAACTCTATTGGAAGAAGAAAGTAAATCTGGACAAAATTTGCATACCTTTGTCGAAAGTTTCCTTTACCATTTATAATGGTCGTAGTCAACTCTCTGCGTGACTTAAGCATGTGAGGCGCAACGAGAAGAGACATTTTTGTAAAATCTCCGCCTTAATGGAGATGTGTTCGTGGAGGTGTAGGTCCCTCCACGACTCTTTCCTGGTGCAACGTTCTTCTTCTTTGTGAGAGAACGTATAACGGGCTTGAATCTAGGCTTTGGTTCGTCTGGGCTTGGATTTGATCCCACTTATGCTTCCTTAGAGGTGGGCCTATTCCAGTCCCCTTATAGTTGTCCTCGGTCCTTTTGGGCATTATGAACTAGCCCAATGGATTGGAAGATGTATCCTCGTGATGGGGCTTTATGCCACGTGTACGACCGTGATGATCGGTTTATTTTGATGTATCATCAGCTACTCCTCCCTTAGTTAGTGGGTATGTTCAAGTATCCACTAACTAAGTGGCGGTTTTGTTTTTTGATTACAACATTACGGCTTAGTTAGTGCCTTTGCTATCTATCATTGTTGTTTTCTCTCCGTTGTTCCACCCGTCTGTTCGTTTTGGTGCGCTTTTTGGGATTTTGTGTGGTTGTCACACTCTACACGTTCTCCAAGGGCGGTCCCTTCGTTGCCTATTCCTATAAAAATGAGGACTTTGTGTATGTTTTTCTTTCTTCTACATCTTCTCGTTTTCTGGTTGTTAACCTTTTGATTTTTCGAATCCGTCCTATAGTTATGTCTAACTCCAGAGTTTTGGGTGGTGACGTTCTTGTCATTTTCCAAGCTTTCTTTATGCCCAAGAGGGCGACGTGTGTGACTCTGGACAGCATCCGTCACGACTACTCGTTGCCTGATGCTTTGGAGATTTCCCCGTGGATGATGACAATCCTTGTCGTCCTTGGTCTGGATACTGTTTTGTATCCAGGTATGTTCCATGCTGGTTTTAGGCTTCTTGCTCCTTCTATTATCTGGGAGTACTTGGATTTGGTTGGAATTTCTCTGGCTCAACTTGTTCCCAACGGTTGGAAGATATTGACTTCGAAAAGGAAAAAACTTGCTTCTTTTGTCTTTAAATCTGCCAGGACCCCCTCTCACCTTGCCTCTCTTCAGAAGGGGGTCGTGGTTTGGGTGAGGAAAAGGTAAACCGGACCCTCGAGGCAAGTAATATGCAGATTTCCTGCCCTCTGGATGATCATAAGAAGAAACTTGTTATTTTTTATGGCATGCCGAATTCTACCGGCCTCTCGATCGATGACTCACGCATCATTGGGAATACAATGCTTCAAATGGGTGTTTGGATGTCAACTAATCCGAAGGGTACTAAGACTTTGGATGATTTTGATTATGATATGTCAGTAAAGGATCAAGTTGATGCTCGTTCTAGAGATCACAAAATTGTTGTTTCATCTATTGTGGTTGGTGCTTCAAGAGCTCGTGCTGATCCTTTTGCTTCTCACCTTGCTCCTTCCGGTTATCGCCATGTTTCTTTCGGTTCTCGCCCTGCTCCTTTTGTCCTTGGCGAGACCTTCTATCCTTCCGAGGCTGATGTTCAGGATAGTGCTCGCAACCTTATTGGCAGTTGTCACAGGCGATTGGCTAATAAAGCTCCTATGCTCGTGCGTCAACCATGTCGTCATATTGATGATGGCCTCCAGCATCTTATGGAGAGGATGACCCATTTTACTTATGCGTCCGTTATGGGGTCAGATAGTAAGGTGTCTCGTGATCAAGCTGCTCATGTCGAGCGGAAGCTTTCGGGACACATTTTGGTTATTTCCCATGTTCTTCATCGAATGGATTTGTTGAAGGCACGGGCACAGAACATGAGAGGGCTGCGGATTTTGCACAGGAGCTGTTGAGGGAACTCAAGGCTACGCATGATGCAATTGCTTTTGACCTCGAGACATCCGAGGTGGAATTGGCCAGCTGTTTTCCCGTTTGGATGTTGCTGAGAAAGAGTTGTCTGATCGAAAGGGCAAATGTGACGAGGTTGTTCGCTCCGCCAATGAGTGTTCTGACAAGCTTAAGGCTGCTACCGCCCATATTATTGAGCTGAATTCCGAGTTTGTTGAAACCAAGTCGGCGGTCGCTACTAAATTTGTCAATGTCGACAAAGAGTTAGTGTCTACAGCCGAGCTGTTGACTGTTAGGGAGAAGTTGAAGGTAACAAAAGCCGCGGATTTTCAGAGAGTAGTCGACGGTCACCATGATAATTTTTTGGAAACGCAGGGTTTGAACATGTCCCCCTACCGCAGCCTTGCTGAGCAGGAGTTTGACGAGTCTAGGAAGTTGTTTCAGATTCGATGGGTGATCCGGATGTCGAGGAGCCTGCTGACCCTATGCTTCTTGAATATGTTGTTCATGATAGTGATTCTTTTTAGTTTTTTTTTAATTTCCTTTTTTAGAAAATAAATGGAAATTTGTTATTTCGTGTCCCATATCTCTAGCTTGTTTAGCTTTTACTTGTGACATTCTTGGGAGATCTCCGACTTCTGTTTGTTCGGATTTTTGTGTGTGGCTTCGATACTCGGCATTCTAGTCGTACGAAAGCTTTGGTTTACATAATCTTGTTTCTCATTCGGATTACAGTGTCGTACACAACATAAAGTTTGGCTCTTATGTCCTGGTACTTTATTACTTCGTGGTTGATCAGGCCAGAAGTTTTTATGTCTGACTCGTTCGTCCAGCATATTTGTTTGCTCGATACTCTAGCCATGTTGAGTGTTCTCTTGAGTCTGTTTTTTATCTGACTTTTTTTCTTGATCGTATTTGTTTATTTCAAAATTGAGAGCAAAATACTTTATTGATAATATCTTTTCAAGTGCTTTATATTCCATGGTCGAGGTATTGTTTCACCCTCTTTGTCCTCCAACCAATATGTTATTGGTCTGTTGATTTTTGTCACTCGATAGGGTCTTTCCCAGTTTGGGTTAAGCTTGCTAGCGACGGGCTCTTTTGTGTTTAGTTTGACCTTTCGTAACACCCCTTCTCCAACGTTGAAGTTTCGGATCCGTATTTTCTTGTTATAGTACCCTGCCATGCGTTGTTGGTATGTTGTTGTTTTAATTGACGTTGCTTCTCATTTTTCTTTCAAGAGATCTAGCTCGACTCTTAATGCTTCGACAATGTCCTCGGCGCGAAATTCTTCGGTTCGAAATGTTAGCGTTCCGACCTCCACGAGTATCATCGCTTCTGACCCGTAAGAAAATGCGAAAGGTGTTTATCCTGTTGGAGTTTGATATGTTGTCCTATATGCCCAAAAGACACCAGGTAATTTGGACATCCATAGTCTTTTTGTTGCCTCTCGTTTTCTTTTGATTGCCTCCAAAATTGTTCTGTTAGTAACTTCGACTTGCCCATTTGCTTGCGGGTGAGCTGGTGTGGAGAAGTGTTGCTGGATATTCATGCCCTTGCATAACTCCCTGACCTTTTTGCCTTCAAACTACTTCCCATTGTCTGCAGAGATTACTCTTGGGATTCCAAATCTGCAAATGATGTCTCTCCAGAGAAATTTCTCGACTTGTACTTCCCCTATTTTGTAAGGGGTTCTACTTCAACCCATTTGGTGAACTAATCTACTACTACGAGGAGAATTATTTTTTATCAGACGTTGGGAGTGATCCTACAATGTCCATTCCCTATTGTGCGAACGGCCAAGGGTTGCTCATTCGAGTCAAATTTTGTCCTAGCATGTGAGTGTATGGGGCAAGTCTTTGGCACTTGTCACATCTACGAACTTGCTTCTGAGCATTCACCTGCATCGTTGGCCAGTAATACCCTAATGTGAGAGCTTTGTGGGTCAATGTCCTTCCCCGGGTGATTCTCGCATGTGTCGTGGTGTATTTTCTCTAGGACATATTCGGCACCTCCTGGTGTAAGGCATCTCAATAATTGGTGGTTCGTGGCCGATCTCCTATATCATTGACCATTGTATATCTCACTGCTCGATTTCGTAGTTTTCTGGCTTTCATCTTATCTGTTGGGAATTCCCCGTTTAAAATGTACGCCAGGATTGGAGTCATCCAATTAACACCTTGGCTTACGACGCATGCTTCTTCTGGCTGATTTTTCAGTATGGAGCTACCTTGTGTCATGACGAGTGGATTGCCATTATCTTTTGTCATTGAGGCTTTTTTAGCTAGTTCGTCTTCTTTTTTGTTTTCTGCGCATGCACATTGTCGGATGGTGGCATTTCGAAAGCCCTCTATTAGTTCAATGGTTCTCTGGTGGTAGGCTTTCATTCGAGCGTCTTTCACTTGGAACTTGCTGCTTAGTTGATTGACCACTAACTTGGAATCCGTAAACGTTAAGGTTTTTTATTCCCAAGTGTTTTGCTAACTGTAGTCTTGCTATCATAGCTTCGTACTTGTCTTCATTATTGGAGGCTTCAAAACTGAATTTTATTGCCTTTTCCAATGCGATGCCTTTCGAGTTGTATAAGACTATTCCGGCCTGGCTTCCTGATTCGTTAGATGTCCCATTACAACGAAGGATCCATCCTTCAGGGATTGGTTCAGGTTGTTCTGTTTTGTTTTCCTTGTCCTCGGGTTGGTTGTTGCTTCCATTGAACTCGGCAATGAAATCTGCTAATGTTTAAGCTTTGATAGCAGTTCTAGGGGCATAAGTAATGTCAAATTGTCTGAATTCTATTGCCCATTTTACCATTCTCCCCGGTAAGTTCTGCTTGTGTAATACTGACTGAAGCGGCTATTCGATCATGACCGTGATCGGGTGTGCTTGGAAGTATGGTCGCAATTTCCTTGATGACACGATCAGAACGAGCACTAGTTTCTCTAGGGCCGAATAGTTGATCTCTGGATCTGCGAGTGTTTTGCTGATGTAGTACATTGGTTTCTGTACCCCATTTTCTTCTCGTATTAGCACTGAACTCATTGCGTGATTGGACACAGACAAGTACAGATACAATTTTTCTCTTGTGTTTGATTTTCTTAGTAGCTTCGTACTTCCCATGTATGTCTTAAGGTTTTGAAAGGCTTTTTCGCATTCGTCATTCCATTCGAATGTCTTGTTCCCCTTCAAGATCTTGAAGAAAGGCAGACACTTGTCTGATGACCTGGAAATAAATTTGTTTAGAGCTGTTATTATCCTGTTAAGACTTTGAACACCTTTGATGTTTGTCGGCGACTGCACGTTGAGAAGTGTTTGTATTTGCTTTGGATCGGCGTCAATTCCTCGCTGAATGACATATACCCGAGGAACATCCCTGATTCCACTCCAAAGGTGCATTTCTCTGGGTTTAGCTTCAGCTTGTATTTCTGAAGCTGTGCGAAAGTTGTTCGAGGTCTGCAACATGGTTTGTTCTGCGTGAGCTTTTGACGACCATATCGTCGATGTAAACCTCCATTGTTTTGCCGACTTGATCACTGAACATCGTGTTTACTAGCCATTGATACGCTCCTCCTGCATTCTTCAACATGAACGACATTACTCGATAACCGTACACCCCCCTTCCCGTTATGAAAGATGTTTTTTCTTGGTCTGGGGGGGAGGGTACATTTTCATTTGGTTATACCCAGAGTACGCATCCATGAAGCTCAACGTCTCGTGCCCGATAGTTGCATCCACTATTTAGTCTATTCGCGGGAGTGGGAAGCTATTTTTGGGACAGGCTTTATTTAAGTCGGTGTAATCCACGCACACCCTCCATTTCTCTTTCTTCTTCTATACTAGCACCATGTTTGCCAGCCAATCCGGATAGTGAGCTTCCCTTATCATTCCTGCGCTGAGCAGTCGGTGTACTTTTTCGTTTATCGCCTGATTGCGCTCCGAGGCCACCGGTCTTTTTTTTGTCTAACTGGTTTCTTGTCTGGATTCACTTGTAATTTGTGGGAAATGATGGATGGATCTATTCCCACCATATTTTTCATTGTCCACGCAAAAACATCTTGGTTATCTTTTAGCTGTTGGATCAGCTTCATGGCTAGTTCAGGTTGGATTTTTGTGCCGATTTAGACTTTCATTTTAGCTTCATTGTCTAAATAAACCTCGACCATTTCTTCTTCCAGTTGCCTGGTGTTGGGTCGATCTCGCAGACTGGTTGGAGCCGTGTTGTCGTTTGGAAAATCCGAACTTGTTTCATCGGATCGCTGCAATGACTCTTCCAGTCATTGCGGTTATTGCTATTTGTGAGGAGTCTTTATAGCAGCAAAATGACACTTCCGAGCTGCTGGTTGGTCCGCTTTTATTCTTCCAACACCGTTATCAGTGTGGTACTTCACACATTGGTGCATTGTGGAGGATACTGCACCCATTTTGTGTATCCATGGTCTCCTGATTAGCATGTAGTATGCAACGGGAGCATCGACGACAAGAAAATCTGTCATTAGCACTCGTCACTTCCCTAGTTCTCCCGCTTCGACCGATAATCGAGTCATTCCTAGTGGGTTACATTGTTCCCCACTGAATCCTATCATAAACTTGTCGCTTGGTGAGAGCATCTCAGTAGTGAATTGCATCCTTCTGAAAATTGTTGGGTATAATAGGTTTGCTGAGTTGCCGGTATCGATAATACTCTTTTGATTTTCCATTTTGCTATCATGACCAAAATCACTAAAGCATCGTTGTGTGGGAAATTAACTCCATCAGCAACCTCGTTTGATAAGGTTAGAGTATTTTGCATTGTCTTTGCGCGTTGTGCGGATGGTTCCCGGAATCTAATATTTGTGCGTAAGTCCCTGACTATGTGCTTTCTGGATCGATTGGGTTACTCCTTTTCTCGACCTGTGCCATGCAAGACGTAGATTGTTTCATTCGCTTACTCCTTTGAAACGACTGTTTCGTTCTTGAGTTTGGCGAACTCTTTGACTCATCCCTGTCTGATATGGCGTTCAATTTCGTCTCTTAGGCTGCAACAATTTTCGGTATCATGGTCATAGTCGTTGTGGAAGAGACAATGTTTGCCCTTGTACCGCTTCTCCGGATTTCCTCTCATCTTCGGTGGCCATTTGACATCTTTTCTTCTCGCCATTGCTTCGAGAATCTCACTTCGACTTGCTGTCAAAGTTGAGAATGTTCTTTCATATTTGGGCATTCTCTAATTGCATTTGGAGTTGTTGTTAGCCTGATGTTTCTTAAGCTGGATAATTTCTTCTTGAAAGTTGTTGCCTTGTAAGTTTTGGATGATCTTATCTATCACTTCGATCACGTTGTCCATCTTAGGCACAAGCATCTCCACTCGGGGATCCGAGGAGATTCCCCATGACGTTAGAGACGTCTGAACTGTTACCTGCTGGAGTTCTCTACCGATAGGTATAATTGTCTCGATGGTTGTCTTTGGATCAGTATTGGGCGACATGTCGTATCTATCATCATTAGATCAAAGATTTGTGGACTACTCCATTGATCTTCTGTCAGGTTGTGTGAGCTTTGTTACTGAATCTTATTTTTTAGGAAAAAAGGAAACTCGTCGTTCCCCACAGACGGCGCTAAACTGATGCGCCCAAAAATCGTTCTCCTGTGAGTTTGACCTGCAAAACCACTGTTAGACTGCCAAGGGCCACCTTTTTGGTGGTCGAAGGCACTCCGATGCTTAAGTCAGAATCATTGTTGGAAGAAAAAAGTAAATCTAGACAAAACTCAGTTAAAGTTGCATACCTTTGTCGAAAATTCCATTTACCTTCGATAATGGTCATAGTTAACTCTCTGCGCGACTTAAGCATTTGAGGCGCAACGGAAGGAGGCGTTTTTGTAACAGTATCCTTCTTAATGGGGATGCGTTTGTGGAGGCGTAGGTCCCTCCACGGCTCTTTCTTGGTGCAACATTCTTCTTCTTGTGAGAGAACGTATACCGGGCTTGGATCTGGGCTTTGGTTTGTCTGGGCCTAGATTCAGATCCCACTTATGCTTCCTTAGAGGTGGGCCTATTCCAGGCCTCTATAGTTGTCCCCAATCCTTTGGGTTGTATGAGCTGGCCCAATCGATCGGGTGTTGTATCCTCGTGATGTGGCTTTATGCCACGTGTACGGCCGTGATGATCGGTCTATTTTGATGTATCATCAATAATAATGTTTTATAAATTTATGAGTTAACTTGAGTTAATAAAAGAATCTTTGTTGGTTATAAAAGTAGGAACAAATTAGCCATTACATCAACTATGGTATCTAAATTGCCTATTTTGTGAAAAAGTAGGCATTAAAAGTCATTTTCTGAAGAAAAAAAATATTGTGTTTGTAGATCAGGACTTTGACGACTAGGCTGGGGGGTTTTGTGTAGCTATATTACTTTTAGGTTGGGTATAACTAATGATCCAATAATTGCTTATCTACTCAAGGTCCATTGGGCTCATTTCTACACAAATTCAGCAATATTGGTTGCTTACCAAATTTGGTGCGCATCACCTTGGAAGCGAGAAGATGAAAGACATCAAATTTGGTTTTATTTGAGAAACCCTATCTATCCATGTGGAACTCGAATCGCTTGAGATAACATTGGGCGTTAGTAATTGTAGGTGTAAAATTACACATCTACAATGTTTTAAATGCTGGTACTAGGCCAATGCCTCCATTGAATCTGTGCATTTTTTTTTTCATAACTCAAAAGCTCAAAGTTGGCACATTTATTTCATATCCACAACTAGTATATATATAGGCGTTGTTATAAACATCAACCATTAGCTGTGACAAAGGCTGCTCAAGGTTTTGGAGCTTTGGTGAAACTGGGGATGTCATACAGGCCCTCCAAGTCAAGAAAATTGAAACTGCAAAAACTGGATTGTCCAGTCTACAGCGGGCCCTTTTAATCTCATTTTTAGAATTATTTTTTGAAGAAATGGTGGAACAAAAAAATAGATTATATATCCCAAGTCAGGTGCACCTGTTACAAGGAATAATTTGTTATTGAATAGTTATAATCCTTAGAATTGGAGGTAGAGTCAGCTAGCTAGGGTCAAAACATAGGTAGAGATGTTCACTCAAAAGTTAACCATATACTGAAGTTTGAGTTACCTACCTAATTATCACATATAGAAATAATAAGTAAGAAAATAAAAGAATAAGTTAGCTAGGTTATAAGCATGCATATTAAGAATAAGACTCAACAGCCTATTAGGAAATGAAAATTAAAGACTAAGACAACTCATCTAGCAAGAAGAGAGAATTATTTCCTTAAATATTGGTTTTCTACCCATTTTTGTAGATCCATAAATATTATGCTTACCAAAAACGAAACAATAATTGTTGAAAATAAATGCCCTAAAACTAAATATAGCACCCCCATGACTTCAAAGTGAAAGTTTTCCGTATTAGATGATCCATTGATCTGTCAGCTATTACATTAAAAACTTCTCAAGTAAGAAATCAGTTTCAAATATATGTTGAAACTTTATGTCTAAATTAGTTATACAGAACATGTGCAGAGTTTAAAACATTTCCAAATATATAGAGGAACTAATTTCCATATAAAGATATTGTTGATAGTGAAAATTATATTTCAAACTCTCATCAATAAATTTACCATTTGCTTTGTTCATCAAGTTGGGTGGCTAAGAAAAGCAATAAAATGGGTGAAGAGGCGTCTTTAGTGGGTCTGAAGCCTCTCAAGACAAACTCATTTGTACTTGGCTTGTGTTAAAACCATGCCATGCCTTAAAAAATGGGGCGGGTATTTTGTGTTTAATTAATTCTCAGAGTAGATAATATTGTTAAGGAAGATAGAAGAATAGGCGAGATTGGATGGAGACTTCACGTTTTGGACCAATTGCAATACATGAAAAAAAGAAAAAGAAAAAAAGTCCATAAATTATCATCTAAACTACTAATTTGTTTAGCTATTAACCCCATGGTCTCATCTTTGCTCACAAGTGAAAGATAAACTAATGGGGGTTTAGTTGCATGGAATCCTATGCCATGAGAATCTATGAGGGGTCACCAAAATCTAAACTAATTTGAGGTTCACTCATGAATCATCACCATTAGATTTTGTGATCAATGGTGGGAATGAGAGTCTCATGAACATGAAAATTACATGCTTTGAGGGGACAAAGGAGTGTGATTCTTATTTTCATAAAACTTTCATTCTCACACCGTTGATCATAAAATCCAATGGTAAATGATGAGAGCTAGCCTAAAATGTAGGGGTATCCTCATGAATTTCCATGATATAGGATTTCATCCAACCAAACATACCTTAAGGGTGAGGTTAGGTAATTATGTTATTCTTGGTAGTACGGGATGAGAGATGTGATGAGCTCTCTCCATATGGTTGTATAGGTTGATAGTATCTTGTAAAACCAACAAAAGTGACTTCTCATCCACAACCCTAAGCCACTTCATCTTTCTTTGGGTGCTCAAGTTATTCATCTCTCTCTCACTTTATTAATAACTCTTGGTATATTAGTTGTCTTTCTTTGTTGTATATATATAACTAATCCAAGTGAAATTGCATTTGTGCAATGACTATACAACTGTTCTAATATGGAAGAATCTGGTGGCAGTGGTAACATAGATGATGCGAAGAATTGTCCTAGAGGACACTGGAAACCGGCTGAAGACGAGAAACTTCATCAGCTTGTCGAACAATATGGTCCTCAGAACTGGAATTCTATTGCAGAGAAGCTCCAGGGAAGATCAGGTGATCATCTACCTTGATCTTTTTCTTTATTATGTTTATCTCTCTCTCTCTCTATATATATATATATATCTAGATGATGTATCTTTCTCTCGTTTTTTCTTCTGTTCTAAGAAATGGGGTCTTCTTGTTTCATCTGTGTCTGCAGGTAAGAGTTGCAGATTGAGATGGTTTAACCAGCTTGACCCTAGAATCAATAGACGGCCCTTTTCAGAAGAGGAAGAAGATAGGCTACTGACGGCTCATCGTATACATGGAAACAAGTGGGCTTTAATAGCTCGGTTATTTCCAGGTAGAACTGATAATTCAGTGAAGAACCATTGGCATGTTATCATGGCTAGAATGGAAAGAGAAAGGTCTAAGCGTTACAGGAAGAGAAGTTGCCATGATATTTTCCAAAGAAGCGCTGGAGCAACAATATCTAATGGTTATCCTGATAGGTTTTCTAAGTCTCAATTTGATTGCTTCGACCCTAGTACTACTAGAGTACTTGATTTCAGACCACCTCATTCCAAAGTTGCATACTGGCCTTCAAGTTCATCACGTTCTTGGGATTTTCCTGGAAACTCATCAGCTGCGACTAATTCTCAACCATTGAATATTTATGGCTCCAGAGGAAGAGATCTATTACATTCTAGTTCTAGTACTTACCGCTTCATGGAGAAATCCCATACTTCGGATCAATCTCATTATCACCACTATAATTTTTCCATGTATGATGAACATGGAACTTTGGGACTCTTCAACCACAAGAATGTTTCACATCATTCCTTTGGATGCTCCAACGCCGTTGATGCTTATGGGAAGGGCAGAAGAATAACGAGCATGGTGCAATTCGGAGATAACTTATCATCAACTACACTACCAAAGTTCCCTATGACTACCCAACCAGAGCGAGAAGATCATGAATCCATTAAACACAAGGATGTTCCTTTCATCGATTTTCTTGGAGTGGGCATCTCTTGATGATAACTAACAAATTTTCGCTTCCACGTCTTTTAATTAGATATACTTTAAGTTTGATATCTATCTTTGTTGTTACAATGCAATAGCATAATAATTATGTAGTGAGTTAGGTATACTTTGATCGACAATAGTAGTCTGATTAGTATTCGATCATCTCTGGCTGACAATATTATGTCCTTCAGTAGTCAATCACTCAATCTTGTAGAAAGAAGAACATGTAAAAGAAGCTTAGCAGATTGTTTATCATTTTCGAGCTAAGCAAGCCATGTTTGTCGTCAGTTGTGATTTGGTTACAATTTGTAGTTGATTAATTATTTCCTTTCTTCTAGTTTGGTGTTACAGAAATTGTATATATATATATATATGATCTAATCTTACATAACACATGCATGATAATAATTCTCTTGCAGTGCTATCTATATGTATTAATTTAAAGGGAATTAATTATGCTGAATATTTTGTTATAAATCTGCAATATCAAAGAAATTTCCAAAATGTGCTAATTATATATGCTGTCCTTTGTACTTCCTTTGTGAGTAGGCAATCTGTCAAATTTAAAGATAAATAGATATTTTAGTTGATGTTATTTGAGATGAAATCCTATCAAAGAGGAGAGCATTCTTGTTCATCGGACTGATGTATCTGTGACAGCATGATAATGGGTAAACTTGCAAGGACAGAAATTGCAAAGGAACAAAAGCAATGAAGAGTACTCTATATATTGACCTCTTTTAATTTCCTGCATTAAAACCACTGTGCCACTTTTCTTCATTTACCTGCTTTTGCAATATTGTTCAATGGAATGTTATAGCTTGAAGCTAGGTTGATCAGTTTGCAATATGAGACGCAAACTTGTTTTCATTTAGTTATTTAGAGTCTGAACAACTTCAATGCATGCGGTCGATTCAGTATGTCATGCAGCTTGCACAGGTAAAACACCCCTTGATCCAAGCCTTTGGCAGAGGATGATGTCTCTCATGAGCCATGCGTCTTAGGTTGCCTGAGGTTTCATTTCATCTCACTGAGATGACCATTTTGATAGAAGGCCTTTCTCTAGCCTTGGAGGGCCCTTCTTCATCTCATTGAGGTGACCATTTTTGTATAATCCCTTTGTGTAGCCTAGGAGGCCAGGTGTAATGCTTCAGAAGAAGAAGAAAATGTTTTTATTTTGTACAATATCTGTGTATGTCTACTACACTATTTTCGGTGACTAATATATCCAAAGAGGTCACTAGCTAGTGATTTAACCAAATGATAATTTCAAAAATGCATGCAGCATGTGCAAACAGATGGAGGAAAGTTGTCCTTTTTTTTTTTTTTTTTTTCATTTATTTCTCTATGCAAACATTGTTGGATACTTGGGATGAACCCAAAAACTGAGTTGAGCTAAGCTAATTTTCCTAGATAGTCTAATGTGGTATATTTGAGGGATTTGTTTGATGAGCTTTTAAGTATTCCATCCCATGCATGTACGAGAAGCCAAGCCAAGCGAGATCTTACTATAACAACCCTAAATCATATCTAAGGTTGGTATTTTTGGTTAAAAACCCTCAGGGTCATGAACTTATAAATGGGTGGTCTAAATAAATACATTTAATTCTCTCAGGATATATAAGCTCTCTCAGTTATCAGCCAAATCAAATGCATACATGTAAGGTGCTAAATAGGTTTCAAGGGCAAGTCTGCTTCAAGCACGCCAGCCAATGTTTTCCTTTTCCTTCTTCTCAGCTATTGAATACGCACGCACGCGTATCACTTGTACAAATACATTATTCATCTTCAACTAACTTGGGATCCTTATAAAAGCCATCAACACACACAACAAATCAGTATACACAACATAGGCATAGAGAGGAGACACCTCTTTCTCCCAATTTCTCTTTCCAAGTTAACCCATTCCTTTCAAAATCACATCAGCACCCTTAAAACATCAACAAACTAATTGGATTACTCCATCAAACCCTCTCCCTGCACCCAACTTCCTTTACACTTTCCAAAGACAAACCACATTCGTATTGTAACTAGTAGTAGTAGTAGTAGTAGTAGTAGTAGGGTCCTTCATGTAGAAATATCACTCACCAAAAACTCTCTACCACATCCTCTCTCTTTCTTTCCTTTCATCGATTTAATGCAATTTCTCACAAATAACAACTTCTTGTTTACATGTACCTTGCCTTAACAAGACTAAAACGTGATCAATCCACCTAATTAAACATTCCACTTATAACGTTATGACGTGTAATCCATCGCCAAGTTCATTTGAAGTGGCCCTTAAGAATTGGTTTCTGGGCCCCTCTTGTTTCTTCCATTCATTTAATAACAAGTCAAGTACAGTTTGTTGATCTTTCGGGGTTTGTTTGTTTTTTATTATTCTTGTTTGTCAACAACTAATAATCCAGTTGTTCCAGGTATCGTAAGATAATAGAGTTACCTTAATTGAATTAATGCAGCAAGAAAACAACATGGTAGCTACCTCTATAGATTTTCAAACGATTAACGCAGTTTATCCAATGTGAGAATGTTTGGCACTGTCCTGATCAAAATGGGCAATTGAACGTGCATTTGAAATACATTTAATCATAAGCTAAAGGAATACCAAATTCTTTACTAACGTTTTTTTATTTGATTAGTTTAGGACTTTAATCATTTGCTTAGACAAACCAACAAAATATAAATATTTATCGGATTGAAGTATGTATTTTCACGACAACAGTATGATGAAGTTGGCGACTAGTTCATGCAATCTCGGATAATAACTGAATTATTTTACAAGTGAGTATGACTTCCCCCACAAATAATTAGAACAACCCTTCTTAAATCTTATTATTTAAAACTCGCCTTTATCCTAACCTGTCGGTAACCACTGCTAATAAAAATGATGAAACTAATAAACCAACAAACTTGGCCAGAAACAATGTATTTGCATCACATTTAACAGTAGATTGACAAAATCTCCTAGAAAGGATTTTCTCCATAACATGATGATTCACTTCTACTTTTTAACCGTATCAAACAAAACAAGATTGGATGGATACAATGAGTGGGCGCTCTCAAGGGATTATATAAGTATACCCTATGAATGAATCATCCATCCAGGTCCCTTTCTTCACAGCAGAAGATATGCTCTACTTACCCTACTGCCAATTCTTAGCTATAGTTTAAACGATACAACAGGTCAGAACCATGAACTATATCACCAGTGTCATCATTACTTGCAGTCATTTATCCAAGCGGTACTCTTTTTTACTATAATTTGACTAATATCAAAGATAAATAAATTAGTGTCAATGTTTCATAATCATGGGAGAAAGCTGAATGAGTGGTTAACTCCAACCTACCAGACCAAATCTATCAGCAACATTATACATAACAAGACGTTGCCAGACCGAGCCAAAGAGATGCTCTCCGCCAATCGCAAACGTGAGAGCCCATGATGAAAGAAGCAAGGTGAAAACCGTGAACCCAATTGCTGATCCCATAACATCTGCAATATATTCACCACAACCATCAAACCAAGAATATAGGACATGAAAACAGAAAATTTTGGATGACCTCCCAAACACTGGGTTAAGCAGCTTTGAAGATCAATAAAGTGACCCTATCGCTCCAATGCTGAAATATTTCTTTTCCAAGAAATTAATGAGATTGTGGTAAATTAAATAAAACAGAAACACAAAAACCACCAAACCCCCTACAAATATGATATTTCCACACATTCTTCACTTTCAATTCAAAAGTTCAAGAAACCACATCAACGGCCTACAAATAAAAGGCCTAGCTCCCTCAAAGTATTCCATCACATATTGCATCTCTTGCATCTAAGATGCACAGATGTAGGCATGTTAGCGTCAAAACACAATACCAATTCAGCATTGATCATGCTAACCTGGCCAAGGTTGTACGAAGGGATGTGATATTATCAGCTCTCAAGCCCAAAATACCAATTTGAACACTTGTACAATATAATCAACCAATGCGGCATTTTAGAAAATCCAGGACAGAGAATAAATAAGTGCCAGAGTTAGATTAGCCATTCTGAATAACAAAACTAAAAGAAGGATATCAACAACTCTGGAAATATTAACCAGTGCAATAAGGAAAAAAAAAAAAAGGGCACATGCATCGATGAGAGTATACATCAACCCTTTCGTATTTTTTCGGATAGGCGGATATTTGTTCATTGAAAAAAAAAACCCGCATAGACACGCTCTAAAAGAGAAATAAGATAAATAAATAAAAAAAGAGAACAGAATAAGTAGATATAAAAGTCTCATTGTACACTGGTATTCAAACAGGGAAAGATTTACGGCCATTAATTTTGTGTCTTGTATGTTAAGTTGGGAGAGTTTAGTCCTCTCCAATACTACTTGATGTAGCTGGGAAGGGGTTTTTGTCTAGTTATACTACACTTACCATTCTCTCTCTTTTTCAAAACATATTAATACAAAGTTTTTTTCTGATAAATAAAAGATTAATAAAAATAAAATAAAAGAATAAGTAACTAACAAATGATATCTAGTGTTCCTTATAGCCTCATAGAAACTATAGAAGAAATCTTCAATTAGATAAACCTCCGAGTTTAAAGAGGGTCGAGTTACATCATTCTAGGTTGACTTAAAACCGATATCACGTAAATCAGCACAGGCACTTTAGCAAAACATAGTTAAGCAATTCACCTTCTGCTACACCTATCAGAAAATGGAATGATAACCAAGTCTACAGACTTTACTGAAAGGATCCACTACAACAGCTCCTAGAAGTAACTGATCATCTAATTGTACACTTGCTCCTTGACAATTTTATAACCAAGATCTAGTACCTCTTACCATGCTTATAGTGTATGAAAAGTAGGGAAGTGTACGAAAAATATACCATATCTAAATATGAAGGTTTTGAGGAGAAAGATATCAGGGTGGCTGAAATTATAAGGCATCTCCAATGCAAGTAACGGTTAACTTATTGTAAAGTTTCAGGCTAAATTTACACCAAAAAATGCTCCATGCTACACTAAATACAGACTAAGTATAGAAACTTATCATCTATTTAGACTTCTGCGATTACTAAAGTACTTGCTACCTCTTAAAAAGCCACCAGCAGCTATTTTTCACCTCCCAAACCCAACTCATTCCTTTGACATGTTCTCAAAAACATTTCTTTACAACAATTGTTTTGCAACTACTATCCAATGGAATGAGATCAAGAAATAATGATTGCTTCTCAGATTCCAAATATTTTTTAAACAGTCTCTGCTTCAAACCTTCTTTTACAGAGACAAACAACACAATTAGGGTTGTCATAATTTTTATCGTTTGTGCTTGTTAAGAGTTCGAGGGGTTAAGCATTTTGGGTTGAGTAGGTAGCGATCAGTGATTTAAAGTTTGCTGTTAGGGGAATTGCTGGTTTAGGAGATTGGGAGAGTAAAGCTGTCGAAGGCGTATTACCACCCTAATTATAGTGAAGCTTGTATCGCTGCATCTGCTTGGATTTTTGTGCTTCGCATAAGCACATGATAAGAGTAGAAGACAAAGGAAGAGATGGAAGCTACTGCTCCATTTTGTTTTGTAGAACAGGTAAACCTGAGAAGGCATGTAAATGGATCATTTCTTATGTCAGGAACAATTTGCACTATAATGCAAATTTAATATTCTGTGATGTTACAGAGACAGAAAGAATGACTTAATTATTTCATTAATCATTGGTTAAACATTTAAAGTGTTGGGGCTTTGTTCCAAGTGAGACTGCCTACATTTTTACATTTTTTAACAGATCTTCTTTTGGCTTCATCAGAGCTACGAAGATAATTCGTCAAGGAGACCTACTCTCCTCACTGGTTTTCTCCATCATCTCCCAAGCCCTCAATTTGATGATAATCCAAGTCAATCAAGCTCAGGCAATTTCAGGGTTTCAAGCAGTTAACGGGACACCTCAGATTGATACTACAATATGCAGATAACACATTCTCCACCTCGTCTCCTTGAACCATATGGAAATTAAATTCGTCAATCTATTTTGCTTTGGTTCAAGGCCGTCTCAGGGCTGAAGGTAAACTTAAACAAAACAGTGATGTATCCAATTGGAGAGGTTCAGAACTTGAGAGTTTGGCTTTGATGTTGCAATATGAGACAGGAAGCCTTCCAACTAAATACTTGGACATGCCTTTGGTACTTCAGCATAAGCACACGAAAGCTTGGAATACAATGGTTGCCAGAGAGCGAACCAGACTAGCTATGTCAAAGAGAAAATACTTCTCTAAGGCTGGCAAATTTAACTTAATTAACACACATTGTTAAGGGAAGGCGGATGATTAACGGAAATGTGTTTTCTCTAGAGAGCAGCTGGAACCCATTTGCCGTTTATTTTTAAATGCCCGCTGAAAATCATTAAATCACCTCTCAAGATAGGACGGCTTGTGATTACAGACCAATGCCTTTTCTTTAGAGACCAGCTGGAATCCATTCGTGATTTGTTTCTTGAATGCCCCTTAGTTGTGTAAGTATGGAGAATATCTTCCGAATTCAGCTCAGCTGCATTTGTAGTTAAATCTGTGGAATATCAAGCTTTCTCGTCAAAAGATAACTGGGTTTGGGATCGCATGCTGATAGCAACTATGCCGGTTTTATGGAAGGAGCAAATTCTGAGATGTACTCAAAATCTATAGGGATATCAAAGTATTAATATGTGGGTCATCCTCAAGGAGGTTCTTTATCATTTGTGCATGTTTAATGGGTTTGTAAATGAAACAGGTGCTCTTTGAAGGCACGTGATTGCATCCAAATATGTGGCCTAACAGCAAGATTGGTTCACCAAGGATCCTGTTTCTACCTATGGTTAGTCTCTCTGGAAGGAAATTATGAAATTCAAAGCATGTGTAGATGACAACATTTCCTTTGAAAGAGTTCATTTTGGGAGCACAAATGGGTGGGTCAAGCTGCACTTGTGAATGGTTGGAATTTTCAATTCAAAATGACTGGGAAGTGAATGAGATGCCTGGGCTAATAAACATCATGAATCAGGTACAACTTGATGATGACCAGGATAAATGGTTCTGGGGTGGGAAAGGATCTATGCAGTTAAAACGGCGATAACGCCGATATAACTCTTAACGGGGGTGAGTCGTTACGTTTTGGTATCACAATTCCGATATAACGTTGTTATATGGCCGTTATTGAAATAACGTTTTTTTCAATAACACCGTTTTAACGTTTTGTTCTAATACATAAAAAATAAAAATAAAAAGATTCACCCACTTCATTTTCGAGTGAACCAGAACCCTAGCCTTCTAGGATTCAATAAAACCCTACATGCCCCTAAAAATTAAGAGATTGCAAGGAAATAAACAACGGATTTGTGGGACTTTGGAAAAAGCTAAAAGTGATTAGAGGGTCACCCTCGCCTCAAAGCCTTGACTACGCTGCTTTAGAGACAATTGATTTTAGCAAAAGTATGGCATCAGTTATAACCAATGGAACAATAGGAAAGACCTTGCTACTCATGGTTGTTCAACATGGAAATGCATAGAGTGACTTTAAGGAATTGATGTTCATTGCAGGGTACTTTGCAATTTTGAAATCACATTGGATTGGAGAGCGATCACTCAAATTGGCTTTCCCAATTGTTTTTAGCATCATCAACAACAAAGGATTTCTCTTCCTCATCTAGAGAGAGTGCGTGAAGAGAGATAAACACAATATAATAAGCAAAATTTGAAGAGGAAGAAGTAGTGGTTCAACCACACCCACCACTGCATCCAGTACCACCACCTTTGTGGTTTGGAAAACCCAATATCAAGTAGGAACTAGGAGCTATATTTTTGGGGGCTTTGACAAGGCTCTAAAGGCTCCATTTTTTCTTCAAAATAAATGTGTCACTCCAACCTTATTGCACCACAAGACCATTCATTAGTCAAGGTGAGGGCTAGCATACTAAAATATTTATCCTTTAAAAATGGATTTGTCATGGCAGTGCCTCGCCTAGCCAAGGCTCTAGTGGCGAACTTGGCGCCTCATGCCTCACCTTGGCCCTAACAACATCGAATAGAAGTCACCCCCACTGCTAGAACCACCACTAGCGCCACTGTAGCATCTCCAAAAACAGTTGATAAAATACTCCCAAATAACACTCAATCATTAAGGTTTCGATTAGCTAAAGGTTTTAACCTTCACAAAGCAATAAAAAATTATATGGAGTGTAAAAAGTTGTTAAAGAGTTTTCATCTTAGCTGATAGTTCCAACAAACATTCTAGATGGCAAGAGAGTTGTTTCCCAATCTACTTGTGATCCTGAAACTGAACCCCATCACCATTGCACATTGAGCAACTATAATTGTCAAGGCAGGATGCTTCCATTAGCAGCTATAATGTGTCAAAAGAAAAAACTGTAAATTAATGCATGTCAAGGTAGGATGCTTCCAACTTACTACCAACATGTGTCAGAGTATGAGGATGAATATGAAATGGGCCTTATGCCAGGGCCCAAAGTAAGAACAGAAAATTTGGTTGGCTGAATTTTGGAGATTAGCCATAATGGAAGGAGGAATGCAGGATAGAAGAAATTGTATGTGTTTAAAATAAAAAAAATAAAAAAAAAAGAAAGAGAGAGAGATAGAATGATGCATAAGGAAGCTCATTGTTCCAGATGACCAGCATCATTCGAACAATTGCAAGCAGAAGATAGGGGCTAGGATGCACCGACTCTCCGAAAACCCCCCGAATCACGCGTCAAATACGTGTCGGACACGGATTCGCGTACGACACGCGCTGGACACGTATTGGACACGGGGTCAACGGTCAAAATTCGTTGACTGAGTTGGACACGGTCCGGACGTAGTCAAAATTCGTTGACTACGAAATTGTTTATTTTCGCCCGATTCTTCCTCCTCCCACACAGTGACCGAGTCAGAGCAAAATAAAAAAATAAAAAAACTCCGAAACCCTAACTCAGAAACCCTAGCGATCGATCATCGATCGATCGATCGATCAAGAGTCAAGACATCAAGAGACGGAGGAGAAGAATCGATCGATTTCGATTTTCGACTGACAAACCCTAACTCACAAACCCAAAAACAGCATCGATCGATTTCGATTTTCGACTGACAAGAAGAATCGATCGATTTCGAGTGAGGAGGAGAGGACTGTAGAGAGATCGACAGACAGAGGAGAAGAGATCATGGCGTCCTCATCGACACCAGGTACGTTCGATCGATTCGATCGATTTCGTTTTTTTTTTTTTTTTTTTCCTGAGATGTAGAGATCGATCGATTTCGTTCCTGTGATGTGATTTGTTTCATCGACCCTCGATTGAGATCGATTTCATCGATCGATCGATTATTCGATTTCTGTTTTTTTTTTTTTTTCTCTGCTATTCTCTGAATCTCTGCCATTTTGGTTCCTTCTCATTTGAAATTTCAGCGATTTCATCAATCGATTCGATTCGATTCATTCGATTTTTTTTTTTTTTTTTTCCTGCAAGTGTATGTTTTCCTGCGATTCGTTTTTTGTTTTGCAAGTTGAAATGTTTTGCAATTAGAATTCCAGTTAAAATATATAGATTTGTTTTCCTTTTTTTTTTTTTTTTTTTTATCTTCTTCTTCATGTGATTCCTGTTTTGCTGTGTTTTTTCTTTTCTTTCTCTTCAGTCTTCATATATATGAAAGTATGCATGATGCAAGAAATACTTGCACCTATTTGCTGGAAAGTGAAAAGTGGATGCGCTAGTTAATGAAGAAGAGATCTAGCCGCCTCGCTGGTGACCGGTGAGTTTTTAAAATTATCAATTTACAGTATCAAGTTAATGAAATTATATGAGTATGACTTGACTACTTGACTACTTTATGAGATTTACAGTATAAATTTACAGTATCAAGTTAATAAAATTATGCTTTATGAGTATGACTTGACTACTTGAGCAGTTGAGCTTGACTTTATGATGCATTTGTAAATTTGAATGAATGAATTTGAATGTATTATTGATATGTTTGAATTTGATGAGTTACAAAAAATATATATTAAAAAATTAAGTTTGACCGTGTCGCCTAGTCCTATTTTTTTGAAAATTGCCGAGTCGCCGTGTCGTGTCCGTGTTCGTGTCCGTGCATCCTTGGATAGGGGCAATCTATTAAAATTGTTGCAGTCTTGAGAGCAGCTATGGTCTTTTTTCCTCCCAGGTTCCTCATGAAGGACATAGTTTCATGGAATCATGGCCCACAACCTTCACAATCTGGAACAACCAGATCACCCCACCCTTGGACATTTTTTTCCTTTTTGGACAACCCATAGCAGGATTCAACCAAATTTGAATCGTCGAGGGATGATATTGCCTAAAAGTTGTGTATTCTTTGCAGAAATGACAAAGAGTCAATTGACAACCTGCTGCTTTCCTTTAGCTTCTAAAGTCAGATTTGAGACTCCATCAAGCGAGTTTGAGGTATCCATTGTAGGTTTCCCATCTATCTAGAAATCCTAAGTGCACACGGGAAAACAATGAGAGATTCAACAGCTTTGTTTCAGCCAAGGAGATTGATTTGGGACCGTTTGGTTTGCCCATATGTATGGAGAACTTGGAATGAGAAACTCTATGTGCTATGGATTTGGCTTGGCGGTGCACTTGAGGTTCTTTGAAGGGCGCCCAACAATCTTTTTGTATGTTTGATTGAGGATCTATTACTTAAAAATGTCAATCACTTAATGAAAAACACACTCGGTGAAATTGGCTCCCCAAACATTGTGAAATTGGAACCAAGTGTTTTTTCATTAAGTGAAATTTGATCAAGGGTTACGAAAGTGGTAAAAGAGTGTTCCAACTTCCAACAATCCTCCTTCCTTGATTGGAGCATGAAGCACAATTTCATACCTCTTGTTCCGAAGAGGGATTGCACTTAAGAGATTATATCCCCTGTAAGCCGAATTGTCAATGTCAAAAAATCAACACTAAAGACGTGTTCCTCTTTAAAAGTCATCATAACCCCTTTGCTTTTTCCTAGACACTCACATTGAGTATTTGCAAAACTAGAACATTTTTGGGAATTTTAAAGTTCATATACAAAGAAATAAACATGAATTATCCAACACAATGTATCAATAGTTGTAGACACAAGATGTAACAATGCATATATAAAACAAAAAGTGATTAAATTTGTTGAAATTGATAAGAGAAATAAAAAGGGAAGAGTGATTAGCAGCTTACAAGGGCGAATTCTGGGGAAGGAAAAAGAATGGGTCAAAACGGGCCAGAAGTAGAAGCAATTGACAGCCCAGAGCCAGGGAAGCAAGCAGAACCCAAACTTGAAGAAGCTTCGAGCGTAGCTGAGTGAGTCTTCTTCTGTAAGCCCCAGAGGGCCATCAATTGTTGGCCACACTGCTTCTGCTCGATTGCTGCTTCGCCCAATAAGCCCTGCTGCCGATTCATCCACCACCCTATACCCCTCACCTCCACCTTGCCTTCTCTCTTCGTCTCCTCCTCCTCCTGATGTCTCTGCCCTCTCCATCACCCTCTTCTCTCTCTCTCTCTCTCTCTCTCTCTCTCTCTCTCTCTCTACCTCAACCTCAACTGCATGTATTGTGATTTCGCGAAATTACGTCCATAATTTCGAAAATTTCGATCCAGAACAAATTCAACTGAACTTTCTCCAACAAAACAACCACACACGGTGAAATCAATAAATCAAACAAAATGCAGAAATCGAGAGCGAAAGCCAGAGAAAGACGAAGGAAGAAGAAGAAGAAGAACAAATCGCTCTCACTCCAAGTCTGAAAGACTTGCGGAGAAAGAGATATGTGAACAAGAGAGAGAACACGAAAACGGTGTTCACCCTTGTCTTTTTTCCGCCGGCAAGTGATGAATCTGCTCTGAAAGTGGCCGAATGATTGTGGATCTGATCTGAATTTGATGCGAAGTAGATCTGCGAGGCTCGACCCTCAATGAAGAATAGAAGAAGAGAGAGAGGCAAGGAGACGATGTTTTTTTTCTTTTCTTTTTTTTCAAAGGATAAATTGTTATTATGTTCGCTCAAGGGGATACTGGAAACTACTATAGAGTCCACAATTTGCGTGCTCCTCACAAAAATACAGCGTCATTAAATGTAATGAAATTAACCACACAAGTTAAGTTTCTTAACCACTCTATTAAACAATCCACGATCTTTCTTATATTTTAAGGAATTGGAGATAAAAGATGGATATGATTAAAAGTTGTGAAATATGTTGATGGTTAAGATTCTTCTTTTATAATGGCATGTTTGTGAATATAACACAACTATAAACGTAAAGAAAAAAAAATGGTGAAAAAGGTTATTTGAATGTACATCTGGAGGGGAGAGAAAATTTCTTGTGTTTTTTCTCAAAATTAAAATTGTTATAACTATTTACTTGGTTGTCGAATTTTGGTAAATTTGATATCATTGAAATGCATTTTTGAAGATTTTTTCAATGAAGCCAATAATCAATACAAATACTAAAATTTTAAATATATATTTTTATTGCTAAATAATGTATTATGCATTTCATGTCGTAGTATTTTTCAAATAAATAAGACGGGTCGATCATCCCATTAAGAAGATATTAGACGAACATCTATCTTGCAAATCAGAATAGTGTTTAAGGAATTAGAGATAAAAAATGGCTAGGATTGAAAGTTAGAAAATATGTTTAGGGTTAAGATTATTTCATATAATGACATGTTTGTGAATGTAACTCAACTATCTATCTTACAAATCAGAATAATGTTTTAAGGAATTGGAGATAAAAGATGGCTAGAATTGAAACTTGAAAAATATATTGAGAGTTAAGATTCATTTTCTATAATGACATGTTTGTAAATATAACGCAACTATAAGAGCAAAGAAAAAGAAAAATGGTGAAAAGGTTTGGAATGTACATGTGGAAGGGAGAGAAAATTTTGTATGTTGTTTCTCAAACTTAAAATTGTCATAATTATTTTCTTGGTTGTCGAATTTTGGTAAACTTGGTATTGTTGAAATATATTTTTGTAGATATTTCCAATAAAATTAGTGATCAATACACTAAAATTATAAAAATATATATTTTATCGCTAAATAACGTATAATGGATTTCATGTCGTTAGTATTTTCCAAATAAATAAGACGGGTCAATCATCCCATTAAAAAAATGAACATTTTATTTTATATATACAAACAGGATGGTGTTTGGGATGAGGGATAAAAGACGGCTGAGATTTACCTAAATATAAGAATCTAACGAATCGTATAGAACTTAAAGCATCAAGAGTGCATGGGTTCGATTCCTGTACCCAACATTTTTATATTTATTTATTTTCTTCAATTGTTAATGGTGGTGATTAGGCATGTAAGTATGAAGGATGAAAACTTAAGAGTAATCATGTTTTGACAAATTTTAAACTTTTATTGTACCAACGACACGGGAAACACTTAGTCTATATTATTAATCAGATGGTGTTTAAGGTTTGAGATAAAAGACGGCTGAGATTTACTCAAATATAAGAATCTACGGATCACATAGAACTTAAAACACCAAGAGTGCATGGGTTTGATTCATATACCCAACATTTTGATATTTATTTATCTTGATAATTAAAGTAGAATAAACTTTATTTATCATGTTTAACTTTTATCGTGTCAAATGCACGGGAAATACCCTAGTCTATTTTACAAATCAAAATGATGTTTTAAGGAATTGGAGATAAAAGATGACTATGATTGAAAGTTGGGAAATATGTTTCGGGTTAAGATTCATCTTCTATAATGGCATGTTTGTGAATATAACACAACGACAAATAAAAAGAAAAATGGTAAAAAAAAAAAGTTAGTGGAATGTACAATGTGGAGATGAGATAAACTTTTATGTGTTTTTTCTCCAAATTAAAATTGACATAACTATTTACTTGGTTGTCGAATTTTGGTAAAATTTGTATCACTGGAATGCATTCTTGAAGATCTTTCTAATGGAAAGAGTGATCAATACGAACACTAAGATTTTTAAAATATATATTTTATTGCTAAATAACGTATAATGTATTTCATGTCATTAGTATTTTTCAAATAAATTAGACGGGTCGATTATCCCATGAAAAAAAAAAGATAGGGGACGAACATCTTAATGTACATTTTAACAAAAATTATGAACTTCATGTTTTGGCAAATTCAAGGTTTAGGGGAGAATTCACTATCGGCGTTTGAAATTTGTTTTCCAACTGAATCAAATTTTGGTCAAGTCTAACCCTAAAGTTTATATTATATATTTTTACCTTAGAATAGGCTTGAGGACGAAATTGGAGAATGGTGGCGAGGGTATTAAGTACGTGATATTTAGCAAAAAAAAACAAATATGTGGAGTACTAATGGCACGAGGAACATCCTAGTCTATATTACAAATCAGAAGGGTGTTTGATGTTGGAAATAAGAGACGGCTAAGATTTACTCAAATATATGAATCTAACAGATCACATAGAACTTAAAGTACCAAGAGATAAGTTTCATCCAAGGATTGTGATTTCGTTTTTCGAGTTAATTTCGGTTTTATGATTTTAAGATATATTTCGATATGTAAAGAAAAAACGTAAAAATTTTGAAGATACATGAAACATATATAATACTTAGAGGGTATATGAAATATGTGAAAGAAATAAGATGCAAATAAATAAACCAATTAAACACATTAAATTAAGCCTAAATACCAAGTATTTATTAAATTTATGACATAATTAACAAAATAGTAAAATAAAATCACAAATTTCTCACACAACTATAATTTCACGTTATAATCGTTGGAATTCTTTCATATAGTAATGATCCGATCTACTGGATTATTTAATATGACAATAAGGTATCAATTTATCATATGTACTTATAAGTAAATTGTATAAGAAAAATTCCATCCAAAAATGAATCAAGGTATCTAATTTAAAAATTATAACATGCATAACAATTCATAGATAAGTTGTGCATATAAAATATGTTTATGGGGGGTTTGTGCAATGGAAGAAAAAGTGGGACTGATATTGGGAAGAGAATCACCCACTTGTCACTTCCACTTTACTTTTTGTCCATCTCAACTCTTTTCCACAATTCCAATGTAAGACTAGTTTTTCATTCTTCCCCAACAAGACCACGGTATTATACATGACGTTCAAAGAAATGGTGGTCAACAGGTGAGAAAACAAAGATGTCATGTGCTATCTGAACCACTCATCTGAATCATTTCTCTTATCCATTATTTCATCAACTCTTCTGCTTCTATCTTCGAGATGTTCTTCTCCATCTTGCAATTATGTTTATGATGCTCAAGATCAAAGTTCATTTTGTCACAAATCCTTCACTCTTTCTAAAATATCTTCAAGAAAGCATAGAGATCATAGAGCAAATCCAATCGAGCAAAGAGATTGCATAGCAGATCCAACGAGCAAAAAAATTGCAGAGCAAATGCAACGAGTAAAGAGATCGAGTCAATCACATGGCATTGAAAAATGTCGACCAAAAATATGAGATTTTTGTCTCCATGTTGTGTTTTTTGCAAAAAATTCGAAATTTACAAAAAATCCAAGAAAAATCTAAAAAAATGGGATTTTTATTTTCGCACTTTTTCTTTTCGTATTTAAAAAAAATGAAAAGCTCGCGAAAATTTCGTGAGATTCGCGAAAACACATTCCTTGGTTTCATCTAATGGTTGAGATTTATTTCATCTAATGGTTGAGATTTAAAGTTAGCATTTATGTTTTACATTCAATCAATCTCCAATAAGGGTGGATGGGTTTGATTCCCATACTCGACATTTTAATATTTATTTATTTTTCTTCAATTGTATGGTGATGATTAGGCATGTAAGTATGAATGATGAAAAATTAAGGGTGATCATGTTTTGACAAGTTTTTAACTTTTATATCGTTCCAACGACACGGGGAATACCTAGTCTATATTACAAATTAGGATGGTGTTTGGGGTTGGAGATAAAAAACGGCTGAGATTTACCCAAATATAAGAATCTAACGGATTGTATATAACTTATACCAAGAGTGCATGAGTTCGATTTCCATACCCAACATTTTGATATTTATTTATTTTTCTTCAATTGTTGATGATAGGGATTAGGCATGTAAATATGAAGGATGAAAACTTAAGGGGGATTATGTTTTGACAAGTTTAAAATTTTTATTGTGCCAATGGCACTGAGAATACCCTAGTATATCTTACAAATCAAAATGGTGTTTGAAGTTTGTGATAAAAGACGGATGAAATTTAACCAAATATAAGAATATAATGTATCACATAGAATTTAAAGCACAAAGAGTGTGTGGAGAATCAATTCTCATACCTAATATATTTATATTTATATTTATTTGTCTTAATATTAAAAGTAGAATCAACTCTAATTATCATGTTAACCTTTTATCGTGCCAACGGCACAAAGAACACCCTAGTCTATCTTACAAAGCATAATGGTGTTTTGAGGAATGAAGATAAAAGATGACTATGATTGAAAGTTGGGAAATAAGTTGAGGATTGAGATTCATTTTTTATAATGGCATGTTTTTTGATATAACACAACTATAAGGGCAAAGAAAATGAAAAATGGTAAAAAAAAAATAAAAAATATTGGAATGTACATGTGGAGGGGAGAGAAAATTTTGTATTTTTTTCAAAATTAAAATTGTTATAACTATTTAATTGGTTGTCGAATTTTGGTAAATTTGATATCGTTGGAATGCATTTTTTGATATCTTTCCAATGCAACCAGTGGTCAATACAAATGCTAAAATTTTAAAATATATATTTTATTGCTAAATAACATATAATGCATTCCATGACATTAGTATTTTTCAATTAAATGAGACAGGTCGATCATCACGTGAAAAAAGAAGATATGAGACGGACATCTTAATGCACGTTTAAACAAAAATCTTGAACTTCATGTTTTGGCAAATTTAAGGCTTAGGGGAGAACTCACATTCAACGTTTGAATTTTTTTCCCAATTGAATCAATTTTGGCCGAGTTTAACCATAAAGTTTATATTATATATTTTTACCATATAATAGGCTTGGACTTCAAAATTGATTGAGAGCAAAATTGGGGATGATGGCAAGAGTATTAAGTACATGATATGTAACAAAAAAAAATAATACGTGGAGTGCCATGGCATGGAGAATAACCTTATCTATCTTACAAATCATAATTGTGTTTTAAGGAATTGGAGATAAAAGATGGCTATGATTGAAAATTGTGAAATATGTTGAGGGTTAAAATTTATTTCCTATAATGGCATGTTTGTGAATATAACACAACTATAAGGGTAAAGAAAATGAAAATTGGTGAAAAAGGTTATTGGAAGAGTTGTTCTAAAGTGCATGTTTTGTGCCTGGATGGTACTAGGCACATGCATTACTGACGTGGCAGTGAAAACTTGTTTGGAAAATTATGGCTCAAAAGAAAGAAATCGCTCATTCTCCAAGTCGCCCTTCTCCTCCTCCTCCATCTCACCTCGCCCTCCTTCCCACCTCGCAGGTTACAACCAAAGAATCGCAGGTTACACTCCTCTTCCTCCTCCAACAGAGCCTCCTTCTCGCTCCTCCCATTTGGAGAACTTGCCCCCACTCTTCTTCCTTCTCCAACAGAGTTTTACTGCTGCTCAATGATAGAGTTTTCCATTTTTCGGAAGATTTAAATTAAAGAACTTGCAGTTTTCAGTGTTTAATTAAGCAAAACATTCATGCATATTCCAAACACTTATTCTTAACAAAAGTATCTTATTATGTTGGATTTCTGACCTAATTGGCTATGTTTTCTATTTGGCCCATATTTACTGTTCATCGTATTAACATGCTTACCTAATGCCACGTCGGCATTAACATGTGTCTGGTACCATCCAGGCACAAATCAAGCTCAGTAAAATTTTTGTTATTGGAATGTACATGTGGAGGGGAGAGATAATTTTATGTGTTTTTTCTCAAAATTAACATTATCATAACTATTTACTTGGTTGTCAAATTTTGGTAAACTTGGTATCATTAGAATGCATTTATGAAGATTTTTCCAATGAAACCAGTGATCAATACAAACACTAAAATTTTAAAAATATATTTTTATTGCTAAATAATGTATAATGCATTTCATGTCGTTAGTATTTTTGAAATAAATGAGATGGGTCGATCATCCCATGAAAAACAAGAGGAAGAGATGAGATGAACATCTATCTTACAAATCAAAATGGTGTTTTAACGAATATGAGATAAAAGATGGATAGGATTGAAAGTTAGGAAATATGTTTAGGGTTAAGTTTCATTTCCTATAATGACATGTTTGTGAATGTAACACCACTATCTATCTTACAAATCAGAATGATGTTTTAAGGAATTGGAGATAAAAGATGGCTAGAATTGAAAGTTGAAAAATATGTTGAGAGTTAAAATTCATTTCCTATAATGACATGTTTGTGAATATATATAACACAACTAAAAGGGCAAAGAAAATGAAAAATGGTGAAAAATGTAATTGGAATGTACATGTGGAAGGGAGAGAGAAATTTTGTGTGTGTGTGTGTGTTTTTTTTTTGTCAAAATTAAAGTTGTCATAACTATTTATTTGTTGTCGAATTTTGGTAAACTTGGTATCATTGGAATAGATTTATTAAGATCTTTCCAATGAAACCAGTGATCAACACACTGAAATTATATATATATATATATATATATATATATATATATATATATATATATATATATATATATATATATATATTATTGTTAAATAACGTATAATGCATTTAATGTCATTAGTATTTTTCAAATAAATGAGACGGGTCGATCATCCCATGAAAAATAAGAAGAAGAAATGAGACAAACATCTATCTTACAAATCAGAATGATGTTTTAAAGAATTAGAGATAAAAGATGGCTAGGATTGAAAGTTGGGAAATATGTTTAGGGTTGAGATTCATCTCCTATAATGACATGTTTGTGAATACAACACAACTATAAGGGCAAATAAAATAAAAAATTGTGAAAAAAAATTAATGGAATGTACATGTGGATAGGGGTGGGCATTCCATCCCGCGATCCCGATCCCGTCCCGTCCCGTCTCGATTTTTTCGGGTCTTAATGGGATTGAATAATTTCATCCCAATCCCATCCCATCCCGATCTAGAATGGGATGGGATGGGATGAAGATTTTCAATCCCGCCAATCCCATCCCGTCCCGAGCTAATTTTTTAATATTTATTATTAATATTTTATTTATTTATTTTTATTCATATAAACTTACAGATGACTGACAGAAACTCATGGTATTTGCAGTGGTAACAGAAATGTTATTTCAAGAAATAAATATTCATTAAGCAAGAGAAAGATAGCAGACTGTTGCTTGGATTCTCAATAAAAGTGGCTCCAATTATTTAACTTCCAAATATTGATAATACCCAGGTGAAAATGAAAAATAACAATAAACTGAGTATTACATATTCAGAAGGGAACATTCAGGGGCGGAGCCAAGAATTTGATATGCCTCGGGCTGTAAATTTTTTTTTTTAATTACGATATATGTATTGATGGTAAACCATTATGAATATGTTAGAGCATCACCAATAGGTCTATATTTCTTCCCTAACAAAAGATGAAATGTCATTTTGTCAAGGAACCATTAATTTTGTTTCCCACAGTAATGAAATTGTAAAATCAGTTGGGAGGCCATCACAGCGACACAATAATCTTAGTGGGTCCCATTTATCATGTCATTTTCTAAAAGTCAGCCTACTCGACTTCATTGTTAGGGGATTTAGTGACTACCCTTATATTTGCATGCCACATCTATATCTAATTATAAGAAAGTTATTTTTCACGCTCTTATATGATGATAATCTTCGCAGCAGTCACAGGCAGCACGCTGATCCCGTCCCGTCCCGAACCTGTTTGGGATGGGACGAGGTCAGGATGGGGTTTTCCCATCCCATCCCGATCCCGTATGAACGGGATGAGATAGGGATGGGTATATCTCATCCCGTCCCGTGCCCACCCCTACATGTGGAGATGAGAGAAAATTGTGTGTTTTTTCTCAAAATTAAAATTGTCATAACTATTTACTTGGTTGTCGAATTTTAGTAAACTTAGTATCGTTGGAATGCATTTTTGAAGATCTTTTCAATGAAAAAGTGATCAATACAAATGCTAAAATTTTAAAAATATATGTTTTATTGCTAAAAAACGTATAATGCATTTCATATCATTATGATAACTCACTATCGGCGTTTGAAATTTTTTTCCAACTGAATCAAATTTTGGCCAAGTCTAACCCTAAAGTTTATATTATATATTTTTACCTTAGAATAGGTTTGCACTTCAAAACTAAATGAGGGAGAAATTGGAGATAGTGGTGAGGGTGTTAAGTACGTCATATTTAGCAAAAACAAAATATATGTGGAGTGTTAACATCACGAGGAATACCCTAGTCTACATTACAAATCAGAAAGGTGTTTGATGTTGGAGATAAAGACGACTGAGATTTACCCAAATATATGAATTTAACATATCACATAGAACTTAAAACACCAAGAGATAAGTTTCATCTAATGGTTGAAATTTGTTTCATCTAATGGTTAAGACTTAAAGTTAGCATTTATGTCTTACCTTCAATCAATCCCCAATAAGAGTGCATGAGTTTGATTCTCATACCCGACATTTTGATATTTATTTATTTTTCTTCATTTTTTTATGGTGATGATTAGGAACGTAATTATGAATTATGAAAACTTAAGGGTGATCATGTTTTGACAAGTTTAAACTTTTATCGTACCAATGACACGGGGAATACCTAGTGAATAATATATCATCAAAAATTATTATATATGTTTCATGTATCCTTGAAATTTTTATGCTTTTTCTTTACAGACCGAAATATTTCTTAAAATCAATAGATTGAAATTAACTCGTACAATCCTCGTTCAACTATTATATTTATTTTACTCAATTCACAACAAAAACAATTTGGTTCATTTCTCTCGACTAAGGCCCCCAAAATTTAGAATAGACATCAACGACTCATGCGAGTATGGGAACTGCATTCGGAAGAGTCGCTGCAATTGGCCCATTTTATGTCATTTACAGTGTTTTCTTCCTCATTTTTTGCAGTGATTATACGTTTTCAGATTGTTGGTAATCATTCCTTCATCATTTTTTCTATTGATTTTATTTCTAATGTGTTTGTTGTTGATTGATTTCAAATGACTATTTCTAAAATTCCAATTTGTGTTTGTTAATTTATGATAGAAAATGAGAGGGGTAGGAGAAGAAAAAGAGTGAGAGGGCGGCGACCTGTAAAAGAAGAAGAGAAAGTGGGAGAAGAAGATAGGGGAACTGAGAGAGAGTGGGAGAATAAGAGATTGTGAGAGAACTAGGAGAAGTGGAGGAGAAGAAGAAGATGAAGAAGGGAAGGAGAATAAGAAGATGGGGAAGGGGTGACAGTGGTTGTGGCTCCATCTCATTTATCTTTCGTTGTCGCCGGTCATTTCTCACTGTCCCTCGCAATTGATCGCCTCCTTCCTCCCTACCCTTTCCAGGTTCTTGCTGTTGTTCTTGTTCTTAAAAAATAGAGGGTGAGAGAAGAAAAAAAATTGAATTGTGGTTTTTATAGGTGGTGTGGGAGAGCTTGTAAAAAAAATTTAAAAAAAAAGATGGGTGGTAGTGCAAGTTGTGGTGCCAAATAGGCGCTGCCTTAATATAATCAATTAACCACACAAGTTTTAAGTTTCTAAACCACTCTATTAAGCGTTCCATAATAAATAATATATAATAAAAAATTATTATATATGTTTCATGTATCATCGAAATTTTTATGTTTTTTTCTTTACACACCAAAATATTTATTAAAATCGAGAAACCGAAATTAACTCATACAATCCTTGCTCAATTGTTCTATTTCCTTTACTCAATTCACAAGAAAAACAATTTGGTTCATTTCTCTCGACTAAGCCCCCCAAAATTCAGAATCGGCATCAGCTTGGGTCTAAGACCTAAACTAATGGTAATATAGGTAAAAGTTAAATAATTCTTCTTTTTACCATTTTTTACGAGTTAACTAATTTCTGATTGTTCAAAATTTTTGGCATCACCATTTTCCCTCTTTGACACCACCACCCTTTTTTAACCCTACTATGGGACGCCATCAATAAGGGGGTTCTCGAACATGTTTCCAAAACATTTTGGCAAAGTTTTGGCTCAATTAAGGTGAGAACGAACCCCTTCCAATCTCGTCGAAAACCATTGTCGGTGTCTCTCCATCTCTTTCTCTTTCAGTCCCCAACTTCATTTGGAATGAGTTTGGTTGAAGTTTTACGTAAAAATGGATGGGCTTAGTGAAGGTGATGATGGTAGACTTGAGGATGATAATGATGGACGTGATGGTGAGCGTTGGACACTTGAGGGTGTGCATGATGCTCCATTTATAGGAGGAAACGGTGAAGATGAACCATTTGGAAATGAAGAACAACACACTCCACTTGAGATGAACTTGCATGAGTTTTTTTTTTCGTTATTATTGATGCGTCAAGAAATCGTCCTCATGTGAATTTGACCAGCAAAACCACTGTTAGACTGCCAAGGACCATCTTTTTGGTGGTCGAAGGCACTCCGATGCTTAAGTCGCTAACTCTGTTGGAAAAAGGAAGTAAACCAGGACAAAACTCAGTTAAAGTTGCATACTTTTGTCGAATGTTCCCTTTACCTTTTATAATGGTCGTAGTTAAATCTCTGCGTGACTTAAGCATGTGAGGCGCAACGAAGGAGATGTTTTTGTAATAGTGTCCTCCTTAATAGAGATGCGTTCGTTGAGGCGTAGGTCCCTCAACGGCTTTTTCTTGGTGCAACATTCTTCTTCTTTATGAGATAACGTGTATCAGGCCTGGATTTGGCCTTTGATTCATCTGGGCCTAGATTCGGATCCTGTTTACACCTCATTGGTAGAGGGCCTAGTCTAGGCCTCTATATTTGGCTTCAATCCTTCTGGGCTTTATGAGCTGGCCCAATGGATCGGGCGATGTATTCTCGTGATGGGACTTTATGCCATGTGTACGGCCGTGATGATCGGTCCTTTTTTTTTATGTATCATCAACTACTCCCCCATTAGTTAGTGGGCATGTTTGCATATCCACTAACTGTGTGGCGGTTGGTATTTCAATTGTGTTTTTGCACTGAACTTGAAGCCTAATAACTTTTAGTTTCCTGATCGTCTTGGTTATTTCATTTTTATGTTCGTTTTCGGGCATATTTTCAATGCGCCATTATGTCCCGTAAGTCGCTCCATGAGCGATCTCTTCGTTTTTCAGTTGCTTAAAAGATGTAGTAGCTACTCTCCTTTATTTACGCTATCTTTAGTGTTATTTCTTTTCTACTACTGTCTTTTTTTCCTCGTTTGTTCTTCTCTGCTCTGCTGGCAACATGTTGGTTGGTGGTCAGCTTTCCACTTGTGAAACTCATTTTTTTTCTTCCAAACGAAGCCTTTCTGGCTACTCTGAATAGTGTCTGTTCCAACTGTTCTTTGCCTGAGGATCTTGAAATCATTCTTCCTCACAAAACCGACAGTCCTTGTTGCCCAAGGAAAGGATATATCGCCCTTTATCCTCAAATGGTCTACGTTGATCTTCGGTTCCCTGTTCGGGAGCTGTTCTAGTTGTATATGGACTTCTTGGGTATTCCTCCTATTCAAATGGGGCCGAATGGCTAGAGGGTTATGATTGCCACGTATGTTAGGGTCATTCTCTCTGGTATATCTTTAATCCCTAAAATCTTGCATTCTTTTGCGGGGTTCAGCGTGAGGCCCAATCATACCTATTTTCTGTATTTTGCTGCCTATTTCGGTAATCTTAATGATGACATCAGGGGCTGGTCGCAGGATTGGTTTTATGCGTCTGTCAGTTCTGGCCACTTCAATTTGCTCGGTCTTCTGATAGTAAGGTCTTTCTGAGTTCCTCCTAAACATTGAAATATGAAATTGACTGCTGCTGAGGAGCAGATTATCAACGAACGCTTTTTGGGGCTTTAGTGGTCCCATTGGAGTCCTATCTTACTAATGATATGGTGAGGCGTAGTGGTTTATACATCACGAATTAGACGGAAAGGGCTTTGTTGACCGAGAGGCAGGCTGTAGAGATCGTTGTCTGTGCTGTTAGCGACGAAGCGGTCATTGATCGAAAAATGAGCTATGATGTTACGGATCTCAATGCCCCTATCCGCATTGCTAGTGGTTCTTCTAGAAAGAGGAAGGTAGCTAGGCATGTTAGTACGTCGAAGCGGTTGTTTCTGTCTTCCGACCGCGTGCCAAAGAAAAAATGACTTGTTGATTATGTGCATTGCACGACTCTTTATTCGAATTTTGTGGATAGAGATCATTCGAGGGAGGACCGCTACTCTCTGCAGGAGGCGGAGGAGATGAAGTTGGCTCTGGAGAGGAATCAAAAGGATATTGTTCGTCCCCTGAATAATGGTGAAAAAAAGTTACTCTCTGCTTATGGTGGCCTTGACATTGTCAAGTGTTCCGATGAGGATCCTCGGTCCTTGGATGATAAGATGCTCCTGTTGGTTGTTGTTCAATCTAAAGAACTTGGATGTCGAGGTTTGGCCCCTGAGTTTCAGTCTTGTCCTCCTCCTTCCCCTCTTGCTGACAGAGGGATGGAGGTTCCTTCTTCCACTGCATACATGCGTTCGTCTGTTGTTGCCCGTTATGAGAGGGTGATGGAGGTTCTTCTGTTGTTTCTTTGTCTTTCCCAGCCGTGGGTGGTAGTGGTTCCTCCATTCTACCTGATCCTTGCGTTCTTCATTCGCGGGTCAATTGGAAGGAACCTTCTTCCGAGGAGATCCGAGTTAAATCGGATGGGAAGTTCTATTGGTTCTCTCGTCTTGGTGTGCAGGACGATGCACGCAACGTGATAAATGAATGGCACAGGCGGTCGTAGAGGGGGCCTTGATGTTCGTGCTGAATTTGAACCTTAATCTTGAAGATGGTGTTAGGCTTGTAATGGAGGGGATGACTCATGTTGCCTATACAGGAGTGATCACGGTCTTATGGTTTCTTTGGTGAGGAAGTTTTTCGTGCTGCTACTGGTGTTCTCCCATGTTCTTTACCAGTATGACACATTAAAAGCGCTATGCTCTAAATGAACCAAGGCTGCTGAGGTTGCTCGAGCATCATTAACCGAGGTGGAAGGTGCACGAAATCGATCAGTGGCTATGCTCGAATCTCTGAGAGCTGACCTAGAGGGCATCCGTACCCGTTTGCTCGTTGTGGGGAAAATCTTTCTTCTGAGAAGGCGTTTCATGATGAATCCGCGCGGGCCATGATAGAACATTCTAACAATCGCGATATTGTTGAGAAAAAGGTGGAGCAATTGTTGTCTTCGATTAGTGAGGTCAAGGCTGATTTTTCAACGATGCTCACTGTTGTCGAGGGCCAACTTATCGCTATAAGAAGTGAGCTTGTTTATGTTAAGGATAGACTCCTGTCATGAAGGTGGCAGAATGGCAACGTGTTGTTGATGGTCAGACTGAACTTTTGGACCATATCGAGGGTCTTGGTGTCAATTTGTTCAGTTTCGTCATTTGGTTTATGAGATTTTCGAGGACGTGGAAGGTGCCGCTGAATATCCTCCGAGTGTCCCAATGGCTGAAGAACCGCTTCCTCCTCTTGAAGAAAGAGTTTCTGCTGGCGATCCGGCTCCTGCAGATAGTGATGTTGAAGACGTTATAGATCTTTCCCCTTAGTCTTCCACTGCTACTGCTGAATGTAATCGAATAGATTTTGAATGATAGGAATCAACTTCTTTATTTTCCTTTGTATCGACTTTGTTCGTCTATCATTGTCTTGATAATTTGTATTTGATGTCTCACAGATATGTTTGTAGCAATCTTTTGCTGATTTGTGGAAAGTCGTTTCGTTTGCTTTTCTACTTTGTTGAATCGTCCATTCGATCTCGTCATGACACAAAGTTGTTTTGCTCCAATTATTCGTTCGTTCGAATTGTTTTGTTGGTGTAATGTTCTAGTCGTCTTGGAGTTACTTTACCTATTAACTTTCACTTCGTCAACTCGACGTCTTGGTTGATTCGAAGTTTAAGTTTTTGGTTTGACTCGGGTGTCCAACATTTGCTTCGTTTTGTGTGACATTCTAGTCGACTCGAAGTCATTTTATTTAGTCGACTCGTTTTTCCAACTTTTACTTCGTTACTCGGTCGATTCAAAGTTTCTGTTTTAGTTTGACTCGGGTGTCCAACATTTGCTTCATTTTGTGCGACATTCTAGTCGATTGGAAGCCATTTTATTTAGTCGACTCGTTCTTCCAACTTTTACTTTGTTAACTCGACACCTCGGTCGATTCGAAGTTTATGTTTTAGTTTGACTTGGGTGTCCAACATTTGCTTCATTTTGTGCGACATTCTAGTTGACTCGAAGTCCTTTTATTTAGTCGACTTGTTCGTCCAACTTTTACTTTGTTAACTCGACACCTCGGTCGATTTGAAGTTTTCGTTTTAGTTTGACTTGGGTGTCCAACATTTGCTTCGTTTTGTGCGACATTCTAGTTGACTCGAAGTCTGTTCGTCCAACTTTTACTTTGTTAACTCGACACCTCGATCGATTCGAAGTTTCTATTTTAGTTTGACTCGATTGTCCAACATTTACTTCTTTGGTTGATCAAACCAAAAGTTCATTGTGAATATCTGACTTGCGTCCTGATTCCTTTTAAGCTTCTTGCGGTGATTGTTTTTCATAGTTGTGCTATGAAACTGTTTTGTTTTGTGAGATGTTGGTTCCAAAAATGAAACTTTATTGATTATTCGACAATTTCAGCAGTCGTTCTCCTGGAATGGCTCCGTTGCATTGTAGAGTGTTTCTTCTTTTATTCCTATGTTGCTAGTGTCTATACTTGTGTTGGTGTCCATGCCTCCGCTATTCCTTCTAATTTATGACCTTATTAGCTTGGGTCACTATCACTCCCCGTTTGGCACTGCTTGTTAAGGCATGATGGAGTTTGTTAGTTCCTTTATAAGTGACTTTGGTTGAATTTTTCTCTGCTGCTAAGATCTTCGAAACGTTGATCTTTTGACTTCGATATAGGTCTGTTCGGGTGGGAAATACTTATTTTTTCAGAATAGATGCAGTGTAGAGCATATTATCAATTCCCTTTTTGATCCTGCAGCTATTGTGTTCGCCATTTCCTTTCCTTTGAACTGTTTGTCTGATATGCCAACAAACTCGTCCAGTCGTCCCCTCTGGATCCAATGTTCAATTTCTTCTTTCAACTTCTAGCAGTCACCGGTATCATGTCTGTGATCCTTGTGGAATGAACAGTATCTGTTCTTGTTTCGTCCTTCCGGGTCTACTTTCATCCTGGCCGGTCAGTTGACATTTTCCCAGTTTGATATGTGTTTTAAGATATTGGTTTGGCTTGCTTTTAGGGTTGTGTATGGTTTATACTTTTTCCACATTACGCTAGTTATTCGCTCGCGATTGGGTCGTGCCGATTGCGATATCCTGGATTCCTGTTGGTTAGGTTCCGTGCGTCCATCTCTTCGATGTTTCTTTAAATGATTGTTGTTTTTCCGTGATCCGCTATCTCGTCTTCTTTTATCTTTTCTTTCTCTCTTTCTCGAATGGTTTTCCATCTCCTGGTCATTCTTTTTCCTCTTAGCTTTCATTTCTTAGAGGGAAATATGTTTCTGTGCTATTTTCAGCAGGACTGCCATGCCTTTTGGAGGTTCCAAGTTGAGGGTGTAAAAAAAAGTGTTTATCTTCAATCCGGCGACGAAAGTTGCAGCGGTAGTGTCATCCCTGCATCCATCAATCATTGTTAGCTCATTGGTGAAGCGAGTAACATATTCTCGTATTGTTTCTTCTGGCTTTTATCGGATGTGCAGAAGGTAGTGAGGTCATTTCCTCATCCGTTGACTCCCGATGAATCTGGTGATGAAAGCAATGGCTAAGACCTGAAAAGAATCTATTGACCTCAGTGGCAGGCTGCTGAACAGTTCATTGTTGTAGATGTGAGGCTGGTTGGGAACATTCTGCCCATGATCGACTCTGTGGTTTCTTTTAGAGCCATAATGTGGTGGAAATGTCTTAAGTGATCAGTCGGGTCAAAGGTACCATCGTACACTTCGAACTTTGGCGGAATGAATTTCTTCGGCATTGCCTTCTTCATCAGTTCGTCAGAGAATGGTGGCTTGGCCAACTCGTATAGTACGTTGGGATCCGTGACTTCGATCCTGAACAGGACCTCAACAACCATTTCGCAGCATTGCGGAGTTTTGTCTTGGTTGAGTCACTGCTCTCGGCGTTTCCCTGTTGGGGTTTCGCTAAGGCTTCATCACTCCCTTGAGTTCGGATAGTGGAGTTTAGTTGAGGCGGTGCTGGAGCAGGGTCGGCTAACTGAATGTGTTCCTGAGTGAATTTTTCCAGCATCTCTGTCATGTATTTCATCTGGACCACGAGCAAGTCTACCCGAGGGTGAATGGCAACGTCGACAGCCGTCTGGGTTGTCTGAATTATTGGGTGTAGCGGATCTGCAATATCAGATGTTATTGGTTTAGTGTTCGGGTTGCATCCTCTCCTTGAGCCGTTAGCGATGTGTCAGTGGGAGAGTTGTCTCGATCATTACTGGATTGGGGGTCTGTAGACTGCATTATTCCTTTTGATGACCTTTTCAATCTTTTGCTAGGTTGTCGTGAGCTTTGTCACGTGTGTTTTGTTTTAGAAAAGGAAACTTATCGTTCCCCACGAACGGCGCCAAAATGATGCATCCAAAATTCTGGACAAAACTCAATTAAAGTTGCATACCTTTGTCGAATGTTCCATTTACCTTTTATAATGGTCATAGTTAACTATCTGCGTGACTTAAGCATGTGAGGCGCAATTGAAGGAAATGTTTATGTAACAGTCTCCTCCTAAATGGAGATGTGTTCATGGAGGCGTAGGTCCTTCCACAGCTCTTTCTTGGTGCAACATTTTTCTTTTTTATAAGAGAACGTGTATCAGGCCTAAATTTGGGCTTTGATTTGTCTGGGTCTGGATTCGGATCCTATAATTGGCCTCAATCCTTTTGGGCTTTATGAGTGGCCCAATGGGTCAAGTGTTGTATTCTCGTGATTGGACTTTATGCCACATGTACGGCCGTGATGATCAGGTTTTTTTTATGTATCATCAATTATAATATCATATTTAATCTGTTTTTCATTTATATTTGAAGCCACATTGCTATTATTAGGGTTATTTGTTAATTTTTGTTGTGGTAGGTGTTTTTCTTCTTCTTTAAAACTTGTTTGTTTATTATTGTTTGTTGATTTTAGTTGATCATGTTGATTGTTTTTGTTATTGTTGATTGTTTTTATATATATTTAGGTTAGTTTGATAATGTTGATTGTTTTTGTTATTGTTTGTCGATTATTTAATTAATTTATAAGTTCATGATTATTTTGTGTGTAGGATCTTCTCATGGACGTAATAATTTTTGATATGCCTCCCGATGATGTCGACAATCTGGAATTAGTTCAACAAATTTGGAAGATATCAATCTTCTAGAGGTATCTGTTGCCTTAATCATTTTCTTCATTAACTTCTTCAATAAATTACTTAGTATGGTTTTAATTATAATTTATTTGATTTACTAATATAGAATGATGATTATCATGTTAATGGCAAGGCTTGTGCTGAGACAAATAGTAAAGCTTGTGAGGCTAATCGTAAAGCCAACAACCACTAAGAGGAAAAAATCATTGGAGGAGGTAATCGATGATAATGAATTTTTTTCACACAAAAAATATAAGGTTAATTAAGATAGTTAGTACCGTGTATAACCATTTTAACAAATTTATTGTTTTTCCGAACAAGTTTATTTTTCTTCCTAAGTTGTTTTTTTTTATTTTTTTGTATCTGTAGGTATTCCCATCGAGGCCATCATTGATAACTTGGTGCCAAGGTGTTGGCAGGGATAATAACACAGGGGTTATTATCACAAAATCAGATCTTGCTGATAATAGACGTAGAAAAAGAATCCATTTTGGATGTGAAAGGGGAGAGAAACCCAAAAAACAAAAAAGTGTAAGAATGAGGTTGATATTAGCAATGTCTATCAAGCAGTAAAGAAGTGTGAATGACCATTTCAATTGAGAAGAGTGCCACAAGGTGATGACTGTTGAAAGTCGCAAGTCACATGTGGAACCCATAACCATCCTCGAGCAAAATCGCTAACTAGTCATTCTCATGCGGGCAGATTGAATGAAACAAAGATAAAATATTTGCAGAATATGTCGACGTTGGGTGTTGGGCCCCAGTACATCTTGGCTGATATGAAAGAGATGTTTCATAACAATGTATCCTATTTAAAGACTATTTACAATATCATTACGATGCTAAAGACAATTCAACTACAATGGGAGAATAGAGTGGCATACCGTGGATGAGCAAGAATGATCAGATTGAGTGGCATACTATGTATGAGGATAACATAGTGAACAATATTTTCTTGGCACATCCTGTAGCCAAGTGATTTCTATCAGTGATGCTTATGGATTGTACTAATAAAATCAACTGCTATAGGATGCCACTATTTGAGATTGTGGGTGCTATGTCGACCAAAAAGACTTTTAATGTTGCATGTGCCCTCAGAGAAGAAAGAGTTGTACACTTGGGCTTTGAAAAATTATTAGGGATTTTTAGCCAAACAACTGCCAACCATGTTTGTCACTGATAAAGAGTTAGGTTTAATCAAGGTCATTGAGTGAGTCATTCCCATAGCAAGGAGATTGTTGTGCGCATATATATACAAATATTGACAAAAAAAAGTATAAAAAAGCCCTTTGATGATAATAAAGGATGATACGACTTTATTGGTTCTTTCTCGAATTCGAATGGATCAAGTACAGAGGAAAAATGAAAGTCGACCATTGTTGAGTTCGATAAAAAATATGAGAATCACACCCGAAGTGTTACTGATGACCATAAATTAATTCAATTAGAATTTCAAGTGCTTAATCGCCTAAGATACAACAAGAACAGATGTGCCAGCTAGACTTTACCTTATTGATTTCACGGAGAGTACATCACACCCAAATGGCTACTTGCGCCTATTCGTTGTCTTATAGGTAAACCTGTAATGCTATCATGCCTAAATGGCTACATTGCACCCATTCTTTGGCTTACATGTAAGTTGCTTATGTTTTTTTCATGTTTTTTTGGTTTAAGTAAAATGATGAAGAATATGTATTAATGTTATGTAATTGTGGTTAGTTTCCATTCCTAAATGTAAATGTGCAACCTGTTTCATTATTTCGATTTATTGTCCACCAGTTGTAGGTTAGTTGGTCGAACATGTACTCTCCTTGTGAGAGTTTATGGATTCGAGACTCATCAGCGGAATTTGGTGAGTTTTCATTTGATTATTAGAAGCAAACTTACATTGTCTTTGAATAGTCTTTAGGTATGGAATGCAGTTGTTTAGCTGGACCGAAGTAAAAACAAGTTTTCATGTGAAATGGAGGCGACGTGAATGTTAGGTAGCAACTAGGGGTGGGCATCCCATCTTGCAATCCTGATCTCATCCCGTCCCGTCTGATTTTTTGGGTCCTTTTGGAATTGATCAAACTCATCCCGCTCTCGTCCCGTCCCGATCTAGAGTGAGATGGGATCGGGATGGAGATTTTCAATCCCGCCAATCCCGTCCCGACTCAAATTGATTTATTTAATATTCATTCTTATTAATTTTAATCAAACTTTTGTTCTAAAGGAAAGTTTAGGATGTATTGAAATTAAATCAAATCTTCTACTATTTGAAAATTACTTGCTTGATTTGGTACTCTTTCCTTAGATAGGACAATTGTTTTTGTAGAAAATAAAGGCAAATGATGCTTTGGGTTAGTTTTGCACTGAGTTATGTGATTGGAGATTTTTGGTAAATGAGCAATATTTTTTATTTCTGAACTTATATTAAGACAACTTGAGAACATTGCTCCTAATTGTATCTTGTATGAATGATATTTCAACTCTATCATAAATATGCAAGAAGGATCTATGGAGGAACTCCTTCCGTCTACCATCATTCACTTAACAAACTTAATTCCATTGTAGGTAACCAATCACAAAATTTATACGACATTTAATATTGTTATGATGAAAGTTATATGTACAAAACTTTGGCATTATTGATGTGTGAGCAATGTAAGATGAAATTTTTTGGTTATTCTTTATTGGATGACCATTTAGTACATGCTCGTCCCGAACCCGTTTGGGTGGGACTAGATTGGAATGAGGATTATCTCGTCCCAATCCCGAATGAACGGGATGGAATTGGAATGAGGTCCATCTCATCCCATTCCGTCACATGCCTGCTAGTAGCAACAATGATGTAGCCTTTGGGCATCAATTTAATAAATAAAAATGGTCAATGATCCAAATTTACAATAAATAAAAATAATTATGAAAAATAAGCATTTTCGTTGAATGTTAAAATAAACACTCCAAAACTTTCAGTCATAAGAATATATGTAAGCCTAATTTCTAAAATTAAAAAAAAAAACTCAAGTAACATAGGCATACATTTTTATGCAAAATCTCACAATTTGATTGTATCCAAATTGATCAAAAGCTTCAATATACCAATGGTTCGCTTAAGTACCTAATTACCCAATTCCATGTTCAAAAATGCATCAAGAAAAATAAGACAGAATACAGTCATTAGCAAGGGTTAAGGCATGTAAAACCGGGCTGAGTCAATTGATTGATAGACGAATGCCAGATTTCACTTAGACCAATATGAGAAATCAATTTTTGCATGGAGTTTTAGCTTTCAATGGTGGATGAAGAGCGGCAACTCTTAATGACTATAAACTAAAGCCAGGTATAATAGACTTTGATACCATTCTTTCTAATCTTGCACCAAAATGGTAAAAGTATAAAACCACTTGGGAACTATTTTTTTTTCTAATTGTCTCTTAAACCCATTGCATTAGAATAAGATATTCCATTTTTTTGTTTCTTTCTTTTTTCCTTTCCTCGACTTTCTGATTATATGTGTGCATTGCCACAAGGAATGGCTACTTTCGATTTTTTACATTTGCTATGTATTTAGACAAGACCATGATTATCTTGTAGAATCATAAGGCTTCTAAGCTATTTGAGACCATGGTTATTGTTGGACTTCATTGTAGCTAATATTGATATCCAGGCATTTTGAAAGTAGATTTTTGGACTCAATCCTAATCCCGATATTCAGGCATTTCAAAACCAAATTTTGAATATTGCCTTGGACAATCTAACCTTGAACTCCAGGTAGTAGAAATTTAGATGCAACATTGAATTAAATTGGCTTTTATTCAAAAGATATTTTGCTCTCTTGAAACAAGTTTATTTGCTAAACTTTTTCAACACATATTTGAAAATCGTAGTTTCAGCCTCACAGTGTAAATTTTTTAGAATTACTAAGAAATGGGCACGAGTAGAAATGATTTTTCCTTCAAAACAATACGATAATATGCAAATTTGAAACCTTTTAGTAATAAAGACATTCATGTAAGCTTAAGTCTATAAGTAGACAAAAGTAACATACACATACCTTCTTCTGCAATAGCTCACAAGTTGATTATATTTGAATCAGGAAAAAGAATGGGTAATATTAATAAAAGGTTTTGTACTAAATACATATGTAAAGATAGTTTAAGCGGGATAATTTGATGACCATTAAAAAAAGTTTCTTTGTTTTCCTCTGGTGATATAAAACCATCGTTGGATCAATTTCAGATATTTCACCTTCCTTACAAATCGTGCACCAAAGTCGGGCAAATTTAAAAAATTAATTTGAACTTGATAATGAAAACTCACTTATGTAACAGTGTTGTGCGCCCGTAATGAGCAAAGTTTGATTTTCCAAAAATGGCCCTTCATCTCCCTTATCGCAGTCCATCACTGGCCACCATCGGAACCTCTCCCTCCCCTTCCTTCTCCCACAACCGTCTACTGCAATCCACCAAATAGCAACCACCATTGCCACCTCATCCCTCATTTTCCCTTCAGAGTTGTCAACCACCACTTTTATTCCTCCTCTTCCTTGCTTCGTAGTCGCACCTCTCTATCTCTTCACTACCTCATTACATATTTTTTCTCCAGCCACCCAATCAGTCAGAGCATTCTCTTTATATCTTCAATGAGATGATTGATTTTTTTTTGTTTTTTTTAGGTTTTCAATTGCTTGATGGGTTTTGATTCACAAGTTTTGATTTAGGGTGTGTTCATGTGATTTGGGTCCATTTAGGAACATAGGATTTTTATGAAATTTTGATCTAAAGGAGTACTAAAGATTTTGGGTCGAGATGGTGTAGCAGCGCAAGTAGATGGAGGTGGAGGTTAATGTTGATAATGGAGAAAGGGAAACCAGAAAAAAAAAAAAAAAAAAAAAAAAAAAAAAAGATTAAAAGGAATAAGATGATGTTTTGCCTACGTTCATGGATAGGGCTTTCTAAGCTCTATTTGGGCCATGGCTTATAACTGCCATTGGAAAAATGATAATCGTACAATAAACCATAGTGCACTAACTATATTATTTTTTGATAAAGCTCAAATTATATATTTTAATATTTAAGTAAATACCAATGGCCAAATTACCTAATGCATTGGTTTATTAAATTCGTAAAAAAATACACTAAATATACGTGCACGTAGAGCGTGTCGACACATTAATTTTCTATAATATACCCTTCCTTGTACAATTGAAAACTATAAACTTATTATAAATTACAACTGTAGTCGTGCTGTTGACACTGCTTGAGTTGTGCCTTTGACACCCCCAAATAGGTCAATAAATTACGAAATATGAAAACAATCTATGTGTTACCAAAACATTAATTAATTATGCGTTTTTCATTCTCATCGACCTACTATAATTTATTTATAAGTATCATCATTATAGTATACTACCTTCACCTTCTCTTTGTTGGGGCTTAGCTCCTTGTCTGGGGTTTGACTATTCTAACTACCCAAGCTCAATAAAGCAAATTATCTAGAGGATCAAAAAATGATTACTTTGATTTAATAAGATAATTAAACTCAAAATTTTGATTGTTATTGGATCACTCACTTCATTGGTCCTAATTTATAGGCTTGTAAGCTCAGACTTATGCCCATATGTAAGATTACGTTCAGTTGGCCTTATAAGGGAAAATGAGCGACAATCTTAGAAAACCAAAATCTTTACACATTTAGACATATCAGGACAATGTAAATTGTTGATTGTTGTAAATAAGTGAAAGGGTGAAGGGCATTCTCGAAACAACATAATTTTGACACATTATGGGAGAACTAAGATGTTGGAGACCATGTTTGCTAATCTTGTAAAATGTTGGATTGGGTCTTGATCGGGCCTCAAAAATATTTTGTCCAATAATAATTTAATGGGCTTTGAGTAAAGTAGGCCCAATGAACATATGTTTGGATAATAGAGTAACTCGTGGAGGCATAAAGTAGATATTGGATTGTCCATGGTTTGTGATATTTGGAGGCATTTTAGGAACTTCAAAATCTGGACACACAGCTCTAGCACAACCCAACTCATTTGCACTTATAAAACAGATATATATATTTGAGATGTTGTTGATATTGAATTTATTATTTATATAAAAGATATTAAACTCGTATGTGCAGCTCCCTTATATAGTGGAAACCAAATGTGCCTCTTGATCATTTACTTGATTTAACAGATATGTGAGATAGAAACAAACAAAGCTGCCCTCGAATTTGAAAGTCTTGAAGAAGTGTAACCATTTTCCCCCTACTTGTGTATATGGAAGATTCACATTAAAGATTATTGCAAACATACCATCCTTTATGTGACTCTCTTTGTTGTAGTGCTAGCTGGCAAGATTATTTTTCTAAATACAAACTACTAACTTGATTTTGTATGCCAAGATAACCTTAGCATTTTCCCTGATTTTTTGGTTGAACTTTCTCTATAGGTTCCTGGCTAAGATAGCGACACCTGAAGGCTCAAAATATGTTCTAGTGGACAACCAATTGCAATTACTGTAAGATGAAGATGAGGGGGAGATGAAATTGTTTAAGTTGTCGAGGGCAATTTGAAAATTCAGAAGATGATGGAGTGACACACTCATCTTTTGAATTCCCATTACAAAGTATTGGTTGGGGCAATTTCGAAATTCATAAGATGATAGGGGAGAGGACGGGTTGGAAATTTTATAAGTTAGCTGAGGGAAATTTGAGAATTCAAAAGGTGACAGATTGACACATGCTCACCTTTTGAATTCCCATTACAAATAAAGACATAGCAATTTGGAAATTCAAAGGATGACGGAGTGACACACTCACCTTTTGAATTCATGTTACAAAGAATGGACGGGAAAATTCGGAATTCAAAAGTTGATATAGGGCTGAAAACCGAACCGACGGTTCGATTTTTCACCTAAACCGTGAACCGAACCGACTTAGGTCGGTTTTAAAATTTTCAAACCGAACCGACTAAAATCAAACCAAAACTGAAATAAAACCGAACCGACCAACTATTTAAAACATATTGTATTATTTATATAAAATATATATTATTTATTATATATATTCAGTCGATTCGGTTTGGTCGGTTAAAATCACATAAAAATCGAACCAACTACTTCGGTTTTGAATTTTTCAAAACCGAAACAGATCCGAACCGAATTTAAACCAAACCAATCGGTTCGGTCAGTTTGATCGATTTTTTGTTCAGCCCTAAGTTGATAGGGGAGAGGACAGGTTAGGAATTTTATAAATTAATGAGGGCAATTTGGAAATTCAAAAGAATGACCGATTAACACGCGTTCACCTTTTAAATTACCATTACAAAGAAGAAAAAAAACTACAAAACTTGTGTGGCAGGTGCATATCTTCAATTGTAATAGCTTGGGGGAACAAACTGAGAATCAATCAAATTAAGGGAAGAGCTCATCATATGATGAAAAAAGGTGCAGAGACTACATCCCGAACAAAATCGTCCTTAAGTTGCAGGGAAGTGGAATAAGTTGTATTTGGTAATCAGTTGCTGCATCATGACCCTCATGACTGCAAAGGGGCGGACTAGGGCTTTTGGTTTTCTCCAATACTATTTTGAATTCATCGTATTGTTGACCCCTTTCTTTCTCATTGCAGCATTCACAGACACCGAGACGGGTTGCAAACCCTAAGAAGACACATACAAAACAATTTAGTAATTGTTGCATATATGCCATGTTCCACATATAATAGAATTCTCAACTTAAATTGAATGAAAGAAACATAGTAATTAAAAAGAAATAGTTGGTAAGCTTCCTCTAAGCTCTTGGTATTCATCACACATTGAGCTGCATCTTGCACCATGTTAATTGGTTTGGTATAGTAGTATACCGCATATACATATATGCATAATCAAATCGATGGAATGACCTTTGGTACCCTTGAAGATTGGATTTGATTGAACCTGAGTGTCCTAGGTTTAGTTTCTATGGAAGACTTTATTTCAATTGGAACTCTTGTCGCTACTACAGAAAGCTTAGGTGGTTTTTCCTATCGCTTCATTTTCATTCCTTAATGTGTTGGGGGTATGTGGTTTCCTGCCTGTAAGTAGTGAGGTGTCTTATTATCTATTGTAAGCCACCTTAATAGAAAAAGAAGTTGAAGCAGGCAGCGTCACTCACTCAGCTGAGCTAAGCTCTCACTCTTTTCTCTTTTTCTGCGTTTGCATATGGAATTGTAAATTGTTATTTGCAATTGCATTGGAGTTACTACTAGTGTATCAGTCGTGCATCTGGCACGCCTCATTGGGTTGTGCTCTTCATTGCGCTTCCATATTTTCTTCTCATTGCAAAACTCAATGATAACAGAAATTCTTAATGGCTTGCCTGAGGGGGCGAAAATACAATGTTGCCCCACCTCTTTAAACACACACTCCAAAAAGGTGTTTAAAGAGGAGGGGCAAAATTGTATTTTCACCCCCAGGGAAGGAAACCAAGCTGATTTAATGATGTTGTGTCGAAGACAATAGTTCTAATTATTGTTTATTAAATTGGAAGGTGATTATGAACCTGTATAGAATAATACAGTAGGAGTGAAACTTTTCATATATCAAATTCTATCAACCTCTTGTATGACTGCGGTAATACCTTTTTTTGAACAACAAAAAATCCTTCTTGACACTGTTTTATTGGACCGATGAGTAGATGAGCTTTTCCTTGTGATTACGCCCAAACAGTACACGCGGTCAATTGCAGTAAAGAATGGGGTGTCGATCCCACGAGGAAAAACGATCTACAAAACAAGGTTAAGGAAGACAAACTATGCGAAACTAAAGTTAAGAAAATCTAACAAATTTAAAATATGAAATTGAATTTAATTTAATGAAAATTAAGTTTGGAAAAATCACAAGGTTCCAAGAATTCCTCCTAGACTTCACGCGCCAACTAGTATTGATTCGCTATGATGACTCAACTACGTGTTTCACATCCCAAACGACGTAATCGGAAAAATAATCTTTTATGCATTAATATACCCTAATGTAAATGAATTTTAGATTTCACTTTTTCTAAAAAAAATACAAAGGTCTGTCATATGTGATATCCTAAACTTACGATATATCCGGAGACAATATCGTAATAAATGACGATCACATATAACTAACCTACCGAAATCAATTAATTCTTAAACATTCCACACATAAGAAAAACGTGACTAAGCTTATATGGAGAAGAAAAGATAACCACCGGAGTAATAATAATCTACGAAGAAATCTATGAAATCCTTGTCACTAAAACAACATAAATTTCTATATTAAATAAAAGTGAGAATCATTAAACATCATTATTCATCGTGAAAACTTAAAGCGAATCAAATACTAATTTAGTGTGTTACATCTAAGAGTTCACCTCTTCACCTTGCGTGGGGTTTAGTGACTCATGGTGGTGGTGGTCATAGCATCAGTGGAGGAGGACGTCATCTCTTCCTGTACGCGCATGAATCCCGAGAAAATCGCAAGTCTTGAGAAATCTCAGCAGCTGCACTGTGGTGGTACTCAGCAGAACCGGGGGTGTCAATAGAAAACAACTTTGAAAAACAGTTTTTTCCCGCCGAATTTCGTGACTCTCCTGCGTTTTCGTTCCCAGCGCCCGCTCCGCCACTGTTCTCCGCTCCTCGCGAGCTTCTTCACCTCCGACCTGGCTCCGGTACCTGCAAGAAGACAGAGAGAGGGTGAGGAAACAGTGAGATAACAACAAAAACGCGAAGGATGACGAGGAACAGGGGCTCCCTGTTTCTGCTTGTGAGCTCTGTCTCGCGAGGTGGTGGCGACTCTGTCGCGGTGGTGCTGGCTCTAAAAGAGAGAGGCGACTCTGTCGCGGTGATGGTGGAGCGAGATGGAACAGGGAGAGAGACCGAAGGCGAAAATAGGAGGGAATGGCGGATGGAGACAGGGCGGCGAAACAGGGAGGTGCTCCCTGTTTCTGCTGCTTGCGGTGGTGGCGTGCGAGCTTTGTTCGTGATGAAGGATGCTGGACGGTGGCGAGGTGAAGGAAAGACCGGAACAGGGTGCGTGGAGGAAACAGGGACGACGGTGGTTTGGCGGTGGCAAGATGGTGCTGATGGTGGTTGGTTAGTGGCGAGAGACACATGGCTCTATGTCTCTGCCCAGGTGGAGGTGGTGATGGCGGCTGGAAAAGAGAGGAGGAGCAGAAAACGTGGAAGAGCAGCCTCCCCAAAGAGAAGGGAAAAGAGAAACCTAAATAGGGTTCCCCTATTTCCTTGTTAGGCTGAGCTTAGGTTTCTAGCTTTCTGGGCTTGGGCTTGATTAAAGTAAGTGGACCTTGGCTTATTTGGGTTAGGTTTAGATATGTGAACCGCTATTTTACACCACCGCTAGAATCAACAAATTAATCATTTCCTCAAATTTTCGCCTTAATGCGATTTTATCGTTCACGCGCAGATTCCTACAAAAACATAAAAATGAAATAATTAGAATAAAATATATTAATTGAAGCACTAACATATATAAATTAAGGGATATATTTTGCAATAATTATGTGTATATCAAATACCCTCAAACCTATATTTTGCTAGTCCTCGAGCAAAACAAAATAAAGAATAAAATTCTAACTCACTTTCGTAGGAATCACGGTTGCACTTACCTTAACGTGCAACAAGGCTTTAAACCTCTAGATTACCTCTAGAGGACGAGTTATAGTCTCGTGAGGGTTTCCAGAAATGTTACCCCCAAACATTACTGACTCAATAAAACAAAATCTATTTTCTAAAAACATAATGCAAAACATATGAACATTCCCTTTTATTCCCCTTAGAGTATTTTTCTGATTGCTTACAATTCAAGAAAAACAACAAACTAATAATGTCACAAAAGTATATCAATAGAGTACAATAATTTAATAGTATCTAAAGGTTAAATGAATTTCATAATCATTCTCAACTCGAAGTGTGTGTGTGAGGATCCTTATCAACATAACTCTTCATCTCATAGTAAATATGTGACAAGATAACCTTTAGAAAAGACGTTTCGACTACAATTCTCTCATGTCGCTCAGAAATGAAACGCTCAGAGATTGGGCACTCAGTTTATATGTGAGGAAAAGAATATACTATGGAAAATGCAAACGTCTCACATATAATTATCATGAAAAATGGAATTTTCAAAGAGTGAAATGAATATGATCTCATAGACCGGAATATTGATTACTTTTGAGAATGTTGAATCAAACACCATAGTTCTTTCCTATTCAATCCCCACATCTATTAAGTTAACTTTCTCTTAAGATCAATCAAGGCTTTACTAGGTTGTATTGGGGCTTGGATTATGGCAAACAATAATGGACAAAAAGAATACAAAGATTTCCTGAGAATGGATACACCATTGAATAAACACATAGGGCATTGAAGAACAAAGCAATGTTGTACACCATTAACTTTTTCTTCATTATTTTCTTCTTCAATCGCAATTTTTTTTTTTTTTTTTTAAAACATGCTATTCCCCATTGATACAATCCAACACTTTTACTTCGAGGGCGCATGAAATATCTATTTTTTTCTATTTGCCCATTCCATAAATATATCTCACCGTATACATTCTCAGAAAATTGGGTAAGGATAAAATAATAGAGGTATTACTCCTTGATTGGAGTAGGTATTGGGAATGGGGATAACAAAGAAAAGGCTATTTAAAGGCTCAAAGGGCTACAAATGGATATTTATTACTGGGTAGGCTAAAAAGGCTAAAAATGGTTTAAAGAAAGAAATGCCTATATCACTTCATAAGTTCTAGTTAGTACTAGGACATCTCAACTAAATAAAGCAAGAAGTTCTAGTGTAAAGATTCAATTTTTATGTCATTCTTAAAGCAATCAATAAGAAAATCAAGAATAATGAGATCATCAACGAAATAATGCGGACTCAAGAAAAATCAGAGTGTAATTAATAACCCTCAAGAAATAAAGAATGGCTCAAAACTCACAAGGGTTAAGTCTCCACTATTATTCTAAGGTTTTCTAGTTCAATACCTCACTAATCAACTTCAAATCATGTTGACTTGGCTTATAGTGCATGAATAGTCGAGTTGAAAAGTCTCACGAAATACATCTAACATAAGGATAATATCAAATATCATGTTTTTCAATAATATAACTATGTGACACGTGTTAGTATGTGTTTTCTCAAAATTAAAGCAACAAAATCATTCTCTAAAATTAAAAAGAACTCAAAACCTCTTTTTTTTTTTTTTTATTCACTAAGGGTTCGGATTTCAATGCATTTCCAAGAAGATTTTACACAATTACCATAATCATCTAAGTATTCAATGGAGATTGAGTAGAACACAAAAATGACTCGGTTTAATTGTAAAATACGTTTTAAACTCAAAGATTCTTGAAAATTGCACAAAAAATCCAATAAACCACACCCCCAAACCTAAACCAAACATTGTCCTCAATGTATAAAATAATAATCATGACAAATCAAGGCAAAAGAAAATAGGAAAGTTAGAGTGATATTACCATGGTGAAGCTTTTTACCAATTTCGATGAAATCTTCCACCAATGAACGCTCAAAAACATAAGAATCATGAAGTTTTCATTAGAAATCGATAAAATGCAGACTCGACATTAACAAAGAAAACAAAAAAAGGCAAGTTGTAAGTCAAAACTGTTATGGAGCTAACGAGTATGAGTGAAACACAACTAAATAGGGTACTCGAAAATCAATCCAAACTAACAACAAAGACACACAACTAAGGCTAGGCTGCCTCCTAGGAGCGCTTGGTTTAACGTCTTCAGCCCGACATATATTCTCCCTCATGAAAGATATACCATGAAGTGACGAGGAAGAACATAGGGAACATTCACCTCCAAACGTAGTCTATGATATAAACGAGTCAAAAGGGTTAAGGAATCGTATACCAACAACCTGAAAAGTGAGGATTAGTCCACTCAAAAATAGCAACCACCTGATGTTTCCTCTTGATAGTGCATAGATCCTTGATGACCCTCGCATAAGTTGGTACCTGTTTAATCACATGCAGCAAAGGTAAGTTAATTTTAACCTATTTCAAGTGTTCTAGAATCTCACCATGCATTTCTGATTTCTTTCCAGTAGGTCGTAGTGCTTGAGGAAAAGGAACTGAAACTGGAATGTTCTTGTTGGGCTCATCCTCAGGGATGCTCTCCTTTGCACTTGGGGAGGTGCCTATAGTCGTGGACGAGCTTGACCCATCTAAGATCTTACCACTCCGAGTAGCGATGGCATTAACCTCTTTGGCATTCTGAGAGTCTGAAGTAGAGGTTTGTGCCATAAGTTGGCCCTTTGGATTTGCTTGAGGCTGTGACGGAAATTGGCCCCGTCCTTGTACTGTTAATGAACTTGTCAGCTTGGTTATCTGGCTTTTGATCTCCTTGTTCTCTTCTGCCAACTGTGTCAATGCAACCTCAAATTTTTGATTAGTTTTACCTTGTGCCTCTATAAATGCATGCAATGTGTCTGATAAGGAACTTTTGTTAGATTGCGCATTGTACGGAGGTGCATGGTATGACCTAGGTGGTTGTGCCTGTGAGTGTGTAGGTTGGTCGGCCTCGGACCTCCAGCCAAAGTTAGGGTGATCTCTCCAGCCAGAATTGTAAGTGTTAGAGAATGGTGAATAAGGCTTCTTGTACATCCCTAAGGTGTTACATTGTTCCTCATAAACCCCTTTCATCTCAGTCAAGGTTGGGCAATCCTGTGAGAAGTGTTCAACTCCCCCGCATATAAAACAGGCGTCCTGTAGCTCAACTCTGGCAACAGTATGTGTGGGCCTACCATCCTTGGTCTTAAGTGCCTCTAACTCCCTAGTTACTCTATCAAGCTGGGCTCTAAGGCTATCCTCTTCCCTAAGAGGGTAAACTTCAGCTGGATGTGTTCTATCTGTGCTCTCAGTAGCACTTGGACCAGTCCAAGTATGAGCCTTTTAAGCCAAGTCATTCAGGTACTCAATGACTTCGTTAGGGTCCTTTTGCAAAAACACTCCATTACACATCATCTCAAGGAACTGACGTTCTCTACTGGTGAGCCCCTCATAAAAATAACTGACTAAGCGCCAATTCTCATACCCATGGTGTGGGCATGTATTCAAAAGATCCTTGAACCTTTCTCATGCTTGATATAATGTCTCGCTATTCTTTTGGGTGAAGGTAGAAATCTGTCTCTTTAGACCGTTGGTTTTGTGGTGAGGAAAGTATTTATTAAAAAATGCTTGGGTCATCTCCTCCCATGAACCTATAGACCTTGGTCGCAAAGAGTATAGCCAACTCTTCGCTTTTTCCTTAAGAAAAAAAGGAAAAAAACCTTAGTCTAACCGAGTCTACAGCCACAACTTTGTTGTGAAAGGTGGCCACAATTTTTTTTTTTTTTTTTTTAGAAATAAAATAAAATAAAAATAAAAATTAAACGGGACCTAAAACTTAAAAATAGAATAAAATAAAATAAAATGAAAAATGAGCAAGAAAGATAATACCCGAAACCTTCCTTGTAGAATGACGCTTGTTCTCCGGCAACGACGCCAAAATTTGATTACGCCCAAACAGTACACGCGGTCAATTGCAGTAAAGAATGGGGTGTCGATCACACGAAGAAAAATGATCTACAAAACAATGTTAAGGAAGACAAACTATGCGAAACTAAAGTTAAGAAATTCTAACAAATTTAAAATATGAAATTGAATTTAATTTAATGAAAATTAAGTTTGGAAAAATCACAAGGTTCCAAGAATCCCTCCTAGATTTCACGCGCCAACTAGTATTGATTCGCTATGATGACTCAACTACGTGTTTCACATCCCAAACGACATAATCGGAAAAATAATCTTTTATGCATTAATATACCCTAATGTAAATGAATTTTAGATTTCACTTTTTCTAAAAAAAACACAAAGGTCTGTCATATGTGATATCCTAAACTTACGATATATCCGGAGACAATATCGTAATAAATGACGATAACATATAACTAACCCACCGGAATCAATTAATTCTTAAACATTCCACACATAAGAAAAGCGTGACTAAGCTTATATGGAGAAGAAAAGATAACCACCGGAGTAATAATAATCTACGAAGAAATCTATGAAATCCTTGTCACTAAAACAACATAAATTTCTATATTAAATAAAAGTGAGAATCATTAAACATCATTATTCATCGTGAAAACTTAAAGCGAATCAAATACTAATTTAGTGCGTTACATCTAGGAGTTCACCTCTTCACCTTGCGTGGGGTTTAGTGACTCATGGTGGTGGTGGTCACAGCATCAGTGGAGGAGGATGTCATCTCTTCCTGTATGCGCACGAATCCCGAGAAAATCGCAAGTCCCGAGAAATCTCAGCAGCTGCACTGTGGTGGTACTCAGCAGAACCGGGGGTGTCAATAGAAAACAATTTTCTCCCTCCGAATTCCGCGACTCTCCTGCGTTTTCGTTCCCAGCGCGACAGCGCCCGCTCCGCAGCTGTTCTCCGCTCCTCGCGAGCTTCCTCACCTCCGACCTGGCTCCGGTACCTGCAAGAAGACAGAGAGAGGGTGAGGAAACAGTGAGATAACAACAAAAACGCGAAGAAGGATGAGGAACAGGGGCTCCCTGTTTCTGCTTGCGAGCTCTATCTCGCGAGGTGGTGGCGACTTTGTCACGGTGGTGCTGGCTCTAAAAGAGAGAGGCGACTCTGTCGCGGTGGTGGTGGAGCGAGATGGAACAGGGAGAGAGACCGAAGGCGAAAACGGGAGGGAATGGCGGATGGAGACAGGGCTGCGAAACAGGGAGGTGCTCCCTGTTTCTGCTGCTTGCGGTGGTGGCGTGCGAGCTTTGTTCGTGATGAAGGATGCTGGACGGTGGCGAGGTGAAGGAAAGACCGGAACAGGGTGCGTGGAGGAAACAGGGACGACGGTGGTTTGGCGGTGGCGAGATGGTGCTGATGGTGGTTGGTTAGTGGCGAGAGACACAGGGCTCTATGTCTCTGCCCAGGTGGAGGTGGTGATGGCGGCTGGAAAAGAGAGGAGGAGCAAAAAACGTGGAAGAGCAGCCTCCCCAAAGAGAAGGGAAGAGAGAAACCTAAATAGGGTTCCCCTATTTCCTTGTTAGGCTGGGCTTAGGTTTCTAGCTTTCTGGGCTTGGGCTTGATTAAAGTAAGTGGACTTAGGCTTATTTGGGTTAGGTTTAGATATGTGAACCGCTATTTTACACCACCGCTAGAATCAACAAATTAATCATTTCCTCAAATTGTCGCCTTAATGCGATTTTATCGTTCAGGCGCAGATTCCTACAAAAACATAAAAATGAAATAATTAGAATAAAATATATTAATTGAAGCACTAACATATATAAATTAAGGGATATATTTTGTAATAATTATGTGTATATCACCTTGCACTAAAACCACTGATCTAGCGTATTGTAAGCTTCAACATCTTATTGGAACACCATACCAATCTTTGGCACCTTACTCCCAGAATTAGAATCCATTGAAGATGGAAGATTGTCCTTGGTATATAATAATGTATTGTTAAGCTCAAGGGACGATCTTTATCTACACACTATTTAACCTGAGAAATAAAATACCAAGTGTTAAGTTGTTTAGTAGAACCAAACAAAACAGGCATGCAGCTGCATATTGATAAATTGCAAAAAGGAAGATCAAGTAAGTTTACCAATGAATATAACATGACAGTATCATAAACAAAAAAGTTTGACGCATTCACCACTTTCTGTTCCAAACAGTGTTAAAACCTTATCAATGTAAAATCAGGCTATGATGATCTGTTTACTTGTTTGTAGTCACTGAGAAACAGTCACAATTATCTCAACTAACGAATTTGTGTCTATAATAAGAAGATAAAATCAGAGCAGAGCACTTCACTTACAGAAACCTATTATCTCTAATCACTGGGGAATTAAGCAAAAATTCAATGAACGTAGAATTCCCCTTTCGAACCTAAAAGGGTATCTTCAATCCATCACGACGACACTGAATTTACGTGAATTGTAATAGAAAAATGAAACTAATTGAAGGAGTGATCCTACCTTGCCAGATCTCTTGAGGTGAGCGGCGTAGGCATTCACGAACTCGTGAGGAGAAACATCTTTCACAGTTTGCGCAGTCGTCTCCATGGCTGAAAGGGAAGAGGCGCATTAAAACAAACAGCTTGATTACTTCAGTCACCAACCCATCCTTGCAAAGACCATCAAGCATTTGGGATCAGCCCATTTTACTTAATTTTGTTGAATATCTCATCTGCATCCTCTGGTGGGGTTGGGGATTTTGATTTGGGGGACTGTGTTTCTCTTTCTCTTTGTCGAAAAGCTTGAACTTTTCACGAAAACTCCCTCCAAACGACGATGGGGTGGAATTAAAATGGATGCTTTTTGGAGGAGGAGGCTTGAAGTGAAAGTGGGAGATTCAGGTCGGCTCTGGCTCTGTTTGGAATAGGGTGTGGGAGCAAAAAAATAACCTTTTTGGCCCAATTAGATAAAGAAGTCCAAAGATTTGGTCCTTTCATAAAAAGTTCGAAGATTATTCACGAGCTACAAGTATAGAAGGCCAGAGCCTGGGCCAAATACAAACTCCGTAGAACACTATTTTCTCAGCAGGGGAGTAGTGTTCGGCGCCAACTACCATGCTCAGTTGAGCACATGAGCTTGCAGAAGAGGTGTCTCAAAAATAGGAAGTTATAACCAACCACAGAAGTTCTGCATGAAAGAAGTTGCAACCGCTTGCAAGTAGATAACTTACTCATCTGCCACGAGTCTCACTCATCAGCCACGTGTCTTATTCATCAGCCACATGTCTCACTCATCATCCAGCAGTTAATCCTTTTAGTCTCTATAAATAATCAAACACAAATCTTTCTGGAGTAACACTTTCCTGACTTACAATTCTCTCTTCAAATATAGAGATATAAACATTTTTCTAAAGAAATTGTTCTAACTTTGGCATCGAAGTCCCCGTGGCAGGCGCCACACCGGTGTCAAGAATTAATTTCCATCTTATGCAAATTGCTCCGCGTGATTAGCATGTGATTCTATCTTATGCAGATTGCTCCGCGTGATCAACACGTGATCCGATGAAAATTTGCATCCAAAAATTGGTGCTTTCAATGAGAGCTTGAATCAAACTCATTGCATGCTCTCTTCAATTCACAAAAAAAATTTCATTCATTCAGTTTAAATTTCATTTCACAAACACTTTTATTTTCAATTCAATATAATGGTGGGAACTCGAAAATAAACTAGCAAAAATAATGTTACAAGGTCTTCTGCTCGTACTAGGCCGCCATCGTCATAACGGGTTAAGCCGTTACTGGTCGGACAACCACTGATAATGGGTCTGCCACCGTCTGCTGACCATCAATCGCAACCTTCTTCCCAACAACCAAGCCAAATGGAGATGACACAACAAGAAAATCTTGCAGGTCAGATCGCCAATCAGACCAAAATATTGGAAGAACAAACCCGAGTGGTAGAGCGATTAGTGAGCGAACAACCAAGGCAGACGACACATCACTGTCTACCAACAAATCATGAGCATGAGAGTGGAAGTAGTCATCCATCAAAGGGAAACAATCCCTCTAGAAGCATGCATTCGAGATTAGGGCCATGAGTAAATGTGCACTCTAGGTTCGGACCTCAAACGGGAGTCTTCTCAAGGATGGGCTCCCAAGCAACTGTGCACTCAAGGCTAGGACCGCAGACTACACCCAATATAAGTGGTCGATGCAGAAGACAAAATCCCGATGGATGCGAACATCACAGAGTACCAGATCTAGATCACTACACTAATTTGTCCCACATCCCACATTTAGAGGCTCGTCAAATCAAGAGGAGCCTTCAGGCAAATCCTATTGAGACTCTACCTCACTCACATGCAGGTAAGTCACTATCAAGTTCAGAATATGAGGAGTCATCTACCGCAGATAATTAGAACTGAAATCACCAAACAGTCGATTAGCAGGATACACACAAGCCCTTGGGAGCAGATGATGTAGCACAAATGGTCAAAGTGCAGTTGTTGAATTTACAAGTTATGATAAATCCAGATGATACTTTGCGAAAAGAGGTAGCCTCGGTGAACACTTCACCTTTTACAGTTAACATCGAAGGGGCTCCTCCACTAGCAAGGTTTACCACACCAACTTTTACCCATTTCAAAGGAGATTCTAATCCTAAGAGGCACTTGAAGCATTTCCAAAGTGTCATGACTCTGCACAAAAATGATGATCCGCTTATGTACAAAATATTTGCTATGACTTTACAGGGATTGGCCCATGATTGGTTTCACACTTTGACCCCCTAGTCGATCAACAACTTTGGAGATCTCTCATTTGTTTTCACAAAAAAATATTCATCCTACCGAACTGTCAAAAAGAATGTTGACCACTTATTCAACATGAAGAAGAAGTCAAATGAATTGCTCAGGGACTTCATTAAAAGATTCAAGGCAGAAAAAGTGAGCTTAGTTGGGTGTGATGATCAAATTGCGTCCTCAGCTTTTAGGAAGGGTATGCCTGCAGATCACCCGTTATATGGCGATCTGACCATGAAACTAGGTAAAACAATTGCAGAAGTCTTCACCATGGCAGAATGCTATGCATTGTGGGACGATAAAAAAAATAGTGCTAAGGTATCTGATGTGTTCAAGAAGGATAGCCAACCCACACAAAAGAATACAGATCAAAAGGAGAGTAAAAAGAACAGGGGTGACAAGCGTAGAGCACGCTCTCCAGCAAAAGACTCCTCCACCAGTAGAGCATACACAGAGTTCTCGGTTCCAATCAATCAAATTCTCCACGAGATAAAGAACCAACCTTGGTTGAAAAGACCACCACCCATGAAGGGAGATCCGGCAAAAAGATATTCGAATAAATATTGTGCATTTCATGGAGCCACTGGTCACTTGACAATAGAATGTCAAGCATGGAAGGACCACCTTGAGGAGTTAGTCAAAGAGGGCATTGCACAGAGTATGTAGCCAAAAAAGCCATTCAGCAAATTGAGGAAAGAGATGCAGCCAAAGAACCCCCAAATAAAGTCATAAGAATCTATGAAATTTTCGTTGAATCTGAACTCTTTAATTTCACAAATAATGAAAGGAAGCGAAAGATCAAACAAACAACTTTGGTTGCTCAAGTGCTAATCGCCTCAGTCGATTGCCCCACAACTAGTTCCTCAATCGAAAATCAGATGATCGACTACACTAAAAGTGACTTGCAGGGCCTTGATTTACCACATGAAGACGCTCGTCATCAGCATTCAGATCGCCCATGCAATGATTGATAGAATTCATGTAGATGATGGAAGTGCAACCAATATAATTCAACTTTCGACTATCAAACAGATGAATTTAGAATCACTTATCACCAAAAAGACAAAAATCTTGACTGCCTTTAATGGGGCTACATCAGTAACAATTGGCACTATGATTCTAGATATCTACTCACCCTCAGTCATCTGCTCGCAGACCTTTATGATAATAGATGGGTCCTCTCCCTACAACGGGCTTTTGGGGAGACCATGGATAACTAAAATTGATGTCTTCTTGTCTACACCAAAAAAATCAGATATCAAATCCCAGGGGGTGGAGTTGGAGAAATAAAGAGTAATCAAGCCATTGTAAGGAGGTGTGAAGCCCGAGTCTTGAAGGAAATGAAACAAAAGGAATTTATTCTCGTCACTTCAGCCGAAGTGAAAGGGAAGAATCCTTCTACCTCCCAATAGAAATTACAGCACCAAGATCAAGAAGGAAAAGTTCAGCTCGAATCCCCTGTTGAGGAGGGGTGGAGACCAGAAGAAGACACAAAACTTGTGATTCTTGATCCTGATCTACCTGAAAGAAAGGCAAAAATTGGCTCTCGCCTCAGCGCAAATGAGAAGATAGAGCTCACTAGTTTCCTCCAAAGCAACAAAGATGTATTCGCTTGGTCAGCCTCAAACATGCTCGAAATTGATCCAAATGTGATCTTCCATAAACTGCATGTAGACCCGATCTTCAGGCCTGTTGTGCAAAAGAGGCAAAATTTTGCCTCAGAAAGAGTAGCAATCATTGAAGCCGAGATAGACAAGCTCTTGGCAGCCGGTTTAATCGAGAAAGTATTATACACCAAATGGTTGGCAAATGTGGTATTAGTCAAGAAAAAAGAAAAAGGGAAATGGAGAGTTTGTGTAGATTACACTGACCTCAATAAAGCATGTCCCAAAGATAACTATCCTCTACCATGCATTGATCAGTTAGTAGATTCTACATCTGGTAACCAGTTGCTCAGCTTTTTGGATGCCTATTCAGGCTATAATCAGATTATGATGTATGAACCCGACAAAGCCAAAACTTCAATCGTCATCGAAAGGGGGACTTACTGCTACAAGGTAATGCCTTTTGGTTTAAAAAATGCTGGAGTGGCCTATCAAAGGTTAATGAACAGAATCTTCAAGCATTTAATTGGGAAAACCATGGAGGTTTACGTAGACGACATGCTAATCAAATGTCCTCAGCGGACAGATCACATCAGAAATCTTGAAGAAACATTTGGACTTCTAAGGAAATATCGAATGAAGTTAAATCTAGATAAGTGCACTTTTGGAGTTTCATCGGGAAGATTTTTTAGGGACCTAGTCACCCAGAGGGGAATTGAAGCCCATCCAAATCAAATCAAAGCCATCATTGACATGAAGTTACCATCAACTCCAAAAGAAATCCAAAGTCTCATAGGTAGAGCAGCCGCTTTGAATCGATTCTTGAGCAGATTAACAAACAAATGTAAACCACTTTTTAAAAGCATTGAAAAAGGACAGAGAGACAAATGGGATGAAGAATGTGAAACTGCATTTAAAAATTTGAAAACTTACTTATCTTCTCCTCCTCTACTGTCAAAACCTCAGCTGGGAAAGGACTTGTACCTCTACTTGGCAGTTTCAAATGTGGCAGTGAGTTCAGCTCTCATCAGATAAGAACTGGGGGCACAACTTCTCAAATTTTACCTGTCTAAAGCTCTTCTCGATGCTGAGAGCGGGTACTCAAAAATGAAAAAAATAATTTTAATACTTTTGGTTTCAGCAAAGAAGTTGAGGCCTTGCTTTCAAGCCCATCGAGTGATTATCATAACGGAATATCCTTTATGGTCAATTCTTCACAGCCCAGATGCTTCTCAAAGACTCATGAAATGGGTCATCGAGTTAAGCCAATACAATTTGATTTACTGACCGAGGACAGCTATAAAGGCTCAAGCCTTGGCAAATTTTATAACAGAATTCACACCTTCCCCAGCCGTTGAGACAAAGTCAGCCAGCCAAGCAGCGTCGCACCCCTCAACAGCAGAAGATTCCTCAGTTCATGCCAGAACAAGGGCAGATCAGCACAAAGATATGTGACACTTATATGTAGATGGGTCGTCAAATTTCAACGTTTTTTTGGCTTCTATGTTGAAGTTATTGCTCTTACAGCGGTTAGGTGATTACTTCTCCCATACGCCAAGCCTATATAAGTTTACTTTTGAGGAGTTACCTTTTACCTTCCAGAGCTTCCTTCTGTTCCCCATTTTTGACTTTTATAGTTTGATCAAACTCGGATCTTCACTTAATTATGTTTGTGCGACCTCATTTCTCGTGTGAGCGACATGAAACTTGCTATGACTTCTTTAGGGGCCGCTGACGTTAGAAGATGATCTGGATGATCTCTATCAACGGTATGAAATTCCTGATGATCTGAGATTGTCACTAAAAACTACTTCATTATCTGGCTGCTATCAAGATGAATAAGCACGACATCTGTTGGCTGGTGAATCCCTGATGTCTGGATGGTCAGTTGGATGACACAAAAGACGAATAGGGATATTTTTTTCTTTCTTCTGTGAAGTCTGGGTCAAGGATCTCAATAAGTTTCATGTACTCCATTTTTTCTTTTTATTTTAATATAATGTTTGTTCATTGTTTCCAACTATGGGGCACGACCCCGTTGTTCTTTCTCCTAAGGAGGAGAAAATTAAGGTTGACTTTCGTGCTCTGCTGCCAGTGCCTATTTCAGACGTTCTCCAACTGAAAAATATCAGGCGGAGCAGTCTGTCCTCTAGTGGAACTAGCAGTGTGGGGCGGACTCTACCGCTCTCAGTGGTTCTTCTTCTCGTGCTAATGTACATGCATCTGAATCACACAAAAAAAGTTGTGAGAATGCCTAGCCCGTCAAAAATGAAATATGTGGAGGGATTGTTCCACCCTCAGTTGGTCTAAGAGGATCAAGGTGGGAACTGTTCTGTGAATCCTGTCACCTATGTAAATGCCCAGAAGAGTGATCTTGTGGACCTGACCATTGGTGAGAAGGAATCGCCGAGGGCCTCTGTCACCGCCAACTCAGGACTGGAACAACTCACCTTGGAGAATGTTGCCCTCATTTCATCTGCAGGTTTGACTGCCATAGTGGAGCCGCCTGTCCAAGAAGACATTGCCCGTAACTCGTCCGTGGACTCGGAGATCCTCAAGGAGAGATCGAGCCCATCATCTCTGGCGTGTATTGCTGGTAAGCAGACTGGACTATTGTCCAAGACTCCATCCTCCACTACAGACAAGGTGAAGCAAGTTGTTGAGTCTCCTCCTCCATCAAAAGTTGTAGAATGAGGAGCGGAATTAGTTATTGATCCCAAGGCTCTCCATACTGATATTGGAGAAAACTCTCGTTCTCTGGTCGCTACCCTCCTTGGTTCTGGCGGGCAGTGCACGTGGTACCGGGAGGTGGATCATAGGATCGATTCCATTCAGCTTTTGAAGAAGTGATTTTCTTAGTTGGTTCACCATATGTCGCTGAAGGAGGTGGTCATGGGGGATCACCTCAATCAGGGACAGATCACCTCAATCAGGGACAAAAGCATTTGATGTTGGTAAGTTAGCAACTATTCGATTGTCGCTGGATTCTCCATCATACTTTAATGCTCATAACCCTATGCGTGTTTTCTGATCAGGGGATGGCTCACTTAACCCACGCTTGTATGGTGGGTATTGAACTGGAGTCTTATGGGCCTTAGAGAATATGTTCGCTACGCGGCAGGTGCAACTCTCAAATGCCCTTAGTAAGGTAGGTTTGTTGGAAGAGCAGTTAACTGCTCGACGCAATCTGGGGATTCAGTTAGGTGAGGCCCAAAGGAACTTGAACTACATTCTAGTTGCTCGATTTGCCTTGGAGTCCCAGTTGAAGAGGGTCCACGAGAATCTAGATGAGGCCCATGCTGCCCAAGCTGATCTGTCAGCAGAGCTAAAAGAAGTCGAGGAGACTAGGGACAAGGTGGTAGCTGAGCATATGGTGTCTACTGACCGACTAGCGCATGCCATGAGATCTACTGAAACTCAGAATGCTCTAGACAATGAGGTGGTTCTTTCGCGGGATCTTCATGAGGCCCTTCAAGCGCGGTTCTTCAAGCTCAACCAAGAATTGGATTCAGAGCGTACAAACCGAATTGAGGCTAGATGATTCTGAAGGTGACCTGGCCAGGGCAATCAAGGAGCTGACTGTCTTAAAAGCACAATGGGAGGCTAGGGAGAAGGAACACCTCGAAGCTGCCATCACTGCTTAGCTCAGTAAGGGTTCTACCGGGAGGCTAGAGCTGCTAGACTTCATTGAATAGGATCGCGAGGACAGGGATCTTTCCTCTTACAAGTGATAGGCCTATGCTCACTTTGAAGAGGTGAAGGACTTCCACTTTTTCGCAAGGTGGCCCTGAAGCTTATCTGAATGTCGCGAAAACAATCGCCAACCTTGATGTTTCAGAGCCTGCCGTTCACGAAGCTGCTCCTAACCCTGCCATTCAGACTGCTCTCGACTCTACTCCATCTGATCCCGCCGTATGAGCGGTGTTCTTGTACAAGAAAAATCTATCAATACAAAGATTTTTTTTTCATTGTCTTATGTTTGTATTGTAATTTTCATACTTGCCGTTTTAATCCGTGTTTAGATTAGGCTGAATAGACTGATGCTAATAATTTAAGACTGCGTTTAGGTAGTCATGTCCTTTTTCCGTCTTGGTCTGGATGACTAGATTTCTATAACAGGTTCCAACCCTGTGTAGAAGTTAGGGCATTAAGAAATCATCTATTGTCCGAATGGATTGAATTTTTGTACCATGTATATGGGCCTGAAAGGGAGCTGAGTTGTAAAGAAGTCGTCTATGCCCGAATGGGCCAGACTTCTATGACGAACCTAATCTTCAATAGGAGTTAGGTTTTGGAGAAGTCATTTTTGTCCAAACGGACTAGACTTCTATGGTATACAGCCTCAATCCTGAATAAAAGTTGAGCTATAAAGAAGTCGTCTCTGCCCGAAAGGGCTAGACTTCTATGACAAACCCTAAACCTGAACAGAAGTTAGGTTGTGGAGAAAATGTCCTTTTTCGAATGGACTAGATTTCTTTTAAGCGGACTACGTCACTTATGCGACCAGGTGTCAACATTTTGAATAGGACTAGCTGTGTGCCATATCGCTCCCTTATGTAGTGAGTTGTCGACATCTTGAATAAGACTAGACTTGGCCGTTGTGCACCATCTTGGTCCCTTAGACATACTAGGTTACTTTTGCGGCGATTTTTCAACATCCTGAGTAGGACTAGACTCGGCCACTGTGCACCATTTTGAATAGGACTAGACTCGGCCATTGTGCGCCATCGTGGTCCCCTTATGCGAACTAGATCGCTCATGCGGCGAGTTGTCGACATCCTAAATAGGACTAGACTTGGCAATTGTTTGCCATCTCAGTCCCTTAGATGGACTAGGTCACTAGTGCAACAAGTTGTCGACATCCTCAGTAGGAGTAGACTCGGGCGTTGAGCGTCATTTTGGTCCTATAGTCGGATTCGGTCATCCGAGTACGGTGAGTTCTCACAAGACTGGACTCAGCCCACTTCGCATCAATTTGGTTCCTTAGGCGGACTAGGTCACTTAGACATGGCGAGTTGTCAATGTCCTAAATATGACTAGACTCGGCTGCTGTGCGCCATCGTGGTCCTTTTGATCGAACTAGGTTTGCCCCTGTATACTAAGTTGTGTGTGAAATGGTATCGTTTTAAAGATATTACCTTTATTGATAATTATTATCTAAATGTTCTACATATACTCTCTCCACTCAGGCTCTCCAACCAGTAAGCTATTGGCCCATTGGTTCTTCGGGGGGCTTTAGAACATAATAGCTATTTGCCTGATTGTTTCATTGTCGTGTAGTGGCACTCTCTTGCGGTTGGTCAATCTCCTCTGATAGTCCTTGTCTTATTATCGGCGAGATACTTAAGGCACTAGTAGAGACCAGCGCTCCCATCTGGTGGAGCCAAGGCCTGGCCAGAATCACGTTGTATGTAGAAGGGGCGTCTATGACAATGAATTTCATCATTAGAATCCTCATTAGGTCTGACTCCCATGCTACCACGAGCAGCCTGATGCTTCTGACTGGGTAACTCCGTGCGCCACTGAAGCCAATCATGGCCTGCTGGTGTGGTTTCAACTCTTCCTCTCTTAGCTACATCCAGCGGAATGCCTCCAAGAATAGGACGTTGGTTGAGCTCCCTATATTCAGCAGTGACCTCTTCACACCCCATTTTGCTATCCCGATTGTGATGACCAAGGCGTCATTGTGTGGGGAGTGAAACCCTTGCATGTCTTGCTCTATAAATGTCAGGTCTGGGGTCGGATGCTTTTTTCGGGCATGCTAGATAAGGGGTCTCCATAGTGGAAACTTGTCTGCAGTTCTCAGACTACTCTTTTCCTTGACCGGTTTGAATGTTTCGGCTCATCGTATGCACTGTTTAGGATGTAGAGAAAGTCCGAAATCTTTTCCTCAGCCTCTGGTGTTGGATCCTTTTCCCCTCCCCCCCTCGGGCCTGCTTCTTATTGAACTCACGAATTCCTGGAACCTCCCCTTTTGAACCCAATACTCAATCTCATTCTTGAGACTTGGGTAGTCCTAAGTAATGTGATCGTGTTCCTTGTGGTAGTAACACTACTTGTTCTTGTCACGCTTTGATGGGTCACTATTGAGCTTCGAGGGCCATTTTATGTCATCTCAGCTCTTCATGGTAGAGAAGATCTTGGACAGATTGGCGTTGAGTGGGGTGTAGACGTGGGACCTTGAATTGACATAGTTTGTGACCATGTCAGTTTTCACTTTGTCAAACCTAGACCTGATATGTTTCGCCTCCTCTTGGATTTATCCTCCTTGCACCTTTTTTCATCTCCCCTGTCCCGAGTCTTGAGGGATTGCTTGGCTTCATTCTGACATCCTTTCTTGGCCGCCAACATCTCCTCTAGAGTAATGTACTTTTGTGCACTTTTCAGTAAGTACGCCATATCCCTTGGTGGCTTCAGAGTGAGGAAGTTGTAAAACTAACCTCCTCGAAGGCTAGAAGTGAAGGCGGTAATAGACCTGTCATCACTGTAATCGTCGATCAAAGTCAGCTCGTCGTTGAAGCGAGTGACATACTCCCTCAAGGTCTCACTGTGTTTTTGCTTGAGGCTGAGCAGCTAGCGGGGCCCCTTCCTGATTCGTTGGCTCTTTACAAATCGGGTAAAGAACACTTTTGCCAAGACCTGAAATGAATCAACGAATCTTGGCTGAAGGCTGGAACTAAGTCAGTGCAGCCTTTTTCAAGCTGGTAGGGAAAGTCCTGCACAGGATGGCTTCTGAACTTTCCTTCGGTGCCATCACATGGTAGAATGGCATAGGTGATCCGACGGAACGGACGACCCGTCGTAGAACTCGAGCTTCGAGGGGATGAACTTCTTCCGCAAGGGCGCGCTCATGATCTCCTCAGAGAACAAAAGGACGGTAAGATCGTACAATACATATGGATTGGTCGCCCCCAGCAAAAGTGGGTTCTCAACTATGGTTTTGTCTGCCTTTGAGGTGTGGTTTTTGCTACCTTTTATCCTCGGGTTCCCCTCTTAGCCAGCTTTTATGTCCTGGACAAAAATATTCTCGCTCTCCTGGATGCGATCTTGGGCGTCTTCTTGAGTCAGTGACCCGAGTTTTCGCCATTCTCTTATTGTGGTTGTCGATCCAGGGTAAGCCTTTCCACCACCCCCGGGAGATGATTCATACAGAGTAGAATCTAATATATGCGGGATTCCACCATGGCTGCCTCGGTGGCTAGGCTTTGCGACTACTCTGCTTCCTGGATTGGATCGATCCAGCCTGGCTACGAAGTTTCCTTGGCCAGAGCATTTTCTGGCTCGGCATTGTTGTTATTAGCTTGGGATCTGGTGTTGGTGACCATGTCTCGACACTCTGCTGGTTCAAAAGAGCTTATGTCTTTGTTTTAAAGAAAACTTTTCATTTTCTCATAGACAGCGCAAAACCGATGCATCCAAATCCATCCTTGTCAATTCCTGACTTGCAAAACGAATAACAGTGGACCACAGTTGTGAGGGCTGAAGGCACTCTGATGATAAGGTCAAGTGACTGAGTAAGGATGGATGTATACTGTAAAATTGGGTTGCAAGTGCGTACCTTTCTCATCCCTTTTGTCCACCTTATATAGCGAGTATTTCACTCCTTCATTGACTCTATCATCCATGATTGAGTTTGCTTCGGCACCTGGCTCTATTTGGGACCCAATACTGGATTGGATCAGGAGCTGCAAATGGATATTGGGCTTGTGACAGCTTAGATATATGTGTTGGGCCTCATTGTCCTGGGCGAAACTCTGAGATTCGCACTACCTTGGGCTAGGGTAATCTAGGCTTGGACGCCTGACTTACGGATTGAACAGTGATTAGGCTGAGCCTAGGCTAGACCATGGTTGGGGCTCCTTGAGACCGCGTTGAGTCCTTTCCGTATTAGAGGTGCCATCTTCTTTCCGTTTTTTATTTAGATATTGGGATTAATAGAGCCTATTGCTTTCTGGCCATTGACCATCTACTTCGTCATCTAAATGTACACTATGAATATGCAATTGAAGAGATTTTCGAGCAAATGGGTGTTTCTCCAGATATTGATTTGTGGATGCTTCAGGGTTGCATCAATCCAAGGCATAGTTTAGAACCTCAAAAAAGCCCATAACCCATTTTGAGTGCAAATGCAACTCCAATAAATGATAGAATTACAAGTGGATTGTATGTTTTTTTTTTCAATTACTACGAAAAGACATTGGTTGTGAAGATAGACTATATAAACTTATCAATAACACGGCAGACTATATAAAGGATTTATTATCTGAACAGTATAACGAGAGTTCCCCAAAATGAACAGTAAATGTGTATGTCTTCAACTAGAGTAATTCTTCCTAACATGGGAAACCAGCGAGGTTGCTGCCTGAGCGGTGGAGATTTTACACTTTTGCCCCCCCCCCCCCCTTTTTAAACACCTTTTCCAAAAGGTTGTTAAAGAGGGGGGCAAAAGTGTAAATTCGCCCCCCCCAGGCAGCAACCTCGCTGGTTTTTCCCAGGCCAACTAGAATTCTGCTTCGACTATAATTTTCGTTTCTCATTTTACCTCGCCCAAATTAAACAATTTTCATCGTATCCTTGTCCTTTCCCTCCCCCTATTGGTAATAATTCCTCATCCTATTCCTTTTCACCATATCTACAAGTCACCAACACCCCACTGCCAAAACCTCTCCCTCTCCTTTTTCTTTTTATTTGCGTCATCCCCACCAAACCTCATTGAAATCCCCCACTCAGGTCATCACTACCACCACCCCGCTACCAGATCCTCTCCATCTCTTTGTTCGACCATGACCACCATTGCAACACCCCACCCCCTTTTCCTTTATTCGTTCGACCATGATAACCACTCCCAGCCCATCCTATCTTACCACCACTAGCTACCCCTCTCATTCATCCCTCTCTCTATTTAATTCGCCCGACCCTGACTGCCCTAAACTCCAAGGTAGGTGGAAAGTCATAGAGGTTTTAAAGTATTTTGACAGATCAATAATCGAAGAAATTGCAGTGGAGAATCGATCAAAACCGGATCCAGGTCATTCAACATACACCCTCCTCAGACAGTTGAGAGGAGGTTTGGTTGGGAGGTTGGATTTTAAATCTGAGGTAGTAAAGGTGTTTGGTGGTGGGTGGAGGTCGTGGCGAGATCCGGTGGTAAAAGATGGTTTTCAAATCTAAGGTGGATGTGAAATCCGATGGTGGTGGCGATGGATGTGAAGGTGGAGGTCATGAATTTCAGATATGAGGTGGTGGAGGTGTTTGGTGGTGGGTGGAGGTCATGGTGGGATTGAAGGTGGTTGGGCCCAAAAGTGTAGCAAAGGCCCCAATCCAAAATTGCCCTCCCTATTTATGCTCTGCATCAAAATGCATTTACCTTTGTTTCAAATTTCAGTTTCCTTAGATTAAAAAATTTCCTAAAATTTTAATTTGGAGTTATTATTTAAAAAATAAAATAAAAAATATTAAATTTATGTGCACGTAGTGTGCTTCCACCCGTTTGGTTGTAACGTCTTTAAAGATATTTGTAGAAGAAGGTTCTAAAGACCTTGGTAGTCAGCACTGCACAACTCCATGACCTTCTTTCCATTTTAGTCATTTCAGAATTATGAGTTTCATTTCTCCACTAGAATTATTATTATCCAGGGAGTTTCAACGTGAATTATGCAATGAGCCTAGAGTAACCCAAGTTTAGGCTATTATGCCGAGTCAAAAATCTAAATTGTTATAACTACCAAAGGCATGGATGAACAATATCACGTCTTCAACTCTAACTTTTAGTTATCATTTTGTCCTCCCGAATTTAGACAATTTACAATAAAAATTATCTTTTCTCAACCATTGATTAATTAAACTTAAATCCCTCACGTAATTTATGTGAAGCCCCCTAATTATTTGTAAACTAAATAGGCTCTTACATCTAACTTTTGAATTTTGCACTTTGCCCTCTATCATACTTTTTACAACCAAAACTAGTCTCTTTCAAATTTTAGTTAATTATACCTAAGCTCGTAACATAATTAATTTAAATTTATTTGAAGCCTCTCAATATTTTACTCCATAATAATCTTTAACATTTTTAATTAATTATATTAAAATTATAAATATTTTTATGATTATTTTGCTTAGAAGTCTTTAATCAAATTTCCTGAATTTTAATTTTATTTATTATTGAGTTTTAGAATAAAATAATTTATTGAATATACACGCACGTAGAGCTCATTCGCACCCTAATATTAATGACAAAAACGTTGTCAATTTGAAGATGGCAGTAACTATTGACACCACCAATTCTCTTGAAGGACACCACAATTGTCCTACTTTCTGAAGGACGCCACTACATTTCTGAAGGACACTACCACCGGTTGAAGGACACCACTAATATAAACAAAAAAAAAATTATCACCCGTCTTCTCCTCTCTCCCTTTCTTCTCCATCAAGCACCACCACCACCCCGCCATCACCATTTTTCCCCTCCGTTGTCAGCCTCATCGGGTCGCCACCTCTCCCCTTACCCATGGGCGGATCCATGTGTTAGGTAAGGGGGGCAATTGATCCCCTTATTTTTTTTTTAAATTTCACTAAATTACTTATATTTTTTACATTGCCTCCCTTTAAAATTTTATGTTGCCCCCCCCCCCCCCTTTATGAAATATTGACTTCTAATTCCACTAAAAATTAAAACAACAATTTTTTTTTTAACTCCACCCTCACCAATCCCAATCCCAATCCCACTCAATCTCTCTATTTTTTTAATATATATATTTTTTTAATTCCCACCCTCTCTCTTTCTTTCTCTTTTTTTAATCTCTCCCTCTCTCTCTTAATTCCTACCAACTCATTTTAATCCATTCACCCCCTACACACGCAGATAGCAACAAAGAAACCAGAAGAAAAGTACCATACATGGTGGGTTTGCTTCCCATGTGATTATATTCATATTAAAAAATTTAATTGGGTTGGGGATCGGCCGACGAAATTTTACATCGTCATCATCATTGGTTTTCTTTTGTTTGTTAAAAAAAATAAAGAAAAGAAAGAATAAGATTATCTTACATGTGACTCAGCTAGCATATGGTGGTAAGAGTGATAAAAGAATAGTTAACACATTAGATTAATTGGGGGTTGGGATCTGATCTGCTTTGCTTTATCTCTAATCTTTCAAAATTAAAAGTAATTATTTGGGTTTGGGGTGGTTGGAAAAACACGATGGTCGTAGGTTGATTCAGTTAAGTTGTTGTTTGTATGCTTCACCTGAGCTAGCCCAAAAGGAGAAAGCTTTCTCTCTATACACACATATATTTTCCTTTCGAGAAGACAGACAAGAATAAGAAGACAAAAGAGAGTGGGTTGGTTGTGTAAGTGTTATCCTCAGAGGCTCTGACTTAGGAGTGAGTTTCAAATAAGAGGAGACAGACGGACAGATAAAGCAGGAGGAGAAGAGGAAGGAGGATTCCAAAAATAAAATTGTTGTTCGACAAATTCATTTGAATCCATCCAGTCCAGTCAAGCTACTGCTACTACTACTCCTTGGATTTGGACTATACCATCCAGCTACCTCATATTTTTAGTATTTTTGTAAAAATATGATTATAAAAATCCAGTTTTTTAGTATTTTTGTAAATAGTTATATACTGTTTGCCCCCTTTATCTGCAATCCTGGCTCCGCCCCTGCCCTTACCTCTTCTTTTTATACTCCTCCTCATCTCTTTTTTTTCTTCTTCTATTTATCACTTCTTCTTCTTTTCCTTTCTTCCTCTTCTTCTTTTTTTTCTCCATCAAGCACCACTACCACCCCTCCACCGCTGACCTCATCAGGTCGCCACCTCTCCCCTCGCCTCTCTTTTTTTCTTCTCCTTCTCCTCCTCATTTCTTCTTCTTCTTCTTCTTCTTTTTCTTCTTCTACTTCTCTCTTCTCCATCAAGCACCACCACCACTTTGTCACCGCCATCGTAAGAGATGATGGAAGGACATGGCAGGGCGAGGTGGTGGTAGGGCGGGCGGGGTGGTGTTGCTCCTATGAAGAGAGAAGAAAAGGGTGAGGGTGTCCAACAAATCCAAAAAAAAAAAAGTGGAGGCGGTGTCCTTCAGCAAAGTAGTGGAGTCATTTAGTCACTGCCATTGAAGATAGATCAAGTGAAAGGCAGAAAGGGTGATCTGTTGTTGCTGTTGCGTTCTTTCTTATCTGCAAATTTTGCAAAACCAATGGCGGAGAAGAAAGCAAGCAAAAAAAGAAGTGAAATAGCACATTATCAATTAGTATTAGTGCACTAAGAGTTTTGTTGTCTATCTTGAAAGGTGATGGCCATGGCCTTCTCTGCTGCAGCAGCACCAACTCTGTCTCAACATTCCTATTCCTTGTGCGGGTGGTCCTCTACAACATTCCCCCAAACCCAAAGAAGAATCCCTCTTGGGAAGCCTTTCAGTATTAGAGCAGCAGCAGCAGACCTCCCAGATAACAACAAGGATAACAAGGTATCTCAAATTACCAAACAACAAGACTCTACCTCCATTAAGAAGACAACCATAAAACCCCTGCCCAAGAAGCCTGTATATTCTAGTAAGCTCTCTCTTAGACTCTCTATCTCAATTAAGAATCCTGAAATGCTAAGTAGAAAAATACATAATTCTCTATTTGAAAATTGCAGTGAAGAAAGGTCAGATTGTGAGAGTGGACAAGGACAAGTATCTTAATAGCATCAATGTAAGTCATGATACAATTCATCCATCACACACTTTTGCTTATTTATTTGGCATTGTGGAAGAAACCCCATTTTCAGAGTGTGTGAATTCCATCAAATGACACTTTCATTGCTTTTAGCATTATATCAATGACCTGCAAGTAATTTTGGAAGAATCCTCCTAGGAAAGTCATCATTTTGTGCTTTTATCATGTGGGCTTGGTTCTTAAAGAGTTCATTGGTAAGTATCGTAAGCAAGTTAAATAATATCCATGTCCATCATGTGTGATATGCACTGAACTTGATTGTTAGAATTCTTATGTGAAGGATACTATTGGATTGTTAATTTTTCAGCCGGACTATAAAATATTATTGATTGAAATAGCACTAAATTTTCAATTTTCTCATACAAATTCATCACATTCGAATTAATATATGCTTATGGAGCTCTAGTAGTTGGTTATAATAAAATGTCAATGTAGTTCTCGACGTGACATTTTCCTCATAAAACCCTGTCAATTTTGCTCCAATTGTGGTAGGGAATTGTTATGCTCACCCTTCGAAATTCTTTCTCTCACCCTTATTGACTTCTTTTTGTTTCTCACAATCCACCATACAACCCTCTTCTCTCACCAACCAACACCAAAACTCTCTTTCTCTCTTTTTCTTCTTCCTCTCCTTTAACACCAAGTTTCCCTCTCTTCTTCTCCTCCGATTTGCTGGGGTGGATGGTGGTGGTGGTGGTGGTGGTGGTTGTTGCCTATTGACATAGAGTGGAAAGATGAGAGGAATGGTTATTGTGGATTGATGATGGAAGGGGAGAGGAAGGCGGTGGTGGTAGTGGTCGATTGACAGATAAGAGAAGGAGATGAAAGGATATAAGGTGGTACTAGTTGTGGTGTTGGTGAAGATGAGAGAATAGGAGGAACCTAAATTTGTTAACAAATAATAACATAATGGATAAAGTGTTTTCGATTCCAAAATTTGAAATCGATCGTACATTGTCATTTGATGGTTTATAAAATAGGGTTTTAAGGGTAAATAGAAAATTACATAAATCGATAAGATGTTATCGATTTTCAACCTATAATCGATAAGGTGCGATTGATTTCAAATTTCAAAACCGATTGTTGTTTGTTAATAAAACACATTTATAGACTTAGGTAGAGAAGAAAATAATAGATACGATATTATTGATTTCAACGTCAAATTCGATTAGATGCCACTGGTTTCAAGTTTCAAAATCGATAGTCGTTTGTCGATTTAATGTGTTTACAGAGATCTTGCTCAACCAACAATGGTGAAAAATCAATTTTTTTTATTCGATCTTCAAAACCTTTCTACTTCGGAATGTAAATATGTTTTAGCAATTTGACCCATATTAATATAGTCAGTCATGTATTACATCCAAATTCTTGAAAATCACTCGAAGAAGCTTTTTTTTTTGTAATCTTCCATTGAAGATGAAGAAAATATGAGTTCACAGTTTGTTCTTCTTCTTTGGTGTTGGTGAGAAAAGAGACATTGGTATTGTGTTGGCGATAGGAGAGAAAAAGTTGTATGTTGGTATTGGTGTGGTGAAATTGGTAGGGTGTCAATGAATAAACTATAAAAATAGGGTGAACATAGCAATTCCATTTTAGTACAACAGGTTTTTTCTTTCTTTTTCTTTTTTGCAATTTTTTATCCTTTTGGTCATAGAACTAACTATTGGCCATTCGTTGTGTAGCACTGTATCAATGAGAGTATGAGACAATAACCTCTTCTTTTTTATGAAGTCATTAATTTTTACTTCTATGATGTGGGTTCTATTCTATGAAGACAAAATTTGACAAGTATTTTAAGCAAGTTCAAGAATATCTATGCCCACCAAATGTTGTACACTCAGCTTGTTTGTTAGAATTATGTGGATGGTGCTACAGGCATGTTAATATTTCAACCGGACTTAAGATATTATTGTTTGAATTAACAACTAGTTTTACAGCTTATTCATTGACAAGATAATAATTAGTGTTTGTCACCAATTATTTCTAGCTCATGGTGTTCCCATGGTGGGAGATAATAAAATTCATGTGGGTGAAGTTCTTGACTGACACCATCCTCATAAAACACTCTCTTCTTTTCAAATTTCTAATCTCATCAAACTTTGCTCCAATTGCAGTAATATACAACTGGCTCTTCCGTATCTTTTGTTTTTCTCGCAGTTCTGTATCCTTTTGGAGCTTTGCTACAGAGCGAGGGAGGGAGCGAGGGAAAGGGGCGAGGGATGGGTGTAACCACCCATCCTCCTCGGGATGAGCGCATCGTGTTGGAGATGCGCGCGGGCGCTCATCGCGAGGAGGATGGGTGGTTACACCCATCCCTCGCTCCCTTTCCCTCGACCCCTAGAATTTTCCATCCTTTTGGTCATTGACAATCAAATTATTTGTGATAATGTTCTCCTCAGCACGGAATAGTATATGAATTGTGGTTGAATAATTGTACCAATGTGTTTGTTTTTGTTTTCAGTATTTATCAGTGGGTCATCCAACTTATTACAAAGGCTTGGACTACATTTATGAAGACCGTGGTGAGGTAACTTATCAAACTCTTGACGCAAGACTTGTTGGACACAATAATACCTGATATTTCTTTGTGCTTTTCATTTTTGCAATCTGGATAAGAAATTAGTGTATTTAGCATATTTTTTCACTAATTACATGATAATGACATCTTGTGTTTAACTTTCAATTTCCATTATTATGTACCCACATTTTGCTCAGTTTTGCAACATTTTATCAGGTCTTGGACATACGTAATTTCGAAACAGGAGAGTATGCACTTGTAAGTAATATGGTCCTGTCAGTTCATTTTGTTATCTCCTTTTGCTTGTTTGCAATGTTTTGTAATATTATTATCTTTCATATGTGTATGTAATGAGGTTCATAGATGGGGATCGCTTACACTCGTTTCTTTACTTGGAGCAAAAATGGTTTGTGTGTTGAAACCATGTGAACTCAAGTAATAAGATTAGTTCTCATGTTTATATGAGGTCACATTAGCTTATTGTATAATGGCGTGCCATTAGAGTCTCCAACAGAGTGCTAAAGCTTATATTTGGAGAAGCACATCCCAACTGTCATATATTTGTGGGGCTCCCCCAGAGTAGCATATTAGCTTATTTAGTCTCCTTACAGAAATGGTGAGGGATGGAGTTTTTTTTTTTTTTTTTTCCTTTATAAATGTGGCAAGTACAAAGGGCAAAGTGGTAGTGATACATTGAGAAGAGGTGGCCTGGCCCTCCATTTGTACTTAAGAAAGGGTTGGGCCACTAACGTTTCAATGGGAAAAAACAAAGTTCGGCATCAATGCCGTGTTCGTATTTACTTCCAAATAGATTCAACGAACCCTACTGTACAATTTGCTTCTTTCTTTTTTTGACTTTGTCATAACATGGTTTACAGATTGCTTGGGTTGGAGTACCAACTGCACCAGCTTGGCTTCCCACAGACATGCTTATCAAGGTGCTTTTATGGCTTTTTCAATATAATTTTATGTTATATATCCCGATGCAATTACTCTACGAGGATCTATTAGTTTGGTTTGATCAAAGGAACTCCATGAGAAACCGTGAAAAATGAGAAAGGTCAGAAGAGAAAGGTGAACTTGGCCTTCAGCCTCGCCTTCTGATGTAAATGCAGAAGTGATAGTCTCACAATCCGAAACACAAAGCAATCTCAAAATACTCAAAACACGTGGGATATTGTTTATAAACCTAATATGTAGTTTTTATTTTCTAATCTTCAGAAAAAGCATACCTAAAATAAAAATAAATAAATAAATATATAAAACAGAAATGAACTAATTGGTATTCCTAATTGCTCAAAATCTATATATAATAAGGCAAATTTAACAAGCTCAGCATCAATAGGGTCATGGTTCTGGACAACAACCACTGTGTACTTCTTCCTGGGATAACCATGATTGGATCTCAATTCTTGATGAAACTTTCTCCTTTTCTTTGTCCTGATTATTGTGCGATCATTGAAATATTATTCTATACTTCAATTAAACTTTTTTTTTCCAATTAGTAAAATTCAGTAATAACATTAACTGCATGCACACATTTAGACCAGCAAAACAAACAAAATTTGCACACTAAAGTGAATGTCAATAAAATCCTTCCCGTGTTGACTTATATGCTGTCATATCATGACCAACTCTGAGGCACATGTTTTCTGGTTGCTAAGCTAGTGTCAGTTGTTTACTTAAACTTATATTTCATTGACACTTTTTTATGAAGTGCTTATAGTGTTTTATTTCTTTGGGCTGCAGTCGGATGCACTCGATTATGAAAGGATCTAAGATACGGGTTATGAAGGTTGAATCTATGCATTCGTTGATCAGTAACATTGGGTTTCTCGTGCTACAAAGGAGACTCTACCTATGTCCCTTGGTTTCAGATCAACACTGACCAATGATTTTATATATATCTATACATATATGTATTATCAAGGAATCACATATTTAACCAAGTAATAGCATTTGTTAATTGCATAATTTGCTCTGCATTTCCTTGTATCATTTTTTTCCACACAATAGAAAGTTTAACATTGTTTGAGGGGTGGCTTGTCCAACCTGAACTTCTTTGGTAAAAATTTAACCCAAAAAAAAAAAAAACTGATTGTTATGTCAGGAGAGTTATATATATATTTCATCAAAAAGTCTTGTTTTCAAACTATATGCATTGACATGGCATCATGGCATCAAAAGGTCTTGTTTTTTTGTAGTAAGTAAAGGTTTGTTTTCAAACTACACAATGGTTGCTTTGTAGCTGTGTTAAAAAAGAGTGAATATGCATTAACATCATGCTTAAAGCAGAACTCCCTCAATTATGCTTTGTTCCGTATTAAAAAACAAAATGGGGATGGATCTGCAAGTTCAAAGACGTAATCGGAGGTGCTCTTATAGAACTTTTTCATTCATAAAAGAGCTTCGAACCCAGTCCGACATATGTATCGAGTTGAATGATTCCTCCTTACTTGAGGGCCTTTAACTCTACCTACAACTGGATGGGACAAGTTGGCCGGAGTTGACCTTTCCATGTTTTAGCGGTCCTCCAACTTATCCAATGGAAGATGTAATCATTGTTTAATATCAAGAATAATATATTCAGCTCAATTCAAAAATGTAAAATTGGGCTTTATGCATCAATAATGTTTTCTAAAAAAGGTGCACCATACTCATTTGTGCTTTTGGAGACCATTGACTTTCAAAATTAATGTCTTTATTTCAAATTTTGCCCTTCCAAATTTTTTATTTATTTATTAATCCCTTAACCCCTCCCACCCCAAATGCCGCCGGTTGGGATCGACCCTATGACCTAGTGCCGTCACTGCTCAACCATTGAGCCATCACACCTTTGGCCCCTTCCAATATATAAACCTCCTCTGCGATCTCTCGAAACTCCATCAAACCCATGTTGTCTCTATTTCTCTCCACTAAAGCTTCAATTGAAGCTTCCTTCATTAAAACTCTTAACTGAAGATTCATTGGGACTCCATTGAAGCTTATTTGTGACCTAATTCACCAAAAAAAAAAAATAACATTGGTCTTCTATGATCTCCCTCCTTGACTCTCTTCAAACTCTATGCCTTCTTTGGTGATTTCTAACTTTGTTGTATCAAGTTGAATCAAGAAGAGGCAAAGGCAAAAGATCCAATGTATAAAAATCCCAAACCTCAATGATTTCATTCTCATATCCCTCTATTTCTCCATTCTTCTTCTAGTTTGATTTCTTCTTTCGGCCTATTTTACTTGATTGGTACATGGGTTTGGTTCGAATCTCAATTGTTGGCTTAACTTGGTGAGATCTGGTGTTGACATGGTGGATAAGTTGAATGAACCGAGTATAGAATGTGAGATTAGACGAAAAATGTTTAAACAATTGATGTAGAAATAGGTTAAAGTTTAGATTATTTGAAGTAGAGTTATGGTTTTAAATGGGGGTTGAGGAGTATTGGTAGTGGGAGGGGTCGCGATTGAGTGATCTAGTTAGGATTTTTTGGAGTTGACATCTAGAGTGAGGAGAATTGATAACCTTGTAACAACTGCGAACCCCTATAGAAATCAAGTTAAGATGAGTGGAAAGTGTTGCAATCATTTGTTTGTGTTAATTACCCTTTCCGTTTAGCATACAAATATACTATTTCTTTGTAATCCATATTTTAATTGATTGAGATTTTGTATATGGTTGATGAGAAATTATTATTGAAATATATTTTTTGTCCAAATATTTAATCAAATTAATTTTTTTAGCCTATTGCATCCAATTAGATGCAATGCAACCACACAAATGCAATGAATGTGTAAGGTCCATGGTTTCAAATTTTTTGTGTCTTGCTCTTGGGGGAGTTTTATTGTTAAAAGGGGGAAATAATCATAAGATATTTCCAAGTGTGGAGTTATGCATCTAAGTTAAGGTTTCGATTTATATATATATATATATATATTTTTTTTTTTTTTTTTGAAAGGCAAACAGGGTTTTTATAGGATCCCAGAACCCATAAAGATGCTGCAAGCTGGATTTGAACTCATGACCTAGTGGTACCATCCGCCAAGCTCTAACCGTTGAGTTGTCATGCCATTTGCTCGATTTATATTGCTTCCAATTAGATGCATTGCAATCAAATGCAATAAATATGAATGTCCGGGCTTTGAAGGTTTTGTTAGTTAATTTTATTGTCTTACTTCATATAGTTTTTATAGTTGAAGGGGAGTTGAGTAATCATAGGGAATTTCCATATTTTGAGTCGAGCATCCAAGTTAATAAAGGTTTTGCATAGTATTGCATCGAATCGGTTGCATTCCAACCACATGGGTGCAATGAATTTGTAAGAAGTAAGAGATCATTTTTCGAGGGGGGGTGATGCTCAAGTCACCGCACTCCATGTAGCAATAACTCTCCTCAGCCAAGAGCTAGCATCTTGAGAATGTTAGAATATGTAGGGCTTGCAATCAACATAGTCAAGCCCAAGTCCAAGATTGATCCACCTCTACAAGAAGGAAAGTAGAAGAATATGAAAAATAGGAAAGTCGGAATATTCTTCTACTTTCCTTCTTGTAGAAGTGGATCAATCTTGAACTTGGACTTGGCTATGTTGAGTGTAAGCCCTACATATTCTAACAGAGAAGGGTTTGTGATGCAGTGCAACAAAGTGCAATAGAGTATTCGTACGGTATGATCAAAAGAAGTCCACGCGAAGAGGAAAATCTGGAATAATTAACAATGGCCCAGCAGGGACTTGCTGTTTTTAATTTAGATTCCATCATATCTCTTATTGGCATCTTTGCTAATAATTTTTTTAGCAGTATTTTAATTCCGTTTCTTTTAGGATGTCTTTATTAATAAGTAAAAGAGTCTTAGGAGTATTTTGGTTAAAATAGGAACCTTACTATAGTTTAGAAAGTCCTGATTCAGGTAGGTTTGGTGTTCTTTTCTTTATAAATTGGTGATTGTAATAGGAGAAAGTCAATTTTTTGATAATAATAATTCTGAATCAGTTCTAGAGATTTTCTCTTGCTGTGTTTAATTTCCTATTGTTCTTGGCATTCTTCTTGGAGAATCAACAAGTCAGTGGAAGGTTGTGTTGATTGCCTAGCTAAATTCGTCCCTTAAAAACGTTCCCTACATCAGTTGGTATCAGAGCCTACGTCATTTCCTACACCATGCCACGTGGAGGACGTCCTGGTGTTCGTGAAGTTCCGCTAGAAGAGGTAATCAAACGTGATGATATAGCGCAATTGGCACAACAATTTGAAGCACAGTTTGAGGCACTTTCACAGCAAGTGGTTGCCTTGACTGTCCAACGACAGAATCACCCCCCAAACCCACGTTATGTGGAGGAGGAAGATGCCGATGACAATCTTGATAATCCCTTTGCCGAGCATGGACCAAGGAGGAGAAGGCCGGTGGTTGAAAATCCCAAAAAAAATCGTGATTCGAGGCAATGGGAGTCTGGATTGAAGGTCGAAATACCCGAATTCCATGGGGGTTGCAGCCTGAAGAGTTCCTTGATTGGGTTAATACTGTCGAGAAGGCTATCGACTTAAAGAGGTTCCCGACAACAAGCGAGTTAAGCTGATAGCAACAAGGCTACGTGGGAGAGCCGCCGCTTGGTGGCAGCAACACAAACTTGCTTAAGCTCGACGTGGAAAAACGAAACTTGTTTCGTGGGAAAAACTTAAGAAGCATATGTGCTTGGCGTTCCTGCCTCATAACTACACGAGGGTATTGTACCAACGTCTTCAAAACCTCCGACAAGGTGCTAGATCAGTCGATGAATACACCACAGAATTCTATCAGTTAGTATTGCGCAATGACTTGGCAGAGACAGACGAACATCTGGTATCTCGGTACATTGGAGGAATGCGACAATAATTTCAGGACACTCTCAACTTGTTTGACCCGCTCTCAGTCTTCGAGGCGCATCAGCGGGCATTACATCTTGAAAAACAGCCGAGTAGGAGGGTCGGTAACCTGCCGTGGAGTGCTGCCAACAATGCAATTGGCCAAAACCATGTGAACACGCAGTCCACAACCCAAGCTCCAGTCCAACATAGTGCTGCCAGTAAACCCACTGCCGCTGGACAGTTCAACCGAACCTCGCCCTCTAGCACCAAGTGCTTTAATTGTGGAGAACCAGGCCACCAAGCAGCTGACTGCAAGAAGAGTGATCGGGCAGGCAAGGGCTTGTTCGTGGAAGGCGAGGACCTTAGCGACGATCAGTTCGGGAACTTTGAGCAAGGACAAAATTTTCTATTGGCTCTAAGTATAAAGATCAAGTGTGGTGTGATATTGTCGCTTTGGATGCTTGCCATATTTTATTGGGTAGACCTTGGCAGTTTGGTAGGAGTGTTATGTATGATGGGCGCAAGAATACGTATAGTTTCATGTGGGATGCTACCCGAATTGTACTCATGCCTAGCAAAGAGATCGCACCTAAACCACCAGTTGGGGAAGGACCAAATCTCTTATCTATGAATAAATTTGTGGATGAAATGGAAGAGTCCGGGATGGTATTCGTATTAATAGGAAAAGATAAGCATATTAGCAATGACATTCCAGAGATTGTGCAACTTCTGATTAAAGAGTACAAAGATGTGTTTCCTAGTGACCTACCGCAAGGGTTACCACCTGTCAGGCATATACAACACCAGATTGACTTGGTGCCAGACTCAAACCTTCCTAATCGACCACACTACCGTATGAGCCCAAAAGAACACGAGGAACTTCGTCGCCAGGTAGAAGAACTTTTGTCCAAGGGTCACATCCGGGAGAGTCTTAGTCCATGTACTGCGCTGCTCACGCCAAAAAAAGATGGTAGTTGACGCATGTGTGTCGATAGTAGAGCCATAAATAAGATAACAGTCAAATACCGTTTTCCTATTCCTCGGTTGGATGACTTGTTGGATCAGCTATGTGGAGCCAAGGTGTTCAGTAAACTTGATCTTAAGAGTGGTTACCATCATATTCGGATTCGCCCAGGAGACGAATGGAAAACCTTCAAGACGCGCGAGGGCCTATACGAATGGCTGGTGATGCCTTTCGGTCTTTCTAATGCCCCATGTACTTTTATGAGGGTCATGAACCAAGTGTTGCGTCCTTTTATTGGTCAATTTGTGGTTGTTTATTTTGACGATATACTGATTTCGAGACGTTCTTTCCGTTTTACGCAGGGAGAGATTGTTTGCAGCAGCCAACAAGTGTTCATTCATGACCGATAGGGTACTGTTCCTTGGGTACGTGATTTCCAAGGATGGCATTTCCATGGATGAGTCAAAAGTGGAGGCAATCAGGCAGTGGCCAACGCCTTCCAACCTGCATGAGGTGCGGAGCTTTCATGGGCTAGCGTCTTTCTATCGCCGATTCATCCGTCATTTCAACACCATTATGGCACCTATCACCGATTGTATGAAGACTGGACAGTTCTCATGGTTTGCGACAACAGACGCAGCCTTTTGCGTGATCAAGGATAAGCTAATTTCATCGCCAATCCTTATTTTGCCTGATTTTTCTCAACCGTTCGAGTTACATTGCGATGCCTCCAAAGTGGGTATTGGCACGGTCTTAAGTCAACATGGCAAGCCAGTTGCCTTTTTCAGCGAGAAGTTACACGGAGCAAAACTGAATTACAGCACCTATGATGTGGAATTTTATGCAGTAGTCCAAGCATTGAAGCATTGGCGCCATTATTTGATACACAGCGAGTTTGTCTTATATTCTGATCATGATTCATTAAAGCATATTAATAGTCAAGATAAACTCTCCTTTCGACATGGAAAGTGGGCTACATATTTGCAGGAATTTACGTTTGTCCTCAAGCACAAGGCTGGCGTGCAGAATCGCGTGGCTGATGCTCTTAGTCGTCGGTCTTCTTTAATCACCACTATGCGCACCAAGGTATTGGGTTTTGATTTTTTTCGTGAATTATTGACTATTGACCCATATTTTGCAACTGTGGTGGAGGATGTAGTGGCAGGCAAGCGTTCAGACTTCATGGTCCATAACGGTTTTCTCTTCAAAGGGAACCAGTTGTGTGTGCCTGACTCTAGCCTCAGGTTGAAGATCATTCAGGAACAACATGGGGAAGGGCATGTTGGGAGAGATAAGACATACCAACTTGTTTCGAGTTCTTACTTCTGGCCAACCATGCGCAAAGAGGTGTATAAATTTGTGAATGGTTGTCGTATCTGTCATGTTTCAAAGGGCAAAGCAACTAATGCCGGGTTGTATATGCCTTTATCTGTCCCGAGTCAGCCATGGACTGATGTTAGCATGGATTTCGTGTTGGGGCTTCCTCGTACCCAACGCGGTTTTGATGTTATTTTTGTAGTCATTGATCGTTTCTCCAAAATGGCACACTTTATTGCCTGTAAGAAAACGACAGATGCAGTGAATGTGGCTCAATTGTACTTTCGGGAAGTTTATCGTCTTCATGGACTTCCTATGTCTATTGTGTCGGACAAAGACACACAATTCCTTAGTCATTTTTGGCGAAGCTTATGGCGACTTTCCAGTACCAAGCTCAATTTTAGTAGTTCTTATCATCCACAAACGGATGGGCAAACAGAGGTTGTTAATCGCTCATTAGGTGATATTTTGCGCAGTTTGGTTGGAACTCATTTGAAGACATGGGATCAGAAACTCTTTCAAGCTGAATTTGCTTTCAATCGTGGTGTCAACAGAAGCACGGGGTTTAGTCCTTTTTGTGTGTTTTATGGCTTTAATCCAAGATCGCCTCTTGATTTAGCACATGTGCCAGATCGGACTTGTGTCCATGGTAAAGTTGAGAACTTTATTGAACAACTTCAACACATTCATGAGGATACTCAGAAAATTTTATTAGAGTCTGTTGCTAAATATAAGGTCGCATCTGATAAGAAGCGACGACTTGTGGACTTCGAGGTAGGGGATTTCGTGTGGGTCGTCTTAACTAAAGACAGATTTTCAGCTGGCGAGTATAATAAACTTGCTGCACAAAAGATTGGCTCGTTGGAGATTATCGAGAAGATCAATTCTAATGCATACCGGTTAAAGCTACCAAGTCACATTCGCACGTCTGATGTGTTTAATCTGAAGCACCTTATTCCATACCATGGTGATAATTCTGATGATGATACTTTGAATTCGAGGGCGAATTCTCTTGACCCAGGGGAGAATGATGCAGTGCAACAAAGTGCAATAGAGTATTCGTACGGTATGATCAAAGAAGTCCACGCGAAGAGGAAAGTCTGGAATAATTAACAATGACCCAGCAGGGACTTGCTGTTTTTAATTCAAATTCCATCAAATCTCTTATTGGCATATTTGCTAATAATTGTTTTAGCAGTCTTTTAATTCCGTTTCTTTTAGAATGTCTTTATTAATAAGTTAAAGAGTCTTAGGAGTATTTTGGTTAAAATAGGAACCTTACTATAGTTTAGAAAGTCCTAGTTCAGGTAGGTTTGGTGTTCTTTTCTTTATAAATTGGTGATTGTAATAGGAGAAAGTCAGTTTTTTGATAATAATAATTTTGAATCAGTTCTAGAGATTTTTTCTTGTTGCGTTTAATTTCCTATTGTTCTTGGCATTCTTCTTGGAGAATCAACAAGTCAGTGGAAGGTTGTGTTGATTGCCTAGCTAAATTCGTCCCTTAAAAACGTTCCCTACATCAGTTTGTCTCACATCCCATCCAAATTCATCTTCCCATCCACTTCAATGTAGAGCACTTGAACTTGTTCTCAATAGATTCCTAACATAGCCATATCATTCTCCTTGGTTAGCGCCTTCCCTCAAAAGAGTCAAGCACATCAGAAAAAATGGTGCATTGTGGCTAATAGGATGCAATGCAACCTTCAATCCGTCCTTAGGAAAAAAAAAAAGACATAGTATTTAAACTTCAAGTAAAACAAAAAGGAACATCTAACAGTACAATCAACCAAATGTATATACATTAAAATTTTGTAACATTCATCAAACTAAGAGGGTGTTTGTTTTTGCTTCTGAATAGAGTTAGAAGTCTTAATCAGAAATTCAACTTCTGATTGGAGTAACACCAGGGAGGTGCTGATCACTTAGCACTAAGTGTTGACTCAAAAATTATTACAATAGTAACCTTAAAATAATTTTATAATGATAATTGTTGCCCATATCTTCTTAGAAACAAATAGGGCTAAATTTTGACGGCACACATTCATTCTCTTCACCAAGCGTTGTCGTTCTACATACCTTCATAAGGACTCTTCAACGGTAAGAAACTTATCTCGTTTCTCTCCTTCATCTTTGTGTTTATTTCTCTGTATTTTTCAAGCTTTTCTTCATCTCTCCAATTCTCCCTCTCATGTATATTTCAAGCTTTCATTAGCATGTAGTTTTTATTATGTAGCATGTAGTTTTGAAAGCTTTGGGATAAAATTGTCAAACAGTTCTCATTCAACACCTAAAAACAAACACTTTTAAATTTTACAGTTTCTAATCAGCAATCCATTCAGAAGCAAAACAAACAGTTCATTCAGAACTTCTAACTCCAGTTAGAAGTTAGCTACTAAGCACTTAAAAAAAACAATTGCCACCTAAGCTACTATTAGATGCTTTTTCCTTTTTCTTTTTTTTTTTTGTTGTGGTTATGGCGTTCCAATTTCATTGTTAGCAGCCACTAATTAGTTTCTTGTGATGAAAGTAAACTTCTTCTTGACTAAATTCAAAGATTATGGTTCACCACCTTCAATGATGCAAAAAATAATCAAACACTTTTTTATTTAAATATGAGTACCACTTCGTGCAATAATGTAACTCAATAGATGTAAGACATTTATATATGTCAATCTATTGCATCCAAATGGGTGCAATGTTGCTCAAGAGATTAAAAAAACAAAATCAACTATTTTTTTTATTTTTATTTTTATTTTTATTTAGGTACAGGATCCATTTGGATGCAATGTTGTTCAAGAGGTGCAGGTATTTATATATGTCATCTATTGCATCCAAATGTTGTTCAATAAGTGCAGGGCTCAATTTATTGCATCCAAATGGGTAAAATTCCTCTCAAGAGATGCAAGGCGTTTAGAGATTAGTTTTCAAATTTCAACAACCCTCTAACATCAATATCATTGTTTATTTGATAAAAACATTTCTCCAGTTTGACAAGTCTAAATTCGCTTTACAATGAAAAAAAAACATTAAGCCTTTTTTGAAACAGCCGCTATGAACAGATGATAAAATACCAATAAATTGTAGCAAAACTTTCAATTGGTTATCAAAATTTGTAAATTCAACGAATTAACCACGAGAGATTGAACAAGTAGAACTATGGTAGAAGTAGAAGAAGTAGATAAAGAAAGAGAGAATAAGAGACGTATCACCGATTCAACAATTCATATTTGCATGCAAGCGAAAAGCTTGTGATGCCAACGAAGAAACCCTACGTCCCCTTCATTCTTTCGATTCAATTGTTGTGTTTTAGCTAGGGCACTTAAGAGATGTTGTTAGTTGAGAGTCTTGAGACCTATCCATCGAGAGATATCCCTATTTGGTTTAACTTGGGGATAGATTTTGTCATCTCACTTAAATTTCAAATTTTGAAATATTATTTTAGCATGCAAGGGCTTCTTGGTGGTTGCCCCAACAAAAATAAGTTTGTGCTCAATTTTTAGGATACATGACAAGTCGTTGAGTAGCCGTGTTAATGGCAGAAATCAATGTTTTCATCGACACCCATAGACGATATGACTATTACATGTGAATCTGTGTTGAATGTTTAAAAGGTTCAAGACTGTGTAAAGTGTGCAAAATCTTTGAAATGGCATTTCATATGAGATAATGAGTTTGCGATCCTCAAAGCTTGAATTTATCAAATAAGGCGAGTATATATATATATATATATACTAGTGTAATATCCGTGCCGTTGGCACTACTACAAAGTCATCGTACTTTCACGGAATTGTCGAATAATCGCAATTGGGTTTTTATTTCATTTTTTTCAAAAACACTTGCAATGAATTAACTTTGATAAGAAAAACTCATGTAATCAAGAACAACATAAACAAACCAAATCTGATAAAAGAGGGTTCAAAATTTTCTTTTTCAATCTGAACTAATGTAACTCCACAAAAACTCAAAAAGATTAGATTTTGAACAAAGGGGTTGTTTAAAACGTACCTGGGAGCTAGAAACCTTGAGGAGAAGCAATTTCGTGTGGATCTGGTGGTGGAGATTGAGAGACGCTGCCTGAATCTTACGACTATTGAATCTATTTGAACCCATTAAAAAAATAACACCAAATTAATCAAACCCATAAAAAAAAACCACCAAATTAATCAAACCCATTGAGCAAATTTTGCAAAATATGGCCTATAAAAGGAAAAAAAAAAAGTGAACTCGAAATTGGGGGAACTCACATCCGTTTGCGAGATTCTCCTCTCCGAACTGTTTGGTATGTGGTTGGAGGCGGAAGAAGAGATGAATCTCCTCCTGTTTGGTCCTCTGGCATATAGATGAAAGGGAAGAACCCAGTTGAATGGAGCTTGTTGGCGCCATCACAGATAAAGGAAGAAGAACCCTAGCACACACGGTGAAGATGAACAAGATTGCAATGACTGAAAGACAAACAAAATGTAACAGAACCGAAGCATTAGTAATATACTAATAGTATTCAAAATCATCTAAATAAAGAATCAAAAAAACAAACAATGAACTGAAAAAATAATGGCAAAGATAAGGGATTGATCAATAGAAATCACACACTCCAAAACAAAAAGGTTTTGCATTGGCATTTGTATAGTATAAATCTTTGCAATAGTATTGATTCCCATTAAATCACATCAAACACGAAAAATAACATTGTTTTCGTGATATAATTCAGTGTTCAGTTAATATATGTTAAAAAAGAAGCATACACAACCAAGAGAAAGGAAAAAAAAAAGATACCAACTCACAAACTACATTCTAACAAAAACCAAACCAAAAACTTTCTCCATTCAGAAGTGTATACTGTCTTTATGTGAGCAGAAATTCATTCCTCAAAAAGCGAAATTAAAATTCATAAACTTCAAGTTACCTGAAAACGAAACAAAAATACCCAATAGACAAAAACACACCAAGATCAAAACTTGAAAAGTAAAAGTTGTAAATTTGCAAACTCTGACAACAGATCAGTGGGTTTTCATAACTAAGACAAAGAAATTTGGGGACTTTGGCAGTGAATCGAAGAGAAACCCTAGGTAGAGGATTTGGGAGTGAATGGTGAAAGGGGTTTAAAGTTACAAAGGAGAAGGAAAGAAACAGACCTCTGAGAAGAAGAAGAAGAAGAAGAAGCCTTCCGCCGCGGCCAACCTCAACCTCAATACTCGCTCGCTCTGATCCTGGGAAGAAGTAGTTTCAAAGGTGATTAGAGAAATCGCCATGGAGGAATCGAGAAGAAGAGAGTTGTGGGTGATGGAGGAGAATTTAGGGTTGAATCAGTGGTGGTGGTTGTTGCAAGAAACCAACCCAGAAACCCCTTCTCCCTTTGGTAGAGTGAGATGAAGAAAGTCAAAGCCCTGCGAAGAAGAAGAAGATGGAGAGCAGAAAGCAAGAAGATGAAGCCCTGTGTAGAAGAAGATGATGGAGAGCCAAAGGGCTTATGGTCGAGTGGTTAAGGCCTTGTGGGATTCATCCCCACGTCCTTGCTTCGAGACCCTCCGGCGGCATCGTTTCTTTCGGGGTGATGTTGACCTATAGGTGACACCTCGGGGATAGGTTACGGGATCCTATACAAACCCGGCTCAACTTTCAAAAAAAAAAAAAAATGATGGAGAAGAGGGGGAATCCTTTGTGGAGGCGTGGAGAGTAAGAGCAAAGCATTGTGGGTTGAAGTTTTTACTTAAACTTCTGCCAATGAGACAACTTATGCCACATAAGACATAGACTGTCTACAGTATTTGTGAACAGTGAAAAACCTATATGAATTGTAAGGAAGATGTTAGTAGCAGATGATCGTATACGGAATTTCATGATTTACGTATTTCAATATTTTTCAAAGGAACAAAACGAGCATCTTAAGAGTCACACGAAGTACATTTTGGAAAATTGAGGGGAGAACCACTCTCATGCGAAATCCCATACGGAATATATTTTCCACCACTTGATCCTTGCTATTTCGTGGAAATTATAGTTGAATCCTTGCCATCTCCTGCAAAGCATCCCTGTCCAATAACTTTGCATCACTAATCAATACAGGCCTTAAGAAAAATCACAAATACAAACTATTCTTATTGACAATAGTATAAGAATGAATACATTGGTGTAGCATTACAGCTGCTGCAGGGACTGTTGGATTGTTTCCTTCAGCTTGAGCTCTCTTTTGCCCAAAGATTTATCTTCATGTTACTCAGACAATTTCGATGTATTCTCACCCTGCAACTAACATTCCGGAAGCAAATTTTTTCCAACCTCAATGAATATCATGTTCGCAACCAGGATTTTCAGTTTCTATATTACAAAGAGAACAGGATTTGCAATTTGAAGCTGTGAAGAAAAAAAACATCATCAGGCTTTTTCCTTGTATTTAAGTTGGATCTGCATTTAGGACAAAAATTCAAATTTTCTCTTGGCTCGTTTTCTGCTTTCCATAAGTTTCACCAAAGAGGGCAGAGGTTTAGGCACCGGAACAGTCATTGATCTATACAACTTTCTCAAGCCTTCGTCAGAGCTCCTGGATGGTTGGGGTAAAGATCTGGAAGAGCTCTTTACTGCTCTTTCTTTATCCTCAGATTCATGACATTGCACTTGAACTGTGACATCCTCTTGCAACACTGATTCTCGTTCTTCACTTTTGTTGGAATCACTGTGTGAGCCATCAGTTTTAATGGGTACTCTCTTCACCTCATCCTGCAGAACATTGCAGTTGACATCCTCTTGCAACACTGAATCTCTTTCTTCACTTTTACAGGATTCGCCAAGTGGAGGATTAGTTTTCACAGGCATTATTTTCGCCTCATCCTGTAGAACGTTAGAGTCCTCTAGAGCCAGTCTTGCTCTTCCAAACAATGTGACTGGTGACCTTTTGGATGGAGGTGACAAATTCAAGCTCAAAGTTATTTTACTAGAAATATTATTTTTGTTTAGGTGTTTGACTTCCAAAAACATTGGTTGTGATCCTTCTGATATCAAAGGAGTTGCCACACTGGTCGTTGCCATTTCAATAACTGGAAAAGCTTGCTGGGAAATGGGTCCCACTTCTGGACTGATATCCAGTAGTTTCCATAGAGGATCATCGAAAGTCACTTGAGATCTGAGACTCTGTTTTTTTACGTAACCCAGTTCTGTAGCTCGACAACTGGGAGTTGTAGAAATGACCCGCTTGGGCTGTAGAAGTTGCAAAGCCCATTCCAACTCTTCTCTAGACGAGTGCCCCGAGTAACACACATGCCAAATACCAAACGAGTCCTTACTTGCCATCTCAGTTCTCTCTTTTGTTTGTGGTTCACATGCATACCATTGTGCAGAGGGACGAATAAATAGAGGTTTGGGCTGAAACAAAGCATTCGCCTCTGCAAGCTTCACTTGTGCTCTTTCATAGAATTTTGGAAATCCTTCAAAGACCTGGAAGCGGCAAGATTCATCTTCTGACAGGATGTCTGGAGCAAGAAGTGTAAGAGCTTGGAAACATTCTGCACTATTAATCTTATCAACATATATCTTGGACCCAAATGTTCGGGATACTTCAACAAGTATCTCTTCCTGGCCAAGAAGATCACATCCGAGATACACTGTGGGGGCATTTGGATGTTTCCATATGCAATTGATCACCTGACCAACATTTTAGAAGGTGACAAATGTTTGTGTTAGACAAGTGTTGCATCTAAGAAGTAGACTACATGTGAACAGTCATTTTTATGCTATTTTCAAGAGACAACATTTCCAAAAGATAAAACCCAAGGAATATCAGGAAAAAATGGTTGAAGTAGAACCTTAGTATATCTAGTTTACATAACCTCATGCTGCCTAGTGCCTAGTGATAAAAGTATTCCGGGCCAGATTTGTAAGCCAAACAGTTGGTGGAGCATCAGCCTCACCTGGAATGACTTCCTCTCTCAGGCCTAGAAATCTAAAAATTCCATTTGATAAATTGCCAATCTCTCTAAAAGCTTTAACTTGTAGAGAGGATGAATCTATATATCAAGCGGAATAAGACTGGAGGCATTGGACTACCACATCGGTGGGTACCAATAGTACAACTACACCATAAACTCATACGAGCATTGCTATGGACAACTACCACATGGAGAAAGGCCCATGGAAAACTGGAGTAAGCTTTAATATTCCAACAGTCCCCCTCAGCGCAAGTGCAAAGGAAAATACTGAAAAATCTCGCAGCACAATCGCTGGTGGACTCAAAACATGACCCTTGAGGACCAATGCAATGCTTTAATGCCATGAAAAATTGTCGATCTTTCTAAAAGCTCGAACTTATAGAGAGGGTAAATCTATTCATATATTACACGAAAGCTACATACATTGGTGGGTACCAATATTAAACTACACCATAAACTCACACATGCATTACCGCGGACAAACACATGGGGAAAAGCCCATAATAACGGGAGTGCGCTTTAATATTCCAACCCCATGGAAGCAATTTCTTTAGGAGGTTCACATTTTGAGAAAGTTTGACTCTTCCATTGACTTCACGACCTTTGTTATCGTTTGCTACTTCACAACCACAACCACTATCGAACACTGAGGTCGTTACCATAGGTCATAAGACTCATAACCACTATAATACTACCATTCTCTCTACTACCAGATCAAAATAGCGACCTCCGCGATATTCAACCATAATGCCACTATGATCTCACTATCACTTAACACTATCATTACCTTTTACGCCGTAACCACAATGATAATTACTAGATACAAAACAATGTGGATTGGGTTGGATAATTATTTTATTTCTCTTGTTTTAGAATATTTATTAGCCTAGAATTAAGAAACTTGCAGGAGAAGGTTTATTCCCTTTACAAATAAAACGACGGTATGAAAGCAATCCTCGTTTGTGAGGATGTTGTACGAGAACGTGTTGAAGAGGGAAAACAAAAACAGGCGAGGGAGGACTGTATTTCTTGAAGAAGATCGGAGGAGACAACACCTGTCAAGGTCAACCAGGCTGATCGACTGGTTGAGTTTGGCCGTGTTGTTGCAGAATTTTTTAGCATTTTTCAGTTGTAGTTTGCATGCAATCTCAGGTGATTCCTAAGTTCGAGCATATTTCTTGTATTGTGATTTTGACAAAACTCGTTGATGGTGGTGTCTTTGAGGTGGAGATGGCTTGTTTCCACACCATTGGCACAACAGAGGATGATTTAACAGAGGATCGAAGTAAATAACTGCATGTTGTTTGGTAAATGACATACTGTTGTTTGGTCCCACTTTTTATTGAATACGGTGAGGTTTGCTGCAATGTGATTCCACTAGAAATTTGTCACATGCTTCATGGACATTCGTGGCAATTTAGAAGGACGGTTCAGCATGATGGATATTATAACACCCACATTTTTGTCATTGCTGGTAGGCAGTTCACACTGCAACCGTCAAAACCTATTTCTAACAAGACATTGGTTGCAAAAGCTTCTACTTCTCTTCCAATTCTAAGAGAGTTGTTCGCAACCGTAGACTGCTTACCTTTACTTTTATTTTATCAGACTTGCAATATCCTGATATGGGTGCATTGTTGGACAAATTTTGAGGATAATGTGGGGATAACATAGGGCATCTTCCTCCATTGATAAGTATTTAGCATGAGTGTTGTGACTCATTTATTGCATTTGTTTCAAGGTTCTTGTGCAGTTGTATATTTTGATGATATTATCATTTATAGTAAGACAGAGTTAGAGCATCTACAACAAATGGCATTTCAGGACAACAATTTCTTTCTCAATCTAAAGAAATGTGCATCATGGTTCCTACAATTTCTTTTTTGGGGTACATAGTTACTTGTGAAGGAAACACGGTTGCTTAGTCAAAAGTAGCGACCACTTTGGAGTGGCCAATTTCTCTGACTTGACAAGTTTGAATCTTCCACGGCTTGATTAGTTTCTATCACCGATTCATTTAGGGGTTCAGTTCTATTATCACTTCCTTTACACTTTCAGTGGTGAAGCCAATTTTTGTTTACCAGATTTCAATCAACTTTTTGAGTTGACTTGTAATGCTTTGAAGTCTGCAGTAGGAGTTGTGCTGAGTCGAAATGGCCAATCCGGTGGATTTTACAACAACAGTTATAGGGATCTCAGCTTAATTATTCTATCATGTCACAAAGTTATTTGTTGTCGTACAAGCACCAAGGCCTCGGCGTTATTACCTTATGCACAGAACTATGTTTGGTTAACAGTGAGCAGGAGGTTAGTAGCCCATTCAACAAATGGGTCAATGAGAGGGCACTACACTTTTGTTTTGATACATGTAGAAAGATCGGTGAATTGTTTGGTCAGTGAGAGTTAACATGCATTATTTGATTTGTGATCATGAGTCTGATTGGCAACACTGGTTCAGGCCAAGTTTGTTTACATTAACACAGTTAATCAGTCTACCGTTTGCTCGCATTTTCAGACTGTCAAGGGATTCTATTCATCCCTCTGTGTTGATGATTAGTGTTTATGATTAGAGGAAAACATATCAAAATGGATCAAGAAGGATTGGCTTATAGAGGAACGGTGACCTCAAAGTAGGTTTAGGGAGGAACCTCAGCTTCAATCAATAACGCAAAGTGTCTTTGACGATAATATAACTCTACAATTTTATTCATTGATTTCCAACTTATATAACATCCTAGATACTTCACTAGATTAGACAGCTACACCTAATACTCAACCACTGCATAACTTTGACTCGATTCAAATTCTTACTCTATACCTACCTTATTAGCATCCCTTCAAAATAGCTAAATAGATTCATAACTCCTAAATATCCTATAATTAAGGTAACAAACAAGAAGTAGACTAATCCATGCATCCTGCAAATCAATTGCAAGATTAGGCCCGTAACAACTCCTCCCCCTTTAAACAAGACCCTTGTCCTCATGAGTTGAAATTGACAATTTCTTCATCAACTTCCATATGCACCTCACCATCATATTATCTAAAGCACGGGCAACCATGAACAATTTTCTTACAATGATGACCCCGCCTGTACTTTTCATCACAATCAAGGAACTTACACTTTACTCTCTTCTATTCACCTACCATTGTTGGCTGCATGGTTCGCTTTGTCTGTTAACTCATATTGAGATTGGTCTCGTGCTTCATATGAGCGAACCAAACCTATTGCGACAGATAGAGACGTGGGCTTTGCCGCTTGCACACACTTTTGAATTGATTGCTTCAAACTACTAACAAAGCAACTTACTTGTCTGACTTGTGGAGTTGTGGTAAGTGCCCAACCTTTGCAAGTAGCTTTTCAAATATGTATTGTTAGTTGTTACTCTTGCATCATTCTTGTGTGTTGCAATTTAGTAAGTTCACCGAAAATCAAAGAACCTGCTATTCCCAAAACAAGAATCAAGACCTTCAAAGGTTTCCCAAGAGATGATGACCCCTTCTTGCTCTAACAAAGAGTATCATCGCTATCCCCCTCAAGATGAAGGCTGCCAATGAGACACAATCAACAATTGGTGTATCATGGAGCCGGAAGTATTGTTCCACACTAGTGGGATTGTCTTCACCATTAAGTGATGAAAATCCGGCTTTATCCTTTATGGTATGAATGATTTATTTGAATGGAATTGCCGGGAACCCACATGTTCCATTCAATGACCTCAGATCCCCTGAGTGTTGTTAGCAAAAGTTTCCTCCTTGGTGTAACAATGTTGAACTGCTATATGTTTCACACGTGTGCTAAGCTTTTCTAACATCTTTTTTATATGAATCATTTGCATAGTTTGGATTTGGGTCTCCACATATTTCTCCAAGTTCTCCACCCTCTGAATCGGAATCCATGAATCTATGTTTGTGCTCTGATACCACTTTCATATATACGTCATTTATTTATCCTCGGAGGAACCTATGTTGAATCAGAGGGCAGAGGGCAATGGGAAAGATCGGTGACCGTGATCTCAAAATAGGTTTAGGGAGAAAACTTGGCCTCAATCAATAACATAAGGTGTCTTTGATGACAGTATAACTCTACCATTTTATTCACTGATTTCCAACTTATATAACACTCTACAGAGTCTACACCACATCCAAGACATCATTCCAATATGACGGAGTTACATTCAATTCTAAACACTGCATAACAACTTTGAATCAATTCAAACTCTTCTAAACTGTGACTACCTTATTAGCATCAGTGCAAAATAGCTACAGAGACTCATAACTCATAAGCCCCTAAATATCCTATCAATAAGCTAACAAACAAGTAGTGGACTAACCCATGCAACCTGTAAATCAATTGCAACTGTCTCACATTGGCCCAATTCCTGTTCGACATATTGGTGATAACACTTACGAGATTGATTTACCACCTGAGTTTTAGATGCAGTAGACTATTTATGTGTCAGATTTGACACCTTTCAGAGAGATCATGTACCCCTATCCGTATTCCCCTTGATCAGTTGTTACCTCTTCTACACGATAGAGAAGGATGTTACTCTTTTTATCAGATGCCCAATCACCTATCGTGAAGTAAAAGGCTGTACGGAGTGTGATAACTCTTAGATTTCTATAGATCTATTGTCTACAATGGTTACAACTTTTATTTATGCGAACTAAGGTGAAGTTCTTCCCAAGCGAGGTGGAATGAGAATAATAGGATACCAGACAAATTAGAAGACAATGTGGACCGAGTTAGATAGTTATTTTATCCGGGAACTCAGTACAAATCCTTATTATAAAAGTTTTGTGGATAAAATCCATTCCCAGCTTCTCATTTAACTTGACTTATTTTACACATAACTTTATTCTAACATTTTTTTTATAGAATGAAATCCGTTGGACTTTGACTTTGATTTTTCCTCCACCATCAATCAGACCACCACCTCTGGCCACCGTCCTCCACCTCATATCAGACCACCACCACCGGCCACCCTCTTTGACTCCACCTCCACCAACACCAAATGTGACCACGGAAAACGTTGGAGAAGACAACAATGGAGATTCGATCGGAGTGAGAAGAGATGATGGGGATAGAGATTCACCATTTCTATAGAGGAAGAACATCCATCGAGCGATGGAGATGATTTCTCCGAGGAAGAACACCGGCTGAGATGAAAAAGGGAGAGAGATGAACTGATCTCTCTTTTTGTTTATCAAGCTCTCAAAAAGAGCAAAAAGGGGATTCAGGTGGCTAGGCTTAAAAAAATGTGAGGATTGCAGTACAACATTTTGTACATTAGGTACTTCATTTACAAATCCCCTTATTTTATTTCTCTTGTTTTATTATATAGCCTAATAAAGTTAAGATTCTTGTAGGTTATGTAATAAAAGCGGATAATGGACCCTACGCAGTCCAGGACCGATTTAATATTAAGCGGATTATCGAATTTAATCGGTCTACTTTTTTAAAGTATACATTTTTATACCCTCACTAATGTAAATTATAATAAATAACATCTATTGACAATAAAAATTAATAAGACAAGTATTATAGAGCAACAAAAGTCATTATAGAGCAAATTATATAATCATGTCCGAAACAACACACATTATAGAGCAACAACCACCACCACCCAACAGAACAATCATGGTTTCTCACCGTTTATCACCGATTTCTCACCAATTAATCGGTGACCACTAAATCCAACCGCTAAACACCTAGTTCGGATCGGTCTACCCCCGATTTACATTAAATCGGCGATTGATCGCCACATAAATAACCCAGCTTGTAGGAGAACTTTTATTTTCTTTATAAATAAAGCATCGTAAGCCTTAGAAAGGTAGTTTTGGAGTTCAATGTGAGAGATTGAGATTAAATACTTTCTTTAGTGTATGGGTTTTGCTTTTGAACCTTGCTTTGTTCCTCAGTTATGAAATGAAGATGCCCAATTTTTTGCAGTGATTTCTATCGTCACAACCATCATTTCCACAACCACCATAACCTCAATCATTACCATCTCCCACTACAACACCACCATGGTCAACATCATGTTTTTCACCATTACCATCATTGACATTACCAGTTCACCACCATTTAGGGTTGTTAATGACTTGGATATATGTACCATAATGAGAACCTTTATCAACTGAAATTTTTAAGTTTTTAAGCCAAGCCTAAAACGTCCCAACACATATTTTGGAACCGATTTAAAACAATTAAGGGTGATTAAGAGGGATCCCCCCCCCCCCAAATGATAAAAAAATTAGGGGACCCCCTCCCTACTTACTGGTCACCATGATTTCCCCATCTTACAGTTATGTTTCGCATTTACCGTGCACTTGACTCCCTTCCTACTTTCATAATACCTAAATGACCCATATTTTGTGACATGTAAGTGTATAAAATGTATCTCGATGACAATTTTAGGGATTCTAATCAAAACCCCATTTTTCCATCTTCTTCCTTAACATAACTCTTCTTGTTCTTCTTCAACATCCACTCCTTTTGAACCTGAACCATTATCATCATGCCCCCACCCCACCTCCATCATCGTCCCCCCAACATCATCAATGGAACTAAACCACCACCTCATCCTAGCCCCGCTCCCCCAACAACTGAACCGCCACCAACAACAACTTCAATTGTATCAAACCCACCACCATCACCACCTTCAATGAAATGAGACTCGCCGCCATCATCACTAACTCCGATCAAAAGCCACCTACACTGTCAATTGAATCATACCCACCACCCATATTTATAAGTTACATATTTGTTAGAAGTTGTCGCCATGAATGGTACAAAATAGGTGTCACTAATATTTTATATAACAGTAGGGGACATTATTAATTTATGTATTAACAGTTAGGATATGTCTAAGGTTATGTTTATTTTCAGTACTTTTGTCATGACCTATTGATGATAACACAAGGTGGTGGTGAGTTATTTGGGTTTGATAAGTGAAGTTAGGTTATGAATTCTTATTTTGGTTTGGTTAAACTCAAATTGGAGGTGTTTAATGGGCTAGACTGGAATAATCGAAGGTAGTGATGGTGGTGGTGGGATGGGACGGTTCGTATGAAGGTGTAGGGGGAGGATCATGGAGGTAAAGGGGCATGGTAGTTTATTTTCAAATAAGGGGGAGGTTGAAGAAGATGGATGAGAGGTTTTGATTAGAGCCCTCAAGATCACCATTGAGATATGTTTTATGAAATTGAGTAACACTAATTTTTCAAAAAAAGGTATACATAGATGGGCAGTTCTGTCATTATGAAATTATCTGGGGAGGCATGAGAACAACACATGCAAAAGATACCGGTCAAGACGGCACTACCATGTTTGATCGTATAGAGGGTCCCCCTAATTTTTTTATCGTTTTGAGGGGTGACCCTAATTGGGCTATTATGGAGGGGATCCTCTAAATCACCCATCATTTTTATTTAACAAATGAATTTTGGGGGTACACATGCACACAAATGTCAATAGAAAAATGCGTGCACTCTATGTTGTCTATGTTGTCATGTAGCTCCGCAGTGACGGAGCCAGGATTTTTGTTGAAGGGGGCGAGCGATGAATCCTAGTTAATTAATGATAATATAATAACTAATTATATTAACATATTTTTTTTAAAATTTGAACAATACATAAATATATACAAAACATCAATTGTTAAACAAAACTCCATCTAATTTATAGGAAAGGAAAATGGATCCAACAAACTACTTTATAGGAGCATAAAAGATAAGTATATGAGGGACAAATCAAATTGGTATATAAAGTTAAGAACAAAAATTAATTTCAAATGTAAAAAGTTATATGTTTACAAAAAAAAAAAGGTTATTTGTTATTTTTCCTATCAAAAATAGCTAATCAGGTTTTTTTTTTTTTCCTATAAAAAAATTTAAGTTATTTGTCTCCCCCAGGACTAGTAGTCAACATGCGTTGGCTGTCAAAAGGCTCACAATGATTATCAGAATGCTCTTCAAACAATAACCCACAGATGAACCTCGAGATACAAATATGTATCTTGAGGAAAAACTAATGGGTAGAATTTTTCATTTATCTCCATGAAAAATTCTATGAATAAAATACAAAGCTAGACATCAATATACGAATTCATCTTGAGAAAATATTTAAAAAAAACTCCTTCCTCAAAGAAAACAAAAGAGGTTGGGGTTGCTAATGGCTGGTGGCGATGGTGGGAAAGGAAAATAAATTGAACATATAGGGAAGGAGACAAAGAGAGGATGAGGCAGGGTGGTTGTCGGTCTCGCACAGATAGAAGGAGAAGAAAAGAAGAAAGGGGGGTGGTTGTCGGCGTCGCATAATCAGCAAAACAAAAAAAAATTTTAAAAAATTAAATCAAAAGTCAGTGAGGGCGAGTGCCCCCACTTGACCCCCTAAATTCGTGTCTGAGCTTCACCGAGCTCTTCCTATGACCTTGGAGCAGTGCACTACATATGTTAGTCAAGGAAGAAGATGAAGATTTCTCCTAAAAGCAAGGTTTAAAAATCATTAACTTGGACCTGAGGCAAAAAATTCTTAAGAGGTGAGAGGCCTGAAGGGTAAGGCTTAAGGCATAAATGTGGCGTAAGCCTCACCGAAATGAGGCGTAAAGCTTAGCCATTTGTTAGAATTCAATTGATAAAATGCTAAAACCATAACGAAAAATAAGATTATATATATGAGGATGTGTTTGGTTGCATGGAATCCCATTTCATGGGAATCCACCTACCTTTAAGGCAAACTTGAAGTGCATTCAAGATGAACAAATCTATATTAGTGGTGGGAATGGAGCTCCAATGGACATGGGAATCATACTCCATCCTCCCCCCTCCCCCAAAAGAATGTAATTGTAATATTCGTAGGGAGTTTCGTTCCCACCATTGGTCACAAATCTAGATATTCAAATGAATGCAACCTCAACTATTCCATGAAATAAACATGATACAACCATAACAAATAAGACATACCTTATTGAGTTTCGTTCCCATCAAGAGTATCCAGGTTTTTCTACATATATCATTTACACGTGCTAAATATCACCCTTTTTGAATCTGTTGAGGCGTAAAGCCTCATATGCGTCAATTCTTATGACTCAAGGTGTACGCCTCACATGAGTGAGGCTATAGCCTCGTACACACCCATTGAGGCTTAAGCCTCAATTCCTGATATGTTTTGCGGCGAGCCTAAGTTCCCAGTCTCATTACGCTTTTTAAACCATGCTTAAAAGAACCCTAGGTACAAAGGAAGATCCGAATAAAAATTAACTTAACCAGACTTAGACCCTCTTTGGACCAAAATTTAAGGTCCAAACTATAAGGATTGCTCTAATTGTTATGTGACGCATCCTTTTGTAAGGGAATAGTTGTTATTATAGTTTTTAGCGTAGACTTATATAAATTATGAAAAACTCTCTTAATATGAATACACATGAGGTGGAACAATGGAGATAATATTTGTTCTCACCATTTCTCCATTATTTTTCTCCTTTCTTCTCACCCTTTTCACTTTTTCTCCTAATTCCAGCCATGGAATGAGTTCTTGCGAAATTTCGCAAAATCTCACCGAAATTTTCGTTTTTTGAATTACGAAAAAAAAAGCAAAAAATAAATTTACATTTTTTAGAGTTTTTTTGTAAAATTCGGTTTTTTGCCAAAACATGAAAGTCAATGACCAAGTTTTCATTTTTTCGAAGGCTTTTTTGAAAAAAAAAATTGAGTTTTTTTTGTAAATTTCGAGTTTTTTCTAATTATCATTTATTCTAATTATTTATTGGTTTTTTAAATAACCCCTTGATTTTCTAATTACATATTGATTTCATGTTTGTTTCATTTCTTGGTATTTAGGCTTCATTTAAAGTGTTCAATAGATTTATTTACATGCATTTTTTGCACTTATTTCATATACCCTCGAAAAGCATTATATATATTTCATGTATCCTCGAAATTTTTACAATTTTTCTTAAGTTTGAGGGTCTTAAGTTCAACATAGTTTCAGCTAACCTAAATACTTAGTTTGAGAGTCTTAAGTTCAACATGGTTTCCAAGCATGGTGTGTAAATCCCTTAGAGTGATGTTAAACCTCTAGGACAAGGTTCTGAAAACCCTGGTGAGTGTGAAGCTTTGTAGAGATTCTAACAAGGCGGTGTTAGATGTGCTCGTTGAATCACATGCACACATTTGCAGATGCGAGATTTTGAGTTGTTTGTTGCGAGAATTTCCTTTTTTTTTGTGGAGCCGAATTGCAACTTTGCAAGTTTCAATGCTTCACTTGGTGAAGGTTATATAAGTTCGCTGTAACGGTGTTGCTTCATTTTTTAAGGGAAGTGATCTTTGATTTATTTGAGAGATGTCTCTCTGTGGGTTCTCATTTGCTTTGAGGTGGGCTGTAGAAGTGATTTTTACTAAATCACCTGTGTTAAGCTGGATGAGCTGGATGAACTAACTATTTGGACTCGTCAGTCTTGTTCAAATGTAATATTACTGGTCCTGGGAAGATTAACAATATTGAAAGAAGCATGATGTGTGGATGGGAATAAATGCCATGGTTATTGCACTCAATGAGTCTTTCAATAGTTCCAAATCAGAAAGGGAGTCCTCTTCCTTGAGATAACAAAAGAAGTATGGGATTCAAGTACAAAGTCATATTCTCGACTGGTAACTTAGCTAAACTTGGTAGCTTTTGCAACTGTATGAACTCCAACAAAATGTCGCCAAAACTCAAGAAGGGAAACGTTTCCTTGGCTACCTATTACCACACTTTGGAGGATAAATGGGAAGAGATTAATCGTTACCATGACTCTGCACACTATAATTTCCGGGCTATGATTGAGAACTGAATCTACGAGTTGTTGTTGACTTCTAAGGATGAAAGTACGAATATGATAGGATGCAAGTATTGGAACCTATCCACCTACTAGCTCACTTGAGAAAGTGTTCTCCTATATCTAAGTTGAGGATAGTACGACAAGAAGGGACATGTCCTAATTCTGGACCTGAAGTACCACTGTCTGAAAAGCTAGTTCTCTCGAGCTAGAAATCATACAAAGACAATCTCTAGAGACGACGCAAACTAGATAAGAAATACAAGTTACGATGTAAGATATGTAGGTGCAAGCACACACCAAAGACCCCGATTCAAATGTACATGTAACCTTCAAGGGGTCCCCTTTAGCACACATGCAACTCAAGAGAATGCATCTTCTAGTAGATCCACTTCTGTGACTCTAGGTCTTATACATGGGATTGAAATTGATATCGATTGGCTTCGTCAATTGTTACTCAGCATGAGAGACCTCCGAGTACCTCTACATCTACATTTGCTCACTTAGGTAGCTACAGATTATACTTTCATGTTCATGTTCCTAAGGATAATATTCCCATGCCATGATCATGTTGGGAGCTTCTGACTGTAGAATTGGCAATTTGACCCGGACCCATCAATCCAACAAATAGCCCACCCTCCATAAAAGAGTTTGGGTAAGGGCTAACAGGTATTATGCCATTTTGACCGCTTGGCATGTTTCAACACATGTGACCCCTTACGTATTTGGTTTTAGTTGTCGCATTTTTTTTCTTTTTCCTCTTCTCCTATGCTAAGCAACTAAATCTACCTGACCATTGGCCTTCACTTGACTCTAGCTTTGATTGTTTTGACACTTTCACAAACAAACAACAATCCATATAGATAGACAAACACAAACTGACTATATTAATGTAGTGGGTGTTTAGTAATAAAAGGGGTGACATTTAGCCTGTGGTTAGAAGTATTTAAGAAAAGAGTAGGGTCTATTGTAACTTCAAAAAATTAGGGCTTTTGGCATGAATAAACAAGGGTTTCGTTTTCTTTCAATTTCGATCTTGAATAATCTATTTACATGTTGTTATCTGATGTGCCTGATCAATTGTTATCAAAGCATGGATCCTCCGGGGAGTTTCGATGAGCGCGAAGACGATGTTTTGCAAATCCAAAATGAAGATGAACGATCAACGGGAAAAGGTCAACCAGATGCCGCGGATGGCAATCTAGACCATGCATGGCCCTCTGACTACAATAGCACTGCGCGCGCACGATCAGCCATCATGGTTGTGCAGGTGGTCCGACGGTTCGTGGGGATCTTTTGAGGGCTTATTCCCCATTGTGGAGAGATGGGGGCGCTTGTTCATTGGCTCTGTCACGTTGTTGTTTAGCTGATAGTGACTTTGTTGAGTTTTTTTGCTGTCAAATTTCTTCTTTCTTTCTCACAAAGTACCGGTGGATGATGTTGTTTCGCACTCGATGTAGTTGTAGAGAAAGATTTGTAGCATGATCATTGATAGAGGATCCAGTAAGACCTTAGTTTCCAATTTGATGGTGGATACATTAGGATCGAAGGAGGAATCGTTTTTCGTACCTTTTGAAGTGGGATGGCTAGATCCGAGTAAAAAAGCAAGGGCGACGACAAAGTGCTTAGTTCCTTTCTCCATTGGTCAGTATAGTGATCAAGTTTACTATACTGTCATTTTGAGTATTTGTCATTTGTTATTAAGGAGGCCGTGGCAGTTTCAGCAACGATCAATTCATGATAGGTATATGAATACCTACATTTTTCGTGTTGTTGAAAGACGTAAATTCCTATTACAGCAGATTAGTCCACACTTACAAAAGCTTTACCCTTTTAACAGGAGCACAACAGTTGGACGCTTCCACAGTTATAGTGTAGGAGATCCTTGATGATATGTATGAGCCAGCTACAATCACTTGACCATTTCAATTGCCAGATTTTCCAAACCCACCTTGTATGCAGTTTCTTCTTGCCAGGTTCACAGATATGTGTAGTCAGAGTAGCAGGTCTTTAACACCTTTGAGAAATTTTTAGCATGTTATCGAGCTGGAACGTGGAATCCTTATCCCCAATAGAATGCATTATCGTATGGCCCCTAAAGATCATGAGGAGTTATAGCGGCAAGTGAACGAACTTCTGGCCAAGGGATACATCCGAGAGAGTACTTCACCCAGTGCGGTTCCAACTTTGCTAATGCCTAAGAATAATGGTTCTTTTCGTGTGTGTGTAGATCCTCGAGCCATAAATAAGATCACTTGTCAAGTATCTTTTCCAATTCCTAATCTGAAAGATATGTTTGATAATTTGCAAGGCGCCGTGGTATTTACAAAGTTGGATCTTAAGAGCGGGTATCATCAGATTCATATGCGACCTGGGGATGAATGGAAAACAACCATTAAGACGAAAGAAGGATTGTATGAATGGTTGGTCATGCCTTTTGGGATGTCCAACGCCCCTTCGACATTTATGCGGGTATTTATTAATAAGTTTGTTGTTTATTTCAATGATATCATTATATTTAGTCAAACAGAAGAACATCACTTACAGCATGTTAAGACTATTTCGGAGGTTCTGCGAAACCATCGATTTTATTTGAATTTGAAATAGTATGTTTTCATGGTGTCTTTGGTGACCTTCTTAGGATATATTGTATCAGGAGATTCATCAGTCTAAGCCTCTAAGCTACTTGCTATTCATGATTGGCCTAGTACGCAGTTTTCATAGTTGGTAAGTTTTTATGGGTGCTTTATTGAGGGTTTCATTTCTATTATGACACCACTAACTGAGCTCATGATGTACGATTTTCTTGAAGTGATGACTGTCAAGTTGTTTTTTTTGCCATCAAGCTTAAAATGACTATTTCTCATGTTTTAGCGCTACCTGATTTTGGGAAGACATTTGAGTTATCTTGTAATGCATGTAAACCAAGGATGGGAGTCGTACTGTCACAGAAGGGTGGTTGGTGGCGTTTTATATGGGAAGTGGTAGAAGGCCAGTTGAATTATTCCATTATTATGCGGAGTTATTTTATGTGGTTCAAGCCCTTCGTCATTGGAAGCATTATCTTCTTTATCGCGAGTTTGTAATTCATTCTGATCATGAAACCTCCCATTTTCTTAGCTCACAGAGACATGTTAGGAGCCGGATTAGTAAGTGGTTTAAAGAAATACAGAACTTCACCTTCACTTTGAAACATGTTAAAGGGACTCAGAACAGGGTGGTTGATGCTCTCAGCCACGGTGCAGATTGTTTGGTTGTTTTCCATACTTTTGTTGACGGGTTTGATGAGTTACCAACTTTGTATGGATTTTATAATTTCTTCTTTCCTATATATCTTACTTGTCAGACCGCACCCCATGAGTCAGGTCAGTTGACCTTCTGCTGCAGGATGGTTTCTTCTTTCGTGGTAAAGTTCTTTGTATTCATGTCTCTCCATGCGGGAAAATTTTATTGCAAAATTTTATAATGGTGGTCTAGTTGGTCATTTTGGTGTTAGTAAAATGTTGGTATTGTTACGGGAGCACTCTTTTGGCCTACTATATGATTGGATGTTAATACCTTTGTGTGAAAGGGACAAGTGACAAACGCTTGTTTGTATTCCTCTTTACCCATTCTGGAGAGGCCGTGGTTGGATGTTTTCATAGATTTTGTTTCAAGTTTTCCTACATCACAAGGTTACAATTCCGTTTTTGTTGTGGTTGATCATTTCTCTGAGATGGCTCACTTGATTCTTTGTTGAAAACCTGATGACGCACTACATATTGCTAATTTATATTTTAGGGAAGTGGTGCGACTTCATAGAATTCTTGGGAGCATTGTGTATGATCACTTTATGAAGTTTAAATGACAGTTTTGAAAGACTTTGTAGCAGTGTTTGCATTGATCTTTGAAGTCTTCCACAGACCGATGAATCGACAGTGGTTGTTAATAAAAGCATGGGTGACTTTTTGCGTTGTCTTGTGGGTGAACATGGTGTACTATTTTGCCTTTAGCTTTGCCTTATGCAGAGTTTGTGTATAATAATATCGAGAACATAAGTACGGGGGCACTCGAATATCTAGGTTGTGCAGGGTTTTTTTCCTTCTCTTCCCTTAATTTGGCACTAGTAAATAGTGTAGGCACGGTAAGTAGTGATGCAACTTTAAAGCAAAACAGATGACTTTGACTCATGAGCAAGTTCGACAACGTTTGACTTGAGTGTATGATTGGAGGAAGGGACTGTAGATCACCATAAGCGATTCGTTTCTTTTGAACAGGGTGACTTAATGATGGTTTAAAAACAGTCAGCGGCGAACTAGGAAGGGCTTCAAACTCATGATACGATGCATTGGACCTTTTCCCATTGTGTGAAGATCGGTGATAATGCCAAGGTTGATTTTTGAGTGAGTTTCCGAATGCACCGTACGATTAAAGTTGTCGATCTCACTTCGTTACGAAGTGATGTTGCACCTCCTATTCCGTTACCAGTGGCGAGCTCTCTTCCTCCACCCCATGTGATTCATCTTGTGGAGTGTATTCTACAGAGTTATGATATTAATCCTTTTGACAATGTACCAAGCCCTTTTTTGGTTCAGTGGAAAGGACGTCCTGCTTTTGACAACTCGTGGATTTCTTATCTGCTTCCATCTTTTATGGATCCGGAACTGTTGCATATGTGCATGCGAACTTGAGGTCGGGTTCTTCACAACCGAGAGAGGATGAAGGTACTTAGAATATATTAATGAAATAGGTGTGCTTAATAATAAAGGAGGTGACACTTAGCCCGTAGTTAAAAGCATTTAAGAGAATCTACAGTAGTTTGAATTGTAACTTCAAGAAAATTAGGGTTCTTGGTATGAATAAACTAGGATTTCATTTTCTTTCATTTTAGATCTTGAATAATTTGTTTACATGTTGTTATCCACTGCGCCTAATCTATCACAGACTCATTGGCCTTCATCTACCTTTGTCATTGCCAGACCATGGAAAGCTTAAGGCTTGTTGTGGTAGTTTATTCAACCATTTTTACAAATCTATTTCAGGCTCTCTAATTCTTTATCTTTTTATTTATCTTTCTATGTAACTAATTCACCTCCCTCTATATTGAATTAGGAAATGAGTTTGAACTTTCCTATATCATTTTTTTTCAAAGGTAAAATAAATCATTGCCCAAAAGATTTGATTACAATGCAAGGCAGCCTTAAAAGCACTAAGGCCCCAATATTGACATATTTCAATTGGCAACCAGATACTCGAAGTAGACTTCCTTGAAGGATGGGTAATGAGATACCCAACTCCATAATAAAATTAAAAACTCCATAATGATTGTCTCCCCATTGAAAACTTGTTTGAAAAATTTTGTCATTCCTTTCCAGCCATATAACCCAACAAACTGCAAATGAAACTAAATTCCATAATGGAAGAGTTTTAATGCAGGATAAAGCTATTTTAGATAGATGGAATGATTACTTTTGGAACCTACTCAATGGAACACATGTAGGGGAGTTAAACTTGGAGGGGTATGCTTCACATGAAGGGAGAGATCGCGTGTTCCATCACAGAGTTAGTGCCACAAAAGTTAGAGAAGCTTTAAAAAGAATGAAGACAGAGAAGGCCGTTGGACTGGATGATATACCAATTGAAGCATGGAAATGTTTGGGAGAAGTTGGGATTCAATGGCTAACTAAGCTCTTTAATAGGATTTTGGAAACTAGAAAAATGCCAGATTCATGGAGGCATAGCATTGTGGTACCAATTTATAAGAACAAAATGGATATCCAGAATTGATATAACTATAGAGGGATAAAGCTTATGAGTCATACGATGAAACTTTGGGAGAGGGTTATAGAACGAAGACTTAGGAGTTTAACCACGGTTTCGGATAATCAATTTGGATTTATGCCGGGTAGGTCTACTACAGAGGCCATCTTCCTGCTTAGGCAAACTATAGAAAAATACCGAGAGGCATGTAAGAGTTTGCATATGGTTTTTATTGATCTGGAGAAAACATATGATAGGGTCCCCAGGGAGTTAATTTGGTGGGTGCTTGAAAGGAAAAAAGTGTCTCAATGTTATGTCGATATCATTAAGGATATGTATGAAGAGGTTGTAACAAGTGTTCGCGCAATAGGTGGGATGTCCAGTGAATTTTCAGTGTCAGTAAGACTACATCAAGGGGCGGCGTTAAGTCCATATCTCTTTGCTTTGGTCATAGATGAGTTGACGAGACATCTGCAAGAAGATGTACCTTGGTGCATGTTATTTGCAGATGATATTGTCTTAATTGATGAGACTAGTGCAGGTTTAGGTCAGAAATTAGATAGGTGGCGGGCGGCTTTAGAGAGTAAAGGTTTTAGAATTAGCCGTTCGAAGACGAAGTATCTAGTGTGCAACTTTGGTTGTGAACCACGAGGGAGAAGTAATGCAATTGAGATCGAAGGTGTAGAGGTCCCAAAGTGTGAGGCTTTTCGATAACTAGGATCTATAATTCAAAAGAATGGGGGTATTGGAGAAATGTAGACCATAGGATTAAAGCTGGTTGGTTGAAATGGAGAATGACGTCAGGAGTATTATGCGATAGAAGGATGCCTGCAAGGCTAAAAGGGAAATGCTATAAGAGAATTGTTCGACCAGCCATGCTATATGGTTCAGAATGTTGGGCTACTACGGGACAACATACACATAGGATGGCAGTAGCAGAAATGTGTATGTTAAGGTGGATGTGTGGTAAAACTCGTAAGGATAAAATTAGAAATGAAAGAATTAGGAGATACTTAGGTGTAGCGTCCATTGAGGACAAAATTAGAGAAAGACGTTTAACTTGGTTTGGTCATGTGCGAAGAAGACCAAGCACGACGCTAATTAGAAAATGTCTAGATTGGCAAGTTAATGGAGGGTGTAGACGGAGGGGACGACCATTGAAAACTTGGATGAAGGTGGTGAATGAAGATATCATTGAGCTTGGATTAGGTGAGGATATGTGGGAAGACCGCATTGCTTGGAGAACCAAAATCCATGTAGCCGACCCCGAAAATATCGGGAATGGGCTTTGATGATGATGATGAGGGGTTAGAAAATCCAGTCTTCAATGACTTGCAACACTTCCTCCATGGATCTCAACATGACCCATTCCAAACCAAAAAAATTACAATACATTTACATATTACACTCACCCAATCACAATGAAGTAGAAGGTGTGTAGTGGTTTCCGATAAGACCTCAAATAAAAGTAACATTCAGTTCAATGCCCATGTGCACCAACTCCACCTTGGATGAAATTTTGTTCCATGCAAATGTCCAAATAAAGAATGAAACTCTTGATGGAACTCCATTCCTCCAAATTAGCTTCAAGGAAACATCCACCCGAACATGATTAGGTAATTAGTTCCTAACCAATTTGGAAAAGAATGACCACACTAAAAAAACCTTTGTCCCTATCTTATTTTCAAACTCATTTATCCTCATGATTCTCCAACACCACCGTTTCCAACATCCTAGACAAATCCACAAACTCATCCAACTCACTCGTAGAGAGAGAATCCTTACAAAGATGAAGATTCCAGCTCAATGCACCATCAACATAACTACTGGTCAACTTTCTTATAACATAAAGCAAATAGTCTTGGGAATTTGTCTTTAGCATATAGTCTTGGGAATTTGTCTTGAAGGACTCATCCCCAAACCAAATACCATTCCAAAACTACATTGTTACCTCTTCCAACAGCCACTTCCACTTCTTGTAACAACTCGGACCCAAGAAAACTACTGCCCCTTACTATGATTTGAATTCCCTTCAAAACCATCCACCTTGGACCCAAGAAAACCTTCTTTCCTAGCCCTTGTGTCATTATTCACCAATGGAATGACGCCATCAGCCCTCATACCCTCTTCCTCAAGCACCACATGGACAAAATCGCCACATAAGCTCTTCTTCTCCAACACATTCTCTGCTACAGACACAGAATGCTCTCCTCTCCCCTCCATCTCTCTCCCATTCTTCCCTTCCTTTCCCCACCTACATACACCCAACCCCTCTTCACTCATCCTGAAGCCCATCTTCTCACACTGAAATGCAATAAACAAGATGTTAAATTTCACCCATTCAGAACCGCCGATGCTCGAGCTTCCTTCATGCCTCACACCTTCAATCCCACAGACTTCTTGTTAGAAATCAATTAAACTACTACCTCCTCTCGACCTCACTCCATTACAATGTTTCAGCTTCACCACATCCACATGCCTGCTATTGTCTCTTAGAACTGATATATTCTCTCACAGCGATTGGAGCAGCCTTTACTGAAGGTTTAGTCTGTTCCCTATGAACATGAGCATCAACAGTTCTCCTAATCAGGCGACAGAGTATCAACCATCCTTCAGAGTTCCTACCTTCCGGAACCTTAATGATCTTTGATTGGGTTCCGATTGTGCCCATGTTCTTTGGTAAGATTCATTGTTATAAATTTTACCAAAGATTCATTGTTCTTCATGTTCCTAAATCACTTTTCTCTCTAGAAATTACCTTGTTCACTATTGTTCTTCATGTGCCCAATTTTACCAATAACATTGTCTCTATTAATCACATAATAAAATGTATAAATTGAAGTGTAACCTTATTTTCCATCACACTGAATCTCAGGAACTGGAGACTAGGAAGGTAATTGGGAGTGGGAGTGACGAAATGGATTGTACTTGCTAGATACAAAGCCAACCTCCTAGATTGTTGCAAATCACTCTACTGTTCAAAGTAGTAGTCATTGTCATCACAGATTTGTTGGTGCGATAGCACAACAGACTGGGGTCATTTACCTATTACTGTTGTGAAGTCTGTGCTTCCTGGATTTACTTATGTTGAGTCTCTGAGTTGAATTGTGAAGTATTTGCACTAGCTAAACAATGTTGTCTCGCATTCCCTGTTAGGGCGTAGTATAAGTGCATATAAATGTTTTGGTTAATTAAGTTAAGTGCATATAAATGTTTTAGTAAATTAAGTTAAGTACACACTGAATCACATCCTACGTACCTTTCCATCAACTTTGCATGCACTCCTTCCTATACATGTCCCTTTCCATCAGCATTCCATGCACTCCCTCGTTCGGAAACCTGAACTTGGAGGCAATGAAACCCTTCTAAGCACATGAATGGATGCACAAAGAACAATTGTAAGAATCCCTCATCATTGTCACGATTTCATGTTGACTATCGTTCTTTTCCTAGATCTGGTCGGAGATATAGCCACAGCCTTGAGAAACAAACTTCTATACCCCATACCATCAAGTGTTGCTTGTTAATAAAGAATTGAGGGTTTTCTTCAAATCCCTAATTTGTTTTTGAAGTAATATTTTGCTTTCTTTGCATTTTTTGTGTTCATCCTGTTAGGCGTCAAATTCTCTGTCCCCCGATCTCTAAGCTTTTCCAATTTCAACAGCTATTGAAATACAAAGCAAAATCTATAACCATTCAATTTCTACTACTATAAGTATAATATGCTAAGTAAAGAAACCTATATAGTTTCCTATTGGAAGACTCAGAGCTGGAATGGAAAATGTTGGAAAAGGCAGATAATACACATGCTTTTACTAGTTCTTTATGAAACCAATGCAACTTAACCTAGCAAGAAAATCACAATGATGTAACAAGTGTTAGACTGTACCTGTCGGATAGCTGAATGCCTGCTTGGCATCTTTATAAGAGATTTTCCAAATGTACAATCAAGGAAAGCATAATCAAGGTGACACATAGGTTCTCTTCCTTTCCGGCCCATGTATTTTTCTGGTAACTTCTGCAAACACTCTGGAGTTAGCCTGCAATCTCCAGTGTGTAATATGTTACCAAAAATGCCTTCAAACAAGAACATTACAGCACCTGGAGTTGACAAGTATTATAAAAGATAGGTTTGCCAATCAGTCAAGTTCTTCCATAATCACATAATTGTGTACATAACTAAAACAGAGAAGGTTGGAATCATCTATACTATAATTCCGAGAAGTTTCCTAAGAAGTTTTAACATCAATTTACTATTATTCCACAAATAGCCTCACACAAGATAAATATCACAAATAAGAAGGTTAAAAACATAATTAAACATCATAAGTTGTAGTAGTATTCAAAAATTGGTGTAGGGTGCTATCCAGTGTCACTCAGTGTTAAATTCAACAGGTTTCCCTCTCAAGTATGAGTGTTAGTAATCTTCAAAAGTTTTTTCGGGACTAAACGAGTTAATAATTTCTTTGAATGCTAGGAAAACACTATTTTGGTTTATCAGCAAACCCATGTCTTATAGCAGATCATAGTTGGAGCTGAATAAATTCAACAACCTAGAATACCAAAAATTAACTCTCTCAAGATGGGTCAGAAGTGGTCAATCGAACTCCATGTCTAAAAAGAGCATGCCTGTGGAAGTGGCTAGTTCTGTAATGGCAATCCAAGTTCAACTTATGTTCTCGCATCTCAGGCAGTTTTTCATTTGTGTTGTTACTGTGTGTCTCTCATTCATCAAATATTTTGCATCAAATATCATGCCATCCTTGATGCAAAATATCTCTTACTCTGATGATTGTTGTACCCATAGCCATAAGAAGAACACACAACATAGACTAAACAACCGTCATAGTGTGTCAAGGAAACTTTGTTAAGTGCCTAAGCATCTGATATTGATCATAACATGGAAGATAGTGTACTTCTCGAAGAGGATGCCCTGCCGGAACAAGTAATTAGAGGGCTGAATTATTAATGCCAAGGTGCATTCATTTATTCCTGCTCCAACTTGTACACAAAGATGTGAATCTTCATGCAATCTTTGAATATTGATTGGTTTAATCTAATTAGAGGTCTGAATTTTTAAGTCTTAACTAATAAAGAGGTGAAAACAAACACACCCTCAAACTAAAGGATCCATCGAAGAAGAGGAGTTCCTTTTTTCTCCTCTTGACCCAATTAGAGCTCTGAAATTTGCAAAGTTTCCCAAACATTTTGATCTGGGATAATGCCCTTAGTGGCAGATAGACCAATTATTAGTAGGTGTAACAATGGTAGAAGCTCTTTTGAGGCATTTATTTAAGTAATTGACAAATCAATTCAACGATCTAAGTTACATACATATGATTAAAACATACAAAAAAAAAGGGGGGGTGGGGGGAGGGGAAGGGGAAGAGGAGGAGAAATTACCGACCAGGACAATGGTTGGCGTCGAAAACTGTGACGGAGAAATAACCATGATGAGGGTCATGAATAACCACCTTTTGCCCAACTTCAATTTCGACAAACAGTGAAGAATCAAGATTGGGAAGTTGGGTGAGAAGCAAGTACTTGGTGAGACGGGTGCAATAGATTGGGAAAGACGAATGAGAGGAGATTCCAACAGAGTGATCTTTGTGTGCATGAGTTAAGAAGTGGTATCTTTTGGTCGCCTTTGAAGATGGACTCCATGTGTCTACCGAGAATGGAAGCCCTTTTGGCATCTCTATCGGCATCTTCTTTCAATAATTCTTCTTCTTCTTCGATCAGACTATCAATTCATCCATCCTCCCAATTCTGTCTCTCTCCTCTCCTCTCCTCTCCTCTATCAAGGTTCAAGCTTCAAGCTTCACAAGATGGTTATGTTACTCAAAGCTTCGATGCCAAGGATGCCAAGGGGAAAGACCGTTTACGCCAGTTACCCCCACTGGGATTTAATTTCAAACGGGTAATAATTCACACCCCAAGTTTTATTGTTCTAAAACCCAGCCCATCTTTTGGTTAATAAATCAACTCAAATAATTCGGTTTCTAACAAGGGTGACGATCCCAGGAGGATATGCATCGATTAATGACTCGAGACCTCGCCCAAGCTACGGACTGTTTCACAATAATCTTCGACTCTTGACAACGAGCAATTCTAGCTGGCCTGGGAAACCAGCGAGGTTTCACTGCCTGGAGTGCGAAAAATGCCCCCTCTTTAAAACACCTTTTTGGAGTATGTATTTAAAGAGGGGGGCAAAAATGTATTTTCGCCCCCCAGGCAGTGAAACCTCGCTGGTTTCCCAGGCTAGCTAGAATTTCTGCTTGACAACACCATCTCCCCTCTTTGACATTACCACCCTTACCTTTTTATCCTACACCACAACCTACTTTTTTTATCCTACACCACAACCTACTTTTTGACATCACCGATATAAATCTAAAACTTTCAATTTTTCTATCTTCTTGTCGCCCCTCTCAACGGTTTCTCTCCATTACAATAACAACGGTCGCTTTTCTCTCATCATCATCGATGTTGCTGTTGTCGTTGTCGCTTCTCTCCCACACTGCCACATTATTGTCGTTGCTCGTCTGCCCTTTTTTCCTTTCTTTTCTCATTCTCTCTTCCCTCTCTTTTCTTCTCATCAGCAGCAGATTGCAATAACAACAGCGATCGTTGTCTGTCGTCCCAACTTTCCATCGCCTCCCCCCCCCCCCCCCCCCCCCCCCCAATTTTTTCTCGCTCTCGCTTCGACCTTTGCGAGAATGGATGGGAAACGAAAAAAAATGAGCGAGGGCAATGGGGCACATAGTGGTTTCATTCCCAACCTTGGTTGACTAATCTAGTTACACATGATAGAAATTCAAATCAAACTAAATCTTTACTTACATAATACATGTGGTGAAACTCTTGAGTTCTCCTTTTGTCACTGCAATAATTGAATCTCCCTTCTCTTGATATGTTTCTTCTATATTTTTTTCTTAAATGAATATTTCTCCAATATATCATCATAATCCAAGAAAATATATGTTAAACCAATTGGGTTGTTTTCTTATGTAACTTAGTAGATTTAATATCCAAAGGTTTTTTTGTTTGTTAAAGGAGGGATGGAATAAAAAATATATATATGTGGACTTATTGATGGTCAGAATGATGAAATTAAATATATTATGAGTGGTGGTGTAGAGAATTTGGTATAGAGTGTTAAAATTGAGATTTGGTTTAGGAAGACTTTCGATTGGATTAGGGAACTCTTGGTGAAGTGAACGAGTTGGAAATTGATTATGTGAAGTGTGTGGTTTGGATGGCAAACTTTGTAAAATAGGAAGTTGAGTATGTTATTACAAGGGTTGTGGGACTGAATTTGAGTTGCATTCTACTGGATTCGGTTTTGGTTTTGAATTTATATAGCAAATGGGTTTTTTTTTCTTTTCGGGCTTGAGCAAATTTAAATTCATAAAATGAATGTTGTACTTCTCGATACTCGCGCTTGTGATGATTGGTCTACATGTGGGTTTTTTCACAATTTTCTATGGAATAAATACAAATAATCAAAATAAATATTGCATTAGACTTTTAGGCTTCTATGCATGTGCAAAACTAATGCACATTGTTTGTACCATATTTGTCCAGCATGTGTTTGGCACGTGATACCAATCGCGCGTGTTCACCATGTGGCGACAGCAGCATGCAGAGAACACATGTAGAAGAGACTCGTGCTCGGTGCATGGAGGATGTCGCATGTGTTGGGCACGAGAAAATAAAATAGGGAATTGGTCCTGAAGAGTCAATTTTTTTAGGGGAACTTGCATCACGTGCTCGACACGCGATGCCTTTTTCCTTCTTTTCCAAGTAAAGGTGAGATGAGTAGAGGTAAGTAAAACGTTGGGCCGATCTCTCTAACAGATGAGGTAAGCACCCACTGACATAGAGGGGAGCCAATAAGAAGGAAGAAAATTGGAATGCTCAGGAGAAAGGTCAACCAATCAGAGACGGACACAAAGGTGATTCTGATAGTCATAATCTGGTCAGTTGTGTCAGATAGCAACTGGAAACCACCTACGGGCGGATCCAATGTGGAGTGGCCAATCCGGCTATGAGATGTGAAACCAACAATAACGGAGGAACTAAGTCAACTAGGGAAACAAGCGACTAGAGCGGAGTTGCAAAGTTCAGATATCTCATGCGAAAGGGACTAGAGCCGAAAGAAAGCTTTTTGGTAGTTGCAGGTCTCATCAAGAGATCATACTTTGTTGTATTCTATGACAGATCATTAAATGCAATGAGATAGACAGGTAGGTGAAGAAGGTAGTATATATAGGTCCCCTTAGCCAATAGGAGGCGGGTTGGATTCTAAAGGAGTTTTAGAGAAAATCTAAATCTCTGAAATCACTTAGTTTTTTTTTCGATTTGGTTTTTTTTTCCGTTTTACTGTTCGCTGCTTTTTTACTTGAACCTCAGAGGCTCATAACACGGGAAAAACCTATCTTTGTGAGTGTTTTGCAAGGGTGGCAGCTTAGAGAACAGTAAAAGAAAGAATCATCACTACTTTGAAGATCTCAAGGGCGTTGTGTGTATCTCGAGGAGCTTTAGAAGTTACCAAGAAGACACACAAGATACAATATATAGGAAAATGCATGATTTTATGTAAAAACATGAAAATTGTGTTTAGATAAAAAAAATTTTGTAAATTTGCATAATTATGCACTTATCATAATGAGAAACTTGTATTAAATCCTTGGACATAATAATTGGATGTTTAGGAATATAAAATGTATCATTTATATGTCTATTATATACGATAACAAAAAGTGACATACACATGGAGATCGGCTCGTCGTTCTTCACCTTAATCATCAACCACAAACTCATAATTTGCATACTTCTTTGCCAGACGATATTTTCTTTCAATTTCTTTGCAACTTTCGTCGCTTTCTTCCATACTTTCCTTATTATGTACTCTACAATATCTTCTTCAGAGATCTTCCGACTTCTACTGCATTGTCGTGGGAACTTTTTCTTGTTCTGCTACTGTGTTTCTCCAATAATAGATGGGTATAAAGAAAAAGATTAATGTACACAAATATGTAACCAACAAAATCATTCGATGCAGGAGTTTGGAAAGGGAGAGGAGGAAAACCTTCTTGACTTTGTATTTCCTCTTATTCCCTCCATCTATTTCAACTTATTTGGCTTGAACAAAGCATCCGCAGGTAGAGAAATTGAGGATTTAAGGGTTTCTTTGTGTTTCAGTCAAATTAGAAGTCGAAATATGTATTATGTATTTAGAAATAAGAAATAATAATTTAAATGGAAATGAATCAAATTGGTAAAAAAAAAAACTAAAAATTGTGTTACCTTTTGGGTGTTGGTGATCATCTTTGTTCCGCCACGCCCACACCCACCATTGGAATCCATTTGATGTGAAACCTAGACAACTCCTTTTCATGATTGTTTCCATGTTGTTGTTTCTATTTTGGACTCCATGTGTCTACCGAGAATTGAAGCCCTTTTGGCATCTTGATCTTGTTGAAAATTTGGACTTATATAAACAATTATTGCACTCTCTTCAACTCCAGTTGAAAACTTCAAATTCAAATTTTGGTAATTACTTTCAAAATCTACATCATTTTTCATCTATTTTCTTTTAAGGAAATTTTGAATTGTTTCAAAAACTCACATAACGATGTTTTCGTTTCTAGAAACCCTTTCAAATAATCATTAAATGTTTCTGCTTCGTTGGGTAATATATGTAGATGCACAAAATATATCATGAGTATACGGATTTCTATCTTTGTCACTATTCAAATGATACTACAAGTCATTTGTTCCCTCGCAGTTTATATTTATCAAACATATCATCCAAACTGAGACTTAAATTCTTCAACATATAAAATTTTATACAAGAGATTCTTAAACTCATGAATAAAGTTTTATTCACAACAACATGAAATAAATTGTTCATAACACTTTTTGGTATGTGTCACTATCAATATTTATGTCGTGTTCCTAGCAACGCCTTATCTATTGCCCTTCCAATTTTTTATTCTAAATTTGCAAGAATTATTTTTGTATTTTACCTTTCATCGCCCTCGTCTTCATTACCCATGTAAATATTATTCAATTTCAGAATATAGCAGTACACCACAAAACAACACAGTTTGATAATGATGATTGATTCCAATGGTTAGGACAAAATATATTATATTTAATAATTTCTATGTGTGATAGAAAAAAAAATTGCATCTCCATAATGGTGATAATTTATTCCCGACCTAGCATCTACCCAATAAAAATTGTCGTTTGACCATCAGAAGCAACTAGAATAGAATACAAAATTGAATGTGTTTTTTTTGTTTTATATGATCAAAGTAGTCAATTAATGCTTACATATCTCACTTTGGAGTTCATTTTGTCGTTTGGAGTTCATTTTGTCGCTTAAGAAATTTATAACATCTCTTGTAGTTAAACCGATATTGTGATTAGCCTCTACCTCAAGAGTTATATAATTCATCATCAAATTTGTTTTGAGATCTATCAAACACGTAATTTCAACAACTTTGGTTTACCCAATGGTTATGCCTTTGTGAGATCGAAGTTTATGTTTTTTACTTGAAGTTGTTAGATTAGGGTTATGGTTTTCAACTACTTTTACCAGAGTCCATTCACTTTTTGTTTCTTATTGACATCATAGTTTTGCAACTCGTTCTTATATTAGCTTGATTCTTCAATTTTCAACCCACTATTTTTTACAGTAACAACAAAAGTTTCGACCTATTAATTTCTTGATGTGTCTTGAATTGCAAATTGAGTTTATCATAATAATAAAGTCTCATTTATTTTAGGGTTATTTGTTATGTGAAGGGATGGCAGTGGGGCGGATTTTCACGGATATCCGCCTCGCTGCCCCGATTGGGGCGGTTTTGGATTTGCCTAAACAAATTTCGGGCGGATACAGATATCCAAACAGTATCCATCAAATAATCGGGGCGAATACGGATTTGGACATATCCACCCCGCGCATATCCGTTTATGTATAGATTTATTGAAATACCTTTATCCCTTAAAAAGGAAAATCCTAACCCTACCCACTCTCTAACTCAAGCCATTTTCTCCTCTGCCTCTCAAGACTTCTCTTCCTCCTTTGCGCCAAATCAAACCATCACCTTCCTCACTCCTTTGGATGGCCACCCTCTTCCTCCACCACATCAACCACTCTCACTGACCCTTCTTCTTCAACAGCAACAACAATCGCAACAACATCACTGCTATCATTTATTCAATCACAAGACCCTAATCAAATAAATCCTCCTTCATAAACCAATAAACGCTCCAACAACGTCTCCAAACCCTAATCGAATGCGCACTTGAGAGATGGATGACTGCTTCTCTTCTTGGCTGGGGAGATGGTTACAAAAGAGGAGGTGAATAAAAGGCATCAAGACAAACCCTCATTGTTCTGCTGCCGAGCGAGCACACCGAAAGAAGGTCATTCGAGAACTCAACGCCTTGATCTCTGGTGTTCCTCCTTCATCTAACCTTAACGATGCCATCGATGAAGAGGTTACTGACAATGAATCGTCCTTGGTTTTAATGACTCAAATCATTCTTGGTTTCTGCCTGTTATTCTGCAAATTGGGTTTCTAGGTTTTCTTCTTGAGGATAATTTTTTTGTACCATTGGATAGTTTATTGGATCTCAGATTGGTTGTTCTTCAGATTAGGTTTTCTTCTTTAGGTTGATTTAGAAGATTTTTTTTTTTACGGATATCTGGGGCGGGGCGGATATCCTCCAATCTGTTCGGGGCGAGGATGGTTTTTGAAGATTTGTTTAAGTGGATATTCGGGGCGAATTTGGGGATCCGCGATCCCCAACCGGGCGGGGATGGATTTGCCAAAATCCGAACTATTTCCATACCTAGTTATGTGCCCTCTATCATAAAAAAGTTAATTGGGATGTGCCTCCATCATTAATCTGTATTGCACTTTCCCCCTAAAAAGACACGCACGTGACTTGACTGTGAGGGAACACACATGACCTATTTTAATGATGAAATTACCCCTCACGTGCATCTCACGCACGATGTGAAGGATGTGACTGACAAGATCATGCGAACCGTCCGTCAACTTATCTACTCATGTGGACGGTCAAGATTAGATCTACATACTGTAACCTACTGGAGATGGAGAGTGGAGGGAAAACTTTCTCAATTTTCAGAGTCTTTCTATGTGCTATCTTCTCTGCTCTCTTGTTTGCAACTTCGAACAAAAATAAAGAAGGGGAAGATGAAGACAAAAATATGTAATGTGTTGGTGAGTAGCAGTAGCAGCAATGATGGGAGCATTGTTTCAAGCATACATTGGGAGATTGCACTTCATTAAGTGATTTTAGTGACTCGAGTGAGCTTCGAAGCGATGAGGAAATAGATTTTAGGTGAAATTTCACTCTTTCAGACATTGAAGAAGACGTGAAGCCAAATCTAAGACCTCATCCTGTTCATTAATGTGACATATTGTAAGTGTTATTTTCTATTTGAGGGTTTCGTTTTGGTGTTTCAATATGTGTTGCATGTGTAAATGGATTGTGTGAATGATGTTATTATTGTTAGGATTTTGTTCATTTGCACAAATTATGGGTCATCCACTGCTTAGTTGCTTAGGGTTTTGATAACAGATGATACAAAAAAAGGGCCACGTCCCTGAACCATACACGTGTCATGATGATCTCAAGGAATTACGGCCCCAGCGTCAGTCCAACACTAATACAGCCCAAGCAATAGCAAACCCGCCTATTTCAGTCCACCAGACGGACCCAAACTCTTACAGGATGCTAGGCTCACATGTCTCACAACTATCCTCAATACCCGTAAGTCTTACTAAGGCAAGTACCTCGAGGATCAGCTTCGAACAGGCCATTACAGCAGCTCTATGCTTCCAACTAGAAAGCAAATACCATAGTACATTCCACCCAGGGAAACTTCCTTCTACGGATTGCTCTTGGATTGGGAACTATCTCCTGTGTATCTAGGAGCACAGAGCTAACAGGGAACTTCCTTCTTACAGCACGACCCCTAATTAGAGAAGGATTTTCACGAGGATCTTTTTCCTAAACTACGCCTTCGATGGCTTGGTAGAACCAGGACTTCTGCACTATAAATAAGACATGAGGTTGGTAAGCTAAGTTACGCTACAAATTACCTATTTAGAGCATTACACCTTCCTTAGATCCTTGTCTGACTTTAGCATCGGAATGTCATCGACCACCACAACGGTGGTTCGTGGCTCACGTGTGTTACTTGTGCAGGTCAGAAGGTTAGCGAAACTAGGTCAAAGAAGGGAGCGGAAAATGATTGCATCAGTTTGGCATCGTCCGTGGGAACGACAAAGTTTCTAACTTTTCACTAGCACCGTCTCCCTTCAAAACCTAGAGATACGGTGACCACTAGATCACGTAACAACAAATAACAAGGGGTCACGTCAAACACTCAGGCTGGCGTTGTACCGCCGTTTTCATCGGTTCTGGCCATGCACGGACAGCAGACTCACGCCCCCATGCCGATGATAGCAGATTGCCAAAGCGATGGAGGCTCTCACGCGACAAAATCCACCACCTGCTAAATGAGATCAGGAGCAGCACTGGCCTCCGTCTCTGGGGGATGGCAGAAAGCCAAGTCCCCCCTAGTTCTCATTGGATGAGAAGAGGTTGTGCGACTAATGTTGAGCCCGTCTCCAGGGCAGAGAGGCTCGGCCCCCAAAACCCCCTCCGCAGAAGGGCACACGACCCGGACATGCTTTATCATCTCTCCGTCCCACCATTTGTGGATCGAATCACGAATGAGGCCCTTCTTAGGAAGTTCACTCCCCCGAAGCTCGACTTCTACGACGGGACCACCAACCCATTCGACCACCTCCGCCATTACCAGCACGAAATGGCTCTCAAAGAAGGATCCGAGTAGGTGATGTGCATAACTTTTCCCACTAGCCTGAAGAAGTCAGGACTAACGTGGTTCCACAGCCATTCGCTGAGATCGATCGACTCCTTCAAGACGCTAGCAAAGGAGTTCCTAACATGTTTCGTTGGGAGCCAGCGTTTTCGAAAAGGCCCACACTACGTACTCTTTCTAAAGCAAAAGTCCAATGAGACACTCAGAGAGTATGTCACGCACTTCAACAATGAGCTGACTCTCATCGACGAATGCAGCGACGACACAGTTGTGACAATCTTCACTGCGGGCCTCAATGAAGGAAAGCTCTACGAAGACCTCACCTTGGAGGCCCCTATGGACATGAAAGATCTCCTCAAGAGCGCCCAGAAACACATTACCTTGGAAGACTTGAGGATCGTGAAGAGGGAAACCGAAGGCGAGAAGAAGCCCTCCGCTCCTAAGGACAAGAAGGAGGGGAAGAGACGCGAGGATGAAGAAAGAAGCAAGAGAAAGCGCAGTAACAATAGGCCAGACCCTAGTCGGTCCAGGCCAGAAAAGCCTCCAACTACATTGGATCTAGAGCCGTGACACCCTTCAATTCTTGCCAGTCGGACGTACTAAACTCCATGAAAAACTGGGAGGATCTGAAGTGGCCCCCAAAGCAGCGCGGATACCCCTCCAAGCATGACAACGGCAAGTACTGCTCGTACCACAAGAAGGGTGGCCACGATACCAACGACTGTAAGAATCTGAGGTATGAGGTTGAGTACTGGATCTGCAGGGAAAAACTAAAAGAATTCATGAACTCTGATAAGCGACCGGAACGAACCAGGGATAGGGGAAGTCAGTTAAAGAAATAGAGAAGGAAACTTCAGGGATAATCTATGTCCTTCATGGAGTCGGACCGAGTCAAGACCAGTCATACAGGTTCCGCAAGCGGAATATAATGGAGATGCGGACACAACCCACAGACGAGGACAGGCGCATTTGCCACTTGAGGGTTCAGAGCTCCATTCCCACGTGGACATTTATGGACGAAGACCTTGAAGGAGTCCGAGCGCCGCACAATGACGTCCTAGTCATCTCGATCTCCATTGTAAGGTGGGAGGTAAAAAGAGCTCTGGTGGACACATGAAGCTCGTTCAACGTCCTGTTCTACAATGCGTTCCACAGTATGGATCTAAAGGAGGAAAACCTGACGTCTACAGATTACCCGCTGATTGGATTCAGTGGGGAGAAATGCTTCCCCATCGGAAAGATAAGGTTAGCAGTAGTGGCAGGAGAACCGCTGCTAAGAAAGGTCTTGTTTCTAGACTTCATGGTAGTAGACGCATCGTCTACCTACAATCTTATCTTGGGAAGACCATGGCTCCACCGGAGGGAAGCAATAGTCTCCACCCTTCACCAGTGCGTTAAGTACACTGCTAACCACTCCAAAAGAACAATACGTGGAGACCAACCTACGGCACGAGGCTGCCATTACGCCACACTGAAACAAATAGAGTGTTCCCATATCCAACTGAGTCTTACAGAATAGCCTAAACTAGTGCCAGGTCGAATGACAGCGGAATCACCACAGTCAAGCCATACAGGAGCAATTTGCTTTTCAGCCAAGCGGAACGGAGAGGCCGAGGGAAAGAGGAACACAACCCCCGATAGTGCAAGAGAACATTAGAAGACTCCATTGTTGGAGATCTCCCTTCAGCCTTTGGAAAACTCAAAGCATTTTCTTCAAACAAGAACATTACAAGAGATGCGCTCTGCAAAAGATAGTGCCTACAACGATTGGAGAACACCATTATATAAACATTATGGTTCACCAAACAACCCTTCAGCATTAACTGTCAAGCATTGAATATCATATGAGAAACGAGGTGATGACGGTTCCCGAGGAAACTGCACATACCACGTTCATCCAATTAATGTCGTTGCACGCAACCCCATCAATTGATAGGGAAAACTGATATTCAACTGTCCCGCAGTCTACGTTGTACACGTGTTATCGCGCGATCTATGTCGTACACGTAGCGCAACCGTACAGGAAACCATATATCTTCATCTATGGGCCCATAGGCTTGTCCCGCTTGGCCCACTATTCAAATAATATTTTGCTACATGCTTGGCACGAGCACCAAAAATCCAAAACAGCTTTGACACATGGACTGTACCTACGGATCGCTATTTAATTTAAGGTAATGTTGTCTACACAGTGCGCGACACTAGCGAACATGGGTTCGCACGCCCTCAAACAGGCGGAACCTCTCTCCAACTTGGGCAAGCTTAGTCAGCCAAGGTTGATGATGACGACTTTCGGTACGTCACGACACCTAGTCCGCCCAGTGGGGATTTCGATGGTTTGGGAAGTGAGAGTCTAATCAGCGCTATCACGCCTGGTGACAACGACTCGCCAGGGATCGTTGCCCCTTCGTGGTCAATGATCGTTGAACCTGATCTGGTAAGCCTAGCTGGTAACGACTAGCAATGAAAGCTTCTAATCAAAGCCCAAACCTGTAGCCCTCATTGCGCGGGTGTAGATGGTTTGGAAGGTGGGAGCCTAGACAGTTGTGAACTGATTCTGACAGCTCGCCACGGGACCACTGCTTTTCAGCGTGGCCACCGAATTGCCAACTCTGGACTTGTAGCCCCACTGAGCGGGTGTAGATAGTTTAGAAGGTAGGAGCCTAGCACGAACTAAATTTGACGACTCGCCACAGACCACTGCTTTTCAGTGTGGTTGCCGAATTGCCAACCCTAAACATGTAGCCCCACTGAGCAGGTGTAGATAGTTTAGAAGAAAGAGCCTAGTCAGTCGCAAACTGATTTCGACGGAAAGCCACGAGACCACTGTTCTTCAGCGTGGTCGCCAAAAACTCCCAAATTTGTAGCTTGATGCTCACAGGTGTAGATGATTTGGAAGGTGAGAGCCTAGTCAGTCTTGAACTGATTCCAACGGCTTGCTACGGGGCCACTGCTTTTCAGCCTAGTCGTCGAACCTCTTTGACTCAAACTTGTAGCCCCCACCGCGCGGGTATAGATGATTGAAAAGGTGGGGACTAGTCATCCCCGACTAATGTCGATGGCTCACCACGGGACTACTGTTCTTCAGCGTAATTGCCAAATCTTTACTACCTAAACCTGTAGTCCACGCGACCACCGCTCTCCTACGAAACAACAGCCGAAAAGTTGAATCTAGCTAAGTTAGTGACTTCACGCTCAAATGGACTGGTATCCTATTACCAGCAAAGACAACTCGTGCCGACACATATATCATTCAACCAGTGCCCAAATAACTGCTACATAGTGTGCCAGCCCGAGCTTGCGACACCTGACTCGGTACAAGCTCTTCAACGCATACGCTCGGCTATTGCAACAAGCCCATAGCAGCAACTGCAGCCGACCAATTAGACAAGTGAGGAAAGCCTCCAGCAGCTTACCTCGAGGACAAGACACAGCTCGGGCAAACCAACCCCAGCCTAAACTGTCTGCAACATGCCTGCTATCAGACACGACTATCTAACAGTGACTCTGAATCATTCGCAATGAAAACGGTCAAGCTCCTGGCCGCAGACAAACTACTCGGCGTCCTAATGGTTCAACCAACCTATGCCAAAGCAAGACGACAAGGCGAAACGAAAAACATATAATAGAGGCAACGGGCACAAAATGGATAAAACAATTTTCATTAACGGTCGAACAAAACGGGTACAAGAATACAGAGTTCACTCCTTATCAGGAGAAGGTACAGAAATAGAAGAGCTAAGCTTAGCAGAGGAAGGAACTAGAGTCGCATCTACACGCACTACGGCCTGGGCATCAGGGTTCGAACTGTCCTCTTCGTCTGATGATGCATAGGCAATAGACAAGTCTACATACGACATCTTCTTATAGAGGCCGAGATCCCGCCGAGCTCCCACTCCGGATGTTCCTCCTTCATCAGTGCCAGCAACTCCAGCCTGCCGTGTACGACCCAACGGAACTCGCATTTTCCTTATTCTTGCAGAAGCTCTTCCTCTTGCGCCTTCGCATAGCAAGTTCACGCTCGAACAGTTCCAACTTTTCTGTCAGCGAGTCAACCTGAGACTGCTCTGTGGCTAGACTATTCTTCACAGTGCTGAGTTCATGCCATTCCAATTCGAGTTGGTCATCGACCTTCCTTGCGTGTTGGGCAATGAACTCCACATCAGATTCCAATTGTTGCTACTGAGCAACTCAATCAGCCTTGTTCGAAGCATTCTTTTTTGCAAGAGATCGCAATTCAGAACACGCCTCAGCCGTAGCCTTCGCATCTCGGCAGATCCGGTTCAATTCCTGCTTGAGTCCATCTCTCAGACACCGCCTCTGCCAGATCACGCTCAAGGGCCTCCAGACGAGCCCTTTAAGTCTCAGCGATCACGACTGACTACTCCAGCCCCTTTTCCTCAGCCTGCTTCTGTAGCCGCTCAATTTCATAAAGCGCATCAAAATACAACACCTGCATGTGCGAAAAGACATGTTTTATGGTGTATACCCTCTCACGAGCCGCCTCGACTTCCGTCCCAGCAACGACCACCTGACTCAAGTGAGACATAGGGGTGGGCACGGGACGGGATGGGACGAGATATACCCATCCCTATCCCATCCCGTTCATACGGGATCGGGACGGGACGGGATGGAAAAAACCCCATCCCGACCTCGTCCCATCCCAAACGGGTTCAGGACGGGACGAGATCAGCGTGCTAATCTGAAAGTTTTGAGCCTGGAAGCCTGGAACAGTCTTGAGTCTGTTATAAGGCAAATCTTGTTAAGTAATTCAATGCTGGAAATTAAGAACGATGGAATTTTCTACATGTCTATATGCTACTATAGACAATTAAAATATTTTGTTGAATGAGTTTCCAGTATTCAGTGAACGTGAATTTATGATTCAGCTAGATGCTTCATTTTTGCAGTTTTCTATGTCAGTGATCTTTGTAATGATCCCAATTTTTTTTTGTGTCTGGTTTTGATAATTTGTACTTGTGTCTTTCCTCACAACTTGATCTTTTAACAAGAAATGGGTATTGGCACACTAACAGAAAATAATGTTCAATGAAATGTACAAAAATGGGTATTGGCACACTAACAAGCTTTTAACAAGAAATGGGTATTGGCACACTAACTATGAAATAAAAATATTAATAATTAATATTAATTAATTAGTTCGGGACGGGACGGGATTGGCGGGATTGAAAATCTTCATCCCATCCCATCCCATCCCATTCTAGATCGGGACGGGACGGGATCGGGATGAAATTATTCAATCCCATTAAGACCCGAAAAAATCGGGACAGGACGGGACGGGACGGGAACGGGATCGCGGGATGGGATGCCCACCCCTAGTGAGACATACCCAGCATAAGGTACTTTAAACCCTTATCCATACACCCTTCTAGCATATCCTCCTCGGGTTTTGGAGCGCAATCCATCCGCTAGTTGTGACGCCTGCTTATATGCATCCTCGAAGCATACTCCACATCATTCTCTTGGTGTCAGATTTGAGTGATCATCCTTACCAAGTTTGGCACAAACAGGGTTATCCAAGCATCCAAATGAAGCTTTGCTGGATCAGTAATGCCTCCTGCACCACCCATCGCAGTTGCCATTGTTCCCAAGCTCTTCTCTGCGACTTTTCCTTTTAGTGCGAGATGGCTTTACAGAATCTGGAGGGAGAAGAGGAAGTGAATTGTCCAAATGACCCTCCAACACTTCGAGCTGCGTCCTAGAATGAGACGGTGAACAATGCGGACTACATGAAACTTGGCATGTGCCACCACGACCATTATCAGATAGCACACCAATGGAACGATCAAATTCCACAACCTCAGGCGAATCTTTACAGGAACCTTCTATTGGAACAGTTCCGCGCAAATCAGTACCGGTAGAAGTCGGCATTACAACCCACACCAGTCGCTCATTCAAAGCTTCGGCCTGCACATCACTAAGATTCAACCTGTCTTCAACCACTGCAAACTACAGGTAATCTTTTTTCCAGCCGAATACATCAGTCTCCGCCCTGACAGACCAATCAGACTCGTGCTTTACTCTCACTAGAGCAGGTCATGCTGAAGGCAAACCAATTCTGACATGGGACCTCTTCGAACTCACGAAAGAGGCAAGCGTCTCAGATGGCTCCTCCACGTCAGACAGAACAAGAGCTTTAGCCCCAGCAACTTTCCCCTTCCTAAAAGGGGCCCCATCTTCAGGCTTTACCCGTGATGTTTGGTACAGAGTGGGGATACGTGCCAGTTGTCCCACAACCCACTACGAATGAAATTGGGGATGCATATGACATCCACCACTTTCCTCGTTGACAAGTCACAGAACGTCTCCATAGTATTTTGCTCCTCCAAAGTAAGGGGAGTAGTAGGGAACCCTCCTGCGAAGAAACACAAACCATGATTAGCTAACCTGCAATCAAACATAGCAGAGTAAAAATAAAAAGCTGCACTTACGAAGCGGCATGAATTCTCGTTCAAGCGAACGACCCTTAAACCGGAAGTACTTTGAATTCGCAGGGGCCAACAAGCAATACTTTTGCCAGGACTTGAAGTCATCTGGCAAATTCGCGAAGCAGGTCGGCGACGTCATCTTACAGACGACATTACCCTTCAACCGAAGAGAAATCAGCAACTAGATTACCAGCAGAGTCACGCGGACGCCAACCTCTTTTGCCCTGATCAGAATGAGAAGGATAATCCTATATCCATTAGGCCCCAATTGGGTTGGAGGGATCCCAAGGAGGTCCAAGAATTCCCAAATCACGTCCATAATGGGAAAACACACTCCAATTTAAGGCACCCCATGATGCAAGCAGAGGAACCCCGCCGGTGGTGACACTGGCGTCTGGTCATCCTTCAAGACATACAACGGCAGGTCCTCGGGGACCCAAAACTTTGTACGGATCTTAGCAAAGTCATGCTCAGAAAGCAACCTGTCTTCGAAAAACTCCAGGCCCATGGCGAAGGTTTTGTTGAACCACGAAGAAGACAAATAATTTTTTTGAATCAAAAGATGAACATGGCAACATCTTCAAAAACAAAGAAAATAAAAGAGTCAGACTTCGCACTATGGATGACCTAAATAGGGATTAGGTTTTCGTCTCTTTTCACTGAACCGATGCACATTCAATTAATGCAGCGTGTGGCTCAAGCAACGATTCAGACTCAATCATCATAAGCAGAGTATCTTTTCAAGAAATGACTTAGCGAACCGATGTGACGACCCACTAACTTGGGGTGAGTAGCTGATGATTCACAAAAACGGTCACGTCCCTGAGCCATACACGTGTCATGATGATCTTGAGGAATTACGGGCCCCAACGTCAGTCCAACACTGATCCGGCCCAAGCGTTACCAAGCCCGCCTAATTCAGTCCGCCAGACGGACCCGAACTCTTACAGCATGCTAGGCCCACACGTCTCATAACTATCCTCAATACCCGTAAGTGATACTAAGGCAAGTATCTCAAGGATCGGCTTTGGACAGGCAATTACAGCAGCTATATGCTTCCAACTATTAAGCAAAACTAGAGTACATTCCACACAAGGAAACTTCCTTCTATGGATTGCTCTTGGATTGGGAACTATCTCCCACGTATCTAGGAGTACAGGGCTACCAAGGAACTTCCCTCCTATAGCACGACTCCTAATTAGGTAAGGATCTCCACGAAGATCTCCTTCCTAGGCCTTCGATGGCCTGGTAGAACTAGGACTCCTGCACTATTAATAAGACATGAGGTTGGTAAGCTAAGGTACGCTACAAATTCCCTATTTATAGCATTACACCTTTTCCGTGTCTGACTTTAGCATCGGAATGTCATCGGCCACCACAATGGTGGTCCGTGGCTCACGTGTGTTACTTGTATAGGTCATCAGGACTAGGTCAAAACAGGGAGCGAAAAACGACTGCATCAATAACCTATGTATCATTCAGTGCAATGGTTAGGGTACCCATACCCATAAGTTGTTGGTTAGGGATTTTGTTCATGGTTAGGGTTTTGTTAACCCTTAGTAAAATAATACTATTTTGTGGGTCGATTAGTGTTTACAATGAGTTCAATGGTTAGGAGTTTGTTAACCCATGAGTACAATGCTTAGTACATTTTGTTCTGTGTATTTGTCTTCTATTTTCATTTTATGATTCATATTAATTTGCATGGGTTTACATGTATCATATACATTTCTTGATAATGAGGTGAGGATGGACATGAGCAATGATGCAGACATAATGTATTTTTGGAAGCATGCATACATTGAAAACAATGATGTTTTGCATATCTTTGTTGATGTTAAAATGGCAATATAGGTTCATGAGAACAACATACATGGATCTAGGTTAATGGATCATGAACCCATTCCAACTCCGCCTGTTGTTGAAGTTGACTTTGCCCCTGCCCCTGTCACACAACCCACCCCTCCTAATAAGATTCATTTGAGGACTATGTTGTAGGCCGAAAGGAGTTTGAACAAAAAGAAGAACCCTATCTCAGGGAAAAGTACGCCAAATGATTGGTACTCCCCTGTGAAGTCGTCAAGAAGACTGAATGTGGAAGATGACTTTGATGTTGGTGGATGTCAAAGTACTTGTGAGAAAAGAACAAGGGTGGGTTAGGCTAGTAAAAAGTCAGTGAAGTCCAATGATGAGAAAGAGAAGGAGAAGTTTGAGGAGTTGTCTGAAAAAGAGTTTGATGATGACCTACCTGATGTTGAAGCAATGACCACTGAAGCACAAGCCCAAACTCAGACAACAAGTCCATGTGAAGCCCAGACATAGAACCAAACCTAGTCAGCAGGTATATCTCAAGTCCAACCACAAGAAGCCCAAGACAATAAGTTTTCACATTTGGATAACCTCCCTGTAGAAGAGGAGTACCATTCTGGTCATACAACTAAAGATAAACATGATGAAGAATCTCCTCGAACTGAGTATGTTGCATTTGTTGTTGAAACTGATGATGTGTATGGTGATGAAAGTGGTGATGAGAGGCGGGAAGATGATTGGGTGTTGGAGGTTGGGAAAGAATGTGCACAGTTGATGTAGCTAGGTTCTGGTTAAGAAAATATGCAGTGGGGAACAAGTTTTTGATGCATTTTAAGAAGAATAATCCTATCAGACTTTTAGTCTTGTGTAAGGGTGAAAACTGCAAATGGCATTGTTTGCAGCATTGGACAAGGATGGATACACTATTAATGTTAGGACCTTAGGGCAAGATCACACGTGTAAGGATTGATAATGGGAAGAACCCAATGGTGAATTCTAGATTTTTGTCAAGGAGTCTGAATCAATAACGAGTACACACTTTCATAACTTTCACAGCTGACAACCTCATCAAACAGACATAGAAGGACCACACTATTGAAGTGAGTTACCATGTAGCTGGAGGGAAAAATAGAAAATATTGGCCAAAGTGATTGGCAAATATGAGGAAAGTGATAAGAAAATCCCTCCTTGTTGCAAGGAGTTGTTGATAGAAAACTCAGGTAGCATTCTACATGTTCAAGAAATGATGAGGATAATAGATTCACGGGTTTTTGCTTCGCATTCTATGCTATTATCCTTGGTTGGCAGCATGATTGTAGACCTTTGGTGGGGTTGGATGGATACTTTATGAAGAGCAAATATGGATGTTGTTGTTTGTCTGTTACAACCTTTGAAGGCAACAATGGTATGTTTCCATTTTCTATCTACATTTGTCAGTTTGAATGCTACCAAACTTGGTTCAACTTCTTGAGCATAACTCAGATGCGCTTGAAAATGGATGCAGGTAAGCTCACTTTCATTTCTGATTAGCAGAAAAGGTTGATTGAGGCAGTGAAACAAATTTTTCCAGAATCGAACCATAGAGTTTGCTTCAGGCACATGTATAAGAACTTCAAGAAGACCAGTTTTGGAGGGAAGTTCTTGATGAAACTTAGTTGGAAAGATGTTAGGCATACAAAAAGATTGATTATGCTTCCAATTTGAAATAGTTGAAAGATGCTAATCCAAAAGCTTATCAGGGGCTAGTTGAAAGGGGATGTAATGCAGGACGTATTTTGACAATAGAGCATGCTCATAACACATCACAAACAAATTCAGCGAAAGCTTAAATAACTAGATTATCAAGCTAAGGGAAAAACCAATTTGCAAGTTCATTGATGAGTATAACATGCTTCTCTTGAAGCTTATGTGTGACAAAGGGCAAAAAAGAAATATTTGGGACATCAATGGACTAATACCTAGAGCTCAGAAGCTCATTAACAAGTACACGGAAATGATAAACCAATTTAACCACTTTGGGTCTATTGATGGCTTTATCACAATTACACGTAATGAGAGTGGTTCTAAGTGGAGAGTAAAGACATGTATCATATACTGTGATTGTAGATAGTGGGAGCTGACAGACATCATTTGTGTGCATGGAGTTGTGACTCTAGCCAATCACAGACCCGTATGGGTAGAGTAAGTTTCCTCTATAACTTAATGTTTGCTCCCACACTTATTTGCATTTTATGTAGGCATTGTAGTCCATACCATTCTATCAAAGCCTATGTGGATGCATAATCAAGGGGTATTGTCAGCATCAGAAATACGAGGGAGTGGAATGAAGTAAGTATCACCTGAAACATAGAGTTGTAGGAGATGTGGATTGGAGGGTCACAACAACAGAACTTGTAAGAACCCTCCTATGGAGTAAACTGATGGTTGTGGAGAGACGTCCAATAAATCTAAGGCACCACCCAGATTCAGAAGGGGTAGGAACAACAACACAGGGTGCCAAGTCTGGTCCTGAAATGGCAGAGAACGAGGTAAACCTCCAAATGAAAGAGCCAAATTACCTCCACAACAACCCATTCTTCAACCTCAAATGCCCACAGCTCCAACCATGCACAACATTCAAGCATCAATGTTCCCAACTCAGCCCTTTGCACAAGAAGTTAGGTCCCCACCAATGAATCCACTGTTCCAAGCAAGTAGCACATTCAGTAGTAGGGGCAGGTAGGGGTGAGCAACAATCCCGATCCATCACATTCCAATCTGGATCGGAAAGGTTATGTTTCGTTTCAAACCATGCCAAAAAGGTTTCTACTATTTTCATCTCGGTCCCAGTCCTGGACCGGTTGGAATTGGGATGGGACCATTACTAGAAATGTGGTTCCGGTTACTATAATGGACCTACTTCAAACCCAAGCCTAAGCCCATAGAAAAGTAAGTAAAAAAAAACCTAAACCTAATTTCAATCTTATTTCTCGTCTTCTCCCTTGCCTCTTATCCTTACTTTCTCCCTCACCTCCAACTCACCGTTGCCCATTCACCATCAATCGAGTACCAAGCACCGCTGGCTATTCACTATCAATCGACTACCAAACAGTCAAGCACCACTGGTATGTTCTCATTCATCTCCTTTTTCTTCTTCTTATTCTTCTTTGGTGGGTCTTCTTCATCTATGCCATGAGATGTGGGGTAGCATAACACCAAATCTCTACATTCATAGTGGATGTGTTTGATGTCTTCTTCAATGATTGCAGATAAAAGGAGATGACACACACCTTCTATGGTGAAAAATACTAGCTTATTGTACACGTAAAATTTAAGTGTTTGATTTTGCACGTTGTTCAGATTAAAGATGTTACATTGTTTGATTTCACATGCCTTCTTAGTGGGCTTTTTTTTCTCCTCCAATCGACTAAAATTTAAAAAACTGCCATCATTGTTTGATTAGGTTGTTTCGTGTTGAATTGAGTTTAGTCCAGATTTCATTTCATGTATTGCTAGGTGAAGTGCAATTGTTTGATTAATTAAAGAGTGATAAACCCCTAATTTACTCTGTATATGTTTGCTAGAAGTATTGAAAGCCCTAATTTGATCCTAGCTTTAATTTGACTGCATTTATTGGGTGATGGAATATGCAGTTGTATGAAGTAAATTCTTTAATTTTTTTTCTAGTTGTTGTTGGCTTCAATAGAGAAATCAAGAAGTACCAGAAGAATACTAAGTTTCGGATCCGCAAGCTCCCCTTCCAGCGCCTTGTCCGTGAAATTACCCAGGACTTCAAGGTATCATATTTGTGGAGAAAATTTTTCATTTTTACTCACCTCCATAAGAAATTGATTTCTAGTGTTGGGTGCATTTGAGAATTTGGGGATAGTTCTAGCTTTTAGTGTTGTAAAATCAGAAGTTCTTGTCCAATTCAGTAACTTTTTTTTTTTGCTCATTTATCCATAGTTCACTTAGTATCCACTTTCTTTGAAAATTTCATAAGCCATTAATGGATCTACCAAAGAAAAAAATGATCAATATACGCAGTTCGGAGCTTAGATTTTTTTATAAGGGGGGCAAAGTCAAACATAGTGAATGTTTATATTAACTAGTTTTTAAAAAGACAATAAAACTTAAATGAAAACCTAAGAAATATCGTCTTTTAGAATTTACAAATCTAGAAAAAGGGTTAAAACATTTTCGAAAAAACAAAGGAGACTAATTTAATATAAAGTTGAAGGTTATATGAATGTGATTTCCTCATACGTATTGTATAATTTTTTGTTGTCCAAATTTTTTTTACATGTTTGAAATAAAAATTTTAAGCAATTCAAAGAAATTTATGTATAAAATTAACCCTGATCAAAATAAGGGTTGCAAAGAATTACATTGATCTATCTCATTGATAACAAACTGTACATAAACAAATTGTTCAATATATAATATATTAAGCTAAAATGCATATTTCTAAGAAATTTTGTCAAATTCACTTGAATTAAGTTCATGCATATCTACTTTATTTGATCCCCTATTAATCTTTGGTTTTTTAACCTAGGGATAACTCAAAAATTGGATTGGATTTGATGGGAGGAATGGTAGATGTATTAGAAACAATTTAAATCCAATGGGGTAGGAATATAGGTAAATGAAAGTCCAAATAAGAAAATAATTTAGACTGGCAAACACCACTAGGTGGGCCAAGCCCAACTAATTACCTAGTCCTGATATTAAGATTTTGGAAAGTGAGAGGGCAACATACAAAATTGAGGGGGAGGGAGGCGAAATTAGTTAATGTGCAAGACTGGAGCCCACCTTACAGTAAAGGTTGTCAAATATGCTAGAAATTGAAAGGGGCAGTTGCCCCTCTCTCTTGTATGTGCCTCCGCCCCTAATTATACGTTTTCGGATGAAACACTCATGTAAATGGACCACTATTTGCATATAGCTAAGTTCACTCAATGAGTATTCAACTCAACCTTGCTCAACAATGATTCGAAGAAACCGTGAATCTTCCCTTTTTCACTTTTTTGAATCACATGGCATAGTTCTCCATATTTGTGACTTAGACAACATCAAACAATTGATTTTTTTTTGTTCACCAGTTGATGTAATTGGTAGGTTTAGGAGAATGGAATTGATTTATACCGGTGTTTTCATCTATGGTTGCAATCTTATTTACAGCTAAAGTTTTACCTCCAACCCAACACATGATGCATTGGATTGGGAGCATTATATGTTTGTTTGCTCTCTTTTTTTTTTTTTAAAAAAAAATAGGTGTTAGTGAGATATTTGCCAAATGTATTATGCATTTCTTTCTTGCTTGTTATTAATTCTAGCAAATTTCCAACTCTACTGCAATTCTATCTCTGCTTTGATTTTGTTTTAGCATAGAAGTATGATTTTTTTAAAACGTAATCATTTGATATATTTTGTGTAGGGAAAGCATGACGGTAATCAAATCCAAAGGCACTAATAGGGCTACATCTTCAAGTTTAAGCGACATTTTTGTCTATGCATCCACAATCAATTACAAGCTCAACTCCACCTCAATCACATACGACAACACCACCACCAGTAGCATCACCACCTACCAATACAATTTCAGCGATATTCAAAAACCTACAAACAGGTCCAGATATCTTCTATGATCTTCCATCAGGTATGAAACTTAGGATGTATAGATCAGTTGTTTAGGAACATTATACGACTTACTGGGTTAGGAGTTTTAAAAAAGTTAAAATGAAGAAAATGCGAAGTTTGAAAATGTAGTTGTGTACAAATAGAGGGCTAAATGCAAATATTGTCCTAAGGGCCAGGGGGATTATGCTTGGAAAGTGGTCCTAATGGGACTGGTAGACCAAAAAAATATATCCCTATGTGCAAGTGGCATCTTACCAATGCCAACTTGTAAAAATAGAAAATCTTAACTTGGGAAAAGGGTAATTACAACTAGCTTATCTCTAAAGGTTTCGATCGGAAGGAAACAATGGAGGTTTGTGTTGAGATGGGAGTGCTTGATGAGCTGCCATTCAGTTTTATTGAAAAGAAGGGTTTTAGGAAATTTTGCATGACAAAAATGCCTTTGTTTAAAGTCCCATCTAAGAGAACCCTGGTTCAGACTTTCCTAGACATGTACGAAGCTAGGAAGATGAAATTAAAGAAAGAGTTATCTTCCCACAGGGTTTGTCTCACCACTGATACATGGACAAGTGTGCAGAACAATAACTACATGGTTTTAACTACCCATTTTATTGATTTTGATTGGAAATTGCACCAAAGAGTCTTGAACATTCGTGTAATTCCCAATCATCAAGGGGTGACTATAACCAATCTCATATAAAGGTGTTTGAATGATTGAGGGATAACTAAGGTACTTACTGTAACAGTAGACAATACTTCTGCAAATAAGGTAGCATTTGAGATGTTGGCTGAAAAGTTGAATGATTGTAAGAATCCACAAACTGTTTTTGGAGGAAACCACATGCATGTGAGACATGTGGCTCACATTACCAAACTTATTGTTGGTAGTGGGTTAAAGAAGATAAACCCTAGCATCCCAGTCATTAGAAATGCTGTGAAGTTAGTTTGGAGTTTCCCAAACAGATTGGAGTTATTTAGATTGTAGCTAGAGAGAAGATTGCTTATAAGGGGTTTGTTTGCTTAGATGTGCCCATATAGTGGAATTCAACATATATGATGTTGGAATCTGCCTTGAAGTTTAAAAGAGCTTTCAAAATAATGGAGCTAAAAGTAGATAGTTCGTACATCGCCTATTTTAATAAACCAGATGAAGATTTGATGAGGATGGCAATGTCATGGAACAAAAAAAGGGATAAAAAGAAGTTTGGGATACCTTGTGAAATTGATTGGGATGCATCTCGAGCTTTCGTTGATTTTCACCAAGTTTTTTATGAGGTAACCCTCAGGGTTAGTGCTTCCCTACACCCAACAATCCACACCACATTTAATGATATTGTCCAGATGAAAGAAACAATGGATCAGTTGTTTAATGTCATTGGTTTACGATCAAGTACTAATAAGTTGATGGCTAACATTGGGGAAGGTATGAAAACCAAATACAATAAGTGTTTTAGTTTTCTTAAGTAACTAAACTCCTTCATAGGTATTTTGGATCCAAGGTTCAAACCTAAATGTATCTCCCAATTATTGATAGAAGATTTGCAGTGGGCTGATTATGAGGTGGAAAAGGAATCTAAGATCAAAGACTTTTTGTTTCAGCTTTATGAAGAGTTTAAAGTGGGCAATACTGATAAAAATGTAAAGAGAAGTAGCACCAATCCGAAGAAGCGGAGTTATAGAAAGAGATGAAACCACCAGGGTTGGTTCAAGATCAGGGTTGTTCAATATCTTAAAGATCCCGTTTTGGCTATTTGGAACAAAATTGTTGACCAATCTATTGGCAATGCAGAAGTAGAAAGTGAACCCTCTGCAAAGGAATTGGCCAAGAAGTATAGGTCAATTGACTATTTGCAATGGTGGAAGCAAGTTGCTTGCCAATATCCAGTGTTAGCCTCAATTGCCAATGACATTTTTGTTATTCAAGTCTCCACTGTTGCTTTTAAAAGTGCTTTTAGCACTGGCAGAGTTATAGATTCATTAAGGAGTTCATTAACTCCTACATTAGTGGAGGCTTTGATATGTATGCAAAACTAGCTAAGAGGATATGACATTACAATGGACTTTGAAGATGAACCTACCGTTGAAGAGTTGGAATTCTATGAATACATTGAAACGTGTATTTGTACATTGATTTCCTATTGATATTGATAGTAGATTATGTTGGTTCAATTGTTGATTATTGGTGGTCAAATTCTATCATGATTTTTCATTGAATTGTTCACTGCAAGGGCAACAACAACTTCAAGCTTAGACAACATCAATAATGCAGCTCAAGATGATCCAATGGCAAAAGGAAAGGCACCGATACAAGAAGAAAATGACAGTTAAAACTGCTACTTTTATTCAGGTATATAATTGAGTATTGAGTAGCTAAAGCATTTTATTCAGTGTATAGAATTGTTACTTTTATTCAACCAAATGACAGTTAAAGATAAACCCATTTGCATGCTCAATGTATAGAACTGCTACTTTTATTCAGATATAGAACTGCTAGTAATCTTAGAGGTGTAGAGATTTTGCATGCTTAGTGTATTTGATTGATAACAGAAGAGTTCAAAAATCAGACTTCCAGATATACTCCATTTCTTGAATATAAACATTTAATTCTCTAATTTATATTTAGTTTCTTGTCCATTTCTTGAATATAAATTTTTAGTTTCTTGTTCATTTATCTTCTAGTTTCCAAATATAAATGCTCAGTGTATTTGTCCCTTTTATTCAGTGTATAGAACTGTTATTTCAATTTGTTGTTCTTTGTGACTTGCTCAGTCACTTGGTCACCTTGCATTTGTATATTGATTAAAAAAATCCATTTGTTTGTGTTTGACACAGGCAATGAGGGTCAGAGTTTGTTATCTATCATCCATATGTCCATTTCTTTGTTGATATAGCTATGTTGCATATGTTTTCAACATGATGTTTGTTAGTGTTGTTCTTGGACTTCGTACATGTTTTCAAGCATGTTGTACAAACTTGAATCAACAAATAGTGTATGTTTTCAAACATGTTGTACATTGTCATATAGCTTTGTTGAACCAACAAACATGTTGTACAAGTTTTCAACTCTCTCTTGAATTAAGAAGAAATTGATATAACTTTGTTAAATCAACTCTCTGTTAATATAGCTTTGTAGTACATGTTTGATTGTTTTCAACTATATGTTTGCAATTATGAGGCATTGTGTTTTAATCAATTGCTAAACCACTTTTGGTTTTTTTTGTAGGTGATTCTAATATGATCAAAAGCATTCTAGGGGATCAGTGAGATTCAGGGCGTTGACAATTAGCTTTCTGTACATTTTCCTCCTTTTTTAGGTTTTTCTAAATTATAAAAGGATGTTTGTCGGTGATCAGTGTCTTTCATGTTCACAAAGGGATTTTTGTTAGGTGATCAGTGAGATTCATGCATTACAAAATGATGTTTCTAAATTAGCTTTTGATGTTTCCACACTCAAAGCACTACTGGGTGTTATATGTGAACTGTATTTGGTTGGGCCTAGCTGAAATTTGGGTTTGGCCTTGATAAATAATTAATTTGAAATTTGGGTTGGGCCTAGCATAGCTGAAATTTGTGGGGTTTAAATAAAAATTGTATTTGAAATTTGGGTTGGGCCTAACCAAATTGAATCAGCCAATTGATTTGGGTTGGGCCTTGCTCAAATAGGATGGCATGGTTCAATCTTGGACTGTCCCAGTTCAAATCGGTCTAAGATGAACCGGTTTTGCAAGGAAAAAAAAACTCTATTCCCTAACCGTTCCGTCTCATTTCACACAATCGGGATTAGGACTGGGACAAGCCCAATCCTGAACCATTCAGACCGCGCCCACTCCTAGGGGCAGGGGGAGACAAGACACTTGGAACAAGAGACCTATGAGGCCAAGAGGACAAAACATGTGATACCTACTCATTTTGTTTAAAAGATTGTTTTTGTTAGTAGGGGCTGTTTTTTTTTGTTACAATACTTTATGATCATGCATGTGATACTAGTTCATGACTGGGTACTCGTTCATAATTGTTTATGGTTCATCAATCTCATGTTTATGTTAGACTTCAGATAGAATGTAAATTTTGATGATATTTTGCAACTATTGAATGACATGTCAAAACTTCAGACTTGAAGTTATTAAATCCAATGTTATATTTGTAGGTGATTGCCATGTCAGAACTAGTGAATTTGATGGCTATTGAATTGTTTGCACTTTAGTTTAGTTTGCATGTCTGAAATTAAATCTAGGTGTATTGTTGTAACACATGTTTGGCAGGTTATTCAATGGCTATTGAATTGTTTGCACTTTAGTTTGGTTTGATATTCCATGTCAGATTCGTTATTGTTGCAACATTGTTACTAGTTTAATATTGATGCTACGTTCATTCACTTCATATTTAGGCTAGATAGAAATGTTTTGCATAGATAATCAAATGCCACAGTCATTTGGACAATTATTGTTATATTTGGAGAGTTATTACTTCTTCCAGCTTGAACTTGTTCACCTTCATCTTCTTCAATAGTTGCAACTGGAATAATAGGGTTTTGTCCACCAATTCTAAGTATGTTATCAGGTACCACAGTTCCCAAAAAACTCAAACCCTTGAGTGCAATAATCACAATTGAGATACTTTTGCCCCATTTTGCTATTGAGTATGAGGACATGAGATTCGTTGGAAAATACCATGAGCACGAATAAAATACCACCTGTGAATAATGTGCCACCATCAAACTGGAAACTTTTGATTTTAATACCAGACAAAATTTCCATCAATGATTCAAAATTAATAAAACAAGCAAGCATTTCACACTATCGAACTAAACAAAAAAATTCAACTGAATATTGGTACAATCAACAATAGATAATATTGATAACTACTTCTCTTAATAATAGGAGATGGGTCCCATAAGTATGCATGAATCAATTCTAGAATAAATGAAGAAAAACAACATTAAATCAACAAAAGGAAACTTTTGAGTTTTCCTAGATGGATAATCTGAACATTATTTATTTAAAGGCAAACACTGTTTGACACCACCAAAAATACTGACCCACACCACTAAACTCAACTTTTTATTTCCCACGCCACCCCCTTTTTGTCCCACACCACCACCTCTTTTCCACGCCACCAAATTCAAACCTGCAAACACTTTCCCTCTCCCTCCAAAATTCATCTTCTTTTTCAGCTTCTTTCCTCCCACATATGAAAAAAGCTATGAAACACAAGTATGGTAAAAACATTCTTTATTTAATAACTTAAATTAAGTGGTTATTCTCTTTTTTTTTTTTCTCTCTCTCTCTATATATATATGTATGTTCTCTAGTTTTTGTGTATGTCAGATGGAAGGATTAGACATGGAAGAGAGCACAACTGGACATATGCACAAGGGTGTTGCGTTTGGACAGCTTTGTGCTCTCTTTTCTTTCTGTCAACAAATTAAGCTATGCAGATCTTCCCTACATATTACGTACCAACCAACAAGTAACTTCACCAAAGGGAATGTGTTTACCGCGCCCACCTTTTTTTAATGAACAAAAAATCGACCTTAATTATTACAACTAGATACATTTAGAATACAGATCATTTACATGTTGTAACCATCTTCTAACCATTTACAGCTCAACAACATACAATAGAAGAATAGATAACCAAATAGAGGTGTATGTGAGAGACAAATTGAGATGCTAAAATGTTATACACATCAGTGAATTTATATGGGCATCCAAATATTGCAATCATAAAATAAATATATAAATAAAAATATTAATAATAAATATTAAAAATAGCACGGGATGGGATGGGATTGGTGGGATTGAAAATCTTCATCCCATCCCATTCTAGATCGGGACGGGATCGGGATGAAATTATTCAATCCCATTAAGACCCGAAAAAATCGGGACAGGACGGAACGAGATGGGATCGGGATCGCGAGATGCGATGCCCACCCCTAAATACTATGAATGGACCGTCATGCCATTCGACCTTAATAATGCCCCAAGTGAATTCCAAAATATCATGAATGATATTTTCACACTTTTTTCTCATTTCTCAATCATGTATATCGATGATATACTCATTTTTTCCAATTCCATTGATGATCACTGTAAACACTTATATCAATTTTACAAAATCATCAAAGAAAATGGTTTGGTCATTTCTCCAACCAAAATTGATATTTTTCAAACAAATGTCAGATTTTTAGGGCACAAAATCCATCATGAAATGATTACACCTATCTCTAGGGCAATTGATTTTGCTGATAAATTTTCTGATGAGATCAAAGACAAAACTCAATTACAACGTTTTTTAGGATCCCTAAATTATGTTGCAGACTATTACAAAAATCTTAGAGTTATTCTCGAGCCCTTGTTTGAAAGACTTAAATCTAACCCAAGTCCATGGACTCCTCTTCATACTCCCCTAAATACATCTTCTGCTACATGCAGGTACCGGGTGCATGAGAAGTGAGGACCGTCTCAACTCTCAATAACCTCTTAATTGAGTTGAGGGAGGGTTTGATTGATGTTTAGTACTTTCTTGATTGATGTTTAATACTCTCTCTCTCCTTGCAAGTTTCAACTAGGGGTGGGCACGGGACGGGATGGGACGAGATAGACCCATCCCTATCCCATCCCGTTCATACGGGATCGGGACGGGACGGGATCAACGTGCTCTCATTTTTTTTACAAATTACTACTTATCCAAGACCCAATTTGCTTGGTTGAAAAAAGGCAAATGCAATTCGTAGAACTACATATAAATGATAGCCTTAGATTGAGTATGCAACATCATAATAAACTACCATAAATGATAGTTGAAATTCACCCTGCAGTTAAGATTTCTACAGAGTTTTGAATGACTAAGAGGTAGACAGTATAATGGCAATGGTGGACCTGCTCTACTGTTTCGAATAGTGAACAAAAGGATGAGTAGATTTGGGGTGCTAAGATTAATGTTTAATTATTGCTTTTAAAACAAAAAGTCATTAAATTCATTGTCTTGATACGAAATAAAATTCTCCAATGTAGTTAGCAATCCCATTTTGAGTTTTAAAGAATTTGCAATTAAATAATTCATTTAGAATTCTAGAAATAAACCAATATCAAGTAGTTGCAGATTTAGACTAATATCAATTACACTGATTTCAACTAAATTCATTTTTCTTCAACTACACTAATATTGCAATCATAAAATAAATAAAAATATTAATAATAAATATTGAAAAATTAGCTCGGGACGGGACGGGATTGGCGGGATTGAAAATCTTCATCCCATTATAGATCAGGATGAAATTATTCAATCCCATTAAAATCCGAAAAAATTGGGACGGGACAAAAACGTGATCACAGGATGGGATGCCCACTCCTAGTTTCAACTACAACAATATGATGTTAATATTATGATGATGATATGACATGACAACCTCCCGCATTATGATACCCATCATGCATGCCCTTCTTGAACCACATAAACACCAACAATGCAATAATGGTCTGATACAAAATCCCAATTCTTCCCTTCCTACGTCACAATGTAGAGGTCAAAGAGAGCCATTTTGTTTTTTTTAACAGAAAAGGCTCGCTGTTTTCCTCTCTCGTGCCATGTAAAATCGCTCTTTTTTTTTAATGAAGGCGGTGGTTAGAGAAATGATGATAAATGAGTCATGTATGTATGGGTAACGTGATGGAGGCATGAGACGAGAAGAAAAAAAAAAAAAGATGAGAAAGAAAAAAAAAAAAAAAAAAAAAGATGAGAAGGAAAAAAAGAAGAAGATTCGACTTACTTGGACAGAAAAGGTAAAGGTAGAGAAGGAAATTGAATGAATCCGATTGGAAGCTATTTTGACGTCCGCCAGGACACACAGCAACAACTCAATGCACGCCTCTCTCTCTCTCTACCAACGAAGTGAAGAACAGAAGACGAAAATTATTCGGACACACTAGAGAAGAAAAAGAAGAGGAAAAAAAACGAGATAGAGACAGCGAGACAGAGAGAGAGAAGAAGAGAAACCGGACAGACAAACAGACAGTTAGAGGGGAAGAAGAAGAAACCCTAGATTAGATTAATCCATCCACTTCATTTTATTTGAAGCTTGGCGAGCTAGCTAATAAGCTGAAGCACTACTCATCTTCTTTGTATTCTTGCACTAGTTTTGTTGTTTCGATCAGTAGAGAAATAGAGAGAGAGAGAGCGCTTGGACTTGCAAATAGGAGAGACTAATTTGTGGAGGTGAGTTGTTGAATTCTTTCTTTCTTGTTATATTTTTTTAGGTTTCTCAGTTTTGACTTCAAAATCCCTCCTCTAGATTCTCGATTCAATTCTTTCTTTCGGATTTCAAAGTTTGGATTTTGAGCTTTGGGAACGAAGAAAGCAAAGTTTCTTTGGGGGTCTTCAGCGGAGAAAGGAGGTTTTTGTTTTTGAGTGGTGTGTTGTTGCATTGAGCAAGTCGAGTCGATATCTGCGCGTTGTTGTGTAGAGATTCTTGTAATTTTGGGGTTCAATTCTAGAATGAATGTTGACAACTCAAATCTCTTGCTTTGATTTACTTGCTTTGCTCAATTTTGGGGGTCACAAAATGCTCGTCGTCTATTTTGGGATGTGAACAAGGTCGTGGATGCTTGCTTGTTTGTTTGAATGAGAGACATGGAAAGCTTCATCTTTGTTACCTGATTATTATTGTCTTCTATCGAGTTTCTACACTTTCAAACTCCAATTGGTGGTCTTTATGTGGCTTTAGGAATTTTGGGTATTCAGTTTTCAATTGGATAAGATGGTACCATCAGGACCTCCAACTCCTGCTGGTGGTGGCGGTGGCGGTGCTCAGTCAGTTACTCCTTCACTATTGAGGTCAAATTCAAGCATTTTGGGAGGACAAGGAAGTGGGGTTTCTTCACAGTCTGCCTTTCCTTCGCTTGTTTCACCCCGAAATCAGTATAATAGCATCAATTTGCTAGGGAACATGTCGAATATTTCCTCTCTGCTCAATAATTCCTTTGGTAATGGTGGCTCGAATTCAGGGCTTTCGGGTTCTGGGAGTCTACAACGCGGAGGTATTGATACAGGGGCTGAGTCTGATCCGCTTTCTAGTGTAGGGAACGGCATGAATTTTGCACCTTCTGTGTCTTTTGCACAGACAAACAGTAACAACACCAGCTCTACTGGTCCAGCTCAGGGACAACAATTTCCCAATCCTTCTGGAAACCAGCTTATTCAAGATCAATTGCAGCATCAGCAGCTTGATCTTCAAAGTTTTCAACATGGACAACAATCACTGCAGCAATTCTCTATTCCCCAGACCCAACAACAGCAGCTACAGCAACAACTACAGCAACACCACCAGCAGCAACAACAACAACAAATGCAGCAACATGTGCAGCAACAACAATACCAATCAATTCGAGGTGGACCCAGTAGTGGGGGACCTGTGAAATTGGAGACACAGATGAGTAATGATCAGAATGGGCCGCAACAGCAGTTGCAGTCTCTGCGAAATATGAGTCAGGTGAAGTTGGAACCTCAACAAATTCAGTCTTTACGAAGCTTGGGACCTGTCAAAATGGAACCCCAACATACAGACCAATCCTTATTCATGCAACAGCAACAACAGCAACAATTTCTTCACATGTCGAGGCAGTCTTCTCATGCTGCTACTGCTATGAATATGTTGCAACAACAACAACGAATTCTGCAGCTGCAGCAACAACAGCAACAGCAACATCAACTACTGAAAGCACTTCCTCAACAACGGACCCAAGCGCAGCCACAGTTCCAATCACAGAGCTTACCTGTGAGGACTCCTTCAAAACCAGCCTATGAACCTGGGATGTGTGCTAGGCGTTTGACACACTACATGTATCATCAGCAACACAGACCGGCTGTAAGATATAATTACTCTCCGTCAAATCTCTTTAATCTTTCCACAAGCAGGATGGATATGCTCCATGTTTTGTTTTTGACCCCCTCTTTCCTGCAGGATAACAATATCGAGTTCTGGAGGAAATTTATTGCTGAGTACTTTGCACCCCATGCCAAGAAAAGATGGTGTGTCTCTCTTTATGGAAGTGGCCGTCAGACCACTGGTGTTTTTCCTCAGGTATATTGCTAGAACCTGGTGTAATTAAAGTAATATCGTGCTGAATTCTGAGAAGATGAAGGGTACTCAGGTTCAAAATAACCTGGCTATGGAAAACAGATGTTGTGAACCATGATTATTTTTATCCAACGTAATGTCGGTTGTTGACATTTTACCTCTCTTACTGATATCTTTGTAACAACTCCAAGCATCTTCAGACATAGAACCTATATTTGCATGCTCAATAACATTTACTAACATAATCAAATATTAAATTGTGTAAATATTGCAGGATGTATGGCATTGTGAAATATGCAACCGTAAGCCTGGTCGAGGTTTTGGTACGTTGTTTTTTAAGCAATTTTCACATCTGATTTCATTGTATACTTGTCTTGATCTGCCTTGTGGGCGGTTGAATCACCAATTTCTGATATATTTTTAATTTATTTTACTTTCAGAAACAACTGTTGAGGTTTTACCCAGGCTGTGCAAAATAAAGTATGATAGTGGTACTTTGGAAGAACTTCTTTATGTCGATATGCCTCGTGAGTATCAGAATGCATCGGGACAGATTGTTTTAGATTATGCAAAAGCAATACAAGAAAGTGTATTTGAACAGTTGCGTGTGGTTCGGGATGGTCAGCTTCGTATTGTGTTCTCTCCGGAACTCAAGGTGCGAAGTAAACTGGGTTGGTAAATAAAACTGTGTAGGGGATTGTTTTGTTTTCTCAACATAGTTTTCTCTATTTTGCAAGATTTGTTCCTGGGAGTTCTGCGCTCGGCGTCATGAGGAGCTTATCCCTCGAAGACTAATTGTTCCACAGGTATCTGACTGAAGCTTTCCCTATTATACAATACTTGTGTATGGAACTTTGACATTATTATTTGTAGTTACAATCCATGGTTTGCGGCATTGTCAGTGTAGTTCCAATCCATGTGTGTGTTTAATGGGTTACATAATCTTGGCGTGCAAGTGCATTTACATTGTTTGTCTAACATTTGGTTTTTTTTTTTCCAATCTTCAATATCCATTTGAATGGAATTTTCATGATATGGCGGCATTTTCATGACCTAATTTTGAGATAGATGAGTGGGGAATAAATGCATACTTTTCAATTATTTTATCGAATAATGATGCTTAAATATGAATGCTACACACAATACAAGTTTGATATGATAGTTCAGAGTTCTGACTTGCTTCATAACAAAACAAATAGAGTGAGGTCTTGCTCTACTACAAGACTGAATATATAGGCTTGCTCTACTGCAAGACCGAATATTTAGGAATGTTTACTCTCTTAAAATATTAGAATGCCACCCTCAGCCTCATAAAATATTAGATGAAATTTCCTTAGAAGACTGGCTGAGTATAGTGTTCCCTTGTCCCTCCTCTTAGTCATAAAGTCGACGCTAAAGACATCATTGATAGTACACCAATGATAAAAGTGGGAAGGGTTCTCAACTCAGTACAAGTAGCTAAATTAGATCCAAAACTGAGTTCTTATATTATTTCAAACTTAGAAATATAAGATGAAGATTGAAGTTTGAAACAAACAATTTTGATTCTGGTTAAATTTTTTCAAACACATTAACAAACACGTGTTCATTGAGTTTTTCAAAATCAATTCTTAGGTGATAAAATAATTGCTTACAAACATGTGAGGTGGAAGTGGACATGATGTACAAATTGTTGCCCAGAAAAGTTTTTTATAGGTGTTTTGAAATTAAAAACAATGATTACTGCGTGTCTTTGGCAGTGTTTCTCTTGCCAAATACCCAAACATTTCTTCACTTATAGTCAATTCCTGTTGTAGAACATTTTTATACACCAAGGTTTGGATACCCAAATATATACATAGGATGCACATTGGTTAAAAAGGAGATTTTTTTTTTGTTTTGCTGCCATAAAAGAGCTCAGGAAAACTATTATTTTCGCCATGGGCACGATTCCAGATATTCAAGAGTATGCTAGTATGTGGGGTTTTGGGCTTTTCCCATTCAGTAACTTTGGCTTTCGATGGGGGATTCAAGTTGGTCAAGTCATGAGGATCCTGTATTAAAGCCGTAGGGGTGTTGGGTGTGGAAGAGTATCTCACTTACCTGCCGATAAAAACCGCATTCCCACTCTAATTATGGTTTCCAATTCCATTAGGACTCCTAGCACTTATTTAACTTTAATTACTCTTATAAGTATAGGATAAAGTTTAGTCTAACCTCTCTAAATAACATGTTACAGAATTCTATCTATTGATGTATACTCTATCTATTGGTGTATACTGTTAATGTATAACCATAGTTGTTTGCCTTATTATGGCTAACATTTTCCCACTAAGGCTTTCAAAACATCAATAGTTTATTCTATACCATAAAATACATGTTATCTCTGTATGCGCGCTGAGAGATTAAGTCAACTAGATCCACTAATCTGTGATCTCAGTAGTATCTATATTGGACAATGGAGTGTTAAACTTCTTAAATGCTACTTCAAGATCACAAATATTGAAATGAAGTCTACATGAAGCTCCAACAAATGAAAGAATTGATGAAAATTGTTTGTTCTTTCAGAGTAATGAAACCAATACTCATCCTGTCCTCTTTATGATTGAAAACAATCATTCTATAATGCTCCAACAAATGTGAAGGCTCCTTAGTAATCTGAAAATGAAATACTTTCACAACTGATGAAATATGAGTCATGAAAACTGAAACAATTACATACTCCTTACAGCCAAGATAAAACTACCTGAATTGCATACTGTAGAACATAACTAATTGACCTGTCATATAGCTTTGAACTTCTGCTATCACTCTTTTGCTGCATCAAAACTTTCCAGAACGCCCATAATTCTCACATGCCTCTTGAAAACGTCAACTGGTAAAGCTTTATTAATAGGTTCTGCTATCATAAATTCTGCACCAATGTGATCAAAATGGATTCAGTTTTGACTCTCTATTCGGTCATGGTCTCCCAATTCTGATCGTTATCTTTCGTAGGTGCCTTTCCAGGTTTTTTCATAATGACAACTACCCATAAATGTGCACCCCCATTGCTATTAAAAAAATTAATGTTACCACCCAATTTCTTCCTCCAATCTCTCGTTATAGGCCCAAAACTTGCAAACTTCCTTTGTGTTTCTTCCCAACAAATTATTCTTCCTTAATCAAAGTTTTCTTTTTCAACCTCGACTCATTTTGAACTTGAATCACCATTATCATGGCCTGTGTAGTAACTTCACAGAAAGTGGACCCTACGCGGTCCAGGATCGATTTACGATTAATTAAGTTTAATCAGTCTATTTTTTCAATGCATCTATTTTTAAAATTTAATCATATTCTTAGATTACAAAAATAAATAATTAATCAAAAGACTGAAAGTTTGTAATTAGCAGTTGATGGTATTGATTGTATGCAAAGCCAGACCTCGACGATCGCTGTTGCTTATCTCCTCCTTTCCCTTCTGGTCTTCTTTCCTCTTATGTGTTACGAATTGATTGCAAGTTCGCAACTACTTCAGCTTCACTTTTATTCCTTCTTTTCAGAATCTCTGTTCACCTTTCTTATTATTCTTTACTCAGCTTCTCTCTTATGGGTTTTCTTCTTTGCTCACTAGACGATCGAACAGGCAACAAAGCTGTGAATGGGATAAATTTTGGTGAGTTAGATTTTTTTTTTTTAATATATAGCGATAAACTGGCGAGTTGGCTAAATAATTTGTCACCGATTTAGCGATGCATTAAGAACACAGATCATGTCCCCACCCCACCATCATTGTCCACCCAACATCATCGATGGAATCGAATACCTGCCTCATCCCACCACCATCTCCCCAACCTTGCTCCTCCTCCAGCTGAAACGCCACCCCATCCTTAACTTTGGTAACAATCGAACTCATCAATCACCACCTCTAAACACACTTCCTTTTTCGTTCCAAGCCAATATCATCAACCCAAACCCAATCGAAGCCACTTCAATCACCTTCTAATTGCTGTTCTCAAGGGAAATGAGAGAAGTGACAAGTGTTGTTCACTGACAAAAATGTCGGTAATGAAATGCCCCTTTCAATCTTCACCATCAGGCATCGGTTGGAACCTCAAATCCCAAACAACTATGATGAAGAAGAAAACCCCCAAACCCCCAATCACTATGATGAAGAAGAATAAACTCATTCAAGTAGAAAAAGTAATAGCACTGAAACCATCAAAGTTCTAGCTTTAATAAGAATCTTTCAGGTAAGCTCCACCCCATTCATCCAATTGACCTCCTTTTTACATCCAACATTTCTCTTCTTATGAGTTAGATTGATTCAATCAAAGGTAGAGATGGTGGTGGGCTTGAATTAATTAAATGTGTTTGTGGTCAGGTGTAATGGTAGCGTTGGAGGTGGTATGGAACGGTGGTTCATTCCAAGGTGTGGAGAGGGAGGATTATGGAGGTAAATGGTTATGGTTGTTCATTTTCAAAGAAGAGGGAGGTTGAAGAAGGTGGATGAGTGGTTTTGATTAGAGCCCTCAAGAGATATGTTTTCTGAAATTAGAGTGAGATTAACATTAATATTTTAATAACAGTGGGGATGTATATCTATGGACAGTTTCGCCATTATGAAAAACCTGTGAAGGCACGTGCATGATACATGCAAAAGATAACGGTTAGGATGGGGAGTCCACGCAGACCAAAAAATGGGGGGATCTACTAGTATTTGAACAATTTGGTGTCAGACCCTAATTTAGCTATTATGGTTCGCCATACTAAATAACCCTAATCTTGACATACTTTTTTTTATTCTTTATTATATAACTAATGTAAAACATACACCAAATTCCTTATGCAACAATTCACATCTTTGGATAGAGAATCCTTGATTAATGTGCATATACTTGCACCATTATATGCTGATGTGATCCACACCATGGAAATGACGCTTCTTTGGATGAGTTGTTGTCCGTACCACTGATTTGATCACATACTTACATATGTTTTCCTCTATAATTTGTCAACCACATAAGAGAAATAGAGAATGGTATTCTCTGTAATCATGATCATATACATATTTACACATGTTTTTCCCTATAATTTGTAAATCACGTCAGAACACAAAATGCTTTGGCCCAAGTTAGAGAATGATTTTCTGTAATCAACTAATCATGATCCACAAAATCCTAATTCTTTTTTGAAAAAAACTAAAATCCTTATTCGTTTCTGAGCAAAACTATCAAATGAACAGGTTCTATATATGTATATATAATCATGCATTCAATAATCTCTGTATATAAAATGCACAAAATTATGTAGCATGTAAATTGATTAATTCATAATTAGAACTAGAACTAGAACTAGAACTAGAACTAGAACTAGAACTAGAACTAGAACTAGAACTAGAACTAGAACTAGAACTAGAACTAAGAACTAAGAACCAGAACCATATGAGCCAAGGCTTGAATACCACATTTATAATTTAGTAATTAAATAGATCTTGTATACACATACGAAAACCAGTGACTAATCTGTAGGCTGTAGCCATAGTAATAAAAGAGATTATTAGTCATGCAAATTCTTCCAATCATTGCAACACTTTCAACATTCATTCAATGGGACTGGAGGGGTTGTTAGGACTCTTGTCACTTATTCAACTTTAATTACTCTTATAAGCATAGTATAAAAGTTTAGTCTAACCTGTCTAAATAACATGAAGTTACATATTTTTGTTGATGTATAACCATAGTTGATTTGCCTCTATTTTTCATAAGATATGACATCCCCATGGCAATGTCCTATCAAATTGAAACTAGGCGTCTGTAGACTTTTGTAGGGGGATGTTAAAAAATTATTTCATGTTTTGTAAGGTATTTATGAGATTTGGGGAATGAAAACTATTGTGAATTAGGGTTGGTTGTTGCTTCATGTATTTCACTTTGTTGGGTTGGGAATTTTTATTTTATTTTATGTGTAGGCTATTTCAACCTTTTGTAGCTCTTTTAGTATGCCCAAAAAAGAAAACTTGTGACACCTTATGATAGAGACAAGATAGGAGCAATTGAGCCTTGGCTACTTAGCATAATCTTTATTTTCTCCGAATTGATCTACATGGGAACTCCGTTGAAAGAGAAGGGTTCAGACAAAACCTAAGCCTCAAATGGATTGAGTTTACAGTGGGCAGAACAAGAGAAGAAAACTTTCTAAAAATTCTATTTCATTCAATTAACAAGCATCAATATCCAAAGAGAGAATCTTAGCTTTTATATGCTCGAAAAATCTGTAGAGAAACTAAAGTGTTTCCAAACCTTTCACACCTATTGAGATAAACTAGGAATACAAAATATTATAAAGTAGATGGTCAGTAGCAGTAGCGGTGATCTGGTCTTATTAACATTACTACAATAGGCATAAACAATTTCAAGAAAGCGTGAAGAGTTTCGTTTTGTGTAGAACAGTTTGTGACTCAAGTTACCTAGAGAACTTGTTATCTCTCTCCTTTAGCATATGCCTTCACATCTTTATTTGGAAATTCCTCTTCACGACTCATACTTCAAAAAGTTTGTGCCATCTCCTTCAGTTTAGGGCATCTCTCATACTTTAGGTCATATCCTCCCTATAAACACTTGAATTTGGTGGTTTTGTTGGGCTAAGCTATTAATGCACCAAAAAATCGCCGATTAACCGCAATTCGACCGAATCGAATTGGGTGAAAACGGTTAGGGTTTAGCGGACATCGATTAATCGACCCAGCTGACTTGCTGATTTATCAATATGTATAAAAATAAAAAAATACCTAAACTTAAGAAGAGAGAAGGTGAAGATCTCTAGACGGTGACGATGACTAGATCTCTGGATCTGGAAGGCGATGGCGACGACGATCTTTGTCTCTCTCAGTCTCTCTTTTCCTCCATTCCTTCAAACCAAATAAAAAAGGTATGTACCACATCAACCCTACTTTCCTCTTCCCTCGCCTCCCAGTCCCCATCCCACTCGGCCTCCCCACTCCCCTCTTATCCTCTCTCCTGTGTAGAATTCATATGGACTACGGGAGATTGTTGATTGAGGTTATTTGTAGTGATATGGATTTTTGTAATTGAGGTTGTTTGTTGTGGGATAGATAGGTTGGTTCTTCCTGTTAAGTTCGACATCTATTTTGCTTCTGAATATTTGTCTTGGTAGTTTGGCTATTAAAACAATCTACAATTTTCTTTTAGTTTCTTTTTGTAATCTATGACTATGATTAAATTTAAAAAATATATACTTTGAGAAAATTGATTGATTAAATTAGATTAGTTCCGATTAATCCCGCTTAATCGTAATTCGGTCATGGACCGCGCTGCAATTGCTTTCCTATTTAACTGCATAGTTGTTGGGTTGAATTTGGATTATTAGGTTTTTATTTGGTTATGGAGAAAATGGGTTAGATGAGAATTTGGTAAATCAATTGGTGTGTTTTACTTCCCGTTCACATCTCTTCCATATGTGGTATATCTTTACATAATGTTGAAATTGGTTCTAATTGATTATAATGTACTTTCTATAGGTTGTGTGGTTAGATCAATTCAGGGGTTCTAGTTAAGGATTGATTTCTATTGAATTTTCAAAGAAAACTCTCAGTTTGACATGCTTGTAGTTACTTTTGATTGAGAGTAGATCAAATCATGCAAGTCAAAGCTCAACTTATTCAAACTCATGAAGCTTATACACATCGCTACAGGGTCATTACTTGAAGGGTTATTTATTTATTTATATTTTATATTTATTATTATTATTATTATTTTATATATATATTTATAAATTTTATTTTTATGTGAATGTATAAAACTCCATGAAAGTAATTAATGGTGTATGATTTGATTTCTATGAAAAAGACTCGAGGGAACCAACTACTTATGGTGGTGCCATAAGCTCGAGAAGCAAGTTGAAGGCTAGCTTATAGGAAAAGGCTAAGAAAGAGTCTAAAAAAATTACATTCATAGGCTTGAAAATTAAACGTATAACTAGTGAAAGGCATTGATAAAACCCAAGTGGGATAGGAGAGATTATACAGTCGTGCCAATGGCAACTAGTGAAAGGCATTGATAAAACCCAAGTGGGATAGGAGAGATTATACAGTCGTGCCAATGGCAAGGCAATACTCCTAGTCTATATAATATGAGAGGCTGTTTTTTGTCTTTGGGTTAGACATGCTATAGGCTAGGATTAAAAGTTGGGAAAGTGATCAAACGAGTTGAGGATTAAACTTCAGCAGTACTTAGAAGGGTAAACGTAAAAGAAAATGAGGAAAATAGTGAAATGTATGCATGGAAGAATATATAGGGTACAATTGGCCGAGAGAAACTTGTCTCCTTTTGTTCGTTTATTTAGTTGTCGAATTTCGGTAAACTTGGAAATGTTGAAAAATATTTTTACAAAAATGTTCGAATTTTAAAATATGTATTTTGCAAGATACATTTTATGCAATAACTATTTTCAATAGTTATCAAAGGCACTGGACGAGCATAAGGCATGTTGACATATAAAGCACATTCAAATGAAGATTTTGAATTTCATATTATGGGGAAGTTGAAAGTACTGAAGAATACTCCCCTGTTTTGAAAAGGTGGTTTCTTCCCAAGCAAGTAAAATTGTGGTGGAGTGTTGACTCTAAAAAATATTGTTAACATACCCTAAAGTCGGTTAGTTTACATGTTAAAAATATTGTTTTTCATTGAACATGTGCTTAAAATTGAATTGAAATAGATGAAATTGATAGGTGGTTTGTAGACCTGAATAATTAGCAAAAATGTATGCGGAGTACCGTACGTGTCACGGACTAGTAATCCGTGCGGCACTAGCTATCCAATTCACTAGTAAGCCTATGAGTAGTTACTTTGACGAGCACAAATATTAACTTGAGAATGCACAATATCAATCTGTAGACAATATAACAATGCACAATAGTCAGTAAAAGCTCTCATTCACATTCAATAGATTACAATGGGGAGGAACGTTCGGAAGGACGTTGCTCAAGACTAGTTCGATGCTATCAATCGATGGAAATACAAGTTTGAAGTTGAAAAGCAATGCAAAGAAAACAATAAAAATGCTAGCGGTACAGTCTGGCCCGACTATGCAATGGAGGCAACACGTCCTCACAGTCAAGAGCTCAAACCTTCCCCCTATAATATAGATGCTAAGCATTTGGGCACTTTTCAAAAGGGAACATTGAGTTTTGAGACCATTAGGAAAGTCTTGAAAGGCCTCTGAACCTTGATTTCCCTAACCAATGGTACTAGTCCTGACACTCTCCCACACTCAATTCGCTGATGCCCTCGCAGCGAACTTTTCCAAGTACTCTTCCAGTTTTGAGAGGTAAGGCAGCAGATGCTCGACTGGCTCCCAACTGATCTCTGAAGGAGGTTCATCCTGCCACTTGACCAAATATTCTCTATCTGGGCCTGTGTTGTTGATGAGGCGGTCAACTAAGATTTCTTCCACTTCTCGATCTGGCTTAGTAGGATGCTTAGGCAATGCTCGGGTAGATACATTTCTTGTGGGATCAGCGGCATCGGCATGGTAAGACTTCAAGTTACTTGCATGGAAGACAGGATGGGTGAAACGGAGCCAATGTGGTAACTTGACGCGATAGGAGACTTTGCCTACTTTCTCAATAATATGTACCGGTCCCTCATACTTGCGAAACAGATTGTTGTGTGCTCTAGCTGTCCGTTTATACTTGTTGAACATATCTAGCTTCACCAATACCAAGTCCCCGACTTCAAAAGGATCGATTCGTCATTTCTTGTCGGCCCATTTCTTCATGTGACGGGAGGCTTTCTCAAGATAGGCGCGAGCAACTTCAATGTTTTTCTGCCAGGCTTTGACAAATTCAAGAGCTCTTGGGCTGGGTCCTTGGTATCCGGTCAGCACTGTATGTGGTGTCAATGGTTGCTGACCAGTGACTAATTGAAAGGGGCTGGAGTGAGTAGCTGAGCTCTTTTGTAAGTTGAAACAGAATTGTGCAACATCAAGTAGTCCCACCCAATTTTTCTGGTTTGCACTTACAAAATGACGAAGGTATTCTTCAAGCATAGAGTTAAAGCGCTCAGTCTGTCCGTCAGATTGGGGATGTTGGCTTGTCGACATATTAAGTTTGGATCCCAAGAGCTTGAACAACTCCTTCCAGAACTTACCTGTGAATCGAGCATCACGATCGCTAACAATGTTTTCGGGCAGTCCCCAATACTTCACTACATTCTTGAGGAACAATTGCGCCGTATCTTCGGCTGTGCAAGTTAGTCCGGTTGGCACAAAGGTCACATACTTTGAGAATCGGTCAACAACTACAAGGATGCTCCTGAAATCCTCCACTTTCGGTAACCCAGTAATGAAGTCCATGGAAACACTTTCCCAAGGACGAGTTGGAACAGGCAGGGGCTCTAGTAAGCCTACTGGTCGATCTCTTTCAACCTTATCTTGCTGGCAAATAAGACATGTTCGAACATAGGCCATTACATCCTCCTGTATCTGCGGCCAATAGTACCCCCTCTCTAGCAATGCAAGTGTCCGTCTCCAACCTGGATGTCCCGCCCAATGGGTGTCATGGCATTCTCTCAAAAGTTCTTTCCTCAAACCAGAAGTTCTCGGAACATAGAGGCGATTACCAGTTGTGAGTATTGCTCCATCTTTTATCCAGAACCGTCGAGTTTTGCCCTGCTTGATCAACTCTGTAATCGCCTTCGCTTGTGGATCCGTCTGTAGGCCTACTTTGATCTTCTCCAAGATGGTGTGACTCGGACCAGTATGGGTTAGCACTGCAAGGTCTGCCCTTCTACTGAGTGCATCAGCTACATTGTTAGTGCGCCCTGGCTTGTATTCCAATACTAAGTCAAATTTTGCTAATTTTTCCTGCCATCGAGATTGCTTGGAGGTTAGCATCTTCTGAGTAAGGAAATGGCTTGCTGCAGCATTATCCGTTTTAACAAGAACTTGAGATCCCAAGAGGTAGTGTCTCCACACCCGTAAACAATGTACAATGGCTAGCAATTCCTTTTCCTGAGCTGAGTAACGAGACTCTGTATCATTCAACTTTCGACTCTCATATGCTACCGGGTGACCATCTTGAAGTAAAACTCCCCCTAAGGCATAATCAGATGCATCTGTTTGTACTTCAAAGGGCTTGGTGATGTCTGGCAAGTCCAATACTGGATCTTTCATCACGGCCAATTTCAAGTCTTGGAATGAAGCTTCACACTGCCTATCCCATTCCCATGTTCGGTCTTGTTTCAACAAATTTGTCAGGGCAACAGCTCTCTTAGAGTAGTCCCTTATGAAGCGACAATAATAGTTTGCGAGTCCAAGGAAAGAACGTAGTTGAGACACGTTCTTAGGAGAGTTCCAATCATGGATTGCCTTGACTTTCTCCATGTCCATCCGAATCTTGCCATTGCCAATAACATGCCCCAAGAAATTGATCTGGGTCTGGCCGAATGAGCACTTTTCCTTCTTGACAAAGAGATGATTATCCTTAAGGATTTGGAACACTTCTCGCAAATGATGTAGGTGTTCTTCTATAGTCCCACTATAAACCACAATGTCGTCAAGATAGACAACCACAGACTTGTCCAGAAGGTGACGGAACAGGCCATTCATAAGGGTGCAAAATGTAGCTGGAGCATTGGTCAAGCCGAAGGGCATTACTAGGAACTCATATGACCCATATCTAGTAGAACAAGCAGTTTTGGGTTCGTCACCAGCAGCAATGCGGACCTGATGGTAACCTGATCTCAAGTCGAGTTTTGTGAAGTATCTGGCGGATCCAAGTTGGTCGAATAAGTCTGCAATGAGCGGCAACGGGTATTTGTTCTTTATAGTGACTTTGTTCAAGGCTCTATAATCAACACAAAGGCGAAGACTGCCATCATGTTTCCGCTGAAAAAGAACAGGTGCCCCATAAGGTGCTTTAGAGGGCCGAATGAATCCTGACTCCAACAAGCCATCTAGTTGTGTTCTCAATTCGGTCAGCTCTGGAGGGCTCATGTGATATGGACTACGTGTGGGTGGCTTGGCACCAGGGACTAACTCAATTTCGTGATCAATGAGCCTTCTGGGAGGTAGATTCTTTGGCAATTCATTCGGCATCACTTCGCTGAAGTCAGCAATAACTTGGGCAACTTTCTCAGGGATTTTGCTAGTATCATCTTCCATCTCTAGCTTTGCCACAGCTAAGTATGTATCTTCTCCTTTGGCCAAGCCCCTCTTGACTTGGAGCGCCGACAATATTCTATCATGAGTTGTTGGTCGAATTGAGGTTGGTACAATGCGTAGTCTGGGTCCGAAAAACCCCAAGGAGTCCATGAAAGGTAATGGTCCTGCTGCAGCTCCTCGGAAGAATTCTTGGCCAAGAATCACCTTAAAATCATCAAGTGGAACGGTCAAGAAGTTTGATCTTCCTTCCCATGGACCAACCTGTAGTGGCACAGCTCTAGCCACACCATTAATAGAGATTGCCTCAGAGTTGACAGCTTTCAACTTACCCACATCTCCTTCTAAGTTCAGACCCACACGTCTAGCTTCATCTGGGGCAATAAAATTGTCTGTCGCTCCGGAATTCAACAATGCTTGGGAAGGGAACCCATTGATAGTGATGTCGATGTATTGTAAAGCCTTCTTGTGTGGGTGCTCATACATTTCTCCTTTGACAGCATTGAGCTTGCGTAGAGCTCCCATTTGGGAGGTCTCACTGCTGGTGGGGTTCGAGCTCGATGCGGTCGGGTTAGAAGGTTCTGCTTGAAGCAAGGACATTAATGAGTGTAGAGCTGGTTTGGATGGACATTTGCCTGTTGGGTGATCCCTGCTATTGCAAAGAATGCATGGGGCAGGGGCAGATGGTCTCCACTGCCCAGATTAATTTTGCCCTCCTTTGTTGTTGTAATTTGAGTTGCTAGAGCTGGCATTCCAATTTTTGTTGGAACTCCAATTCTGGTTGGACGGCCGGGAATTATAGTTTCCTCGATTCTGACTTGAGTTTCCCCAGTTTTGGTGAGGTGAGCGAGCATTCGACCCTGAGCTTGAATTGGTACTGCCAGTTCTAGCTGTGGAGTGATTGAGCGAAGTGGATCCAGTCATGGGCATATAATCGATAAATCTTTCTGCTGCCGCAATAGCACTTGTAATATCTGTCACCTTCTGCCTTTGCAATTCTGCTTGTAGAAGCGGCTGAGCTTGTTCCATGAAACAGAAAACTTTGTCCTTCTCAGACATGTCTCGAATATCTAGCAAGCAAGTTGAGAATTGTCGGACATAGTCTCGAATATTGCCTGTTTGTTTGATGGTGTGGAGCTTCCTCCTTGCTAAGAAATCAGTGTTCTCAGGCAAGAATTGATTTCTGAGTTCCTTTTTGAGGTTTGCCCAAGTTCTAATAAGGATGCGACCTTCTTCCATATCTGCATATTTGGTTCTCCACCATAGTTTCGCATCACCTGCTAAGTACATGGTCGCCATGGTAACCTTGGCTTCTTCTGATTCGGGGTTCACCGCCCGAAAATACTGCTCCAGATCAAACAAGAAGTTCTCTAACTCCTTTCCATCTCGTGCCCCAGCATATGATTTTGGCTCGGGTACTTTCATCCTAGGGTGATCAGTCGTCCCTGTGGCCTTAGTAAGCAAGCCAACCCTTGCAAATAAGTCCTCCAACTGTAATTGGAAGTCACTCATCACCTGAGCTGTGGGGTGAGGCGACTCTTCCATTGCGACTGTTCGTCCCTCTAAGTTATCAACATGCTCGGCCAGCGAATCCACTCTGTCTGCCAGTGAAAAGAGTCCATCCAACCGACTAATCTGTTCTCCCAAAGTGTTCAACTGGTCCATTCTGCTTTCCAGTCTATGCATTCGACTGGCCTGTCGTTCCTCCATAGCGCTAAGGCGCTCATTTACTTCCTGCATCCTGGTTTGCATTCAACAAGTTCTGGCTCTGATACCAACTGTCACGGACTAGTAATCCGTGCGGCACTAGCTATCCAATTCACTAGTAAGCCTATGAGTAGTTACTTTGACGAGCACAAATATTAACTTGAGAATGCACAATATCAATCTGTAGACAATATAACAATGCACAATAGTCAGTAAAAGCTCTCATTCACATTCAATAGATTACAATGGGGAGGAACGTTCGGAAGGACGTTGCTCAAGACTAGTTCGATGCTATCGATCGATGGAAATACAAGTTTGAAGTTGAAAAACAATGCAAAGAAAACAATAAAAATGCTAGCGGTACAGTCTGGCCCGACTATGCAATGGAGGCAACACGTCCTCACAGTCAAGAACTCAAACCTTCCCCCTATAATATAGATGCTAAGCATTTGGACACTTTTCAAAAGGGAACATTGAGTTTTGAGACCATTAGGAAAGTCTTGAAAGGCCTCTGAACCTTGATTTCCCTAACCAATGGTACTAGTCCTGACAGTACGCATGGTAATATTTTATTTTATCTATAAAGTAGATAGGTCCACACAAACTTACAGGTAGTATTTTTGTCCATCGTGTCCATCTTACCTGCCTTCAGTTTCCTCTGCTTCATTCGCTGAGCTGGCTTCAACACGAGGTACGACAAAAATGGATACCTTTGTTTCTGAATCAGATGGGGCAAACAAAAGCTGGCTTCTTGGGAGTCACTTGACCAACGCTAAGTTTGAGATGAAGAGCCCTTGTTTCGGGCATGAAAAAATAAAGAAGGCCCATATAAACTGATTTCATGATTTGGTTTTGATGGAAATGGAGTGGCCCATTCAAGAGTGGTTGATGAGGGAGTTTGGGAAGGTTGGTGCAGAATGAGATCTTCATTAGAGAGCTTCATGATCTTGAAGCGGGTGGGGCAGTCAATTTCTACACATTCATGGCTTCAAAGTCCATTCCTGGGAGGAAGATGGGTGTATCTGGCGGTATGATAAAAAGGGGAAGTCTCAGTTTAATCCTTTTTGTTGAAAGACTAATTTTTTCAGCTCAATCGAGGTGGTTTGGTGGAAGGACATGCCTTCAAAAGTTTTTTTCTTCATTAGAGTTTGGGGTGGAATTATATCATTATATGTGATATTTTGATCAGGAGGGGATGCAAGTGGAGGGTGGATGCATGTTGTCTGAAGAGGGATTGGAATTGAAATATAATCTCATGTTGTGCCCATTTGCTCAAGAAACGTGGAACCACTTTCTTCATCATTTTGGGTTTCCAGGGTTATGGTTTTCTATGGAGTTTTTGGCTCACATGGAGGTATGGGGATTTTTATAAAGGGAAGTCCAAAGTGTTCTCAAAGCTGGTACCATATGCAGTATGTTGGTGATATGGTGAGGAATGTCATTACCTACTCTCTCATCGTAACCAGTGGATTTCAAAATTTATTGCCCCGGAGTCCTGGTTATTCTTGACCTGACATTTAATGTGATTGAATTTTTTATTTATTTATTTTTGGGGGGTGGGGGGAGGTTAAATAATTCTGCTGCATTTGGTGTTTTATTTTATTTTCATTTTTTTAATTACTATTGTCTTAGTCATTGATGGGTTGTGTTTTTACTTACAGGTTAGTCAGCTCGGAGCTGCGGCTCAGAAGTACCAGGCTACTACTCAGAATGCATCATCCAGTTTATCTGCTCAGGAGTTGCAAACTAACTGTAATATGTACGTTCCTTGTTCGTTTGACAACCTGTTAGGGTTTAAGTCCTTTTGATGAACATCCTGTCATGATTTTAAATCTGTTCTCAACAAAAGAGAATTCATTTCTGATGTTATATTTGTCAACATCATACAGATATGTCTAGGCTCTTGTAGAAATGGCAGGTTTATGAGTTGAATGGAAAGCTTGGTCTACGTTCATTTCATATCATATAAAATTTGAGATTTATAGAACAATTGTACCTAAACCAGTAGATTGAAAACGCCTCTATCAAATTCTACTAACTTTCTGAGAAAACACTCCTGGTTGAGCATTATACCGAAGCTTTCCCTTAGATTTGTAAAGCTGCAACTTCTTCCTAGTTAACTTGATCAGGCCTAAAATCTTGTACCAGACACATACTACTATACCTGGATACATGTTGGGCACTCGGAGGGTTAGTGCTACACTCCATGTGTATGTCATCAATTACTTTATTCTCTTTCATAGGGTTCCATTCTTTATAATGATACAAGTATTCTTATGGAAAGTAATACATATGTAGCAATATGCCAAAACCGACATATTGTAATAGATTTTAGGGTTTTTTTAGTCGACGTGTGCGGCACCTTGTATTAGTGTCCGACTCCGGACACTGGCACCCGTGCTGTTGTCGTTAAATTTTTTTTTTTTTTTTTTAACACTTTGAAGCAAGAATTAGATTGAGGGAAAAGAAAGACACACAACGAGTGCTACTCTCACACAATGAAAAACAAAGACCATGTATATGGGTGATAGGAGAGGGGAAAACAACGTAAATTACACAATCAAAGTACAGATATGCATTTATGGGTAAGATTCGTCTATTCCTTTCCATATACACCGCATGATGACATGTGGACTGCCTTCTCACAACCAAACACCCATGTTCTCAGCCTGTTTACATTTCTAGGTGGTCAACCGTTCTTTTCAAGGAGCCCAACATCAGTTTGACAACCCCGAATTCAGCAAAGAAAGTCCTCGAGAGAAATCTGGCCACCTCATATTTTAGAGAGAAATGCTGTAGATCCATCGTTGTTGCAAATGAAATATTTACTGTCCACTTCAACCCCTTATTAAGTTGACGCATGGCTGTCCACATGAAGATATTATGGTAAGGTGGAAGGTGCTTCCAAATGCATTTGTAGTTTTTGCAATGTATGCATGCAAGTTGTTGGTATTTTAAATTAATATCCGTTAAATCTATGCACACAATAATGACATACATTAGAAAATTGCCAACAGAACTTATGAATTATATTGATGATCAGGACTTTGCCACATCGTTTTTGTTCTCTTGTCCATGTCAAATCAATATTTTATTCAAATTCACGACTCTGCCTTTAATTTTGCTTAGAAAATTAAATCAAGGTTTATTAAGATTTCAGATTCTTTGTTTTTGGTATATCGCAGGTTTGTTGCCTCCGCACGTCAATTGGCAAAGGCATTGGAGGTGCCATTAGTGAATGATCTAGGATATACAAAGAGATACGTGCGATGCCTTCAGGTATTGTTCTATTAAACTATAATCAGTGTTGAGGGTATTTGCCATTTTGTTATTTGTATCTTCTCTCTTAGGGATGGTTTTGAAACACACAATTGTTCCCAGAAAGTTACTAAATTTCGGAAATCTCCTTGAGATCCACTTTATATTCTAATGATAGAATGATAGTAGATAATTCATAAATGTATTATTTAATTACTGTATCTGAGACGATTCTTCTATCTTGGGACCTGTTCGTGGAATATCATTGCATAATAATGTAATCTACAACCAATCTAATTAACCTAAATCTAAAATTAAACTAAAATAAAGATAATCAAAATAAAATCCATTCATATTCATCATTCAACCGAATACAAGCAATGACCTATAGGCCTTGTTTATACTAAATCTAACTTGCAAATCAAGCAACCTAACCTTAAATGCTATTAAAGCCCCAATGCTATTAAATGCTACTACGGGACAACATAGGCATAGGATGACAATAGTAGAAATGCGTATGTTAAAGTGGATGTGTGGTAAAATCCGTAAGGATAAAATTAAGAATGAAAGAATTAGGAGATACTTAGGTGTAGCGTCCATAAAGGACAAAATTATAGAAAGGCGTTTAACATGATTTGGTCACTTGCGGAGGAGACCAAGTACGACGCCAATTAGAAAATTTTTAGATTGACAAATTAATGAAGGAAGTAGACGGAGGGGACGACTATTGAAAACTTGGATGAAGGCGGTAAAGAAAGACATCCTTGAGCTTGGATTAGGCAATGATATGTGGGAAGATCGCATTGCTTGGATACCAAAATCCTTGTAGCCGACCCCGAAAGTATCGGGAATGGGCTTTTAGATGATGATGATTAAAAAAAAAAACCAGAACTAGGTTGTACACATCCACTTACTGGCGTGCACTTAGCTGTCCCACTCTTCTTCTCCAACAAATAATCTATATTGTTTGGAAACAAAACAACAAACCCAAACTATATCTTGGATTTGGTGCTAGCCGTGAGGATGGAGAGGGTTGCGATGAGGTTGATGATGCTAGAAGCAGGCGAGGACAACGTGGGGTCATGGGATCGTTTCCAGCAAAACCACTAATGGACATGCTGGCTGGAAGGGGACTGGACGTCATTGACACTTGCGCTGGCCGATGATATGAACTGCCAATGTTGATTCTTTGTGGGCCTTGTTAGATTGTAATCAAATAGCTCGTCTCACCTTTCTCTTTTCTTCAATCCTTTTTAAAGACCTATTCAAAGCTTTTTCTTAAAAAAACCAATAAAATCTTCTTCAATCAAATAAATGATTAGAACCGCTTCGGTTTTGATACCAAATGCTATAATCTACAGCTAATCTAATGAACTTAAATCTAAAATTAAATTAAAATAAAAATCAAATAAAATCAATTCATATTCATGATTCAATCGAATACAAGCAATGGCCTATACACCCTATTTATACTAAACCTATCTTGCAAATCTAGCAACCTAATCCTGAATGTTATTGAAGCTCTAATCTCCACTTATTGTAACGGGCTTATGTAGTTTTGATTCAACAACTAAACTAAATTAAGTAAATAAACGAGATTTACGATACATCAGTAGTAAGATGGACTAAAGTTTTTTATCTGGTTATTATGAATAGGTAGAGACTTTATACAATATAGAGGAGCAATCTTCTAGCTCTCTGAGCTAATCTTGATAAAGCTCTTGAGTGACATTTCACTAGCTGGAAAAGGGAATTAGGCATTAATGGGGAAAGGGTGGAGATTTCTGCTATAATACTTCCAAAATATAGCTAACCGTAGGATTCAAAACTCTGTAATGGCTATCCAAGGGAAGGGGTCTTTGCTGACTGGAATGGTAAGCTGATCACCTATGACTTTCTTCAAAAAGCAGAATCAACTAACTAGTTAGAATCAACTAACTAGTTGACTATGATCCAAACATTGAGGGGTTGACTTCTAAAACAATCTATCCTGATCAAGCAAAGATGTTGGAGAAGTCACAAAATAAGAAGTTTAGAAAGTTATTAACTTCCTTTCCACTGATTTCTCCGGATGGATTTTCTCCAAATGTAGGTAGACTACTAGAGGAGATTCCAAAGAAATCTTTTCTTGATTGGAGACTTGACTCTTTTATCCCTTATCCCAAATTCGACCATTTCGTCTCTTATCCCAAAGTCAAACAGTGCTAAAGAAAATAGAGGAACGTATCCATCATCTCATCTAAGGTAGTAGCTATGGTCATTCATTGGTCATGTCCTTGATCATCTATTGCAATTGTTGTTTTTTTGGAGCTTCTTGTGGTATTCGGCAAGGGGTCCTATTTCTTCTTTGATTTTCTCTTTGGTTGGAGAGGCTCTACTCGGAATGACCTTAGAGGCTGCAAACAACCATTTGATAACGAGATTTCAAGTTAAGCATGGGATAGAAGTCGTAATTTTGCAATTTGCGGACAATACACTCTTCATTGATGCCAACAAGGATGAAGCTTGCTTATCTCAAATTGTTCATATGTTTGAAATGGCATCATGGTTGAAAGTGAGGTATCTTCCATAAAACAATTTTCTAGCCAAGACAGTCGAGGAAGTGGCACATATTGAAGTTTTTGTTGGGATTTTGAGCCGCAGTCATGCGAAGCTACCAGCAAGATACCTTGGTCTTCCTCTAGGTCACAATAGTAGAGCTGAGATGGTGGATCTCGATTGTTCTATAGGAAGGTAGGTATTTATTAAAGGCGGCCCGTCCCTTTCTTATCAAAATGCCATGGCAAACATTCCTTTGCTAATGCCTTCGAATCAATATGTAGAAAATTCTTGTGGTACAACTTGCATATCACCTCGTAAATTGTATGACAATTTGTTTTCCAAAAAGGCTTAGGTACACAGATACTAATATTGTTATGTTGGCCAAGTGGCTTTGGATTTTTGGCACTAAAGAAAATGCACTCTAGAGGCTGATCATCGAAGAGGTGTATAACATGGAAGGTCATGGATGGTTCAGAAAAGAAACAAAACTTCCTTGCTCGCGTGCCCATTGGGGATAAATCATCCCTTTGGAGATCAATCATTAATACCTGCCATCAGTTTCAATCTTGGAAAGTGGACATCGTTTGAGTCTCTTAAAAAAAAAGAAGGAAATATTGTTGATTTGAAACAGATGGAGTGGCTTATCAAAGATTTTGTCACAAATGCCAATTCAATCAGGGTAAGAGAATACGAGGTTAGTAAATTGATTGAGCTCCTAAATCTTTTAGAAGTAGTAGTTACGGATGGAGCGAGGATAAGTGGATATGGGATCACTTAGTTCACACTTCCTCAATCTTTCACAAAAAACTTTGTTTCCATTATCCATTCAACTAGGGCGGGAACTTTGGTGGGCTCAACCCGAGATTTGGGTAGGGCAAATACCTAGGACGGGTTAGGGTCGGTCTTGGTCATCATTTTATTCAACTCCGAAAAAATTGGGTTGGGCATGGGCATGGGCAATTTAGTTTCCAGTCCGACCGACCTGAGCCCAATATGTATATATATATGTCATATAGCTTATCACATTAGAAAATTTTGAATATTTCATATCTTAAAATATTCTCTATAAAATGTGCCAAAATAAATTCAACCTCATTTTGGCATATTTATATCCTTATTTTGGAATGATATTAATACAAATTACTTTTTTTTATATTAAATTATTTTAGGCATTTTTTTTTCTAGTTGCTAGGTAGATGAGAATCAATTTATTGCAAATTTGAAAAATGTAAGTTTGAAAACATATTATTAGATTTTTTTTGGAAGTATGTTAGGAGTTTAACCTTTTGGTAATTCAAATTTTTTTAATGAACAAATTAAAGTTCTTGAAGGAATTGAAATATACAAGTCAATTTATTTTATTGTATAAATTTTGTTTGAAATTGTTCGTTAAAACTCTAGCATTTAGGACAAACACGTAGTTAGCTAACACGACTTACGTGGGCAAATGGGCAACTCAGACTCTAAGATGTCAAGATTGGGTTGGTCATGGTACATAGAGACCAACCCGAGGGTTGAGTTTGGAATGGACAAAGCATTGAAACAATGGGTTGGTCACGAACAACGCTTTCATCCTGCCTAGCCTGCCCACTTGTAGGCGTACTTTCAACTCTTGCTATTTGGTTTATAAATTCTATTGGAGTCATAATCCCCAATTATTCAATTATGAGTTACTTAAGCCCGATCCAACAACTAGACTAAGTAAAATAAATTATATTCTATTTTCCATCATCTTCGGGTTGAAGAGCTCATCCTCGAGTTTGAAGTCGAAGAAGTCACACGAATACAAACGACCGATTACAAAACAAAAATGTACACACGAAGTAGAACTCGAAACTTGCCATGATACACATTTGCCATAGACAGTTGAACCAACTCGAAAATATGGGAAGGTGGCTTTAAAGACAGTAATACGTATTATACCTAACAAATTTCTATGCATAAGCCCTTTCCACGAAAGATTTCGAATATGGGTCGATGTAAGCATTGTCACTGCAATTGCGTTGATTTCGTAAGGACATCCTCTATTTGCCTGAAAATGGGAAGAGATTGCATAAGTCAAATGGCTTAGATTTTGGAAGTTGAGTACGCATGACACCACAGGACACCCTGGATGTCGACAGTGGAGGTGGGTTGGTTTCGTGTCAAATATTGCTTTCATCATCTATGCCTTTGTTTCACTCTTGCTTTGTCACATTGTATCCATGCATCCATGAAAGTGTTAAGGCAAACTATCTGATCTTCTAAGTCTCCAAAACTCTTCCCTGTCTGGCTCCACTTGTGTCCCAGTGAGAATGGTAGCGTGTATATCACTGGTCAATTTGGGTGGTGAGAATGGTAGCGTGTATATCACTGGTCAATTTGGGTGGTGGTGGTGGGTAACAAGTTCATGTTTGGAGTTATATAGAATACATGTGGTGTAGGATAGTAAAATTAGGAATAATCACGAAAAGTCACTGTAGGGAATGGACATGAATTTGAGCGTGGGCTATATTGGTATGTTTTTGTGGATAATACGAATATGGGTACGAAGAATCACTGTATTAAAAGGTGATTGATGCATACGCATCAATGCACGCATTGACGCGAAATTGCAAAAAACACTTCAGTGCGTACGAGTTGAATGATAGATATAATGTGCACAATCATTGTTCTTATTCTTTAACACCTCAATTACTTTTATGACGGTTTCATGTTATCTCTTTCATTGATGATTGTTTCATATATATTTTTAATTTGTTTATGATTTTTTATATTTTCATCATTTTTTTTTCTTAAAAGTCAAGGCGCTGCTTCGCATTGAGAAAAGCCTAATTGCCTCAGTACTGGAAAACACTTTAAAACACTGCGAAGAATAGTATGGGCCACTCAGTACTTTATTTTGGGCGGGGTGCCTTAACGAATTATCGGGTGTACGTAACCTGTTCCCGATCTAGGGATTGTATTGAAAATTGAAGAGCAGGGATTTACATTGTAAATTAGGGACGTGTTGTAAAATTAGAGGAGTCTACTGCAAAATCTGAAAAGGGGTTGATTCGAAAACAACAAGACTTATTGGGGTGCCCTTTGCTGCCCCTATAACTCCATACCCAAAACAATGCAGGCTACACTGATGCTGGCGATGACGAATCTGGGCAATAGCAATTGCCCAGTGGCGACAAGCTAGATGGGACGTTGAAGTTGTGCTGGTCAATGGGTGGGCTAGATCTGAAGACAGGTGATTGGATGGCGGCTGTGGTGTTGTAGATGTTGTGGAGGAGGCTGTTTCTAGCAAATCTTTGACGGAGGCAGTGAGCGGTAGGCTTGTAATAATGGTGACAATGAACAATGTTGAATAGTGAGCGATTATCAATGTTTGACAATTAATAGTGATGAGTAGCGTCCGTCGATGAACAGTGTCCATCAATGAACAATTTCTTTTTCCTTCTCATCTCAACTTCTCTTTAGTTAAACATTGGCGCTTTTGTACTAAATAATGTATTCCAAGAACAATCCAATCAAACCAATTGAATAAAAGACAAAAAGGTAAATCAACTTGAATTGAAATAATTGAAAAGGGGAAATGAACTGAAGTCTCCATGGAGTATTTCATTCATTCATTAGGCCAATTACAAGCAATGGCCTAGAGGCCATATTTATAAATAACCCTAGCTTGCTAATCAAGCAATCTTAGCAAAATTATATTGAAGTCCTAACTCCAAATTATTCAATTGTGAGCTTACTTAGGCTCGACTCAACAATTACATTAAAAGAAATTCAATCCTACTTTCCATCAATATATGTATGCGTTAAGATTTGTTTTTCACAATAGCTAAATATTTATCGTGTCTAGTAAAAAATTATAGACAAATGATTATTACACTTCAACTGGGTTATTACAAAGAAAAAAACTTAAATCAAAATACTTACTTAAATGACAATACATTTATACAAAATTTTAACATATCTACGTCTAAAATTAAAATTTAGTTATGAAACTAGATAATGTTGAAGTCATTTTTCGTCGTTATTTATGCTTGAACCACAATCATCTTGCAAATCTTGATATGCTGGTTTATTATAGTTTAGGGAACGAATGATTGGCTCGCTAGAAGTAGTTTGTTGGGTACTAGAAATGGATAAGGAAGCGTACAAAGATGGTACGGCATTTTTTTTCATGTACATCCTTTTTTCCATGTGGCGTCACCTAAAATTTCATTACAGTCATCTGTATGAGTATCTCCGCATTTGCATCCCATTTCTTATAGTAAAAGGCATCCTTAAAACTTCATTTCATTAATCATGATTGGACATGATCTTTGAATGACATCTTTAAAAGGCATCCCTTTCTCCAATAATATTTTTTGGAAAAAGAAAAACAAAATCCTCTATGTCCAATTTTTTTCCTTTGGACCTTAGCTCATAGAAAAGTCTTACCTGTGGTTAACTTTGATGGTTTTGTTGGTGTGGGTGAAGGTTTTCTTGATACAGTGATGTGATTGTCTTTCTTGTAAGGTGGTGCTCGTCACCATCTTGGGATTCGTTAAAACCTATGTTTGCAATGAAATATTATAGTATTGTTATTATAATATTGTTATTATTATTATTATTATTATTAAGGAAAGTGGTTTATTCATTCAAAAAATGAAAAGAGTGCACACAAATCGCCTTGACTGGTTTCACTTCGACGGGGTTGAATTTTGGGGTCTGAGTTTTAAATTTTGGAGTAAGCATACCAAGCCTTTCAATGTGAATAACCACTTCTGCATGGTGTAGTTTTACTTTATAAATGGTTCATTCAATTTGTATATATCTGTATATAGCATTTCTACCTTTTCAGTTGTATTATTGTTGTTAAGATTTTATATAAAAATTTCCTTGTTTTACCCTTCCATCAATAAAAATTTGTTGATGATTCAGTCACCATGTGTGTCTGTTTATACGTAGCAGTTCTAGCTTTGCTTTTATATTTATTTTCGTTTTTGTTGTAGTGGTCCTTTAATATATGATAAACTTTCTGTCTCTATATTCTTTCGTCTTCCACCAAAAGATTACAAATTAAAGCTAGTTGGACCGATGCTGAGTATTTTCTTCACTTGTGTTATATTGTGGATGATTTACAGATTTCAGAGGTGGTTAATAGTATGAAAGATCTGATCGACTATAGCCAAGAAACAGGAAGTGGACCTATGGGTAAGAGATAAACTCCACTTTTTTTGTTCAGTTTAGCATCGAGCAGCTGCCTTTCCATTATATAGTTAATGAC